>OZ018368.1:1729670-2349341 GCA_963969515.1 Yponomeuta evonymella | reverse complement strand
ACGCAAGATTCGCAGTGTACTGTTAAACAATGACATGTAAACGTTTATAGAAATGGATTCCTTTTTACTCAAGATTTCGGGAAATGCGATACATATTTTAATTTCCAAAACTGGTACAGATTGCACGGACCTCGGTTCGTCTTAGCACGGAACGTGACGGAACTGTTGTCCGTGGAATGCGTTGGTCTTCTTCTCGACCCGCCCGAAGGGCGAGGCGGGGAGGCGGCTTCTGGGCGTTGGCCCATTTGCGCGGGAGCATCGCCGTCCGTTAAGACGGACGGGTCCTGGGCGGTGGAGCTCGGCTCCGGTGGTCGGGTCCGGGGTCCTGGAAGTTCTTCCGTCGCCGGCGAGATCAAGCACTGCCGGGTGGGACTCCGTTGGGAGAAGCCCAGCAGGCGATGCTCAGCCGGCGACACTTCGGTGTCTCGTCTAGGTCGTCTTCACGCCGCCGGCGAGGTCGAGCCCGACTGGCGGCCCCAGGGAGCGGGCCAGCGGGCGCCCATCAGCCGGCAGCGCCAGGGTAGAAGGTCCGAGGGGGGTGGCGGCCGCGGTGATGTCACTCGGGGAGCAGCATCCGCGGCAGCCCGGCTTCTCGTCCCCGTCCTCGTCCCCAGAGGGCCCCCGCGCGTTAAGCGCAGAGGTCTGCCATCCCTCTGAGGATGATGGGGACGGGGTTGTGGCCATCCTGGATAGCCACCAAGACCTCTTGGAGGACCTTGATGGCCCTCGCGAGGACTTTGTCCTTCCCGTCTTGGGTTTCCGGGGCTCTCTCTCGCTTCGCCTTCTTCCCCTGGGTCGGGGCGGCGACCACTAGTAGAGAGGCCCCGAGGGCCACGGGCGCGGGCTGCTGCGCTCGTTGGGGTTGAGGCTGCTCCTCCGGTGTGGCGATCTTCTTGCCCCTCTTCCGCCGGCGATGGCGAGGGGGCTTTGGGGCGTCCGGGTGGTTGGCGGCCGCCATCAGCGACCCGGCTGCATCTTGATCCCCGGCGTCAACTCGGGGAGGGGGAGGGGGCTCCGCGACGGCGGTGGTGCGCGCCGTGGTGCCCGCCCTCTTGTTCCGCGTTTCCTTGCGGAACACGGGACACTCCGTGCTATTCGCCGTGTGTGCGCCATGGCAGTTGGCGCACGTCGGCGGGTCCTCCAGAGGGCGGCGGCAGCTCCGGGCGGCGTGTTCCTCGCCGCACCGCACGCAGGCTAACCGCCTGTGGCATTGGTGCGACGAGTGCCGGAACTGCTGGCACCGGTGACACTGCGCGGGTCCCCTCTTCCCGCGCCAGGCTTCGATCCTCACCCCCGGCATGTTGAGGAGTTCGCACACCTCATATATACCGGGGATGGGGCTGGGGGTCCTCTCCACCTGGGCGAAGAAGATGCAGCCGGGCCTTCCGTGTCTCGCGTGGATGGGCCGCACGTATTCCACGCCGAAGCCACGTTTCTTCAGGTCCTCCATTATCGCCTCCGGGGCCGTGCCGTGTCCAGGGCCGCAGCCCTCTAATGGCCACCTTCAGGCTCCGTTCGGCAGGCAGCGAGTAAGAGAACCAGGAGATCCGGGACGATTTCTCCAGCTCTGTGAGGTAGCGCTGGATCGCCCGGTACTCCTGGTCCGACTTCGGCAGAAAGCGAACGCCCTTGCCGAACGGGCGTGCGTTGGGAACGTGGCCGAGGATTGCCCTCATCGCCTTGAAGTGGAGGGTCCAGTGCGGCAGGTTCTCGACCACCAGCGGCGGGTACCTCGGCTGCTTCGCAGGCGATGGGGCAGCTGCCGGTGGGGGCAGCGGAGGCGAGTTGGCGGCTCGTGGAGCGGGCTTCGGCGGGCTGGCGGCAGCGGCGGCGGCGGCGTAGCTGGGAGCAGCCGCCGCGGTCGTGTCCATCGGCGTGGGCACGTCCAGCGGCGGCATGCTCCATACCGGCGGGCAGGCAGTGGGCGGCGTGGGCGGCCCTGGGGTCGGAGACGGCGTGCGGGAGGCGGCGGGCTCGGCAGTCCTTGGCGGCGTCACGTCGATGCGCGGGGCCGGCGTGCGGATCGCAGCCGAGCGTGACGCCGCGGAAGGGGGCGGTGCGACGCTGGAGCGCTTCGTCCTCTTCTCAACCCAGGCGCGTGCCTCAGCGAGGGCGCGCGGCGAGTTGAGGGGCGGGATCGGGTGGTCATAGGTGGCGCGGCGGCTGGGTCCGGGGGCGGGGTCCTCCGGTCGCGGCGGCGCGGCGGGCGCTGGGGTCGGCTTCGCCGGCGGCAGGGGAGAAGGGCCAACCAACGTGGCGCAGGCCTCCGCGGTGGCCTTGTCCTCGATCCTGATCCGCTGACGAATGCCCGGCGGCTTGGCGGTGGGCCTCGTGGGCCTCCTGGCTGGTGGGTAGGCAGGCGGCGGCGGCATGGCGGCGGCGGTAACAATTTTTGGAGCCTGACGTTTTGAATGCGTCAGGTGACATGTCAAACTAATAATTATTATACAAGCTAAAATGCCTAAATTTTTGGACCCTGACGTTTTGAATGCGTCAGGTGACATGTCAAACTAATAATTATTACTAGAGATGGGTAGTGGATTATAACCCAGTAGTTATAATCCAGTTTTAATCCGGGTTATAACGCTATCGACCAGTTTTATCCCATTAACTACTTTTTTGGTGAGTCAAAATGAAAGACAGGAGCGATACGATTTAACAAGAACAAATTACAACTAAACAAATATGCTTTGGGTAATCGGGAGTTTTGCTTGACATTATAGTGCCATAGTGATTTATTTTTGCACCACTGAAGTATTTTTAAGTTTTAATGAACTGCATACACTTTCAAAATACTATGTTTTCTATGAATAAAAGTACAAATAAAAGCGTGTCGGGCCACGCGTAGCTTAGGGTTCCACAGACATCTAGTTATTACAACGTATTACCTAACATAATCACAAAATTCAGCTATCAAACAAAATAGGAGGCTTTTTTACTAATCCCATTAATGTAATCGACCATTAACCTGTAAAGCCTAGTCAGCTGTGATAATTTTTCTTTTAAATTTATTATATTTGCTACTATCGTGATTTTTTTTAGATTTTTAAATGCAAAGCTTTAGATTGTAGAAGGGGGGGGACACAGGTACAAGCTAAATATTTCGAAAATGGATGCCTCAATTGTAAAATGATCTTAGTAAACTCCCAATGTTTTTAAAATAGCTATCCAACGATTCCCCACACGGTGGGGTAGAGAAGAAAAAAACGCCCCCCCCCCTTTTCATGTTTGGGGAGGTACATTAAAAAAAACTTTCTCACATTTTATTATTTAACTTTATCGGCGTGATAAATATGTATACACATACCAAATTACAGCTTTCTAGTACCACCGGTCTTTGCGCTAGGCCGCGGACGGACGGACGGACAGACAGACAGACAGACAGGCGGACATGGCGAAACTATAAGGGTTCCTTGTCGGACTGCGGAACCCTAAAAATGAAAGATTTAACCTAAGTAACATGTTGTAAGATTTGGACTAAGTGACACGCTGCACTAAGTGCCCGTGAAATATTTTCAGATAATGTAGTCCTAATAATGATTCTGCATCTATACTTTCTAAATAATCCAGAAATATTTAAGTAGAACGCCAAGTGCATTCAACACAGGCGGGCATCATCACTTCATCAGGAACTGCAGTGAGTGACTGAATCCTTTACACAATGAAAAAGAGCATAAAATATCGCGTTGGCAGTTCAGTCAGCATTCAGGCCAAGGTCATTCAGGTAAACAGTGATCACAGTAACAATAAACAATGCCGGTTCGATTAAAAAAAAAAACACAAAATTATACCAAAAATCGCTCGTGCGCATTCTAAGCAACAAAGTACTGGAGCTCTATTTTTGAATCACTCGTATCGCTTCGAGCGCTCAATTTCTACTGATTTTCGTTCGACATCTGAAATTCCGTATTTTTTAATCACTCGACTGCAACGAATGGTCCTTACCACTCGTCTCGCATGGCGATCGGTAGATTAATTGTCAAAAAACGATAAATGTGTGTTGGTACTGTTTGTCATTCTGAGTGTCAACAATCAAAGAGAGTTGACAGTATGTAGTGTTTTGTTTGTAACAAAAGACAAAGATTTTTTATTTAAACAGCCAATAAAACAGTGTTTTACGTTCCGTTTCTGTTACGGTAGTTTCCGGTTTTTTAATTTTTGCGTGGAATGGATAAAATACAATACTTCAAATTGTACTGGCAACACTTCAGGCGAACGATTCAAAAATACGGAAAAACGACATCATGCGACTTAGAAGACGAGTGTGACTTAAGTCGCATTCGACGATACAATTTCATACGAGTGATTCAAAAATAGAGCTCCTGGAGTGAGTGCTGTGCCGTACGCATTGTGCACGGCGCAAGTGCGAGCGAGATTGACGATGTCGTTGTCCCACTCGCTCACACCCGGGGATTTCCGGCGCAAAGGATCATAAAAGTGTGGCTTGCTTGATATACTTTATGAGATGCATTGCCGGCAATGCTTAGGTTTAAATGTACTTAGGGCCACTTGCAGATCTCGCAAACTAGAGTTTAAGTCAAGCATTTGACTAGTTTGCTTAGTTAGTTTGACAGATAATGCACGAACTGTCAAAATCTCGACTTAAACTCCATTTAGGACACTGGCCCTTAGTACAATGCGAGCGCAAGAGATAAAAACTAAACATCAAAGTGAAATCCCAACCTAATATTGTATTGTATGGAGAATTTCCTGTATATTTTTGCGTGCATAATTTCATAACGATACATGCAGCTTACAACTACAACGTCGTGCACATTATTCGACGTATTCCGTATTACTATTGAACGAAATCATTATGAACCGTCATAATGGGTTATAAACTTATAACGGGTGCATAACTGGGTCAAAACTGGATTATAACTCACCAGTGGTTTATAACCTGGGCCATTACCCATCTCTAATTATTACTGATTTTAAATATTAATAAATAACCACTGAATATACTATCACTCCATCGCTAAGCAAAGTTTTGTAATATTTAGCGGTATTAATAAAATATAAAACAAGCAGAGGAACATAATTGTTTTGTTTTTATTTTTGTTTTGTTGACGTTCGTGTACCTACTTTGTTTGTGTACCTTCATATTTACTTTGTGTTTCTGTGACTATTTTAATAAATGTCTTCTTCTTTCTTTCTTCAATGAAGTTAAATCTCTTAACTGCACACGAATACTATTAATGCGAAAGTTTGGATGTTTAGAAGTTTGTATGGATGTTTGTCACTTCTTTACGCAAAAAGTACTGAACGGTTCGGGCTGAAAATTTGGATACAGTTCTAAGCTTGGAACAAAACATAGGCTACTTTTTGTCACATAGATCAGTTCCCATGGGATAGAAATGAATAAATAACCTTACACAACGCGTGCGAAGCTGCGGGCAGAAACTAGTTAAGAATACGCTGTGGTTTGAGACTGGATTGGAAGGAAAATGCTTCAATGAATATACAATTCCAATTACAGTTATAAAAAAAATCGAGAGGCCACGATGATAGTGCAGACCAAAGTGTATCATCTGAAGAACACGTATTAAAATAGCAGTTTGTTATTAACAAAGAAAAATACAATTCAATATCTAATAGAAACAAATTAAAACTAGTATTTAAAATTTAAACAATTGAGCTCACTGCAGACTGTTGCAAACAATGTACAGGTAGCTCGAATGGTCCATATCCATACCAGTTAGTTATTGAATCGTTTGATGTTCATGTTGATGTACTAATTGTTAATTAGCGATGGGCGACTCGAGTCAATTTACTCGAGTTGGGCTGCCAGCGAGTAAACTCGAGCTGGAAATTCCGTCAACCGAGATTACTCGGCGGATGTGCGCGAGCGAGCTGACTCGCGAGTGTGGCTGAGTGAGTCAGTACTATGCGACCGGGCTGTGTGTCAGAGTGAGAACGGTACAAGATGCAACTCGAGCTACAGTATCAATGTGGCTGTGCAAACATAAAGGATGAAACAAACCAACGCGGTGGCGGTCCTTACATATCCATTTACTGCAGTACTAATTTATATGGACGGCCACCGCCACAGCGTTGGTGTGTCAGGTCGGACCTCAGAACACAAAAAGAAGTGTTCTGTGGGTTGGACCGACTCGCGCAACTTGACGGCCGGGTGCGCGCTAAGACAACGCTGATTCGAGCAGACTCGAATTGCTGCTCGAGTCTACCCTCATTTAAACTCGAGCTACTCGAGTTGAAAAAAATGTGACTCGGCCGGCCCATCGCTATTGTTAATATTTTATGATGTAATAATTAGTAATGTGCGGAATCGATTATCAGTAATCGATTGCCGAACTATCGATTATGATTTGATAATCGGAAATAATTAGTCACAATACTAACGATTTCCTACAGTTTATTCGTTATGGTAAACCCATAACAAGAGGATTTTAGACTTGCGCGAAGTGTGTCCTTAGAGGGAGTTGTTATATCCCATATCTTTGCTCACCGGGACACACTATATCTGTATCATATCTGGCTCACCACTTGTATCCTAGCTCATACGACATACAATCGAGTGAGTGTGTTTGATACAAGAGCTGTAAGACACAAGTGGTGAGTAAGTCTAGTTTATCTGTTTCCTACTTTATCCAGCTGACGCGCTCTTTTTTATACTATCAGTCTATTCCAATAAGAGGAGTTCAAACCAGAATGAAAATTTATATCTATTAATTAACTTTTGACACTTTATATAGGTTTTCTCATTAATTAAGTGCACTGTAAGTTTATATGATTATCGTCTTTACCGTTCATCTTTTTAGTACGAGTACTGCGACCAAATGCCCGATGTTGACCGAACAAGCCATCCGTACCAATAGCGATCAAAAAGATCACCAAGTCAATACATTTGTAGGAGTCTGGTGAACCCTTTCTCGTCTCTCGTTTATTACTGCGACGAGAAATGCTGCCGAACGCATCCGATTTCAGCCGATCTCGGTCTCGCTCTCGCGCACTGTGTGTGAGCTGGATAAAGTAGCAGGAGCTAGATGTCTACCGTACTGAGTTGAGAGTATTGTGAGGGAGCCAGATATAGTTGACATCTCTGGGATATAACTGGGACACAGTTATAAGGCAAGGGAGATGTGTGTCCTCTCATATCTGGCTCCTGAGTTACCCAAGGCTAGAGGATTTCCCTATAAACAATTCTCAAGCAAATGAATGAATGAACGAATGGATTAGAAGCTTCTCAAGGTCTATTTTATTTACGATTACGAAGCCAAAGCACAAGACTGTAGTTACTAGCTGGATTGTTTTTTTACGTAAAATATTATGAAAATGAATCGTAGGGAAACTTATGTGTGGACGCATTTTGATAAAACGGACCAAGAAGCAGTGTGTAAGCTGTGTACCAAAAAAATTAACTTTGTGGAAATAGGTGCTACGAATTTACGCGAACACTTGAAAAGGATGCATTTTATTTTTGATCAGAAGCAGAAACAAAATACAACTAGTGTGGTGCAGTCAGGCCCTTCAACAACGGTAAGTGGGCCCCTTGAAAAACAAAGAAACAAATTATTCTGTCTTCCACCACAGTGACAAAGGTGCTAAACCAGCATAAAAAAAAATGTTGACACTGCACTTTTAGAAATGGTTTGCGTCGACTTCCAACCATTGCAAGTAGTTGAAAATACTGGATTCCTGAATTTTATTAAAGTCTTACAAAAAGAAATATGTGGTAGCGACACAGTCTATGTACCTCCAAGCAGAAAAGTACTAATGCAAAATATATTACTGACTCACTACGACCAAGCCACCGCACGACTAAAAGAGGTTTTGAATAATATCCTTTACTCCGCTGCTACAACAGATATATGGACATCGGATTCTAATAAATCATATATCACGGTCACTTGCCATTGCGTATATAATGACGAATTACAGTATTTCGTTCTTGCGACCCGAGAACTCCTAAGCCCACATACTGGAGAACACAGCGAACACATTACATGACATATTTGAAGAATTTAACATTCTGGAGAAAATTGTAACTGTAGTCTCAGACAATGCACAGAATATGAAGGATTGCAAAAACACCATCATTCCTGCATTGCACACACCCTCAACTTAAGTGTCAAAGAAACAATTAATGGAAACCAAAACCTTCAAATTATTCTTCAAAAATAAAAGAAGATTGTAGGGCCCTTCCGCCACAGTGCCAAGAGTACTGAAATTCTAGCAGACAAACAAAAGCAAACGAATATGCCAGTTTTGAAATTGAAACAGGACATCGAAACGAGGTGGAATAGCGTAAATATAATGTTCACCAGACTTTGTGAACTCAAAGCACCCTCCGCCGGAACCCCTTGACAATAACGAATAGAAAATTTTACAGGACTGTGTTGCGCTTTTGAGATTTATTGAGGAAATCACAGTGCAGTTATCAGGAGAAAAATACCCTACTTTGGCATTGGTGATTCCGTTGGTACGAGGACTTCAATATAATTTTAATGCGACAATTACAGAAACATCAATTGGAGCTCAAGTTAAAGAAAGTTTAATAGAAGTTCTGCAACGCTGTCTTGGTATCTTGGAAAGCAACAAACATGTAGCTATAGCACGTGTTCTAGACCCTCGGTTTAAAAAGCTGGGATTTGGATTAGAATCTAATGCTACGAATGCTCAGCAGCGTTGCTTAGAAGAACAGATTAATCCAACGACGTGTCAACAACTGACATCGGCTGACGCTTAGGCAGTGGCCCCTGATCAAGGTGAAAACCAACTTCAATATGGGATTATTTCGATACAAAGAAGCCCAATTATATTGCTACATCCACAAGCACAACGGAGAACATAATATCTTTAAGACAATTCTTAGAATTGCCGCTGCTGGACAGAAAGAGCAATCCTTTCGAATATTGGAAGAGCATGAAAAACAAAAACCCAGGACTATATAAAGTACACCTGAAATACTCTTGTATACCAGGTACTTCTGTTCCCTCAGAGTATTTTTTCAAAAATTGGTTTCATGACGAACTTGAGAAGGAATCGACTTCTCCCAAAAAATCTTGACTATTTAATATTTTTGAATGCTAATTGGAATTTAATTAAATAAGAATTGTATCGGTCTCGGCCCTTTTTATATTTTTGTTTGTGATTTTTAATAGATACTTTCAAATTGTAATTCGTTTTTCTTTTTTGTACTTTCTAATATATTGTAGTAATCAATGTTAAACTTCAATTAAACTCTCTAGTAATTTTTCAATAATCGATTATTAATCGATTGTAATTATCAGCGTAATCGATTATCTTAATTATCGAATCGGCACATCATTAGTAAAGGTTGTTTATTAATATTTAAAATCAGTAATAATTATAAGTTTGACATGTCACCTGACGCATAGCCTTGGGTAACTCAGGAGCCAGATATGATAGGACACACATCTCCCTTGCCGTCAACTGTGTCCCAGTTATATCCCAGAGATGTCAACTATATCTGGCTCCCTCACTATACTCTCAACTCAGTACGGTAGACATCTAGCTCCTGCTACTTTATCCAGCTCACACACAGTGCGCGAGAGCGAGACCGAGATCGGCTGAAATCGGATGCGTTCGGCAGCATTTCTCGTCGCAGTAATAAACGAGAGACGAGAAAGGGGTCACCAGACTCCTACAAATGTATTGACTTGGTGATCTTTTTGATCGTTATTGGTACGGATGGCTTGTTCAGTCAACATCGGGCATTTGGTCGCAGTACTCGTACTAAAAAGATGAACGGTAAAGACGATAATCATATAAACTTACAGTTCACTTAATTAATGAGAAAACCTATATAAAGTGTCAAAAGTTAATTAATAGATATACATTTTGATTCTGGTTTGAACTCCTCTTATTGGAATAGACTGATAGTATAAAAAAGAGCGCGTCAGCTGGATAAAGTAGGAAACAGATAAACTAGACTTACTCACCACTTGTGTCTTACAGCTCTTGTATCCAAACACACTCACTCGATTGTATGTCGTATGAGCTATGATGCAAGTGGTGAGCCAGATATAATACAGATATAGTGTGTCCCGGTGAGCAAAGATATGGGATATAACAACTCCCTCTAAGGACACACTTTGCGCAAGTCTACTGACGCATTCAAAACGTCAGGCTCCAAAAATTTACTTTAGCATGTCACAGAGGACTCATGCTGCAAAAATTTTTGGCAACCTTTATATAAGTTGCGAGTGGATCTAATAATACCGCGATATAAAAAATCATCAGAGCCATCTAAAGACATGTGCCCAAACTAAACAAAACAACGGATTCCACGGACAACAGTTCCGTCACGTTCCGTGCTAAGACGAACCGAGGTCCGTGCAATCTGTACCAGTTTTGGAAATTAAAATATGTATCGCATTTCCCGAAATCTTGAGTAAAAAGGAATCCATTTCTATAAACGTTTACATGTCATTGTTTAACAGTACACTGCGAATCTTGCGTTGCTGCAGTCCTCCGCTGTGTCATATAGGCAGCTCAATAGACACATCTCAAAGTCTATGCGGCACGATATTCGGTCCTTTAATACCGAACGTATTAAAGAGACTATAGAGCGGAACAAGGGCTCCAAAGTGTTGGCAAAAGACTTGTCTATTGGGCAAAGCCAGCTGACGAAGCTGAAGAGAGAGGATGGCAGTATAGCGTCGACCAAATCAGAGATGCTGAAGGAGATTGAGAACTTCTACGGACAGCTATACACCTCAGTCGCAAAACCTGTTAGCAGTTTGAACAAAGATCCGAGAGCCAAACTGACCCGACATTATACCGAAGATATCCCGGACTTCAGCTTGTATGAGATTAGGATGGCCCTGAAACATCTCAAGAATAACAAGGCACCAGGAGAGGACGGGTGGAACACCAGTACTTAAAGTCCTTCAGAAGCTCTTCAATTCCGTCGTGCTCGAAGGAAAAACGCCAGAAGCATGGAACAGAAGCGTCGTGACGCTGTTCTTCAAGAAAGGGGATAACTCTCTATTGAAGAACTACCGACCCATCTCGCTTCTGAGCCATGTTTACAAGCTGTTTTCGAGGGTCCTCACGAATCGTCTCGAACGCAGGTGTGATGACTTCCAGCCTCCCAAACAAGCCGGTTTCACAAAGGGCTTTAGTACCATAGACCACATCCACACGCTGCGGCAAATTATACAGAAGACTGACGAGTATAATTTGCCATTCTGCTTAGCGTTTGTGGACTATGAGAAAGCCTTCGATTCGAGAACTAGGCCGGTCCAACTTCGTGAAAGAGGTTAATCGTCGAATCCAACTCGACTGGGTAGCATTCGGGAAACTTAGAAAAGTATTTTCGTCTAATATACCTCAATCGCTCCAGACAATATTATACAACCAGTGTGTTTTACCAGTGATGACTTATGGCACTGAAACGTGGTCTCTCACTATGGGCTCTGTGCTATGGGCCTCATAGGAAGGCTCAAGGTCACGCAACGAGATATGGAAAGGGCTATGCTCGGAATTTCGCTACGAGATCGAATCAGAAATTATGAGATCCGTAGACGAACGAAAGTCGTCGATATAGCCCAGCGGATTAGTAAGTTGAAGTGGCAGTGGGCGGGGCATATAGCACGCAGAACTGGGGCCTTATTACGCGCACCAAATCCTGAGCGATTCCAATCGTCGAACTGTCAAATTCCATACTAATTTGACAGTTACACGATTGGAATCGCTCAGGATTTAGTGTGCGTAATATAGGGGCTGATGGCCGATGGGGCCGAAAAGTTCTCGAATGGAGACCACATATCGGCAAGCGCAGAGTAGGACGACCAGCCACAAGATGGACAGATGACCTCATCCAAGTGGCAGGAAGGCGCTGGATGCAGGCCGCTTCCAACCGGTCTTTTTGGAAATCCATGGAGGAGGCCTATCCATCATCATCATCATTCAGCCACAAGAGACTTCCACTGGCCTACCACCGACATACCGTACGTAATGTCACGTTATACTTTATGTCACATACATAATATAAAATGTTTGTTATTTCTAAAAAGCGCAATTCAAAAAACACCCTAGTTAGTTTGTGTTTACCAACAACTTTGATTCATTGAGTTTTATGGAATAACACGGGAAAGAAGTCGCTTATACAGTTATATTTGTATCGATTGCAATCGACAAATCGACGGTGGTTTTCAGGAGCGATTACGTTTCAATAAACGCAATTCACGGGACTAATAAATTACTTACAATGAGCAAACAGAACCATGGTGGCTACTTGCACCAAAACTCGAGTTTATTTACCTATATTTTCGTATTACTCAATACGGTGGTCCTTTATTATTATTTAATACTTTTTTTACACTTAACCTAACGTACAATGCGGCGGGCTTAATGCCATAAGCATTTTCTACTAGTCAACCGTGGGAGGTGGAAGAAAGATTGGTAGACGTGCAAAGAGGAGAGGGGGAAAAAAAGTAGAGATGCAATTTAAAATATACTCATACATATAAGGTAAGATTGAATAGACCTACATATTAGGGGTTAAAGTATGAAATTGCCGATTTGTACTGAAAATCTAAATTGTTTATTTTTTTAATTTTTAACAAATTTATTTAATCAAAATAGTTGCCATTATTATCTATACATTGCTGCCATCTAATGGGAAGGTCATTAATGCCTTTGCGATAGAACTCCGACGATCTAGACTGCACAAACTGTGTGAAAGCATTTTGTACTGCCTCCTGGGAAGAAAACTTCTTGTCACGTAGATAATTGTCCAAATCACGAAAAAAATGGTAGTCCGTTGGAGCAAGGTCTGGTGAATACGGAGGATGACGAATGGTTTCTAACTGCAGTTCCTGAAGGGTCAAAATGGTTTCTCGTGCTGTGTGAGGTCTCGCGTTGTCGTGGAGCAGATCAGTCAAATCATGAGGCACCCATTTTTCGTATTATTTTATTGATTTGACGCAAGTGAGTCAATATTGTGGGTAAGGTAACGTTAAACCATGCCGCTAATTCCTGGGTAGTTTGACTAAGGTCGGCTTCCACTATCTCTCTTAATTCGTCGTTATTCACCTGTGTGGGCGGTCTTCCTCGTGGCTCGTTCTTTAAGTCGAAATTTCCATCACGAAAGCGTTTAAACCAAAATCGCACGGTGCATTCATTAGTAGACCCCTCTCCAAACGCAGCATTGATATTGCGGGCTGTTTCTGCCGCGTTAGTTCCGCGTCGGAACTCGTATTCAAAAATCACTCGAATTTTCGCAGTATCCATCTTTCTTGTCTAAATTGAATAACAAAAACAATTGAAAGTCGATATTAATATGTTTCACATTTTTTAAAAAAAGAACATCATAGAAACCATTTAAAAAAAGTTTCATTCGAAAACCTCAAACCATGAAGATTCTATGTCAATTCAAAGAACCTATTGCAATAAAACGGCAATTTCATACTTTAACCCATATTATTATTTATTTATCAAATTAATAAAATGCTATACTATAAAATACTATACACACTACTGGAGAGGAACGCAATGATACATAAAATTTACCATACATAATGATGAGAATAATATATGTAAATATAGTAGAATATGTAAATATCTTAGAGGACATACAGCTGAAATATTCTTCTTTTGGGAAATAAATAATCTTACTTTATAAAATAATAATATCGAGCGAATCTGGGTGGAAGGGCCGGTAAGGGACGTCCCAGGCGGACATACTTAGCAAATAGGGGATATGTTAGCAAAGGACTATAAAAAGTACTTGAAACCGGCGTGCGTGCACGCAACGACTAATGAATGTTGAGGAAGCGAAAGTGAGCTGTCAGGATCATGGCAAGTGGCAGTCCCTGGTCTTTGCCTACCTCTCTGGGATACAGGCGTGAGTTTATGTATGTATGTAAATAAGAATATACAGGTAAGAATTAAACACTGCTACCTAATCTCTCAAGTTCGGTTTTTGTCACAAGTCAGGGATTAGATTTAAACATTTTTACAGCTTTTAGAGTAGATAAGAGAGTAAATTTGTGTTCACAAAAGAAGATGTCAGACAGGCTGACTCGTCCTATAACTAAAAATGATCTTTTACGGACTTGATTAATACGCTGCAGAAGGAAGTAGATGTACATACAAAGATAAGAAAGTAAAGTATATAATTAATATAATACATGCCTAAATAGAAGAAGAAGAAAGACAATAAAACAAATATTTGTATAATAAAACAAATAAAATTCATCAAAAAAAACAAAATAAGCAGTTAAGTAACATAATATGCACAACAACAGAAAGAAAACTAAATGCACAACAGACAAAACGAATAAATAAAACAGGACCGTAGATGTAGCCTGTGGTGTAAATGCATAATTATATTTTGCTAGCTGACCTGGCAAACGTTGTTTTGCCATACTAATTAGCATACGACCTATTTCTCAGACCTACCAAATATACACAAAAAAAAAATCATAAAAATCGATGAAGCCAAAAATCAAAATCAAAATCAAAAAATTTTTTTTTCAAAGTAGCACAGAAACTGCGACTTAATGAACGTTACAAGTTAAACTAGGTGTCCATTTCAAAATCTAGATCATTTTGGAGAAAAAATGGACAAAAAAACTCCAAACTTAGTCTTTTCAAGTCCTTAATTTACAGGATTTATATAAATGTTCTAATGCATGAGGCATTGAACTGGCTTTAATTCCAGACATCATTGTCATCTAAATAATCTTTAATGTTATAGTAGCTTTTTTGGCACAAAGTGTGCCCTTTCGGAGGAGTTTGATAACAAACACTGAGACACGAGATTTTTATATATTAGATTACAGATATATATAAAAAAATGTGTATATGTTGGGAGTCGGAAGAGCCCGGCATGGTTAGCCAGAGGTACAGCGTCATGTAGGTACAGCGATATCATTTTAATGTTAAAACCTAACTGTAAAGTGGGCAACTCGGGGCTGCAAGTGATGTAAATTGCTTCGGCCAGATGTCGCTGCCTGTACATAAGACAGAGAAGTTTGTTGCTCGTTTGCTCAAAATTTCGCCGATGCTTGCACTTGCCCATTAGCTCAGATGGGAGAGCGCTGGCACGGTTAGCTAGAGATCGCGGGTTCAAGTCCCGGCATGGGTGGAATTTTTAGCCTCTAAATAGGTTTTTAACTTTTTTTATAATTCTCTAACTCGCTAACCCGACAGACATAGGCGTCGTGATCTGTGAAATGTCACAGAAAGAAGCACGTTCAGTTTTTCCAGATTTTTCTCATTATCTTTCAATTTCTTTGTATTTGCACACATTTTTTGAAAGCATTTAAAAAAATTGTTTGTTCCAGACCAAAGCCGAATGAAATTAAATAATTATAGATTACACTTTTTAAAACCAAAACCATTTATCACCCATCTTATTATGTGGCAGATCTGTGTTCGGAAAAATGTTGCAATCAACAATTTTTAGACCTCGATTGGTGTAAGCCGGTCTTCAAAGTTCCACGCCGTACCCGCTACGCTACCTGTGTCGCAGTTGCCTTACAATCGATATCTTTATGTTTCAATTCCGTTACGACGATATTTCCATTTTTATTATTGGAGATAAGATTTTTCGAAGTGGGGTTTAAATGGTGCTTGGATGGATATTTACGAGCCTGTGGTTTTTTCAGCTGTTAACAGTCTGTTCTCGGCGGTTTTTCAGAGTTCCGTACCCAAAGGGTGCCAAACGGGACCCGATTACTAAGATTTCACTGTTCGTCTGTCTGTCCGTTTTTCTGTCTGTCACCAGGCTGTATCTCATGAACTGTGATACCTTAGTGCCATTAAGAACTGACGGTCCATTCAGACCAATTAATATTTTTTTCTTAAACATGCGCGGAAATATTGTCATTACTTTTGAATAAAGAACACGGGAAGTATCATATTTACGTAGACTGAAAAACCAAAATCACTTCCCGGCGCGTTCTTTGAATTTGGAGCGCGCCGGCAATGTTGTATGAAACGGTGTGCTGTTTGAATTTAGAACTCTTTCATCTATCGTACACATTGCATTCTCGTGGCTGTATAGCCACAGATTCGTTTACCTTTCGGCACAAACTGTAAAATAAAAAAGCGGAGTTCGTTGTTATTTTGTTAATAAAATAATTAAAATGAGTTCCGATGATTCTGCAAGTGAAAATGAAATGAAGATTGACTTCACTCCACCAGATTTAAGATCGGAAGCTAAATTAGCGATGGAAAACCTGCTTCCAACAAAATCAAAAGACAATTTATTATTTAAAAGGCCCTTTTTTAATTCCTTGCATTTTTTTAAGAAAAGCACTATATATGCCTCGGCCGAAATGGTAATTGCATGTCCTCGCCTGCGGCTCGGCCTTCAAACTCATACTCGACCTGCAATTGCCTATTTCGGTGCCTTTGCAATAATGTACTATTTCTCAAACATGCTTGGAAGTTTGAGCATTATTTCGACAACCTTCTTCGAGATAAATCGTAATTGCTGTACTGGCCAATTACACGTGAGCGGCGGCCGGAAAAAGTTCTATGAAAATTCATAACTCTCGTGTTTTGCGGCCAAATAAATTACATAAGTACTAAAGTCATATCTGTCGTGTTATTTAAAAATGGAACGATCTTTTACTCCGAACAATGACAACCAAGGAGGTAACTTATCAGAGGTTTTATTTAAATTTGGAACTGGCTTGCGATAGAAAGCTGGATATTACCTACCTATTGAAAAAAAAAAACACTTTAACGCGGCAAAAAATATTGTTGTTCGTTCGTGGTTCGTCTGATTTTGAAAGTTTATTGAATTTTTCAAATAAAAAGTTCTGCCTTAGTAGTACCACTTAGTTTTAATTTCCGCGCATTATTTGAGAAAAATCATATACAAGCCACAACTAGGCATTGATGGACTCACGTATGTGTGCCTCGGCTTCGATTCGGTTCAAATTTCTACGTTCGTCCATCAAGGCCTCTTTTGCTGGCCGTTGCAGTAATGTACTAATTTTTCATTGTAAGTGTGGCGAGCACATGTCAACTCTGTGCGCGCACTATAAACTCCAACATTCCTGCATCGCGCAAGCAAAATGTTTCACATGACATACTATAGATATAACGTCCGACGAACAAGGGGAAGTGTGAGAAGACCGCCCGCCTGATCGATCGAACATTAGTCGGACCGGCCGTCCCTAGGCATATGATCTGCCTGGTGGGATATTTCTCTTCATAGTGGAAGAGCACGATCACCCGTTCTTTCCTATGTAAGTGTTTCTTTCTGTCTTTTGTTTTGCTTCTTTCTAATTTGCATTAGAGTAAACATCCATTTTATTTTGTCTATCTTTATAAATGTATTGTTATAAATATGTATAATATATAATATACACACAAACATATATATATATATATATATATATAAATATATTAATATACCTTATCTTATTTTATGGTAATTTATTAGTGTGTATATAATTAATAGCAAGTATTAGTGTGTATTGTCTTACATCATTGCTAAAATAGTTATTTTTGCAGGTGCCCCCCTCCTTATAATACTTACATTAGGTACTTATAAGTACTTTTATCTCATTCTTTTTTGCACGCCTACCTCAATTTTTGCCTCACCTGTACCTCCTGCAGGTTGACTGGTAGAAAATGCCATTAGCATTAAGTCCACCTTTTGTACACTGTCTTTGTGCAATAAAGAATTAATAATAATAATAGCAATTCAGTTGAAATTTTCACAGATGATGTATTTCTATTGCCGCTATAACAAAAAATACAAACAGAATAAAATATATATTTAAAGGGGGCTCCCATACAATAAACGTATTTTTTTGCAGTTTTTTGCTCGATATTAATAACAGCAACAGGTAGACCCTTGAAATATTCACAGAATATTTGGTTGAATATACGCTTCAAAAATAAATAATTAAATTAAAATAAAATAAATGTTTGAGGGAGGCCCCCATACAACAAATGTGATTTTTTGCCGTTTTTTCTCGATCTTTGTGTCTAACGTTGTATAGATGATGGTACGGAACCCTTCGGGCGCGAGTCCGACTCGTACTTGGACGGTTTTTTTTATGCACTTTGGCCAACTGACGACAAACTGGGGTTAGATAGATTAGATTAATACTATTTATTACGCACCGTACATTAAAAAGATACATGAAAAATCTTACTTTAACTCCCAATAAAGCAGGTGGTCGAAAAGTCTATAGTTCGACATGCGTAAATTAATGAATGAACTGTTGAGATGGCCGGCGCCGACCATAAGACGCTCGAACCATAGTATTTATTATTTTATTTATTACTTTTATGCTAAAGTAATGCGGTGGTAGCCTAGTGGGTACATTGGACTCGGAAGCGGGAGACCCAGGTTCGATTCCCAGTGGCGGCATGTACCTATGACTTTGTTTTCTAGGTTATGTACGTTAAGTAAAGTTATAGTAGCAATACCACTCGCTAACGGTGAATGAAAACATCGTGAGGAAACCTGAGTGTCTGAGCTATTCATATACCTCAGCGCTTGAAATCGCCAATCCGCGGTGGGCACGCGTGGTGATTAAGCCCATACTCTGTGACGGTCCGCACTGCCTTTGCAATTCGACCGCCACTTATTCACAAATGTAGGGGAACATAATAATCTTTTGCGTTGTACAATAATGAATAAAATTAAACAAATTTTGCTGAAATATTAGATATTCGCTAGATGGCGCCTTTTTGCAATAAATAATAATAAATATTTATTATTTCGGGCAATAATGTCCATTACTTTCACATTACAAAATAAAGAAATAAAACGTTGGTTTCTCAACCAATAAACTATTTAATATTTTTACAACAATTTAACAACGTTTGCTCAATTGGTTCTAAAACAAACAAAACCACGTTCATAAAAGTTGGCTGTATGCAAAGTTGTCTATGCCAATGTATCGGCAGGAAAAAAAAGTAAACAAGAAAGTCAGGTCAATGGCAATCTGTAGATAGAACAAGGAGGGACCCGTAGGAGTCTGATAATGTTATCCATCAAAAACCTAATAATGCAGTCAATGAATATTATGGAAAGGCATAATTTAGCAAAACTATTAAATATAGTTTCAGTAAAGAATTCAAAATGCTTATTTTACAGATAGAAAATATTTAAAATTATGTAAAATATTCCTGAAAGGGTTTCATTGAAAAGACAAGGGAATCCAAGAGGGGTGGATGGCAACGGGGTGTGAGGGCGAGGGGAAAGGAAGAGACGCGCACTGGGACGGGGGATTTTGGCGGGGAATGGGGCGGTGGTTTTTTCTTGGGGATCTTTTCTTTGCGGGGCTGACCGGCCGGTCTAAATTAGCATTATTAGGGTGAGTTAGCAAACTGATTATCAAACTAAAGTAGTCTACAGTGTGTTGGTAATGTGGCTACAGCAGCAAGTATTGTGTAGTTTAGCTGTGAAAGTGGTATAGCTTGAGAAATGTTTTGGTGAGATGGCTTGGGCAAATCATGGCTGAAGCAATGCAGGCCGTGGTACGATTCATACCAGTGGATTGGATCTGGCTACATCGATTTGGTCAAGGTAGCTCTCTAGATCATTCTCAGGTCTCAGCAGTAAATGTGGTAAAGTCTGATTTGCATTTTGGAATGTTGCTGTAGTCTACAGAACCATACTTCGGTGTAGGCTTCACCTACATACCTACTTGTGTTTCAAGGTTGATTAGAATTTGTGTTTGCATTTGTTCTTGCTAAATCAACTTGCTTGCATCAATTTCAAACATTTAACCAATTTGTTGGAATAGGTCTATATCTGATCGAACGGTGAGTTTCTTTGCCATGTTTTTTTCTCACTATGGGTCAGGTCTTGAACATGGCACGCACATTTGTTAGGAACTGGTGTTTGGCGTGGTAGAAAACCAGCAAACAGACAGTTTAGCAGTAGTATTTGCAAGCAGTTGAAGTCATTTACATAATAAAGTAAATTGTTAGGTAGAGTCTAAAACTACCAATTAAAAAGTCAATCCAAAATAAACCAAACTAATTAAAACTTTAATCTATCTAATAAACCAATAACCGGGCACAGAGCCTAACTAAAATTGTGAGTGTAAAATCTACATCCAATTCTATGTACAAAACTAAACTAAAATCATATTTGTCTCAAATATTACTTAAACCAAACTAAGATTAACGATTACTGTTAATATTCTAATTTGTGTTAAACTGTGTTGACTAAAACCTGTTTTAAATCTCAAATGTTAATATTTCTACAAATCTTGATAAATAAATAGATTATTTTTTAACTCTTTCTAGTTGTTTAATTGCTTTTGGAAACCTCGACTCCCTGAAAAGATTCTGGTTACTATTTCACAACAAAGGGTCCTGTTAGGCTATCTAGACGATCACATTTTGGCCAAAGATTTGAATTTTCTGTGATTTTAGGTACTCACAAATTGTTCTTTTACATAGTTCAAATTTAACTTACACTGAGCTTAAAATAGTAGGTAGGAAGCCTAGGTACTCACTTTACTTAGTAATCTCCTGTGGAAGAATCTTGGACATTCAACGGAGGCAAAGATGGAGCGCTGCAGAGGGCTCCAGAGGACTACTTCGGGAACCAGCGGTCATCAGTGGCAGGAGCAGTATTAAAGGGGATTTAGGGATCAGTGTAAGCAGTGTAATTAAGTAAGCAGAGTGGAGTAGAGTGTAAAGGGGGTGCGTGTTACAACTCTCTCCCAGAGAGAAGGCCTGTGCCCTACAGTGGGACGTATATAGGCTGCTTATGCATGCTAAAGTAATGTAGGTAATATTGGGGAACAGGAAGACGCTGGATGCAAGCCGCTTCCAACCGGTCTTTTTGGAAATCCATGGAGGAGGCCTATGTTCAGCAGTGGACTTCTTGTGGCTGAATGATGATGATGATTGGGTAACAAAAAAAAAATATTATGACGCGCAATTTTTTTTCAAAATTCGCGCCATTTGTATCTGCACCATGGTCAGAATGTTCCCTTAAAAAGTGTTGTACGAAATAAAACTAATCCTGTAAATATAATATGGAGTGAAGTCTATACTTTAACCAGCCCACGCCCGGGACAGTTTTTATGTATTTAGGTAACCATCCTTTCAGCTTTTTCGGAAGAAAAGACGATACGTACGAAGACATGGTTAAGTTGTTAAGGTTTCCTCACAGTATTTTCCTTTGCAACAAAGCCATTAGTACTAAGCTACCCAGTTATTTACACACTGAGGCCATTTTGTACGTGACAACGATCGCAGTTTCCATGAATTATGGACAAACTAGTTAAGCTAGCGATTTGCTAGAGAGACCACCGTCCGTTTTATAATCGTTCTTAAGTCAATAGCGATAAGAGCTACTACGGTGTAACTGGAAACGTCCTCGATTCTAGGTGACCTTCCATTGTAGCAGTCAAAATTTATTGTTTGGTCGAAGTTTGTCCGCCTGGGACGTCCCTTACCGGCCCTGCCACCCACATTCGCTCGACATATTTCATTTGTCAATCTTTCTCCCTATATAGATAATTAAACAAAAAACATAAACATTTACATACATACAGGCACATACATTGCTTCTGGCCCCACACTAGGATACGAGGATACCCTGTGTTCTGGGAACCAGAAACAGCGACATCACAAACATGTAAACATCCAAGACCTAGGGGTTGTTTTTTTTGTTACCAGCAAGGATTCGAACCCGGGACCACTCGCATGGTTGGCAGATGCGCTACCGCTGAGCTGAGTTTATAATCTGTACCAAAAACACACAATAATAATAATAATAATAATATTTATTTATTTCAGATAACATTGATCCATTTGATTAGTAAGCAATATACACACAGTTTGGTTAGTAGGCGTAAAGACAAAAAATAATTAATTATTTTAGATTATTAACAAAAATATTTACATGTGATCGACACCATTGTTTTAAAAAACGTGTATCATGTCGATCAGCCATCACTCTCAGTATGCCGTTGGTGCTGGCGCGTAGCCTTGGGTAACTCAGGAGCCAGATATGAGAGGACACACATCTCCCTTGCCTTATAACTGTGTCCCAGTTATATCCCAGAGATGTCAACTATATCTGGCTCCCTCACAATACTCTCAACTCAGTACGGTAGACATCTAGCTCCTGCTACTTTATCCAGCTCACACACAGTGCGCGAGAGCGAGACCGAGATCGGCTGAAATCGGATGCGTTCGGCAGCATTTCTCGTCGCAGTAATAAACGAGAGACGAGAAAGGGTTCACCAGACTCCTACAAATGTATTGACTTGGTGATCTTTTTGATCGCTATTGGTACGGATGGCTTGTTCGGTCAACATCGGGCATTTGGTCGCAGTACTCGTACTAAAAAGATGAACGGTAAAGACGATAATCATATAAACTTACAGTGCACTTAATTAATGAGAAAACCTATATAAAGTGTCAAAAGTTAATTAATAGATATAAATTTTCATTCTGGTTTGAACTCCTCTTATTGGAATAGACTGATAGTATAAAAAAGAGCGCGTCAGCTGGATAAAGTAGGAAACAGATAAACTAGACTTACTCACCACTTGTGTCTTACAGCTCTTGTATCAAACACACTCACTCGATTGTATGTCGTATGAGCTAGGATACAAGTGGTGAGCCAGATATGATACAGATATAGTGTGTCCAGGTGAGCAAAGATATGGGATATAACAACTCCCTCTAAGGACACACTTTGCGCAAGTCTACTGGCGCGCAACCTGCTCAGCGCGGAGGTACTGCGCTTGCGCAAGATGGCATAGAAGCAGTCCGTGCGCGCCGCCGCGAACATGCCTGACGCGCTGCAGATGTGCGACTAAAACTATCTATCAAGTCATCATTTTCATTCATGGTTCGGTCTGAAAATCAGCGCCAAAGCTCTGCTTTGGCATCATGCTGAGACTGGCCCATTTTTGGCAACTTTGTGTGTCTAAGTTTCATGTAGGTACTTAGGTACAGGTATTTCGCCAAATAATGTGTCCTATGGTTTACTAACTTAATTATGCACCTATTGTTTGTAATTCTTTGTAAGGATATTGGTTCATGTGCCTACTGTATGTAATTCTTTGTAATGTTGTCAAATAAAGTTTATTCTCATTCTCATTCTCATCCTCATCCTCATCCTCATCCTCATCCTCATCCTCATCCTCATCCTCATCCTCATCCTCATCCTCATCCTCATCCTCATCCTCATCCTCATCCTCATCCTCATCCTCATCCTCATCCTCATCCTCATTCTCGTCCTCATCCTCATCCTCATCCTCATCCTCATCCTCATCCTCATCCTCATTCTCATTCTCATTCTTATTCTTATTCTTACGTGTCCAAACCAATACGACATTTATTTATTTATTTATACTTTTATAGCACTTTTGATACATAAAAATATCTTTGAATACGACGGACATTCGTTTCTTATGATATTTTAATAACCCCAAAAATACCAAAAAAAACCCCAAATAATAAATAAAAAAACTCCCAACAAATATGGGCAAAGTAAGTAGATGTTACTAACTTTTTCGTCCGCGTTACTTATTTTAATACCCTGTTTTAACCCAACTGCGGCGGAGCCTAAAAGGAGAGCAATGTGTTTGGCTCGAGTATGTTTGTAATTTATATGTCCGATTCTATGATCCCTCATACCATTTAACCAATCGTTGTGACAATTTGATGCTCAAATTTTGTTTTGGAAATAACTTTTCTCAATAAAAACAAAAGATTCCACTTACACACCTCAGTTAGACACATGGCGGTTCTTACCTAATTTCATCATCATCATCATCATCATCATTCAGCCACAAGAAGTCCACTGCTGGACATAGGCCTCCTCCATGGATTTCCAAAAAGACCGGTTGGAAGCGGCCTGCATCCAGCGTCTTCCTGCCACTTGAATGACGTCATCTGTCCATCTTGTGGCTGGTCGTCCCACGCTGCGCTTGCCGATATGTGGTCTCCATTCGAGAACTTTTCGGCCCCATCGGCCATCAGTTCTGCGTGCTATGTGCCCCGCCCACTGCCACTTCAACCTACTAATCCGCTGGGCTATGTCGACGACTTTCGTTCGTCTACGGATCTCATCATTTCTGATTCGATCTCGTAGAGAAATTCCGAGCATAGCCCTTTCCATAGCTCGTTGCGTGACCTTGAGCCTTCTTATGAGGCCCATAGTGAGAGACCACGTTTCAGTGCCATAAGTCATCACTGGTAACACACACTGGTTGTATAATTTTGTCTTGAGCGATTGAGGTATATTAGACGAAAAGACTTTTCTAAGTTTCCCGAAAGCTGCCCAGCCGAGTTGGATTCGACGATTGACCTCTTTCACGAAGTTGGACCGGCCTAGTTGGATTGTTTGTCCTAAGTAGACGTATTCGTCTACAACTTCGAGAGTCGTGTTCCCCAATGTTATTGGGGTGGGCACAACACGAGCGTTCGACATGACCTTCGTTTTGTCCATGTTCATTTTAAGGCCCACACGTTGGGAAACTCGACTGAGGTTGTCGAGCATTATGCCGAGGTCTTCCATCGTTTCTGCCATGACTACTATATCGTCGGCAAATCGAAGGTGCGTGATGTACTCGCCATTGATATTGATGCCGCGTCCCTGCCATTCCAGAAGCTTGAAGGCATCTTCCAGTGCGTTCGTGAACAGTTTCGGAGAGATAACGTCTCCCTGTCTCACGCCTCTTCTCAATGGAATTGCCTCCGAATTCTGCTCCTGTACTCGGACCGACATGGTGGCGCTGTTGTACAAGCACTTCAGCACCTCGATATACCGATAGTCAATACGGCAACGCTGGAGAGACTCGAGCACTGCCCATGTCTCGATCGAATCGAAGGCTTTCTCATAGTCCACAAACGCTAAGCAGAATGGCAAATTATACTCCTCAGTATTCTGTATAATTTGCCGCAGCGTGTGGATGTGGTCTATGGTACTAAAGCCCTTTCGGAAACCGGCTTGTTCGGGAGGCTGGAAGTCATCAAACCTGCGTTCGAGACGATTCGTGAGGACCCTCGAAAACAGCTTATAAACATGGCTCAGAAGCGAGATGGGTCGGTAGTTCTTCAATAGAGAGTTATCCCCTTTCTTGAAGAACAGCGTCACCACGCTTCTGTTCCATGCTTCCGGCGTTTTTCCTTCGAGCACGACGGAATTGAAGAGCTTCTGAAGGACTTTAAGTACTGGTGTTCCACCCGCTTTCAGGAGCTCTGATGTGATTCCGTCCTCTCCTGGTGCCTTGTTATTCTTGAGCTGTTTCAGGGCCATCCTAATCTCGTACAGGCTGATGTCCGGGATGTCTTCGGTATAATGTCGGGTCAGTTTGGCTCTCGGATCTTTGTTCAAACTGCTAACAGGTTTTGCGACTGAGGTGTATAGCTGTCCGTAGAAACTCTCAATCTCCCTCAGCACCTCTGATTTGGTCGACGCTATACTGCCGTCCTCTCTCTTCAGCTTCGTCAGCTGGCTTTGCCCAATAGATAAGTCTTTTGCGAACACTTTGGAGCCCTTGTTCCGCTCTATAGTCTCTTTAATACGTTCGGTATTAAAGGACCGAATATCGTGCCGCATAGACTTTGAGATATGTCTATTGAGCTGCCTATATGACTTAGCATCCTCGGAGGACTGCAGTTGCAACGCGCGACGTTTAGCCATGAGGTCGAGAGTATAGTTTGAGAGCTTTTGTGGTCTACTCGTACGGTTGGGTCTATAGAACCTCGAGCCCACTGTACGGACAGTTTCTACAAACCTGTTATTGATCTCGTCCACCGATGCGGCGCTCTCCAGGCACTCAAAGCGATTTGACAATTCGAGTTGAAAGTTCTCGGGGTTCTGGATATGGGCATGAGTAGGTCGGAGCGTGGACTTCATGAGACGAGACCTCTCAAGTTTGACATTGATATTCAATGTGCCTCTTACTATTCGGTGATCGCTTCCGGTTTTCACCATGTTGATCACAGAGACGTCATTGAATATTTGTCTCTTGGAGGTCAGGATGAAGTCTATCTCGTTTCTCGTGGAACCATCGGGACTCAACCAGGTCCATTTCCTGTGAGGTGGCTTCTGAAAGAAAGAGTTCATCATAAAGAGTCCCTCTTTCTCCAGGAAGTCTGCCAACCTTTGTCCTCTCGGGTTCCGTTGCCCATAACCAAATTGCCCCACTCTCATCTCACCCTCGCTTCTTGTGCCCAGCTTCGCATTGAAGTCCCCCATAACCACATTAAAATAGGTCTCCGAGGTATGTATGGCCCTACTAATGTCCTCATACATCGCCTCTACCTCCTCATCGGAGTGTGACGAGGTCGGTGCGTATACCTGAATGACCTTCAGCGAATATCTCTTAGATATTCTGAGTATTAGGTACACCACCCTGCTCGACACACTGTTGATGGCCAAAATGTTATTTACGAGGGACTTGTGGACGAGAAACCCGACACCACCCTGGGACTGTTGCTCGCCCTCCCGGTAGTAGAGCAGGTTACCGGATTTCAGGGTTATCGTGTCCTCGCCCTCTCGACGGACTTCAGATAACCCTAGGATATCCCAGTGTAACCTACCCATTTCCTCTTCCAGCTCAATTAGCTTTTCGTCTGTCCTCAATGTGCGAATGTTGTGTGTTACCAGGGCCAGTCGTTTTCGTTTTTGGGGGTGGTAGCCAGATCTCTGCCGGAGATTCTTAGCACCCCTTGCTCCGCCGTTACCGTGGCCGCTACCGTAGCCAGGAATAGCGGAGCCGCCGGGGACTGGGGGCCTGGTTTTTTGGTGTATTGCCATGAGGGTATTTGCCTTACTCGCCACGCTTGGCATGCGGGTTGGCGAGCGCAGTATATCGTATTTTCGCAGAAGGCGCTGCTGCCCACCTTCTGGTAATGTCCCTTAGCCGGTTTTTACGGCACCCGCGGGAAGAGATGGGGGGGTACTATTCTAAAGCCGGCACCCCACGGCGTACCTAATTTATAATTTCTGTATTTAAAATGAATGTAAATTTTCTATGGTTAGATTTCGACAAATAAGATCTCAATCGATTCATCCTGACTGCGCGAGTGTCATCGGCTAAATTAAATCAGTTTAAAGCCAAACAAAAATAAAATAACTGAACAGACGAAAATAAAAACTGAAATAAAAAGTAACCAGTAACCCGAGTGCTCAGAGCAGGCGGGAACTAAATTCAGCAACTCATTGCGAAGTACCGAGGTTAATGCACCTAGGTAGTAAATGCTCAGTGGTCGGATTATTATTTATTTTTTACTAGCAGTGCCTGCGTTCTAAATTTCCTTTTCACGGTTGTATTAAATTCAGTATTCTATTATTCTACCTCGGCACCGTCTCCCGTTGGCGCAGATTATCCCTCGCTCAAACTCATTCCAGGTGAAATAGAATCCTCAATGTAACAGTGATGTGTGATTTGAATCTGTTTGCGAAATAAGGTGAAACGCAGTAGAAGACGTCCATCAGCTCACTGGACCGACGATCTAAGGGAAATTGCTGGTAGCGGCGGCTGGAAGCGGATGGCGGAGAACAGAAAGAGGCGTGCTTTGGGGAGGCTTCTGTCCAACTGGAATATTCGCGCTAGAATGATAGTAGATTTATTGGACTGACCCACCCAAATATATTAATTAAAACTTCGTATGAAATATCATTTGTACGCACATAGATAGTTTTGACGCAACACTGCGCCCGGCGCGACATTGTCGCAAGATCCTGTTATTCGCTAGCAGTCAAAAGTCAGGAATTTGACAGGGTTTGGAGCGAATTTTTGAGAGTTTTGTGCTGTCTATCAATCTATATGACAAAGCCGATGATTCGATACAAACCTTTGTGATTGCTTGCAATCACAGTTTTGTTTGTTGCCCGTAAAGGGTAGACCTCGTTAATCAATAAGAATACAATTTGCCCGTACAAGTTCGCAATTGTAGACAACCTTTCGACATTTTAGACTTTTTTGGTATTTAAATAAATAGTCACAACATCGTCATCATCATCATCATCACCCATTTGACGCCGACTGTAGGGCATAGATAGGCCTCCCTCATCACTACATATCATTATCTTGAATAAGTAATTAGGTAAAATCACAAAAGAAAACTTATTTTTTGCAAGAAAAGCTGCTTCTTTTTGATTATATTCTGTTTGTTGCACTAACCCGTGCTGAGGACAATATTAAATAGCTTTTTAAAATTGCTTCTTTTTGCCATAAACAAAATAAGACTAAGGATGCAGTACCTACTGCTATCAGTTTGTTTTTAAATGTTTAATTGTACTTGTGTCTGTTGTTTTACCTCATAAATAAAAAAGACCTCCATAAATTACGAATTTTAAAAACCTAATTTCGGGTCTTTTACCGTACCACCTGTTCCAGATGCATTTCTAAGGAGACACTGGCAAAAAAGTCATAAATAAAAAAAAGTTTTGTATCGAAATAGGCTGTACAGTTGAAGGCCTTAAATAAATTAGATCAGAAGTTAAATCTAAAATGGAAACAAAGTGATTGCTTCAAAATTCTGACCTAGCCTCATTCGATTGTGATTGGCTAATAGCACAGTTTAAATAAGAATCAGTTAAGTACCAGTCTTCCTATTAACGTCCGAAACGCGCCTATGCTATATACACAACTACGAAACGCGAGATCTCGGTGAGTTTCGGGTCACACCGCAGTCCGGTGTTCACCGACCGCGCGTGAGTGCAGACGGGCGACGCGTCGGATCGACTAGCTAGACAAAGATGTCGAAATCACGTCGACTATATTGCTCGGTGTACGGATGTCTAAATAAAGACTTGTCTTTTTTTCTTTTTATCTGTGGTCTAAACTTGACGGTATCAAGACCAGAGTTCACTTTTTAAAAATTTCCTGCCCAGTCGGAAAGTCAACCAACGTCAACCCTGTCGCGCCTACTCCGATCGAGCGAGCGTAGGTATAGTCCGCACTTGTGTTCTGAGGTCCGCACAGATCTTTTTGGCGGTAACGCGAACATAGTCACAGATCGTTTGCACATCGCTTACTGTCTTTACAGTGTATGTGTGATGTGTGAGTAATTGACGTAGTGTGATGCGTAGTAAATTACTATTACTCAATTACTAAAGTAGTCAATTACCTACTGCTCAATTAGCGATGTGCAAACGACCTGTGACTATGTTCACGTTACCGCCAAAAAGATTTGTGCGGACTATAGTTAAATCCAGCGGACGGCCAACACGGCTTACTGTGTGTTTATTATACTGTGCTAATAGTCTTATGTAACTCGTTAAAATGGCGAAATTGTACTGGATAATCAGCGCAGTGACTCCATAAAGCAGAATTGAAATCTAAAATAATTTTACCGTTAATTCAGTTCATTTATCTCCCATTTACTTTTACTTGATATTACATTACCAATTTGTATAATGCATATCAGTAAAACAGTTAACTCCATGGAAATCCATTGGAAATCCATGTAGGAGGCCTATGTCCAGCAGTGGACTTCTTGTGGCTGAATGATGATGATGAAAACAATTAACAGACATACAAAAAGAGAAACTACTTCGTACAGCGTCCCTCGCAACGTATAACGGCGAAATTATTCAAACATCTCGCAATACGGAGATTCTGATGGTGGCAGATATAGATATTTCCGACGGGTAGAGCGTACACTGTCTGGTTCTTCATAACCTGGTCAATTGTATCCGTCACTTTGGTAAAACCACTGTTCAATGACCTCACAGCTCATGGTTATTTTCCTATCCCCATGGACTTAAGCGTGATGTTATGTAACCTATATGTTACACGGAAACCGAAGCTATAGTTCTGGTGAGTTTTACCTCATTCCGTTCAGTGGGTTTTGCGTGATGCAAAGAACTAGAGTGAGACAGACATATTAGATATAAATTTTTTATTTATGTGACTTGTTTTTCCTTTGTATTTATGTTATTTGTTATGCCTTTTCTTTCCTGTGACGTGTTAATTTGTCCCAATGAATGTCTTTCTTTCTTTATTTCAGTTTATTTATAGATTAATTATGACGTTTGTATGGACGAGACACAAAAGAAGAGCCTAAAAACCTATCTGGATTTGACCTTAACACCAGTATGGACGTTTTGGTCTAAAATATACTAGGCACCCACCACCTGGTTAGTATTTTCGGTTCTGGTCACCTACACACCTGTATTTATCGTTTTAGAGAAGAGATCACCAGACTGCTCATTGGTTGTTAAAGGCATGACGTGTCGATAGTGTCCAAATCTGGGTGACCTATGCGTCAGCGTTTAATTGTTTTAGGTTAGTAGTCACCAAATTATTTGGTGAAACGTTAAGGCTGTTTACACTGTGTTGAGTACAAAAAGTTGCCATTTTTATGCAAGTACTTACATACTAATTAACCTTATATCGTGAGTTACTCACCTACTTTTGCATCCAAGCAGTAAAATGAGTGTAATGAAAATTCTAGAGAAGTGAGAAGTCTATGTAACATAGCAACAGTGGCTTCCTGATTTTCTATTTTTAACCGAATTCAAAAAAGGAGGAGGTTCCCAATGAATCCTTATACACACATGCATAAAATCACGCCTGTCTCCCAGAGGGGTAGGCAGAGACCAGGGACTGCCACTTGCCACGATCCTGACAGACCACTTCTTAATTTTTTTATGTGTGTTCAGCGATAATTCTTTACCACCACGTTGTCGGATTTAATTAATTCTATTTTGTTATAAAGGGGGCACGAAGTTAGAAGGGAATTCCGAACAAAAAAATAGTGGATATAAGAGTGGTCCCGTATAAATTTGGTCTATTCTTGGGATCCACAAGGAAGTCACCGATTTTTTTTTAGTGCGTGTTTTTCATGAAGTCGTTTTTTTTTGGAAAAAAAAATTGCATATGTCGTGCCTCCCACGACTATCGAGCACATTGGAAATGACATGTGAAAAATATCGTTTCGACTTTTTGACCTTTTTCAGAAAGGTTAGGCTACAGGGCAGAGCCTTAACTTAAATTAAATTAAACTTAAATTGTCCAGAGGAGTTGTTCTCAAAATTTTGATTGTCCAAAGGTTGTAGCAACCATCGTCGGTCCAGCCGTGTATTTAACTTTTGACAGCTCGATTTAGTGACGTTCTATGAAGTTGCCGATTCGATTATTTCTGATAATCGGTTTTAATTATGTTGAATTTTTAATCGATTGATCGCATTGATATTTTAATTTTGTATTTTTATAGTTTGTCTGCCTGAGCGTAATAAAATAAAAACTACCGAACATTTCATAATATTATTTTGTTACTTATAATATTTAATATTTTATGGTTATGAAAACCACGAGGGAGGCCTATGTCCTGCAGTGTGGGTCAAATGGCTGATGATGATGATGATGAATATTTAAACACATTTTTTTATAGTAATGATCTTTGTAATAAAATAGGTTCATATATTTTATACAAAATCAACTTGAATAATCTTCGCTACATAATTTACTCGGTATAATATTGTAGCAAAACACGTCGCCTCACTATTGTGAAAAAAAAAGGTGTCCATGAAGTGTTGCATTTTTTGCCTATGATTTCCTATCAAATAAATAAGGAACTTCATGGGTGTGCATCTGTCAAAAGTTAAATAAACGGTTGGATCGATTATAGTAAACAGTAATACATTCAATAGGCGTTCCACTAGTAGCCATACAGAGCGGTGCGTGCGTTTCGCGGGTCTGCGGGTCATAAACGGAGAGGCGGTTACTTTTGTAACCTTGTAGGTGATATTTAGATAAGTCAGGTTCCATCTAGGTTACGCGACGCAAAAGGTTGCTTTAGGTGATTTTTTGGAATTTGTAGTATTTCCTTTTTATTTTTTTACTTGAAACATAAGTAAAACGAAACGCAACGCTCTTTTATTTCACAATGCTGTCAACTCAGCAACTTAGTGAGCGCAACTCCCCAAGATACGCTTTCTGTCTCGCACAAATTCATATCTACCTAAAGAAAAAATTCATGTCCCTATTTTCATGTGAATAGCAATCTCAGAAAGTAATTATAGAAACAGTGTAAAATGAGACTTATATCGGAAAACACTACCTACAGAATTTTTCATTTTTCTGTAAGTTATTTCAAGCATTATGTCTACTTATTAAGTTATAGCACCGTTTTATTGAAAAGGTTACTTTTTACACCAAAAGGTTACTTTTTTGTCTCTTTTAGGTAACTTTTGACAAGACCTGGCTGGCAACACTAGGCGGGTGCCAATTTGTCGGCGCTTTTTTTAAAATAAGATTTCTCAACTCGAAACATGATTTCTCGACTCGAAAAAAGATTTCTCAACTATTTTCTTTTTATTTACGTCTCTACTTAAGAGTAATAGTCTAAATAGATGCCATTTTTTAATACTAATTACATAACCGCGGCTTTCAAACCACCCAGAAATGAGTGTGTATACATCCTATTGCAGGGCACAGACCTTCTCTCAGAGAGAGAGAGCATAATATGCTTAATTACCACGCGTGCCCACCGCGTATTGGCAATTTCAAGGGCTGAGGTATCTAAGGTGTTTTCACCTTAGACACTTAGGTTTGTTCATGATATCGGGAGGTCGTGACTTTGTTTTCTAAGTTACGTATATTTGTGAAGTTGTAGTAGCAATATCACTTGCTAATGGTAAATGAAATTCAAAATATGTGTGCAAAATTAGGCCTTTATCTGCCATTCTCTAGAAAAACGTGACAGGCAGCCAAAATCAAGACTGAAATAGACTGCTCATTATGGGTTCGGTCCATACATGAAGCTTTTTATCCATACTATAACTAAATCAAAGCTAGTTATAACTATTATTTTAAGTTAGGTATGGAAAATTAACTATGCTTTGTTTTGTCCCTTATCTTTTCCCTTGTCCCTTATTGGATCTGTGTTACCTGAATAGAGAAGTTAAATAAATTATAATAATTATTAGACTGCACTCTGCCATCAGTGGACAAAAGTTGGCCGCAGTTCCTTGATTATTCATCTTTTAACGCATATGTGAAACTCAATTATCTATTTCAATTTGTTGAGCAGTTATTTTTATTTTACATTTTTTTGTATGCAATTTACATACACATTAATTTGCGGAAACCAAATATATATTTAAATTGGTTATAAAATTATTTTTATAATAGATTCTTGGGTACCTACCTATTTCATCCTCCTAACTATACCGTAAAGTCAAATAAATATACCACTTTTACACACCGATGTATGCGTCAATGAATACATAATAAAGTTATTGGATGGCAACTTTTCTGAAATACCCAATACATCCGCCGCACGGTCGAAAACTTTGACATTTATTGTGACCCCATACGTGAACAACACCTTTATTTATATCTTTATTTTAAACCTCGCGCAAAGCAAACGCCTGAAAATGTCCCCACTGACTGGACTAACTTATCATCGAGTAACTCGCCCGCCGTTTCAGCAGCCGAGGTGTGCCCCGGCCTTAATAAGTACTAATAAGCGATACGCGTAAGGTTTCGTCTAAATATGGGATCTATTTCGGATCAAAATATAAAATGTCGGTCGATCGGTTTATGATGTAAAGCTTTTTGGTGAGGTCGTTAATATTTCAGCTTGAGTTGTAGAGTTTTGGCAGATTGATTTTGATGTACCAAGCTTCAATGGATTCATGATAAACGTTATGCCTGCTAACGATTGAGTTACCATACCTACTACACCGCTAAGCCCAAAGCGTGATAGGTACAAAACAAAACACTCATAATAATAATCAATCAATCAATCTCATCCAGCCGCTTCGCTTTTGCCTGTACAGTTTGCCAGTATAGTTTTTAGATTTTAAATGTATAGTCCTCCTTCAAAAAGAACAAATGTAATTTTTCCGTATTGGGGTGCAAAAAGTCGTACCTGAGTGATTTTTAGTTAAAGGCTGATATCGACGGCCGGCTCCCGACCTATAGATTTTTCTCTAAAGAAGTCGGTGTTTCGCAAAGTGGCAAAACACTTTTATACTCGTAAAATAAAGTTTAAAAAAAAAACCTATTTTGAGGCTAAAAATTCCACCCATGCCGGGCCTTGAACCCGCGACCTCTGGCTCACCGTGCCAGCGCGGTCAGGTGGGCACCACTATAGTCTACCGAATTTCGAAAAAGCAATATACCTACATAGATCCCCTGCTGTGCACTATCGAGAGGTTTCAAACCGTAGATAGGTAGATAGAATATTCATTAGATCTTGGAATTGACCACAGAAGAGTAAATAAGTCGCTCAAACATCCCCTAATTGGGTCCACACGCTTTGACCTCTTTCATTGTTTGCTGTGACTGTAACGTTCATCCATATGGTTTGGAAAATATATATATATATATGGAGGCCTACATTATCTACTTATGGAGCTGTTGGATTATTTATTTGAAGAATAGAAAATATTAATAACTGTTCGACGTGACTCATCGTTTTCTGTGCTTCATCTATTCTCATAGTGACAGTGTCAAATATTATTGGGATATTCAATTCTCATTTAACTAAAAGGGTGATTATCCGAGAAATATACGTATATACAGAACTTCACTTCATTCTTCACTTTTCTCTTGCTACATTTCATAAGCCAATGTCATCTAGATTCTATTATCTTTATTCAGTAACAGCTATACACTTGCCTTTCCATCAGCCAGTAACGAACCACCTCATATTTCCTTTCAATAAGTTTTGGTCTGGGTAGGTGTAATTTTTTTATAACATTTTTTAAATGCTGTCAAAGTCAACAAATTAGTAAAAGGGGTGGAGTTTTCTTTAATTAATAAGATGAATAACCTAATTGACACAAGACAGCAAACACAAGCTATCTGATAGACATTACTGCTGCACGCATTTAAGTCATTTGTATCAACGGTTTGCTATAATTTTATAAAGCTGAAAGAAATGCGTACGTTAATTATCGTAATTTGTCTAATACTGGCTAGATAAAACTTACGCCTGAGTCATCCATAAAGTACGTCACACTAATTTCGTGTTTTTTTGACCCCTCCCCTGTCCTTGTAACAGTTACATGCAATTTTACATGTAGACATTATTAAATTAAAACAGCAGTTCCGAAATTCGTTTTATTTCCATTTAAATTATTTTATTATATTTTCAACATCATATAAAACATTGGAAAAAAATTACAAAACAAGAAGTTATTAATTATACCTATTATATTTTTGAAATGTGACGTCACTAAACTTAGGACCCCTCCCACCCCTTGTCACACGATGTCACACTTTGTCGACCCCCTCCCCCCTTAACGTGTGATGTACTTTATGGATGGTCTCTTACGGCATACAAAAAAAAAATATATGTTTTGTTTTTTTGGTTGCTTTTTAACCCGTGTTACATGTCCCTACTTAGTTCAGTGTATGTATACTGTAATAATTTTAGGTGGTTTAAAAGACAGCTAAATGAACGTGCCTGACTATAGCTATCGAATACACTAGGTTGTTTTTTTAAAATACCCACTTTTTAAAAATATCTCGACACAAACTTGAATCCATTAGAACCACTAGTAGCCATCCAGAGCGGTGCGTGCGCGCCGCGGGTCCGCGGTTCATTGTTGTGTTAGACGGAGAGGCGGTACTAATTGTTGGCGCATTTTATGAAACAACATTTCTCAACTCAAAACAAGATTTCTCAACTATTTTTTTTTGGTATTAACACGGATAACAAAGGTTTTTTTTATTTACGTCTATACTTAAAAGTAGTAGTATGGTAAATGGGTGGCATTTTTAATTAATAATTACATACTCTCGGCTTTCAAATTACCTAGATTTCAGCGTGTATAAATTGGTTGGATACGACCGTAAAATGGAGGATATGTAGGGATTCCGACAACCCTAACCAGGGGTAAGAGGCACGGACTTACCTTGTCAACGGGCATAGAAGGGCACGCGCGGCAGAGGTTCCAGAAGGATCCGATCATCTGGTGGCTCCCCGAGGGTGGCGCGCGCTTTCGTGTGTTCTGTGGACGCCCCGCGGGCTACGGTCAGACGTGCATGGGGTTCAGTGCGCTGGAACGGGAGAGAGCTTGGTGAATATTGTTATTGGAAATTAGACTATGGGGAGAGTAAAAGGCAGAGGTTGTGGTAGCCTAGTGGGTAGAACATTGGACTCGGAAGCGGGAGACCCAGGTTCGATTCCTAGTGCGGGCATGTACCTATGACTCTGTTTTCTAAGTTTCGTACATTTGTGAAGTTATAGTAGAAATATCACTCGCTAACGGTGAAGGAAAACATCGTGAGGAAACCTGAGTTTCTGAGCTATTCATCTACCTCATCGCTTGAACTCGCCAATCGGCGGTGGGCACACGTGGTGATTAAGCCCATACTCTCGCCCTGAGAGAAGGCCTGAGGACGTATAGTATATGTGTAAAATATTATGTACGTTAGAAAAAATATCAAGGACTTCGAAAATGTTGGTGGCCATCATAATGTTAGTAGAAATAAACACAAATTGTCATTTCCAAGACTTGCAAAAGATAATACAGCCTTTATGGGGCACTGTATATGGTTCCACAACAAGATTCCTCAAGATATATTAGAGTTACCTCCAACGTGGTTTAAAAAATGTGTTAAGCACACTGTGCAAAAAAGCTTATCAAGGATTATTTAGAAGACAAAGATGGTTGGCATTAAACAGTAGATTAATATTAATTACAGGACGATTGTGACTAGTGTTCAACACATTCATGTCTAATATTTTAAGTTGAAAATTCTGTCAATTAAGTTAAAACGTGTTTTGAAAAGAATAAATGTGGAGTTTCTTTGTTAGTTTCTTCTCCACATAATCTATTAAAGGCGGAAACAGATTATTGATAATTGAGTGCAATATCATCTGTCAAGAAAGAGTGACAGCCAAGAAGGCAGTGTTGCTATATACTGAGGAAAAATACATTCTTCCACAGACATTAGGATTGTGTTTTTGTCACAATATTCCAACTATTGATTTGGCAGCGAAATAAATAGCTAAATAAATGCCTAGGTTGCCAGGGTCGCGTTTCATAAAATCGAATCTCAAATCTCGAAGACGAATCTCGACCAACTGGCGTCTCGACTACTGGCAACCCAATACAAATTACTTTATCCATAAAATTATCCTGTTAAAATAAAAAAAAGCAGTTTAAAACGCAGATGATAGTTTGATAACAGATTGTGAACCTTTGTTAAACTATTGACGGTTTTCAAATAATTGAATTGAATTTATTGATAATGCCGGGGTTGTATATAAACTAGTTAACTTGTGGGTTTCGTTCGGCTGACGTGAATTAACTTCGAATGGTGTTAAGTTTTCCTAAGGCGTGTCAACGCACGAATGGCATTGTAGGTAAACGTTTACTCTCATGTTTAATAATATATTTTATCAATCTTAATTTTACCTATTGAACAAATTTTATAAAAGATTTATGTCTAAGCACTATTTTTACCAACCCTGGTTAGGTATTTATTAACTATGTGTATATTCTTAAATATCTATCTAATCTATTTATTAATATATCATCTATTCATATAACTACATATATACATTATTTTTTTTTATTACTATTTTATTATTGTTTTATATTTTTATATATATTCGTTTATCTATTTAGCGGGGCATTTTGGATTTTTTATGCTATAATTTGTTACGCCTTTTGCGCAGTTTATACTTGAGATTGTATCCACTAAGCGACTGCTCTCTTGATTTAAATATTTACGAGTAAGTCTTGGAAACCTATAATTCGTTTTTAAGTGCTCACTTTAATTACTAACGTAAATTTGTTGTACTGGTTGGTTTTCCTAATAAATAAAATAAAAATAAATGCTGAAACGGGTTTCAGGTAACCTTATTTCAGTAAAACTTTGTATATTTATAATGCAGGTACGGCAAACAGGGAGTAAGACTAGAAGTTAGTGGTTAGCTTGTTCAAATGTTAATCTTCACAGCACTTTCAGATGTTTCACTACTCAAACAAAAGTGCATTTAATCTAAATCTTGATAATTAGTAAAAGCTCTAATATGGTGCTAATAGAAAGACATCTAGCTAAAGCCGTGTCTAGACCTTTGTCCTCCCACAGAGTAGGTAAATAAAGCTGTGGCATCATGCCAAAATAACAGATGGGGTGCGTTGCTAGAACCCCGTCGCAAACCAGACAACGAAAGCAATGTCTTTTAAATATATTATGACAACTGTAACCGCGGGTATATATTCGCGTGGGATCGCAGTAAACAGTAGGTAACAGAAGAATTTGGGAAAATCGAAATGAAAATTTAATGCCTCTCGCAGGAGCTCTACGGGCGTGAGCTCAAAATTATTTCAAGTAGGTAGAATATAACGACCAATACTATCCTGACTTTAACGCATAAGTCCCCGTAGGTGTTGGATGCAGACAAAACGCTATAATCTCGTTGAGAAAAAGTTTTAGAAAAATACGCACTGAAAAGAAGAGTTACTCCCCTTTTGCAGAGAAATTCCATCCCTTTAAAGTCCATCCCTGATTTTCGTGTTATTTCTTCTTCTATCAGGTTTAGTTAAGATTATGGCAGGGCATCAGAGGTTCTTTCCTTCTAATTGTTAAGTTTCGCCAACATCAGAAATGGGAAAAGGTATCCCATGTTTAATTCCGACTGAAGAAGCGTGCTTGATCTTCGTGAAAAGTTTTGTAATTTACTTATCGTCATAATGTAATTTATTTGTGATATTATGTTGCATCGTTTATCACGAAATGAAATTGAAGTTTGCATTTCAAAATATAATATTTCTGTTCCTCCAGTCGATTCCAATTCCAAGCTCTCAATTCATCCACTGCTGTGGAGGAATTGACTCCAGTCGCTGCCAGCAATCTACCGGTTCAGCGAGCTTGCCCACCAGCTCCTACGCTCCGTTTGCTAGTCCGTGGTCTCCACTCGAGAATATTTGTACCCCATCGAATATAGATACTTCGGTGGCTTAGCTGTGACTAGCCCATTGCCACTTCAGCTTGCTAATCTTATAGTATAGGCTGTGTCTATCACCTTATTTGTTTGGGTGAATTGTTTCATTTCTTATGTGAACCATCAAAGAGACTCCGAGCATAGCTCGTTCCATAGCACGCTGAGCGACTTTGAATCGGTGGACTAGTCTCCTGCCGGCGCTGCCCACGTTTCGGCTCCGTATCTACGTCATAACTGGCAGGACGCACTGCTTGAAGACCCTTGTCTTTAGGCGTTTAGTAATCGTTAGATATTGGTTTGGTAAGAAAATAATCATCTTCGTTTGACACGTTCTAATGTACCATTAGTAAGACTTATGAAATGAGAGTCTGAAAGTCATGTCTCTAACTTTATTTATATGTGAAAGTTAAATGAGAGATTGCGAAGTGTCTGTTGAAGAAAGCTGAATTCTCCTCCAAGATTTCCTAGGTTAATCATAACCATTTATGGCAAAAATACATAACTAAATAAATTCATGTTCTACATGCTTGTAAGGGCTCTACAAGTTATACCTACTACGGTGTTTCAGAGAGTTCGGGTGAAACTTAAGGGTTATTCAGTCATGAAATGAAAACTTGTTTTATAACGTGTACAACTCCGAAATATTGGTAAAAACAGACCCTTTATTTTCCACCTTTTTCAAAGCAAACACGGACTGACAAGCAAACACAGACTATAGAGCAAATATTAAACATTTTTCAATGTTTTGGTGTTGGTCGCGTAATGAACACGGACCATTCCATACATCAATGCACACCACATTGATAGACTACATTAGATTAAAACATTTTTATTTTTAAACTTTTCTATCGGAAACAACAAGTATAGAGGAAATATTTGGAAGTACCTACTGAGTACCTACTGTCTGCAACTTTTAGCTCCTAGGTTAACCTTTTTACTGCAGCAAGAAATGCAGTATGGAGTGTTGCAGTAGTTAAAAATTCTCAAGGTCTGAACGACAAGCTAAGATACTCATATAAATAAGTTATTTACTTACAAAGAGCTGAAGAAAACGCTATCTCTCCTCGTTTCATTAAGGTGGATGCTGTTTACATAAAGATCTTCAGCATCTTCGGTCTAGCGGTTAACACGCTTGACTACCAAAACAGAGGTCGTGGGTCCGATTCCCACTAGAGGCCGCCGTGCTGATCTGATTTTGTACAAAAAGACTCAGTCTGGGTGTATTTCCGTGTTTGAGAAGTCCTTGCCTGGTTACTTGCACGATTTAGACTTGCAAAAGTTAACACATCCTTTATGGGGCACTGTATAAGGTTCTACAACAAAATTCCTCAAGATATATTAGAGTTACCTCCAACGCGATTTAAAAAATGTGTTAAGCACATTCTGTGCAAAAAGGCTTACTATAACATCAAGGATTATTTAGAAGACAAAGATGTTTGGCATGAAACAGTAGATTAATATTAATTACAGGACGATTGTGACTAGTGTTCAACACATTCATGACTAATATTTTAAGTTGAAAACTCTGTTAGTTAAGTTAAAACGTGTTTTGAAAAGAATAAATGTGGAGTTTCTTTGTTAGCTTCTTCTCCACATAATCTATTAATTGTGAAACTAACAACTTTGAGGTTCATTAAGTAAACATTCTGTTTTTATAATGAATAAAAAATATTTGAATTTGAAATTTGAATACTATACCCAAACTATGATACCATGTGTATCATAGTTTGGGAACAGAACAAGTGAATGTGTTGTATTATTATCCTTCTACAGGGGTGTTGTAAAATCCACATGTTGTAAAATACATAAATAATATAATTTTTACTTCGGGGAATCTTCGAATGAAGGGTAGCAAATAAGGAAAATGAAATGAAACATATTTTATGCCTATCCGTTGGTTCGCTATAGTTCATGCAAAAATGGATGAACCGATTTTGATGCAGTTTTCATTGCTGCATAGCTTGATTTATTTGTACTGTGGCTTGGTGTCCTTTCAAACGGCAATAATAAATACAGCATAGGTACGAAATAAACAATTTCTTTTGATTTTCGTTTTTAGACGCTGTCTTATTTGTGAATGCGCCGTTTCTTAAACACTCTATAAACGCCGTATAAAATAAGCTGTGGTAGAGATTTTACAAGGAAAAGACTTAAACTGCCTCTGAGGAATGTATTGGAAGAATAGTGTTTTTATGAATGGGACCGTTAGTGTTTAATGTCTTTAGGTTTTTGTATTTATGTGTTAATTTCACTCAAATGTATAAATGTGTGTTTTGGTGTGTAAATAAAACATTATCTTATCTTATCTCAGATATATCGCATCAAAAAAGGGTTCTTCTGTTCACTACATGGTTTATGTGTTCTTTTTATTAGCTTTTTCTTCTTCTTTGCTTTTTAGGGTTCCGTACTCGAAGTGTGCCAAACGGGACCCTATTACTAAGACTTCACTGTCCGTCTGTCAGACTGTCTGGCTGTCTGTCACCAGGCTGTATCTCATGAACCGTGATAGCTAGGCAGTTAAAATTTTCATAGATAATATATTTCTGTTGCCACTATAACAACAAGTACTAAAAAGAGAATAAAAGAAATCTTTAAAGGGGGCTCCCAAATAACTAGTTATGTATTTTTTGCCGTTTTTTGCTCGATATTAATAAGGGCAACAGGAAGACGCTTGAAATATTCACAGAATATTTAGTTCTATATTCGCTTCAAAAATGAATATATAATTAAAATAAAATGAATATTTAATGGGGGCTCCCATACAACAAACGTAATTTTTTGCCGTTTTTTCTCTATCTTTGTGTCAAAGTGGATATAATGTATGAGACAAACCCTAAGTTTAACAACTAAACAACTACATGGTCGTAATAAAGTTATGAATTAATAAAGTATTTATGTATGTGTAATGTAATATATGTATAATGGTATGGAACCCTTCGTGCGCGAGTCCGACTCGCACTTGGCCGGGTTTTCTTTTTATTTCCCTACTCTCCCTTTATCCCTGTTTATCCGTGTGGCGCCGGATTAAGAATAGCGTCCCTCCATTTCCTTCCGTGGATGTCGTAGAAGGCGACTAAGGAAATCAATTACCAGGAGATGGGCAGCAGCGTCTTCCTGAGATTCCAACCGCATACTGCGATCGCTAACCCGCCTGCCAAGCGTGGTGATTATGGCAAAACCCCTCATGGTTATGAAAACCACGAAGGAGGCCTATGTACTGCAGTGGGCGTCAAATGGCTGATGATGATGATGATCCCGCAAGTATAAGTATGTAGGTATTATTATTGAGATTAAAGACTTTACAGCTTGTGTCTTAGCTAGAAACAAATGCTTTGACATTCAGGACAAAGCAAGAAAATAGACGTTGAGGGAAGTGGACGTTCAGGGAAGTGGACATTTAGGATAGTGCACTCACAGGGAAGTGGATGTTCAGGGAAGTGGACCTTTAGAATAATCACGGGGAAGTGGACTATCAGGGAATAGACGTTCAGGGAAATAGAGTTAATGAACCGACTGGACATTCCGGTAATAGGATCTAAAGTGCCGAGAGGGATTTAAGTACGATAAAGAGAGTCCAAGTCTCATACGAGTACAACAGACCGCAATAAAACCAGTAATGAAATAGCTGCACGTCCTTTATAGGACTCGTGACGTCATTAATGTCAATAGCATGGGGTTAGTAACGATCGGTGACGTCACACACCATGCGACATCCTAGGGGAGATGAGAGTGGTTTTTTCTATGACTTTGTTGGCTATATGCGGCAATCAGTGGCTCGGCCGCCGTGCTGCGATTAAAACGCTTTTTTATGTTTTTTTTTTAATTAAAAACTTTAAACAATTAAAAAGTTAAAATGTCAAGGAGTGTGGTGTATTTGATCGTGAAGAGAAATAGGGTGAGTTTTTTTCCATTTTTTTTGTTTCAAAAATAAATTTTTATTCATTTTAATTGTTATTAACGTCTATGAATAAATAACGAGTGGTTAGTAATACTAAACCTAATTCATTTTGAAGTGGAAATAAAAAGTGTCTTGAAGCAAAAGGAAAATAAAATATGACACATCTATACCAGTTTAGTAGGCAATTTCGTATTTCGTGGGGCTCTTCATTGTAGAACAAAAAAACAATTCAGGTGTTTTTTGTATTTGGCAAAAGAGCATCGCTTAAGTGGTGTGTCCCCTATTAATTATTTGCTAAGCTTTTGTTTTACCTACTAGGCTTTGCCAAACGAAAATTCGTGCCTTTATAGTGCTTATTATTATCATGAAATTATGGGTTTAATTTGCTCTGAATCACGGCATCTAACTGCTGACTTTTGACGTTTCACCCAAGGGGGTGTGGTAGGTAGGTAGCAATCAGCTGATAATAACTTGCCAATGCGTCAAAGTTAATTTCAAGGCCGTCCACGAAAATAAAAAAAGACCCTGTACAATCTCACAAAAAAAAGGGAGAATCACCCCCGGAAAACTGATTAAATGAACCATTGAATATAAATGACAACTGACAACAGCGTAACTCACCGAAATTCTACGTTCCACCACCCGAATCGCACTGAAAACAACTTCGAACCGGCTTTTGAACGCAAAAACAACTCGAGGCGACCGGGAATTATCCTTATTTATTTTTCGAGAGTAAAGAAATGTGATTTTTCGAGTCGCGACGCCCGAGAGGAATGTGTTTTTGCGCTAGGGACCGGCGTGTTACGCGACTGCCGCAAATTCGTCGGAAAAATCAATAACTACCCCGCGGCCCGCATGCGGAACACTCCGTAACTTAACACTGCTCACCCATTTCCGTATTATGTAACCGGGAGCGACAGAGACGGTCATGTTTCCGTCTCGCTGCCCCCTAAACAACCCTCGCCGTTCACCAATCGGCGGAGTCAAGATGGCGGGCGGCGCTTGACGTTTCGGCGCGAAGTTTGACGTCCGCTGTCACATTTTTCTTGGAAATTAGTTTATAAGAATTTACAACCTATTTTATGCTCTTTTTGCATCGGTTGCAAATATTTTAGTATTTTATTGTTGGGAAAGGAAAATTGATAGTTTAATTTGAGGAGTTACTTATTGAGGTGCTTGTTCACTTCGGCATTTATGAGCAATCTCTACTTCTGCTCCATAGGTAGGTACTCTACTTTTGCGAGGATTACACTAAATTGGGTTTTTAACTGAATGTATGCATCTACATAACTGGAAATGCGACTTACGTTTTAAATGTAAATTCTACCGTAGAATCAAAGGTAGAAAAAAAGTGAGATTCTATAAAAACTGCTTTCTTTAGTTTCTTGACCGCAGTTCTTGATAAAAGAGTTCTCAAGTTTTTTTCATCAGTTTTTTTTACGAAATTAAGGAACGTTCCTGGCTAATCTTGTTTATAAAGAAAAAAAATCTGTAAATAATCGTGACTTTTTTTAGATTTAGTCTATGTGCACCGTTGGAAAGGTTATTGTCCCTGCACTATATGATCGCTCCAAGGTAAATAGAAATGTTGGTGCAATGCAGCCGAATACTGCAAGGATTTAAGCGTTAAATTGATGGAAACAGAAGGCTCTCTCATAGATATATTTATAACTAAGACTAAAATATTTAAAAAATCTATTAACTCTGCAACTTTGTGCTTGTAACAAAAAAAATCTTACCGCTGAGGGGTGGCATTATTGTTTACGTCGTATTTCAAGTTTTCAACCTCTGTGCCTCAAAGTTCTATTAACTATGTCATATATAGTATTTATGGTATATCTAATTCAATTCTACTTTATCCACATCTAATCGTATCAGCAAAAAATATTTCCACAGACTATAGTATATACCATATACCATATTAGATGTGGATACTTCATAAGCATGCTCTTAAAATGTATCCTAGTCACTGACGTTGCAACTGCTAGGCTTGTTTATTTTAGTTACTTCCATAGTATTATGTCCTACGGCATACTACTGTGGGGTCGGGCAGCAGACATTGAGACGATCTTCATCTTACAGAAGAGAGCCATCCGATTTATTTACAAGTTAGGTAGTAGGGATTCGCTAAGAGATTTCTTCAAAGAAACCAACATCTTAACAGTTGCATGTCAATACATTTATGAAAATATTATGTACGTTAGAAAAAATATCAAAGACTTCGAAAATGTTGGTGGCCACCATAATGTTAATACTAGAAAGAAACATAAATTGTCATTTCCACTATTTAGACTTGCAAAAGTTAACACATCCTTTATGGGGCACTGTATAAGGTTCTACAACAAAATTCCTCAAGATATATTAGAGTTACCTCCAACGCGATTTAAAAAATGTGTTAAGCACATTCTGTGCAAAAAGGCTTACTATAACATCAAGGATTATTTAGAAGACAAAGATGTTTGGCATTAAACAGTAGATTAATATTATTTAAAGGACGATTGTGACTAGTGTTCAACACATTCATGACTAATATTTTAAGTTGAAAACTCTGTTAATTAAGTTAAAACGTGTTTTGAAAAGAATAAATGTGGAGTTTCTTTGTTAGCTTCTTCTCCACATAATCCATTAATTGTGAAACTAACAACTTTGACGTTCATTAAGTAAACATTCTGTTTTTACAATGAATAAAAATATTTGAATTGAATTGAATTGAATTGAACAGCATCGAAGTAGTCACTTCTGTATGTAGTGCAGGTAAAAGATGACTAGACGGAGCATAAGACAAATAGCGTAATGCTCAGTTTTTGGTTTTATTGTGTTAAATAGGTAGGCAAGTAAGTACTTAACTGAATTATAAGTTAAAATGTATGTGTAAACAGCCGCCGAAGAGCTCTTCAGTAGCGGATTGTGAGTTAACGATTATGAAGGCCTACGGCATACTACTGTGGGTTCGGGCAGCAGACATTGAGACCATAGAGCTAGGCAGTAAAGATTCGTTAAGAGATTTCTTTAAAGAAACTAACATCCTAACAGTTGCTAGGTAGGTAGTCAGTATATCTATGAGAATATTATGTACGTCAGGAAAAATATAAGTAATTTTAAAAACGTAGGTAGCCAACACGATGTAAATACTAGAAGTAAACATAAACTTTCTTTCCCAAGATTTAGGCTGGCAAAGGTTAATACATCCTTTATGGGGCATTGTATACGTTTTTACAATAAGATCCCTGAAGATAATATAATAAGCTTGCCTGAAGTGCGGTTCAAAAAATGTGTAAAGCGTACTTTATGCCAAAAGGGCTACTATAGCATAAAGGATTATTTAGATGACAAAGATGTGTGGAATTATAGCCAGGGAGCCGATTCTCACTTCATTAGAAAATAATTCGTATACTACTCTAAGGCGTATGACTTGAATTCTACATAAAAAAGTCGAACGACAGCTAAAATCTGTATTCTGAACGCCATTCTACATTCAATTCGAATGAAAAAATAAATGTCTAACGACTTAAAACAGTTATCTGTGAATCATACGTTCCATTTTCTCGATTGTAAATTGAAAGTTAGTCGAATTTTATAACATTTACAATTTCACTTTTAAATTGATACATTTTGCGGCAAAATTTTAATTTATGTGTTATTTTATAGACTAAAGAAACCATTTAGGTATAAAATACATGGTATTAAAAGTTAAATAAAATTAACTCTCAAAATTTTCAAATGAAATGTAACCTATAACGAAACGTCAACTGATCGTCGACTTGTGTGTGGTGTTTGTTTGTTTACAAATCACAAACTTTTCATGCAAAAACAAGAAATCAGAGCAAGTCAAGGAGTAAAGAAACAATGGTTAAAGGGGCTTAAAAAAAAGGAAAGCTGGCTATGCTTCGGCCAGTCAGACGAGGAGGCTCACTGAGCTGCTGGATGCCGACCCCGAGCTAAGATCGGGGAAGTTTTCCGCCCATTAAATAAACTCACGTTGGTTTTCAAATCAATTTCCTTTTGTGGGACGAGAGGTTCTACTATACTTATGAGATTCCTTGCTAAGTATTTCGAGAACCGAAAGCTCTTTAAAATCAGCGTCGCTCATATCAAATGGCTCTACCCTTCATGTAGCACGGCGCCTTGGTGTCGCTGAAGCTATTGCCGCTTCACTCAAAATTTTTTCAACAAAAGCAGCTACAAACTTGTTAATTTTTAGTAGCACCATACTCCAAAAGTTTTTCAAAAGTTTCCAAATCTAACCTAACATCTTTCTTCTTTGGACTTTCCAATCAAGAAACGTCAACTATCAATGAATGCGTTCAAATTTCATACGCCTTTTGCCAGTCGCATGGTAATTACCATGCGACAACATGACATCTCAAAGCGAGCGAAATTTATTAGCAAATTTGCGCATACGACTTTGTGAGAATACGTGAAACTGATTTTTATGCGACAAATGTCTAATCCTTCGAATATTTTGCGTGTACGCTTTCAATTCGCATGGGCGAGAATCAGCCCCCAGTTCAATGCATTCTAGTACTAGCTTTTTATAAGCATATCGTCGCTGTCGTTTCAAAAAGTCGTATGTTAAATGTGTGTTTTTTTTCTTAGCTGTATGCTTAGTACGAAACGTGATCTTTCATGTGTCAAAATGTCATAGTAAGTTAGTTATGTTAGACGATATTAGACTTTATGTATTAACATAACACTGACATGACTAGCAAGGAGGTATTAAATACTTTTTGCCAGGCGCGAACGTTGGTTGAATAAAACTAGGTACCTGTACACTCAGCTTGCATGGTCACGGCCGCATTTCATCAATCATAGTTTATTACTAGCTGTGCCCGCGACTCCGTTCGCGTACATTTCGATTTTTACGAAGCATTTGTATGGGGGCCACGTCTTATCATAACTGGAGCTAGAATTTAAATAGCCTATCCTGTGTCCCAGATGTCTATATGTTTTTATACCAAATTTCATCAAATTCGGATAATTGGTTTAAGAGTTATGGAGGAACATACATACATACATACACACATACAGAAAAAAATTCTAAAAATCGTGAAATTAGTTTCAGTATCATATATTGAGCCTATAAACACAATATCTCTGAAAACAAACTAACTTACTCCATGACCGACCCTTACAAATTTATTATTAGTATAGATAGATAACAATTCGATGTACATTGCGTAGCCGAGTCTTCCTAATTGTTAATCTGTGGGTTGATCGACTTTGCAACGTACATCGAATTCCCATAGTAAACCATGAATGTAGTTCTATGATACAGGCCTCTCAAAATTTGTTATGTATACTCTACGATAGTAAGGTCGTCTGGAAGGTCATCAATGGTTGTCTGGAAGAAATTACTTTTAGTAATAAGGCCGCCAAATTTACTGTACTATATTATTGTTAAATTCTCATATGTAATTCCTGGTGTACATACAATAAAGAATATTCTATCTATCTATCTGTAGGTATCTTCCCGATTCAATTACCTACATTTATACATTCAGTGTATTTCAGTTGAACTGAATTGTACTTTCATGCATTGTTTAGTTACACATTGTATTTCACTTATTCTTATCTATTTACATTGTATCGTATATACCTACACTTATACCTACATTGTATTACGTATAATATTTACAACAAGTATATCTTACACACTACCTAGTTAATATTTATATAAGTTTAATTTAGTATAGTTGTTATGATTAAATACAATACTATTTACACTAACAATACCTACTAACATTAATACTAAGTTCATATACATCACACATTCATACAATCCCAAACGTATCGTGCCCGACGGTCGAATTGTCGTGATACATCGCGAACGCACAACCAAATTTTGTCCGTAGATTATTTGTTGGTCAAGTCGAGCGCCCGATACCGGTCCGGAGGCAAGTTCCCTGCCCCGCGCGCCCGCGCAACCTCGCGCGCCCTCCGCGGCCCGTGCGCCGCCAGTCGAAATCTCAACTCCGACGCGAAGCCTGTGACGCTTTATGCTAGCCCGCTACTGCTCATGTTTACGCGATCTATACCTAGCTTGCTTAATTACTAGCTTACGCTTAATACCTAAGTGCTATCGCATAATAATATCTCTGCTGTGTTGTTGGCTTGTGCATTCTCCTTCTAATTTTCTATAGACTTTGTGTGTGCTTTGCTTGTTCAATATACAAACCTGGACTGAACCGTAAGTGTTTGCATTTCTTGCCTATTTCTGCTGACACTACGCACTCACCCGCCTATAACTGGTGACCCCGAGGAAAACACACCAAGCACAATGTCCAATGATGACGCAGAATTCGGCGACGTTCGAGAAGGCGGTTCGAAAAATCGCGTTTCCACTGACGCACGTCACGATATTTTTCGAGTCGGCGTAAAATCGCCTCAGTTTTCACCGGAGAAGCCTGCAATATGGTTTGCGCTTATGGAGGCTCAATTCAATTTGTCGAGGATCACCAGCGACGAGACCAAATTTTACCACATCCTCAACAACCTTGAACCTCAGTACGCAGATCTTGTGGAGGAGCTCGTCTTGAACCCACCGGCTACTGATAAGTATGAGCGGCTGAAGACTGACCTCATACGTACCTTGTCTCAGTCCAAGGCCAAGAAGCTGCAGAGACTTCTGGATAGAGAGGAGATCGGTGACAGAAAGCCATCTCATTTTCTACGGCACCTTCGTAACTTAGCTGGACCCGGCTTACCCGAAGAGTTCCTGTCTGGCATCTGGACGAGCCGACTGCCGAGTAGCATCCAGACCATCCTCGCTTCTCAACCCAATGCTTCGCTCGAGACGCTTGCTGACCTGGCGGACAGGATCCATGAAGTTGTTCCACCGTCACCGCAAGTAGCTTCGACTTCCCACCACACTTCACCTGGCAGCTCCATGGACCAAATGGCTAAGCAAATAGCCGAACTGACGCAGCAAGTAAAAGCACTTAGCATGCAATCGCACAGATCGCGTTCCAGATCAAGGAACAATCATGCACAGACTCGTCATTCTGCTCGGTCAAGGGAGAGGTCACAATCCAGCTACCGGAAGCATCCCCGTTGCTGGTACCACGGCAAGTTCGGCAGCAGGGCGAAGACCTGCATCCGCCCATGCGACTACAAGGCGGAAAACTCCCTGGGCAATCAGTGATGGCGACGAACGATTGTCCCAGCTCCACCGGTCGCCTGTTCGTTACAGATCACAGATCGAAAGCCCAATTTCTTGTGGACACCGGAAGCGACCTATGCGTTTTCCCTCGATCTGCCCTGCGTCAACGGCGTGCGAAGACCAACTACCAGTTGTGCGCAGCTAACGGTACCACCATCGATACCTATGGGTTTGCTCAACTGAACCTGAACCTAGGACTACGTAGAGACTATCCGTGGCGTTTTATAGTGGCTGATGTGACTAAACCAATTATTGGTGTAGACTTTCTGTCCTTCTATAATTTAATTATAGATTGTCGCAATCAGCGCCTTATTGATAACACCACTTCTTTGTCAGCCGTTGGTTTTGTAGACTTGCAATGTAACAGTATAACTTCAGTTAAGGTCTCGACTGGTGACACGCGTTTCCACAAACTTCTCGCTGAATTCCCGGAAATTACTCGTCCATCTGGCACGACACGTACGACTCTACACTACACTGTACACCACATTCGTACTACACCTGGTCCCCCTGTTTCTTCATCACCTCGCAGGTTAGCTCCAGACAAGCTGAGAATTGCTAAGCAGGAGTTCGAGGAGATGTTGGCCAGCGGTACTGCCCGGCCATCGGAGAGTTCTTGGTCGTCACCTCTACATCTGGCGCCTAAGAAGGACAACTGTTGGAGGCCATGCGGTGATTACCGAGCTCTCAACGCTCGAACTATTCCCGACAAATACCCGGTAAGGCATATTCACGATTTTTCCCACAGCATATCTGGTTGTAGAGTCTTCTCTACCATTGATTTAGTAAAGGCTTATAACCAGATCCCTGTCAGCGTGGACGACATTCCGAAAACAGCCATTACCACCCCGTTCGGAATGTTCGAATTTCCTTTTATGACGTTCGGTCTAAGGAATGCCAGCCAAACCTTCCAACGTTTCGTGGATGAGATGACTCGCGGACTCGACTTCTGCTACTGTTACCTTGATGATTTCCTGGTGTTTTCTAGAGACGAGGTAGAGCACGAGAGTCATCTCCGACAACTCTTCATGAGAATGAAGGAATACGGCATCCTTGTCAACACGTCCAAATGTGTTTTTGGTAAGTCTGAGGTTACTTTTCTTGGCTACCAAATCTCCACAGCAGGAACAAAGCCGTTGGATTCCAAGGTAGAGGCCATCAAAAACTTCCCCGTGCCCACCACAGTTCGAGAGCTCCGGAGATTCTTGGGCATGATCAATTTTTACCGCAGATTTATGCCCCAAGCTGCTGCAACACAAGCTCCTCTGAACGCCTTGCTCACTGGCTCAGTCAAAGCTTCCCACCCTGTTAATTTGACAGGAGATTCACTGCAAGCATTCGAGGACTGCAAGTCCAACCTCTGCAGTGCGACATTGCTGGCTCATCCAGATTGTCAGGCCAAACTCGCATTGATCACCGATGCATCTGACCTGGCCATGGGAGCTGTGTTACAGCAATTCAAGGATGACACATGGCAGCCGTTGGCTTTCTTCTCACGGAAATTTAGTTCTTCGCAGCAAAAGTACTCACCGTACGATCGTGAGCTTTTAGCTATATACGAAGGCATTAAATATTTTCGTCACATGCTCGAGGCTCGCCATTTCACCGTGTTTACTGACCACAAACCGATTTGTTACGCATTCCGTGAGAGGAAAACTAACTGTTCGCCCCGTCAGTACAGGCACCTTGACTACATCTCGCAATTCACAACGGACATACAGTATATTGCCGGCAAGGACAATGTTGTGGCCGACACACTGTCTCGTGTTAGTGAATTGCAGGCTACCAACGTCGATGACGAAGCTATAGCAAAAGCTCAAGCTTCTGACCAACAGCTAGCTCTCTTCCTGGACGATGCATCATCATCACTTCGTCTACGGAAAATGAACGTACCTGGCAGTCGTTTGGAGTTGTACTGCGATGTCAGTACTCCGACGCCACGACCATTCATACCCGAGCCTTTGCGTAAGCAAATCTTCGACAGTCTTCATTCTCTTAGCCATCCTGGTGCAAACGCTAGTGCCAAGTTAGTGGCATAACGCTATGTTTGGCCAGGCATGCGCAAAGACTGTCGAGATTGGTCACAAGCTTGTCAATCTTGTCAGCGCGCTAAAGTAAATTGACACGTGTACTCCCCGTTAGGTACGTACAACTTACCTCCTGCACGTTTCAAGTTCGTGCATATCGACCTGATTGGACCCTTACCAATGTCTAGTGGTTACCGTTACTGCTTGACAGCTGTTGACCGGTTCACACGTTGGCCAGAGGTCATTCCTATTGAGGACATGACTGCAGAAACGGTGGCCAAGGCTTTATTATCTGGCTGGATAGCGCGATTTGGTTGTCCGACAGATATAGTTACCGACCGCGGCCGGCAGTTTGAATCGTCCCTCTTCCACCATTTGTCCATTCTAGCTGGTTTCAAACATCGGAGGACGACTGCCTATTACCCGGCGTGCAACGGTCTAGTGGAAAGATTCCACCGACAACTTAAAGCCGCCATAATGTGTCACAGCAACTCTCACTGGTCCGAATCTCTTCCACTAGTCTTACTAGGTATAAGGAGTGCTTTTAAAGAAGATCTGCAAGCCTCCTCCGCCGAACTTCTTTACGGCGAGCCATTAAGACTACCAGGTCAGTTCTTTGGTCATAGCGTAGACAGTAGTACTGATATGACAGAATTATTAGCCCGCCTACGCTCTTTTGCCGAGAAGCTGAAACCTGTACCAACTTCACGTCACGGTCATGGTAAGATTTTTGTGTACAAGGATCTCGCCACTTCGACTCATGTTTTCCTTAGAGACGATGCATTGCGAGGCTCACTGCAACCTGCATACACGGGACCCCATGAAGTTATCGAAAGAGGAGACAAGGTTTATAAGTTACTCGTCAAGGGCAAACATGTCACAGTATCAGTAGACCGCCTTAAGCCGGCCTACATACTCACTGACAAAAATAACTTGCCCACTACTATTGACGCACCACCAGAGAAAATAGTAAATCCTGTTCGGACAACTCGCTCTGGTCGTCACGTCCATTTTCCAGATTTTTATCGTCCGTAGTGACGGCCTCTGGAGGGGAGTGATGTAGGTATCTTCCCGATTCAATTACCTACATTTATACATTCAGTGTATTTCAGTTGAACTGAATTGTACTTTCATGCATTGTTTAGTTACACATTGTATTTCACTTATTCTTATCTATTTACATTGTATCGTATATACCTACACTTATACCTACATTGTATTACGTATAATATTTACAACAAGTATATCTTACACACTACCTAGTTAATATTTATATAAGTTTAATTTAGTATAGTTGTTATGATTAAATACAATACTATTTACACTAACAATACCTACTAACATTAATACTAAGTTCATATACATCACACATTCATACAATCCCAAACGTATCGTGCCCGACGGTCGAATTGTCGTGATACATCGCGAACGCACAACCAAATTTTGTCCGTAGATTATTTGTTGGTCAAGTCGAGCGCCCGATACCGGTCCGGAGGCAAGTTCCCTGCCCCGCGCGCCCGCGCAACCTCGCGCGCCCTCCGCGGCCCGTGCGCCGCCAGTCGAAATCTCAACTCCGACGCGAAGCCTGTGACGCTTTATGCTAGCCCGCTACTGCTCATGTTTACGCGATCTATACCTAGCTTGCTTAATTACTAGCTTACGCTTAATACCTAAGTGCTATCGCATAATAATATCTCTGCTGTGTTGTTGGCTTGTGCATTCTCCTTCTAATTTTCTATAGACTTTGTGTGTGCTTTGCTTGTTCAATATACAAACCTGGACTGAACCGTAAGTGTTTGCATTTCTTGCCTATTTCTGCTGACACTACGCACTCACCCGCCTATATATCTATCTGTCATGTGAACTTTCTGCATTCTTCTATTCTGTGACTTAATTTATTCCCTCTAAGGCGGGGTTTTGCATGCGCGATGGAAACGCTAGCAATAGAGGGTGCTGGGGATTGCACGCGGATTGAACGCGGAAGGTTGTGCAAACCTTATTTATTTGACACCTAAAAGTAATTAAAGAGAGTGTTTAATTAAAAAGAGTTTTTTTTTAGATCTACTATCGTATACTTAATAAATTACACTAAATTGGTTGTTAAGATTAAAAGAATTAATAAAATAGTTACTTAGTTTTTGTTAATTGAACAAACATTTTAATTTTATTTTATTAGATATCTCTGCTGATGTTGTGGATGCTTTTAACTGGGATGCATACCAGTTTAAATATACACTGTGTTATGTATTAGGTAAACTGTGCATAAGTAATAAAACTAAATGTAATATTTACATAATATTTTCTAAGGTTAACACGAGCACTAGACATAATAAAAAGTGAATTTGCGCGGATATTTACTGTCGGAAAATTGTCATCATCACAAGAAGTCCACTGCTGGGTATAGGCCTCCTCCATGGAGAAAGATCATAAGATGGACAGATGACCTCATCCAAGTGGCAGGAAGACGCTGGATGCAAGCCCATTCCAACCGGTCTTTTTCGGAAAATTGTAAAATTAAAAAAATTTATGAGTTAATATCCGTGTAATATTTACAACTTACAATTAATTCTAGACACAAACAAAAATGTCTCCAGAGCACCGCCGTTGGAGAGTTCCCAAGATGGTGGCAGCATTCCCCCTCCTAATTCTCCGAACCGCCACCAGGTTGTGTTATTAGTGTATTAGTTGATATGTATCCTGTTAGCCTTCCTAAATATCCAGAGATAGAGAACACTAAATAAATAATAATAATAAAAAACCAGCAACCCAATGGGGCGATGTCATTACACGTAGTGATTATTTTCTCTGTGGTCATTACTAAAGCCGTCGGAAAGCAATGGACGACATTGCCGACAGGTAAAAGACAGCAACAGAATTAGAGAATAATTGAATCGTGTGATTTTAAAACGACACATGTCCTTTCATTACAACTTTGCAGGAAATAGAAAAAACTGTTTTATTCAAATACTAATATCTACAACAGCAATATTTTAGCATATTATATTGATTTCTGTATGAATAAACTACAATTTTTTTCTAATGTAAATCAATAGGTAGGTGTAAATAATAAAATAGTACATTACGATACTAGTGCGAAAAGTAGGAAATTCGCAACGAGTGGCGATAAATTAAAACACGACCGAAGGGAGTGTTTTATATCGACACGAGTTACGAATTACCTATTCGCACGTGTATCGTACAACGTTTTATAGTACATATGGCCCTTTGAAGTTTCGACAAAGGCACGTAAAGTGCTCATTATCGCACTAGTGCGGTAATGTAGCACCATATGTACTATAAAAAAAATAATGAGCAAGTGTTATTTTAAAAACACATGTGACTTGTGTTGTTTTAAAATCACACGATTCAATTAGGGGCTGCATAGATATACAGATATATCATTTAACTGCAATAATAATGACTTTCACACTTATAACATTATTAATTAACATAGTAGGATTTACAAAAATACTATTCCTCTAAAAACTCCTCAGAGGCAGTTTCAATCAGTTTCGCTTGAGGGACCGCGGCTTGGACTGTCGCTCTGGGGCATATCTCAGGCAACGGATCTCCCTGGCTGTTCAACGTGGTAATACAGCCAGTGTTATGGGGACAATTGCGTCAGATATGGCCCGGAGAGACTAAAAAGGTTGCTTTGCTTAATGGCCTTGCTTTTTATGCTGTAAGTTATTTATGTTGGACTTTTATAATGTGACCAATTTGATCTGTTGACGATGCCTGTGGTGAATTTATTATTATTTTTTGTTTATTACCTAATTTATATTTATGTTGGTTATATATAATCTTTAGTCTGATGCTTTTATACTAAATAATATATTATTCTTTAATAATACTAATTAAATACATTCAGACTCCAAATTATACTTCTACAATACCTAAAAAAAAAATATTCTGAAAAAAATATACAACGTACCCATGCACCATTGAATTTTAAATTTACAAAGATACAGTACAATTGGCATCCTTATTACTTATAGTAATTTCTACTTAAACTGCCTCTGAGGAGTGTTTTAAGGAATCGTGTTTTTTATAAATAAAAACGTAAAAGTTTCACAAGCCTCTCTCCACTCGCGAATTATTGGCGTTTTCTTAAGAAAGACTGCGACTATAGCGGTTTTGAAACTTTGTCGTTACTTTGCCATAACAAACTGCAAAAATTTACAATATTCATATTTTCCATGCAAGAACTGTTTTAAAGCTTTTTCCAAGCTGACTTGGACTGTGTCATGTTCTGTGGTGTCAGCACAGCTTCGAAACAAATGATGGCAGCGTCATCTGCTTAAACTTTTTCAAAGTCCCACTTCTATAGAGAGCGTTGACTATCGTTACAATATGCGTTACAAGTCGTGAACTCGTCCGTAACGTTTTGCATTGACAACGCTAGATGGCGCCAGTAGTTGCAGGAAGGTAAAGCGAGAAGTTTCAGAGAAATTGAGTAGATGGCGCTGCGTACGTATTTCCCAATGTAGAGGTACATATTAGTGTAACTCAGACGAGGTGCAGTGCTATTCATTATGTGCCCTAACGGTGGGATGTATGTAGGCTGCATTAAATCTAACATATCGAGGGGTGAAAGGCTAATTGCTTTAAGCGACATTTTGTGAACTTTAGAGGAGAGCGTTTTAAAGTTTTAAAAAAAGAAAAAAAAATCGTAGTAAATCAGGTTTTTGTTTAATTTAGATTCTAAGTATACAGTTCTTTTGGAAATTAAAATTTTCATCAGATATTGTAGTTTTCAATCAAATAGATCAACGGGTTACAGAAATAAATGTCGCTTGAGTCCAAAATGCTCGTATGCTTTTTTTTTTAGGGTAAGGCAAAAAGACTTAAGCGACGGTTGCCCTTGTTTTTGGAGTAAGACCAAATGCTTTAAGATACAACAACTATCATGATTAGTGGAGGACTAAATAAGTCAAGGAGCTCGTAGTCGTGGTTTTCGAGTAGAGCTAATTGATTGAACTACCTAGCTATAGGTGAAATAGATTACATCTAATTAGTTGAAATACCAGTTCCATACTTATTTAGAAACAGGAAAAATTACTTAAGCAATGATGACTATTCTAATCTCGTTGACTTAAGTCATCATAATTTTGAACTTTGGTTGAATTTGGCGGTTGAATCCATAACCAAAATGTAATCGCATCAAAATTGGAGCAGCATTCATTATGAGATTTATGAGTTTTCGTTGATGTTTAGCGAGAATAAAACAAAAAGTTAAAGGAACAAAGTGTTTATTTATTAAATCATCAAAATTAGATAAACATTGAAGTTAAAGAAATTTCTTAACCATTTCTAATTGGAGTTATCACTCACTACTATTATTTTTAATAATTATAACCTACTAATACTGTAACAATCAGTCAGTTATGTTCTTAATAAGAAATCACAGAAAACTATCAGGTCGATAAATGCTTTGCACAAATATCGTTTAACAATAAATTATGCTTAATGTTCATAAAGTCAGCCTCAAAAATTTAACATCTTAATTGAGGATACTTAATTAAACAAAGCTAAGATAAGTAACATTCAACATAGTTTTTTTTTACTTAGCGGTTTTACAAAATCAGTCTCATCTCATAATGATAATCATAATGAAAATGATCTTTAAATTAAAATTTCAACCGTTTTTTCTATCATTCTGTATCAAATTACTCACAATTCAATCCAATTATTGATTAATAGGTATAATGTGTACCGATATAAGCATTTATGTAACAATATTGACCGAAATACATGAGTTACACAGGTTTAAAAGCTTACTTACCAATAATCTTCTTGCGCGTGACTCAAAAACAACGCGCGCGTCCGGCCTCCGTCATGGTTCGGCGATGACTGAAGCGCCCCTCGCGCGTGCGCCCCTTTATTCCCGAGAAGTTCTAAGCGCAACGCAAAGATTATACCTACGTCTTAAAGGACATCGTTCAACTAGTGTCATAGAAAAATGAATTTGCTGAACAGACGTTCGTTACTAATTGTAAAACAGGATAATTGATTCAAGTACAAACACTATTAATAATTTTTGAATTAAGCGACTGTTTATTGTAAAAAATGTAGGCCATAATTATCTCAAACGACCTGCTCTCTTGAATTTTCGAAGAGGGTAAATACTTTAAATGACTGCTCTTAACATAAAATAGAGCAAATCTAATTGATTCAAAGGCCATACTTTATTTATTTTTGGGGAGGGCTATTTGATTCAAACGACATTTCCCATATGTTTTTGTGGAGAGCTAATTGCCTCAAGCGACAAGCTTATATTTTTTTTGTGGCGGGCTAATTGCTTTAAATAACAAGGGTTTGTGTATTCTGGGGCGAGCTAAATGATTCAACCTACTATCTTCTTTTAGTATAGAAACAGCAAAAAAGCGTTAACAACCATTTGAGTTTAAATACGAGAAAGGCAAAATGAGTTAACCAACTACCTACAGTATCTTAACATAGCTCAAGTCAACCATGTTTTAAAAAAAGGCACTTTTTGTGTCACTTGAGTCAGTAGCGGTGTAAAAATCAGCGTCAAATCTAATTGCCTCAAGCGCCAAAAAAGTGCTCAGATCGGCATGAAACCCGGCTCAAAAGACGTAAAAAAATTTGCTGATTCCGAATATATATATAACTCAATATCGCCCATGGTGTCGCTTAAAGCAATTAGCCTTTCACCCCTCGATATAAAGATTTCTTATTTGTTATCGAAATCAACCGAAACGGCTTTACCGATTTTTATGAAATTTTTGTGTATATTCGATAGGTCTGAGAATAGGTCGTAGACTAATTAATATGGCAAAACAACGTTTGCCAGGTCTGCTAGTAGGTAATATTATGTAAAAGTTTAGTTCTAACATGTTTTTATTTTTTGAGTGGACACCCCAATTTGTTGAATAATTTGTTTTTCTTTCTGAAGTTTAATTCACAGTAAATTCTACTGACAATTCAATGATAAATTAGAAGAATTCATATATCTGAAAGTACGTTTAGGCCTTTCAGTGGGAAGTACATTGTCAGCCTATATTCCACGTAGATTTTTAAGTATTAGCTGATTTAAAATAGTAAAAACTTTCGGTCTCGACTCATAAATAATAAAAACACGATTCCGTAAAACGCCGATTAAAATAGTCTATGGTTGAGATTTTACAAGGAAAAGTCGCAACCACAGATTAAATAAAATGGCCCTTCGGAGTGCTTTAGAGGAACCGTGTTTTTATAAATAAGGCCGTTTATTTCTACTCAATCTAGTAATGCTGTCCGGCGTGCATGCATGCATCGACTAATGAATCTTGACGAAGCAAAATAGGTACTGAATACTTAATAATACTTTATTGTTTCAAGATACAGCAGTACAAATAATATAGTCGATAATTACCTACACTAGGAAACCTGTATCGTAGACAATTGTCGGGATAGACGCATGTGGCGAACCTCCGCGATACCGGCGTGAGCTTATATAGGTAATGTAATTTATTTATTGAACTTTATTCACTTAGCTACAATGGCCCAAATATTAACCAACATTCTACATGTTAGTATATTGTTTAATTTAAAAACTAATTAAGTACATTAAAGTATCATTACACCGTTTGGCACTACCTCTACCTTTTCCACGTCACCTGTTGGTTGACCAGAATAAAATATTTACTATTTAGTTTTAAGCCCGCCAATTGTACAATTTTTTCTGGTAAGTACCTACAATCAAGAATTTTAATAATAATAATAAAAACAAAAAATAAAAACGAAAAGAAATCAAACGTTGTCTACCGCACTGGATGAGAAATACTTAATTTTCCCATCCAGTGCTGCAGAATTACGCTATCAAATGTTTCAAATAGGGTTCTCAGAATGCTGTTGTCGTTGGACCTGCTTCTGCGCATGAGCGAGGCGGTACGCTTACGGACGATTGCATAAAGATCATCCACGTGCACCTCAGCGAACATTGTTGATGCACTACACCAGCGAGGCAACCCCAACAGCATCCTGAGGGCACATTGCACCCGCAGGGCGCTGTAGGCCCTCAGCGTGTAGTTCACCCACAGGACACAGGTGTAAAATGTCTGGCAGAACGCTCTAAATAGGGTCAACTTTACTTTCTTTGGCCACCTGGCGAATACTATGTATTATAATAATCAATATTATGAGTTCATCGGATCGACAGCGCCCTGCGCTCACGCTCAATATTGAGGTCATCGCTCAGGGTATCTGTGACTATGTGCCCGAGATATTTAAACTGAGACAATCTTCACATCGGTTCCATTAATGCTGCCAGTATATCAGGGCAGTTGCGTGCGACTGACTTTGAAAACAAGAAGCTCACATTTTTGGCGTTGTATTTCAGGCCGTGTTTCAGTACGTACTTCTCGCTTACACTTATCGTTTTTCTTAGTGAGCTGATCGTTGGACCCAGCAACACCATGTCATCGGCATAGCTTAATAAGTAATACTATATGTTGTTCATAGCGACGCCGTCTACATAGCGTCTGCTGAGCTCAACGATCACATCATTCATGTAAAGGTTGAAGAGAGTGGGCGAGGCGAGTCCCCCCTGTCTCACTCTGCACTCCAGCCCGTACACATCTGATAAAGCATCTCTCCCATCTAACCTGATTTTCCTGCGAAATAAGGCCTTGGATAAGTCTGTGCTTACTTGCTGTACTATTTTGCTTTGTGGTTTTCTTTATACGTTCTTTATCTATGTGTGTATGGAAACGCAAATAAATGGTTTTAACTATCTATCTATCTAGGAAATACGCTAGAACAGGCAGAACACGCTAGTATAGTAGTGAAGAGTATCAGTAGAGAGACATAGTCTAGTGGGTAGAACATTGGACTCGGAAGCGAGAGACCCAGGTTCGATTCCCAGTGCGGGCATATACCGACTTTTTTTTTCTAAGTTATGTACATCTGTGAAGTTATAGTAGCTAACGGTGAAGAAAAACATCGTGAGGAAACCTGAGTGTCTGAGCTATTCACTTACCTCAGCGCTTGAAATCGCCAATCTGCGATAGGGACGCGTGGTGATTAAGCCCATACTCTCACCCTGAGAGAAGGCCTGTGCACTACAGTGGGACGTATATAGGCTGCTTAACTGCTTATGTTAGAGAGACCTGACTGGAAACCGAACTGACCAGAGTGAAGAGGTATTTCCCCAAGGTATTTGTTAAGAAGTGCATCCAATACCTTCGCTAAGATACTCGTGAGTGAAATGGGGCAATAGTTGTTTTTGTCGGCTCTGTCGGCAGTCTTACACTTGACAATCAGCACAACCACCGTCTGCACGAGGTCCTGTGGGAGATAGCCATGCCCCACACATGGAGTGTAAAACATCGCTAGAACCCTTGGCTGTCGTAGGTACTCCAGCATATTGCAGGCAGGACGAGGCGGTTTTCCTCTAGTCATTTTCTTAATAATAAGCTGAACGTCCTTTGCCGAGAATCTTAGACCTACCTAGCTTGTCATGCTCAGTCTCTCCTTCCAACGTATCCTGAGCCGACGTGCCCAGTGGAGAACACAGCAAAATGCTGACGAAACAAATTAGCAATCTTCCTATGAGTCCTCTCCCCCCCCCACGGAGTCTGACAAACCAGATCCTACATTAATTTTATTCGTATAGACTTCCCGAACTGTTTAAAGTAACCCGATATGACCCGATGCACGTTTGCTCTTGGTTATTCTGACACTACCTCAGCCTGCTCTTTAAAGCCAGTTATATATTTATAAGCGGCTTTTGCCGCGACTTCATCCGCATGGAATGAGTAATTTCCGGCATGAAAAGTATGCTATGTCCTTCCCCGGGACTCAACCATCTCAGCAGCAAATTTCATCTAAATCCGTTCAGCCGTTATTGCGTGATTGCGTAGCAAACATGCAAACATTCAAATATCTTCAACAACTTTCACATTTATAATCTTAGTAGGATAGGATGTAATGTAGTCATTCTAAGCTGAGTCACAACTCCATCCACACAAAACGTTAGTATCAAAATACGATTATTTGAATAATAGAAAGAGGAAAAGATAGAAAACACTTTGTTGCACACCTAAAATTATTTACAGGAATTTAGACAGCTAGATAGCTTGGGTAACCAAACAATGAGATCACAAACATGGAATAAGATGGATGATAATGGAGGTCGGTGAAAAACACAAATCAAAGCACTTGCGGAGAACCCAAAGCGGGTTCGATTCCATAACATAACATAACCTCACGAGCGCATCCCACAGGGGTAGGCAGAGACCAGGGACTGCCGCTTGCCACGATCCTGACAGATCACTTTCGCTTCATCAACATTCATTAGTCGTTGCATGCACTCACTCTGGTTTCGGGTACTTTTTATCTTGCCCTTTGCTAATACATCTCCTATTTGGTCGACGTATTTCCGCCTGGGACGTCCCTTACGTCCCTTCGTTTCCCTGCGTAGGTAATCGAGCGTGTGCCCACTAGACAAACGAGGTGGTTTCATATTGCGCTTCAATGGAGTGAATTGAGGTGGAGGTTTTATTTGACTAGCGAAAACTGGGCTAAAATAAAATAGGGGTTGTGCAGTTGACAGCACACATATCTACAGGGCCATTATAATGTCAGTTGCATATAAAGTCAGTCAAGTAGAACAATGCGAAAGTAAGAAGAGCTTTATTTAAATTGACACAGAATCACAAAGTGAACACGAGGTTACACAAAAAAAAAATACCCGAACGTCAACAAAACAAAAATAAAAACAAAACAATCGTCAAGAGAACAACATATCGGGTACCATACATTAATGTATGGCAGCCAGCCACCTCGGACTCCAAACGCCTCAGGTGCTTCCGTGACAACAAAAAAAGGGGCTCCAACTCAGCATACTTTACTGGTGTGTGCTATAGATAGCATAACAACAGCAAAACTGTTTTTCAGGACCATATGATTTTTCCTTTGGCACCCGTAACCCATTGAAGTGATGCAATTGAAACCACTGAAAAAATAACCGGCCAAGTGCGTGTCTGGCCATGCTCAGTGTTGGGTTCCGTAGAAAGAAGCGGTTTTATCTGCTTCACAGAACTAACAACTTCATCAAGTTAATTTTCAGTGGATTTTGCAGAGGAGTTACCCTAAAAAATTTTTTTTTCGAGACTTTATTCTACCGTTTTGTCGGCGTTACGAATATGTACATATAAACCAAATTGCAGCTCTCTAGTACTTACCGTCTCTGTGTTAAGCCGCGGATAGACACACAGACAGACGGACGGTGATGGCGAAAATATAAGGGTTCCTTGTCCACAACGGAACCCTAAAAATGATCTTCCTACACCCACAACGGGGCTAAACGGCTAGTCCAACGATACCCCACACTATGGTGCAGGCCAAAAAAAAAATACACACCTAATTTAGACGTCAGCCTACGTCTAAATTAGAGACGTATGTTTTTTTGGGTACCTTAAAAATTGGAGGGGATCCATGCAGTAACAATAGCGACAGCAGCGCCACCAATGGAATAATCATATTTATTGCAAAAAGCATTTTAAAAGCAAAAAAAAATTTTTAAGGTACCCAAAAAATATAAGATAAGATAAGAATATTCTTTATTGTGTATCGGAAAAAATGTTACAGGAACAGCAATGACAAAAGAAAAGATCACAGGAAAAGATACAATTGGCGGCCTTATTGCTCATAGCGATTTCTTCCTGTCAACCTCATATTGGAGGATTTGCCGTAGGAGAAATGTATAATAATGATGCAGCCTACATACGTCCCACTGTTATGTAGGGCACAGGCCTTCTCTCAGAGCGAGAGTATGGGCTTTCACCTCACGTGCCCACCGTGGATTTGCAATTTCAAGCGTAGGTACGTGAGAACCTCAGACACAAAAATAATTCCGTAATTAATTCCAAATTAATATTTGCGGGATTAGTCTTGGGACTCGTTAATAATGTTAACATTTCATTTAATGGCCCCCTATGACGTCAGAGCGAGGTAGTTAACACGTTCGGCCTGACCGCATCATAAACTTTAACGTAAATACAGTATTTCCGACGATAGTTAGGACGTGCTCTTGCTTATTTACATCCTGACATGTGTCTAACTAGTTACCTAGTTATTTAACGTCGTCATCGATTGTGAATCATAGATCCTCACGATTTCTTGTTGATGATCTTTTACTACAAGAGCTACGGACGCTCCGGCCTCGTGCTCCTACTAAGTAGTCCTACTGGTAGGACACCTGTGTCCTGATGCTCCTACTACTAAGGAAATCATGGAATTTCCAGTAGGAGCACCGAGACATTACAAACTCTCGGAGCAAGTTATTTTAGGTCTCAGACTAGTAGATCGGGTACCCAATGTCGTCATTCGTCGCTGAACAAAGGTCGACGATACTGGTTCCGTGTGGCGCCGGATTAAGAATAGCGTCACTCCATTTCCTTCCGTGGATGTCGTAGAAGGCGACTAAGGAAATCAATTACCAAGAGACGGGCAGCAGCGTCTTCCTGAGAGTCCAACCGCATACTGCGATCGCCAACTCGCATGCCAAGCGTGGCGATTATGCCAAAACCACTCATGGTTATGAAAACCGCGGAGGAGGCTTGTGTCCTGCAGTGGGCGTCAAATGGCTGATGATGACTGGTGAAAGAGTCTCGAGATTGAAATGGAAATGGGCGGGACACCGGGCGAGGCAGGTTGACCAGGGTCAATCACGGAGTGGCAGCCAAGAACCGCACTACCCGATGGTCGGACGATGTAGGTGCGTCAGCGTAAGGTCCGTGGATGCGGATGGCTAGGAACCGTGAGAGATGGTGGGAAAAGGCCTGTACCCAGCAGTGGGCAGCGGTGGGCTGATGATGATGATGAATCTCTCAATGACTGTTTCATCATTATCATGAACCATCACTTTTATGACTATGTACGAGGTAGATTGAACGTTTGCAGCGTTTTCTACAATTTTATAATTTTCCATGTTTCATTCAGAAAAATAGGCGCAGAAAAGCAAAGGAAGCTGAAATTCTTAAATTAAAGTATTTATAATTAGAGTATAAAGTACTACTAGTTCTACTTCTAGTTCGACTGGAGGTTTCCGCACTTAGCATCATAATTAGGGCATTGTACGTAGCAAGTGCTAAGGTATGTTAATACCTACCTCAGACACTAGGGTTTCCTCACGATGTTTTCCTTCTCAGGTATTGCTTCTATAACTTCACAAATGTACGTAACTTAGAAAATAAAGTCAATGGTTCTTGCGGGGATTCGAACCCACGACCTCGAGAATAAGAAGCCAGCGGTCCTACGGCTTTGAAAAAAAAAGCAGCGTCGAAAAAAAGAAGTCATTGTGGCGGCAACTCATTTAAGTCCACGACGAGTGCTTGCCGCGCGAACACGATTTCACACGTTACGAAAAATGCCTTCATTTGTTCTTAGTTATGGTAAGAAAAATAAATTCTGCAATAGTACATTGTTACCCTAGGAGTGAAAGTAACTTATTTAGTCCCGAGACGAGGTTTGAGTATAAAGTGCTACGTACAAATAAGTCGAGGGACTAAATAAGTGGTAAACACTGTGCTTTTCATTACGAATATAAGGAAAGTGAAAATAAAAACACGAATTAGCTAAAATGTTAATACATCTCCGCTATACGGAAGTACAAACAAAACTCTACAACTCGAAATGAAGATCGGATTGCCGCTTTCCCGCCTTCTTTTTTTTTTCGCTGACTAGCTGAAATTTGAAAAGTTGGAACATGAGAAATTTGAAAATAGAACTTTTTTTACTAGTTTTTTTTAACAATTTGACAGCTGTCAGTTGTAAACGATTCTTCCCAGGGCTGAAAAGTTCAAATTCAAATTCAAATTCAAATATTTTTATTCATTGTAAAAACAGAATGTTTACTTAATGAACGTCAAAGTTGTTAGTTTCACAATTAATGGATTATGTGGAGAAGAAGCTAACAAAGAAACTCCACATTTATTCTTTTCAAAACACGTTTTAACTTAATTAACAGAGTTTTCAACTTAAAATATTAGTCATGAATGTGTTGAACACTAGTCACAATCGTCCTTTAAATAATATTAATCTACTGTTTAATGCCAAACATCTTTGTCTTCTAAATAATCCTTGATGTTATAGTAAGCCTTTTTGCACAGAATGTGCTTAACACATTTTTTAAATCGCGTTGGAGGTAACTCTAATATATCTTGAGGAATTTTGTTGTAGAACCTTATACAGTGCCCCATAAAGGATGTGTTAACTTTTGCAAGTCTAAATAGTGGAAATGACAATTTATGTTTATTTCTAGTATTAACATTATGGTGGCCACCAACATTTTCGAAGTCTTTGATATTTTTTCTAACGTACATAATATTTTCATAAATGTATTGACATGCAACTGTTAAGATGTTGGTTTCTTTGAAGAAATCTCTTAGTGAATCCCTACTACCTAACTTGTAAATAAATCGGATGGCTCTCTTCTGTAAGATGAAGATCGTCTCAATGTCTGCTGCCCGACCCCACAGTAGTATGCCGTAGGACATAATACTATGGAAGTAACTAAAATAAACAAGCCTAGCAGTTGCAACGTCAGTGAGATCTCTAATTCTTTTGACTGCATATGCTGCAGAACTAAGCCTGTGTGCTAGTTTTACAATATGAGGACCCCATTGCAATTTTGAATCGATTGTGATGCCTAGAAAAACGGTATCTTCTACAAATTCTAGTTTTTCTTTTCCGAGTACAATGTTGTTTTCAACTAATCTTACGTTTGGTAAGGTAAACTTTATACATTTTGTCTTTTTGGAATTTAGAAGCAGATTATTTGCCGTGAACCAATCCAACAAACGCGAGAGAGCATCATTTGCATCGTCAAGATTATTTTCTTGTCTCTTAATTTTAAAAATAAGTGACGTGTCATCTGCAAATAATACTATCTCGGACATGTTTTGTACCATAAACGGCAAATCATTTACGTATACAAGGAAAAGGAACGGCCCCAAAATTGATCCCTGTGGTACTCCCATTTTTATTTGTGAACCTGTGGATTTTATACGATTTATGTCCGCTTTTTGAACCCTTCCTTTTAGATAAGATCTCATCAGTTGTAAACCTTTCCCCTTTACTCCGTAATGCTCTAGTTTTAGCAAAAGTGTCTCGTGGTCCACGCAATCAAATGCCTTTGACAAGTCACAAAAAACACCTATAGCATCCCTACGATCCTCCCATGCACTATAAATATGTTTAACGAGCAAGGCACCAGCGTCCGTCGTCGACCGTCCCTGCGTGAAGCCGAACTGCTGGTTATGGAGAAGTTGATAATTATTAAAGTGCGTAAGTAGTTGAACTAAAACAATCTTTTCGAATATTTTGCTCAATACGGGTAGGATCGAGACTGGTCTGAAATTTGTGGGATCGTGTCTATCGCCACTTTTAAACAACGGAACGAGCCTACTGTATTTCATTAGGTCAGGGAATGTACCCTCACCTACACATTTGTTAAAAATTGTTGCTAAATGAGAAGCGAGGACATCTATTACTGAACTAACTATGATTACCGACATTCCCCACAAATCTTCCGTTTTTTTAAGATTTAATAGTTTAAACGCTTTAATTACGCTATGGGGATTAATGAAGTCGAACGAAAACTCGTAATCGCACGAGGGGACATTGTCTTTTAATAAACTTGCAGCAAGATCAGGAGACGAGTCTAAAGGAGCCGTAGTTTCAATTGGAACATTTGTAAAGAATTGTTCAAAGGCCGCAGCAATGTCCTCATTTGATGTTATTACTTTATCATCTATCTTTAGAGAAAATTCGCGATCCCCTGATTTGGCTTTACCAGTTTCCCTATTTATAATAGTCCAGATTGTTTTAGATTTATTTGAAGACTGGAGGATTTGTTTCTTTATATGTTCGCATTTAGCTTTGTGGCAGACGGCCCTGAATAATTTAGAATATAGTTTAACATACTCTATAAAACTGTGGTCATATGTGTATGTTTTTTTCTCATACAATGCATACAGTGTGTTTCTACTTTTTCGGATGCCCGCAGTGGCCCATTCATTAAACCCTACTTTATTTTCATTGCTAGGTAATTCTCTTAATTTAAAAACATTTTCAAAATTAACTGAAACGACTCTAAAGAAGTCTTCGTAATGGGCGTTAGCATTTAGGGTTTTACCTTTATGAGCAGTTAAGCTACTTTGAAGATGTAATTTAAATGATTCTAGTTTTTTACTTGTAATGGGCCTGCATAGAATAACTTGCTCAGATTTTTCTGAATCTATTTCAAAATTTACAATTTGACCACTGTGATCTGACTTTAAGCAATTCACTGTGGAGTAATCAAAAAAATTGCAATCGCAATAGACGTTATCGAGACAAGTAGCGGTAGTTTCAGTAATCCTGGTAGGCTCTAAAAAAATATGGACTAAATTGAATGATTTAAAAATAATTTGTAATTTAGTTGTCAAAGGGGAATCTACTAGCAGGTCGATATTAAAATCACCACACACTATAACTTTCTTATTACTACTGGAAGCTACTTTTAATACATCCTCTAATACCGATTCGAATATATAGAATAGTAGAAATATAGTATTACCTACTTTCAACCCTCTTCTCAGGCAACTTTAGAGGTACTTTCCGACTATGAGTAATGAAATAGTAGTTTATGTGACTGTCACATAATGAGAGTTATTAAAACACGAGCGAGATTTAAAAAAACGAGCCTTGGCGAGTTTTTTAATATCATTCGCGAGTGTTTTAATACCAAGTTATGTGCAGTCTCATACACTACTTTATCTACACTCATAATGAAATTTTTGAAACAAAATGGCGCAATTTCGACAAAAGTATCTTGACATTCAATCGTCGGCACTCAGTTTTGCGCGCGCAATTTTAGGTATTTTTAGTTGCACTTTTGGTACCACGAAAATTAAATTAGGTTTTTTATAGAGTCAACATTTGACATTAAAAAAAAAACTTAAGTTTTGTTCCGTGATCATAGCAACACTTTAAAAAAAATAACTGTAACATAAAGTGAAAAATCTGACCTTTAATGTAACTAAATATTACACTTCTTTTTTTTAATTTTCTTTAAAGTTATGTATTGTTTAAAGCCTGTCAATATGTGTTTACCTTTGAATTCTTAATTCGAAGATTATGGTATGAGTGTAGATAAAACTCTTTTTAATACAGTTGCTCAAAAAGTGGCGTATTACAGGGACGTATAGCGTTCGGGATGTGGGCTATTATATACTCGACCTTTTTCTTTACCTTTTCCGAACTCGTGCGTTCTCTTTCCCAACTGTCAAAATAATGTCTATTAAAAAGAAAAAAAACAATCACGAAGTTTTTACTAAAAAAAATTCATAGAAGTTTTTATGATTCATGCAAATATTTCTAAAAAGAAGCTACTAATTTGTTTCAATATCAGATTTAATGATTTGATTCAATGAGTTAGGTTAGGTTTCATTTCATTTCATCTCATTAAATTTAATTTTAAATTCATATCAATAAAAAAATTCTACTGAAGACTTGGCTGTATGGGCATAGTTCCCTTTGTCTACCCAGAATGGGTGAAGAAAAAAAAATCTCTGCTCATATTCTTTTAAGGTTGGCGCCATTTTCCAAAAATTTTCTTTACTAAATTGCTTAATTTTTTCGCAAATGTATTAAAAATAGTTGTTCAGTACACGTGCGGAACCGTCATTGCAACTTGTTCCGACTGTCACCCTCACCTTCGGCTGCGCCTCGGCTCGGGTAGACATTTGTCGGAACTCTTTGCAATGACAGGCTTTCCGCACTCGTAATGAAATATACTATTTCAAAACTAGTCACAGAATAATTTTACTTTTTTATGCCGGATTAACAAATACAGAAGTTACAAGCTCACTAACCTGTATCATACCAGTGACGACTTAAAAATATAGTTCAGGGTTTTTTGAACTAAAACCTTCGTAAGGAGTGCTTACGAAAATTACGCCATTACGTACTGGTATTTCAAAGTGGCTCCCTTAAAAGTGTTCGTGATCTTGTGAAAACCATATCTTTTCCTATATAGTTAGATAGCTATTATGTTACACCCTGTATTGTATATAAGTTATCTATACTAATAATAAATCTGTAAGGGTCGGTCATGGAGTAAATTAGTTTGTTTTCAGAGATATTGTGTTTATAGGCTCAATATATGATACTGAAACTAATTTCACGATTTTTAGAATTTTTTTCTGTATGTGTGTATGTATGTATGTTCCTCCATAACTCTTAAACCAATTATCCGAATTTGATGAAATTTGGTATAAAAACATATAGACATCTGGGACACAGGATAGGCTATTTAAATTCTAGCTCCAGTTATGATAAGACGTGGCCCCCATACAAATGCTGCTTCGTAAAAATCGAAATGTACGCGAACGGAGTCGCGGGCACAGCTAGTGTAATATAAAAAACAGGGGCCAGAAGCAATGTATGTGCCTGTAAATGTTTATGTTTTCATTTTATCGGCAAGATTTGTCAGAGTTTGTATTTTATATTGTGTATAAAGAATTGAAGAGAGCGAAGCTTCTGTAACATTTAGTCTGGTGAACTGTTATCATAGTGTTACCATTTAAGTTTAGTCCACCGATACAAATATTAGTGAAAATAAAAATTGACGATTTCTGCCGAGTACAATTACATAATTTGAAAGTCTACTTTGGCGTGGAAACATTAATATAGTGAACACATTTTTTAAATCCACCAAGCTGCATAAGCAGCCTATGTACGTCCCACTGTAGGGCACAGGCCTTCTCTCAGGGAGAGAGGATGGGCTTAATCACGACGCGTGCCCACCGCGGATTGGCGATTTCAAGCGCTGGTATATGAATAGCTCAGACACTCAGGTATCTTTACGATGTTTTCCTTCACCGTTAGCGAGTGGTATTGCTACTATAACTTCACAAATGTACGTAACTTAGAAAACAAAGTCATAGGTACATGCCCGCACTGGGCATCGAACCTGGGTCTCCCGCTTCCGAGTCCAATGTTCTACCCACTAGGCTACCACCACCACCAAGCTGATATTTAATAAAATCTGTTGAACCGCTTAAATATCAGTGCTGGCAACACTGGTTATTGCGTTGCGCGACACAAATGTTCCGGATGACCATTACATAGAATTCTATTTCTGTGAATGAAACATAGAAAATTGATAGATGCACTTACGTGACTCATTGTTTTATACACATTTTTGGATAGTGCGATTCCAGCAACAACCATTTTTGCTAGGCATAGCCCTTCTCTCAGAGAGAGAGTATGGGCTTAATAACTACGCGTGCCCACCGTGGATTGGCAATTTCAAGCGCTGAGGTATGTGAACACTTCGGACACTCAGGTTTCCTCAATACGTTTTGCTCCACCGTTTCCTTTGATTTTCCTTAACAACCATCTTGGTATTAAAAAAACTTGATAAATTGTCAACATTGAGTTAACTTTTTTATTTTGCTGTCGATTGTACAGGCTACGTCACTTTCGTCCCATTAAAATCGGTATGTACCCGAGATATTTATTATTGCTGTCTGTGTCTAACACAGACTCAAGTCTAAAACTCTATCGGGATAGACTAAACATGTCAAAGTGCCTAATTGGTTTGGCAAACCATAACTAGTTCTGTCTCAGTATATTGGTTAAAATCGGAGAAGCTATTGTTCGATATTCGTGGTTACAACGTTTGTGACAGGAGCTAAGTTCCATTGCCATGATGTATTAGCAAAGGAAAAGATAAAAAGTACCCGAAACCGGCGTGTGTGCATATGAATGTTGAGGTCTATCAGGATTAAGGCACGTGGCAAACCCAGGTCTCTGCCTACCCCTACCAGATACATGCGTGAGTTTGTGTATATACGCTGATTTCTGGGTGGCTTAAAAGCCGCGGTTATGTAATAAGTAATTAAAAATGGCATTAAAAAAATTGTTGAGAAATCTTGTTCTGAGTTTCGAAATCTTGTTTCAAAAAATGCTCGGACGGTTTGTACCGCCTCTCCGTCTAACAGAACAATAGAACAAATAACCCGCGGACCCGCGGCATGCACACAACGCTCAGCATGGCCACTAATGCTTCTAATAGATTAGAGTTTGTGTCGAGATATTGCAAAAGGCGTTTGGTAAAAAAAAAACAAACTAACGCATTCCATAGTATTTGTCTGGCACGTCCATTTTGCTATGTCTTTCAAACCACCCAAAATTAATGCAGTACATGTATGTACCATTGTCACGACTGCCGTTTAGTTACACGGTCGACAGCAGATCAATCTTTACATTTTGCTTGCAAAATGACCAGTAGCGTAACCAAGTAGAGTGCACGCGTGTAAAGGTTGATATCCTATTGATTATACATTAGGTCTAAGGATGCAGTACTTACTGTACATGTTTGTTTTTAAATGTTTGACTGTACTTACTTTATCAGTTTCTTCACCTTCTAGTAAAGTAAACATAACATAAACATTTACATACAGGCACATTCATTGCTTCTGGCCCCACACTAGGATACCCTGTGTCGTGGGAACCAGAAACAACGACATCACAAACATGTAAACATCCAAGACCTGGGTGTTTTTTTTTGTCCCCAGCTGGGATTCGAACCCGGGACCTCACGCATGGTATGCAGATGCACTACCGCTGCGCCACGAGGTCGTCAAATCGATATTGCTCCATAATTTCTATTTTAATACATACTCACGCCTATACCCCGGAGGGGTCTGTCTTCGTCGTGTGTCTGGCCGCAGCATTAATGTTTTTCCCACTTTTGTAAGAAGTGTTATTTTGGCTTTTAAAGTTATTGGTGGCTATCACGGAATCATATCATATAGGCTTTGATGTATAAGTTTAAGATGATTTGAGAAAAGATGGTCAGAGTGGAGTTTTTTTTCCCGCTGCCTTGTTCTCCACTACAAATACGGCCCGAAGGCAGCGGCTAACATTCAGCAAACAGAATGTAAATTCTTTACGTTGAAATAAATTATTGATTTCTGATTTCTGGGTAGACAGAGACCAGGGTTTTCCGCTTGCCACAATCCTGACTAACCACTTTAGCTTCGTCAACATTCGCCGGTTTCGGTTACTATTGATCACAAATTAGAGATTTTCCTTTTGACATATGAAAATTTACTCAAAATCCTAACCTGAGTTACACTGACGACCGTGACTTTCAGAATATCTGCTTTTCATTCAATAAACTATAAAATTTTCGCTGTGTTTACATATTCTGCCAATCCAGTCACGTTTTTATTATGCCATCGCATAATAACTGTTTGTGTGACCTAACGTTTCTTACAATTTACTACTTAAACTAGGTCTCCAATCAAACGGCTGATGTAGAAGACTATGACCAGGATGAAAGAGCTATTGTTGCACACGGACTGTACCGAAAAAAGGATCACCGTTACATATAAACTCTTAGACGAAGAATTACTTACCCGGGAGTAAATATAAAACATCTATCTAAACACTAAACATTCTGCGGTTCAAAATAGAACAAAGTACCTGAATGATTTTTTTTATGTAACGTATATACGCTTCACTGCAGGGTAAAGGTCTTCTTCGTTTTCTTTACATGTCTACACTATTTCTGGTTCAAAAAACCTTATCTTTATCTTCTCTCAGAGAGAGAGGTGGGCTTAATTATCACCCATGTCCACCGCGGATTGCCAGTTTCAAGGGGTGAGGGATGAACACGTCAGACACTCAATTGAACAATAACTCAAGAAATGTTGAGCGAATCTGGGTAAGAGGGCCAGTAAGGGACGTCCAAGGCATTCGACCAAACAGGGGAGTATTTATGAAGGGCAAGATAAAAAGTACCCGAAAGCGGCGTGTGTGTGTGCAACGACGTTAATGAATGTTGATGAAGTGACGAGGTTTGTCAGGAGTGTGGCGTGTGACAAGCCCTGGTCTCTGCCTACCCCTCCGGGATACATGACTTTATGTTAAAATAGAAAGATAGTTTAAAGATGAAGATTACAAAACCCAAAATTTAGGCTGGCAAAGGTTAATACATCCTTTATGGGGCATTGTATACGTTTCTACAATAAGATCCCCGAGGATATAATAAGCTTGCCAGAAACGCGGTTCAAAAAATGTGTGAAGCACACTTTGTTCCAAAAAAGCTACTATAACATTAAAGATTATTTAGATGACAATGATGTCTGGAATTAAAGCCAGTTCAATGCATGAGTTTTAGAACATTTATATAAATCCTGTAAATTAAGGACTTGAAAAGACTAACTAGACTAACTTTGGAGTTTTTTTGTCCATTTTTTCTCCAAAATGATCTAGATTTGAAATGGACACCTAGTTTAACTTGTAACGTTCATTAAGTCGCAGTTTCTGTGCTACTTTAAATAAAAAATTTTTGATTTTGATTTTGATTTTTGAAACACTAATTCAACATTCTAGGGGGGCTGCGAGGGGTAAATTTCAAACATACAGGGTGAATTTGGTCGAAGTACGTCCGCCTGGGACATCCCTTACCGGCCCTCCACCCAAAAACGCCAACATCCAACTTCCGTTACTTGGATCGTGTATGATACAGGCGTAAGTTTGTGTATGTACTTATTTCCAGGGTGAATAATTATTTTGGTGGTAGAATGCTAAAACGATAATTACAAATACTACCTATTCAACGAAATGCCGGGCCGGAAAGCATTCGCAGACAAGATAATTATTGGGTATTTGACGAAATATCAAATGAGTTACTCTTAAAACGGAATTTTGTATGAAAATACTGGTTTATGACGTCACATTTCAGAGCACTCTTTTTATGTTTAATCTATTTAAAAATTGTAATAACTAGTAATTGACTAAAATAGATAAATTTTCCGAGATATTTTGTAATTTTTGTTTTAATCGAGAATATGAAATAATTTATTGTTGATCGTGTCAAATACCGAATTGTGCACTCTATAGATAAGCATACAAAAAGCATTTGTTTGATGCAATATAAAACGACTTTAGGCGATTTTTGGTTACTAAATAAATCTGTGCAAAGTAATACCTATGTAATACTGCTATGTAGCCTAGTGGGTAGAACATTGGACTCGGAAGCGGGAGACCCAGGTTCGATTCCCAGTGCGGGCATGTATCTATGACATTGTTTTCTAAGTTATGTACATTTATGAAGTTATAGTAATACCACTCGCTAACCGTGAAGGAAAACATCGTGAGGACACCTGAGTGTCTGAGCTAGTCAGATACCTCAGCGCTTGAAATTGCCAATCCGCGGTGGGCACGCGTGGTGATTAAGCCCAACTCTCTCTCTGAGAGAAGGCCTGTGCCCTACAGTGGGACGTATATAGGCTGCTGATGATGATGTAATATATTACTAATAATTTCATCATCATCATTCATCAGCCCTTTGACGCCCACTGCAGGACATAGGCCTCCCTAATGGTTTTCATAACCATGAGGGGTTTTGCCATAATCGCCACGCTTGGCAGGCGGGTTGCTGATCGCAGTATTCGGTTGGAATCTCAGGAACACGCTGCTGCCCGTCTCCTGGTAATTGATTTCCTTAGTCGCCTTGTACGACATCCATGGAACGAAATGGAGTGACGCTATTCTTAGTCCGGCATCACACTGATGTTCTTTTGAACATTTAGTTAGTCTCATTAAGTTATTCTTATTAATTGAAAGTGCTAATGCGCAATTTTTATGTAAAGTGCTATATAAATCTGTGGTAAAACTATTTTAAACGAGACTCACCCACAGCAAAGCAAGCAATTGGTTTTGTGCAGCCTTATTATGACAAATATGACATGTTCTTTTTATAATAATAAATACAATACAAAATAATATATATGTACACAGTCGACAACAGGCCAACCTTGACATGTTTGTTTGGTTCTACCTTTTCGTAATCAATAAAAGTTAATAGACCAACAAGTGCCCCTTTACACTTATTTCCGTATTTTTCGTTATACATTTACTAGAATTGGCCTTAGAATTGACAAAGTAAGTATTTACTTTTTTTTAAGCAGCCTATATATATATATATATACGTCCCACTGTAGGGCACAAGCCTTCTCTCAGGGAGAGAGTATGGGCTTAATCGCCATGCGTGTCCATCGTGGATGGGCGATTTTAATTTTATGTATAACTCAGACACTCAGGTTTCCTTACGATGTTTTATCTCACCGTTAGCGAGTGGTATTGCTAATACATATGTGAAGTTATAGTTAATTTCACAAATGAACATAGCTTAGGAAACCAAGTCATGGGTACATGCCTGCACTGGGAATCGAACCCGGGTCTCTCGCTTCCGAGTCCAATGTTCTACCCACTAGGCTACCACCGCTTTTAAATATGCAGTTACTTATTCTATTTAAATTTTCATCAAATGTTTGTAAAGTGTATTAGTCTCGGGCTATTAGCTCTATTCAGGGACTATCAGAATAATTTTGAGTACAACACCGAATGAAAGTTAACGCCAGCGAGTCTGCCAACAGATCAGAGATCTTCAGTTGTATTAGTGGACGCTGGACAAAGAGTAAGCAGCGGTGGCAGATGCGGAGTTATTCTAAGATTTTACTCAACGGAAGGAAATGGTAGAGACCATCGTCATTGCACTTCGTTATTGCGTTATTGATAGAACAAGTACAGCTCTAAAACCTCCATAAGCTAGTTATCCCATAGGGCATGGTCAATCGCTAGGTATACGGACGTCCTTGTTTACAGTTAAGGCTACTTTTACATGGGGCGTCCCTTTCGCTCGCACTTTCTGGCATATTTATAGTAAAACAATGAGTATACTTTTGGTAATTAAAGTCTACGAGAGTGCTAGAAAGTGAGATCAGGGATTTTTTAGATATATTTTTGTTACACATTTGAATAGCATTCGCTCGGAGCAGGCAGTCAGCGGTTGCTTAACTACTGTGTTTATTATGGCGCTACATATACTTAGTTTTTTATAAAAAAAATTACCCACTAAAATTACAAAAATTCTTTAAATATTTTTTTTATATAAAAAACTTAGTACCTATATGGTCTAAGAGGGCACTAGAATATAGGATTAAGGACATTTTAAATAGATATTTGTTATCTTAAAAAAAGTTATGTGAAACTAAAATATGTTTTTAGGTAGTAAAATATGTCTAAGATGTCCGTAATTATAATATCTAGTGACGCCTCAAACCATATTTATTAGAAGTAATTACCACAGTGAGGTTCAGTTTTAGTAACGTGGTGGATAATTCAAATATTTTTAAATTTTCTTTAAAGAGGCCAAGCTAATCTTGATCTACTATTTAAGATTTCAATACATTTGTGAAAGTGGCTAAACCTGGTGTCTTCTTACCCCTCCGAGATACAGGCGTGAGTTTATGTTTGTATGTTTTCAAAAGTCTAGGTTCTCTTAACAGAAGTAAATTACATATTTAGATGTGGGAGTGAAAGGGATAGCAGACGAGAGTATGCTCTTAACCATTCTGTACGCAGATTGACTAGGTATTCTTTGTCCGTGTAGACATTTCAGTCTGCGCATGCGTGCGCGTGGCGCCATAAACCGCGGATTCTAACCTAAATCCTAATTTCGAGCTTTCCGAGGGAGCACGACGTGCGCCACCGCCCGGTTAAAAAAAAGAAGAAAACTTCAGTACTGGCCACCTGGCGTCAGCTGCTGAAAAAAGAAGAAAAAGTTATTGTTCTTATGAAATGGCGGCGTGATAATACTCTGTTACTGGAAAAAAAAGTTTTGTGTGTTTTGCTCGGGGATATGTTCAAAAATAGTTTTGTGTTCGCGTCATCGGTGAGACTTAGTGCAGACGGTCACCGCGTTGTATTTCGGTGACAAAACGCTCGTTTTTCGGGACGCCCGCCCAGTGCATTTTGGCGCTAAAATGACGCGGCTTTGATATTTTCGCAAGCAGGAATGACTGCTATTATAGTGATGTGTTTGTAGTGTTTTGTGACATAGATATAACAAAAGGTATGCATGCATTGACTTTCAATTTACTTTATAGTTTTACGAAAGTAGGTATATGCCTTTTATTTACTCCGCCTGAAATACATTTTGTGTCTATTTTAGTGCTGCAGGTCAGTATTTAGTTCCGAACGTACAGCAAATATGTTATGTAGGAAAATTAATTCATATTTAATAAATGGCTTTGGATCGGATAAGGGCTCGATTGAAAGTGGATGAGTAAAATAAAAGTGGGCGGCGCGGTAGAGATACGTAAGTATTTGTAGAGATATCTAAGTATTTACCAGAGTTTCATTCCCGGTAAGACTGGATATGCTATTATTTTAAAGACATTGAAAAGTGAAAAGTGTAAGCCGTAGTCAGAGACCAGGTGTTTTCACTAACATACGTACTAAAATAGAGATTTCAGAATCGAAGGGACATTCATAAAGTAGTTAAGTTTTAGTTTCCATTGTGGATAACTCATAAGTACAAATAAAATGCATTGGGCAGGTATCTATGAGCTGATTATTGAGTTGTATAAATTTATTGCGGACTTTTGTCCAGTAGGGGCACACAGATGGGGTTACAAACGTTTTTTTATTCATTCAGCTTTAGCCTGCCCGTAAAAACACCGTTAGAAATCTGAAAAATACGAAAAGCTATAATAGTATCTATAAAGTTGTTTGCTAGACCTAGGTCATTTATTTATATCAACCCTTATTGCCTGTTTCTTGACTTTCATAATATTCACAATTTTGTTTTATTATAACCCAGAAAAAAGCTGACTGGAAGGGAATATAGTTCGTTACACTACATTACTATGATTATATCGGGTCAAGAGAAAATTACACCCCAATGACGAAGTACTCAGCCAACTCAGGCCGAGAATCCCAGCTGCTCGGATTTATTACATGGCGAAAACAGATGTCGATTAAATTGCTACACAGATAGGCCTTGTTGTAGAAATCATTTCAGTTATAACAAACATTGGTAAAACGCTTGTCTCGAATTCAAGAGATCGTGGGTTTGATTCTGGCGTGTACCAATGACTTTGTTGCCTTAGTAACGTACCTAGGTATATTTGTGAAGTGGTAGCACAGCAATACCACTCGCTAATGGTCAAGGAAAAATGAAGTATTCACATACCCCAGCGCTTGAAATTGGCTATCCGCGGTGGGCACGCAATTCTCTCTCTCTGAGAGAAGGCCTAAGCCCTGCCTGCATATTATCATATAATATCACTTGCTAACCGTTAAGGAAACATCTTGAGGAAACCAAAGTGCCTGAGGTGTTCATGTAAACATGCTCTGAGGTATTTACCTCACAGTAGACGCCTCTTATTTATTTAGTATTTATTTAGTCCAACCGCATATTGCGATCGCCAACCCGCCTGCCAAGCGTGGCGATTATGGCAAAACCCCTCATGGTTATGAAAACCACGAAGGAGGCCTTTGTCCTGCAGTGGACCTCAAATGGCTGATGATGATGATGATAGTACTTATATCTCACTAAGCCGACTAAGCTGTCAGGATGGTGTAGGTGCTGGGCAAGCCTACTTCATCTAAAAAAACAATCTCCCAGGCACAGCAGCGTCCGAGTGGTCCCTTCACCCATCTATTGATAGTGAAGGTGCCACTGAACGCCGTATAAATCATCTCATTACGTAGATGCAGAGGTCAAAGTACTTATATCTAAAGAGAGGGCCATATTCCACGATAAGCAGCCCTTCTGATGCATTCTTGCGGCTTAGTTGCTATTGGCTGCTATAAATATACGAGCGAACAAAATGTAACGAAATCAATAAAGTAAATGTACAATCAGGTAATTTGGTGCCATATCAAACATAGCCAATAATGTATGGCTAATATCTGTACCCAATAGTACATACGGCACGTTTTATTTCTCGTATGTAAATACCTGGTCAGCAAAATACTGGTTGTGCAAGATCTCTACGGGCGATACCTCCGGTAATTTTTTTTTCTTATATACGCAAGCAGCCTATATATGTCCCACTGTAGGGCACAGGAATTTTCACAGGGAGAGAAGGCCTATGTACTTGGTGGACGGATTTACGCTTGCACCGAGCTTAGTCAGCGAGCTACGCCACGTATTAGGAACGTACGGGAAATAATGTCCCATGTACATGGATATTACCTACACATTTATTACCATAGCAAAATTTTTACATAAATGTACACAGCGGGCCCCGCACTAGGTAAAACCTGTATCGCGGACGCCCAAAACAGATTTATCAAAGAGTAGGTTATACGAACAAAAATTTCAAAATTTAAAGACAAACATGCAATTGTCGTTATGAGAAACAAAATTATTGGCTGTGTTTTATTTGGTTGCGAAATAATTCCCTATCCACTTTCAATAACTTCGACAAGTCTTCATCCCATTCAAAACAAAAGGTCTTGGGTTCGATTCCCACAGAAGGCCGCCCTACTTAATCTATACAAATTGTTTCAATCCATACATCCATAATTGGAGAACTTACGTAGTAGCGCCCCATGAGTGTTGTTTGAAAGATTTTTTTTTAATTCCATGGGCGCGGATTCGGGTCCTTTTCCAATCCAATCCCACGCGAAAGTAGTCGCAGGTACAGCTGTCTCGTCTCTTGCCGACAGCCCTTCTTCCCCACTGCCGGATTTGCCTCATGAATATTTAGCACACATCCCCCAGACCAAAGGCGAGATGATTTGCTGTCACCAAATTACTTTGACAACGCTCTTGTAATGAATATGCGTGGATGCAGACTAAAGGATACCGTTTAAGACAAACCTACAAGCAAGAAGGATTTTTTTGTATTTGAAACATTTGTATTTTAACCTTTTTAATATGTTTAGTTTAATATATTTATATATCAACACACTGCTTAGGTACGTGCTAGGCTACGCGGAAAAATGTTTGCGCGAGTGCAAAGTCGCGTTTCATAAAACTACTATTCAGTTTTGATAATGGAAATTGGTTATGCAATGTAAATCGAACCGCGAATCGTAGTTCTATGAAGTGTGTCCCAACTCGGGCTTTGCAACTTACGGTCTTACTTATAAAAACAAAACCTCTCCTCTTCCTCTAAAACACTCCTCAGAGGCAGTTTAAATAATCTATGGTCACGTCTTTCCCTTCTCCCTGCCCCCGTGTCCCTTTACCACAGACAAAATTTTAAGGAATCGTGTTTTTGTAAATAAGACTGCTAGTAGGTATTCACGCACCATGCACACAAAGTACCTAATCAAGATTATCTTATCTACCGCATGGACTCTAATTTACAAAGGGTATTGATCGTGGTTAGTTGATACGATCTACACATACTAGGCACTAGGTATTTTAATGAATATCGTCACGTGTCCGTACTAACGATGTACGCGCTAGAGCTAAACTAAGCTTACGGCTTACTTATTTTGTTACACAGGGTGTTTTGCGGAAAGGTCCGGTAGAACTTAAAGGGGATATTTTGCCAACGTTCTACTCATGAATATAAATAAATTGTACTAAAAAACTAACTCAAAAAATAATTTTGCCTCTCCATACAACATTTTGATACTGGCTGTAGCGAATGTATGAAATAGCTAATGTTTTTAGGGTTCCGCGCCCAAAGGGTCAAGGACCCTAATACTAATACTCCACTGTACGTCTGTCTGTCTGTCTATCACTAGGCTGTATCTCATGAATCGTGATAGCTAGACAGTTGAAATTTTCTCACATGATTTATTTCGGTTGCAGCTATAACAAAAAATACTAAAAAGACAATAAAATAAACATTTAAGGGGGACTTGCACTTGGCCGGTTTTGTTTGCTATGTCAAAGTTGGTTTTCTGGGGGTAAGACTCATGATAAACTTGGTTATATAGTGTGTATACCAAAATTTCAATATGTACCCGAATTAGGGATGCATCAAACAACTCTTAATAAACCTGTGAGGTTGATATTTTCGCGGAGTTTACTCGAAGTATAGGTATTTTGTTTGTGTACCTTCGTGTTTACTTTGTGTTTCTGTAACAATTTAAATTAATGTCTTCTTTCTTTCTTTCTTCCTTATGTTGTTCGTATTGGTGAGTTTTTAAATACATATGTGTCATTTATAACATCCTGTATAAACGCAATTTTTGAAAAAAAAAAAAGTAGAACGAGCCTAATAATGACCACATGTTACGGCTGTAAATCGGGCATCGAACTCGCTACCATTGCAACACCATCGGGAATATAAATCTATTTGCGTCACGTCTAACGTTAACCATAGAGGGAATTAGGTCACTTCGCTGGTATACATGGTTACTTATGAAATGCGTTTAGTAACTCTTGAAATCAGAAATTTATTTCAACGTATTGTTGACTTGACTGGCTGCCTCGTTGGTCTAACGGTATCACACCGACGCGCCTGTTGTAAAGGGGAAAACGTAACCACATATTAAATAAACTGCCTCTGAGGAGTGTTTTAGAGGAATCGTGTTTTTATGAATGAGGCCGTTAACCCCTACTTTCTCGTACACCAACACGCTGTCGATCTACTCTTAACAGCTGTCAATTGACCAAAGTGCATACAAAAAAAACCATTGACAGCTGTTAACAGTAGATTAAGAGCTTGTTAGTGTACGAGAAACCGGGGGTAAATAGAAGACAACAAAGTTATTGACAGCAGGTTATAAATGATTAACACTAGATCTAAGATAGAATAGAAAATACTTTATTGCACACCAGAAGAAAGAATTATAATTAGTAACTTTATTTGTTCCGGGAATTAACCATTTAAAAGCTTAGGGCTGAAACGCCCTAGCGGTTACTTAGCATGCGGTAAAATCCCCGCATTTATAAAATGTAGGTATGAAAGTGTACGACGGTGATAACGGAGCGGTAGAACGCCGGTTTCTCATCCGGGAGGTCGTGGGTTCGAATCCCGCCATGTGCCAATGACCTTGTTTTCTAAGTTATGTGAGGAAACCTAAGTGTAAGTAGCGCTGAAAATTGACAATCCGCGGTGGGCACGCGTGGTAATTAAGCCCACACTCTCTCCCTGAGAGAAGGCCTGTGCCCTGCAGTGGGACGTATATAGGCTACATATAAAAAAAAAATGTACTGAAGTTCGCACTTTTGCAGTACGATTTTTCCATTTCATTGAACCGCACGAGACTGCGTTCAGTCCCCAACCCTGTAGATTATAGGACAGGTAATATAGCATAGGTGTTCAGCGATCTATGCCCTTTTTGCTCGATAACGGCTTTTACGTCGTACGTCATAAGAGCTAAAGTAGCAAGGAAGGCGTACCAAGCAATTTCTTGGAAAGCTAACCCTGAAAGCTTTTCCGGAAATTGTTTGTATTTCATAGTACCTGCCTTACTGTCTAACGTGCAGGACTTCATAAAGTATACTTGTATGTTAAGGCTGCCGTGGTAGCGGAGCGGTGGGACGCCGGCTTCTCATTCGGGAGATCTTGGGTTCGAATCCCGGCATCTACCATCTTCGTTTTCTAAGTTACGTACATTTGTTAAGATATAGTAGCAATACCTCTCGCTAACCGTGAAGGAAAACATCGCGAGGAAACCTGAGGGTCGGAGGTGTTCACATACTGAGGTATGCTTGAAATTGCCAATCCACGATGGGCTTGCGTGGTAATTAAGCCCATTGTCTCTATCTGAAAGAAGGCCTGTGCCCTGCAGGGGGACGTACATAGCCTACATAAAAGGCTGCTGAGGTAACCTCTGGCTTTCATCTCATTCGAACGTTCTAACATTTTTATTGATTGTACAAAATTTGTGTGCCATTAATTAATCCGTCAATTATACTTTATTGCACACGAAACACTGAAATAGCATGTACATAGGCGAGCTTATCTCTGTAAGAGATTTCTTCCAGCAAACCTTGGAGAGTCGGAAGAGCGGCAAAAAACGTCTAAGATAAATGCATGGTTTTGCTCGTGTATTAAAATTACTAATGGCCAGTTTCTGAATTGGGAATTTCACTAAGTAAATAGTTAACTGTAGTGCCGTCTCTTCGAATTTCTCAGAAAAGAGCGTGACAGAACGTTGCTTAAGTATTTACTTACCTTTTTTTTGGAGCCTATGTTCGTCCCACTGCAGGGATTAGACCTCATCTCAAAGAGAAGGTATGGGCTTAATAACCACGAGTGCCCACCGCGGATTGACAATTTGAAGCGCTGAGCTGTATGAAAACCCTAGACACTCGGTTTCCTCACGATGTTTTACTTCACCGGATTTTATGTTTAATATTTTATTTTTATTTATCTGTTCTTAGTTTTTTTTTAAAGTTGATGGTAAAGTTATTAACTTCAATAGCTTCCTAATCAAAAGCCTTACAGTCTTATATAAAGAATGTCGATTCCACTAAAACACTCTTAAGACGGAGATAAAGCCGTCTTCTAACAGGAATTCCTCTCATAAACTCCGTCTGAAGTGTGTTTTAGTGGGGTCGATTTTTGGTCTCGAAGAACCCACATACATAATGATAAGACTAAGTTAAGACTATTAATTTTGTTGCACTGGCCCGTGCTGAGGACAATTTTAAAAACCTATTGCACTTACCCATTAGCTCAGTTGGGGGCGAGCAATTTTAAAAACCTATTGCACTTACCCATTAGCTCAGTTGGGGGCGAGCAATTTTAAAAACCTATTGCACTTGCCCATTAGGTCAGTTGGAGGAGCGCAATTTTAAAAACCTATTGCACTTACCCATTAGCTCAGTTGGGGGAGAGCAATTTTAAAAACCTATTGCACTTGCCCCTTAGGTCAGTTGGAGGAGCGCAATTTTAAAAACCTATTGCGCTTGCCCATTAGCTCAGTTGGGGGAGCGCTAGCACGGTGAGCCAGAGGTCGCGGGTTCAAGACCCGGCATGTGTGGAATTTTTAGCCTCTAAATAGGTTTTTAAGTTAAGGCTATTGTGAAAAAATATATATGTTGGTTCTCATCTTCAATGGATAATTAATAATTAGTGCTTCTTCGATGAACTCATTAAAAAACTGTCTTGATAAAAAATATACAAGTGCATGAAAGTAACATACTCGTACAAGCTGGGCCCTTATTACCTATGAAGCAGCGACATTATCGGAAGGGTCGCCAACGTCGCGCTTGAGCCCGACAATTCGCAAGGTATTTTTTTTTGAGCTCCTATTATATTTTTTTCTGCTTTATAATATAAGAGACTAATTTCATATTTTCTGCGATTAATCAAGTAAACCACTCGCTATTATTTTTTTTAAATATTGTAAGTGTGACGTCATTTGTACGGTTAAGAAAACTACTATTACTTACTATTCAAAAAGAAGACGGAAACTATTAAAAAAAGAACCGTATTTGTGCCTAGATTCGAGTGAATTGTCGGGCTCAAGCGCGACGTTGACGACCTTTCCGGTAATGTCGCTACTTCATAATAAGGGCCCTGCTTGTAATGAATAGCAATAATAATGAACAAAAACCTATTTAGAGGCTAAAAATTCCACCCATGCCGGGACTTGAACCCGCGACCTCTGGCTAACCGTGCCAGCGCTCTCCCAACTGAGCTAATGGGCAAGTGCAGGCATCGGCGAAATTTCGAGCCTCTTTACAAACTTCTCTGTATTACGCACAGGCAGCGACATCTGGCCGAAGTAATTTACATCACTTGCAGCCCCGAGCAACCCACTTTGCAGTTAAGCATCTAAATAGGTTTTTAAAAATTATCCTCAAGGAGTTAGTGCAACAAAAAGAATATAATAATGATGAGAGAGAGAGAGAGAGAGAGGAGAGTGTGAGAGAGAGAACACGTAATGAATGTCAACATTCTTCACGATGCGAATCTCATTGAAACATTGTTGCTTCGCGAGGGGATAGGGCCAACAATACTTGACTCCACATGACGATTGACACAGAGATAGTCATGAAAAGTCAAAGCTGGTCAGCGTGACAGTTGAGTGACATTTCGTAAAGTAGGGAAAAACACATGTGCATTTTTCTTTTTTTTTCGGTTTTCTTTGCTAAGCGACGATTTAGGAACATTTCCATTGCCTTCCGTGGATGTCGTAGAAGGCGACTAAGGAAATCAATTACCAGGAGACGGGAAGCAGCGTCTTCCTGAGATTCCAACCGCATACTGCGATCGCCAACCCGTCTACCAAGCGTGGCGATTATGGCACATCCCCTCATGGTTACGAAAACCATGAAGGAGGCCTATGTCCCGCAGTGGGCGTCAAATGGCGGATGATGATAATGATGATGTTTTAGAAACGAGAGAATTAAAAAAAAGTCCCCTCTAAACATTCGGTATTTCTTCCTTGTCGATATATTTGGGCCACCTCGATGCCAATATTTGGTATATATTCCTTGTCGATAAATCAGTTAGTCTATGTTCGTCCACTCCCAGGGTTAACGGGCCGGTAAGAGATGTCCCAGGCGGACATACTTGCAAGAAAAAAAAAAGTACCCGAACCGGCGTGCGTGCATGCAACGACTAATGAATGTAGATTAAGCGAAAGAGGTCTGTCAGGATCGCGGCAAGTGGGAAACCCTGGTGCCGGCCTACCCCTTCGGGATACAGGCGTGAGGTTATGTAATGTATGGTTCGTGCACTGCTATTTCTGTCGTTTTTGTTCTGCGATATTTCAGTACTTAGTTGCATTGTTGCACATTTTATAATTCTTATTTATTGTTGATGAGTCATTTGGGAAACTCATTTTAAATTTTAGTGTATGTGTTTTGCTGCTGTGAGTGTGTATTGTCTGTGTTCTATTTTTTTTTAATTATGTCAAAGAAATATCTGTGAAATATCTATTTTTATTACAAAAAAGTGTTCTCTATCTAGCACCAGAGTATGATGTGTTTGCGGATAGGATTAAAAGTGTGATGAAGGTATGTAAGAGAATGCTAGAAGATGTTTGATAGGTAGTGCTCAGTTAAAATATTGTTACAACGCTTTGGTGTAATTACTGTTATGTTGCAATATTTATGTAAATAAAATAAAGAATTCTATCTAAAGGTAGGTCAATCTAACCTGAAATAAATTGTCGTGAATGAAAAAAAAAGTTGTCGTGGGCTATGGTCACAGAAAATTTTTGTGTTCTGAGGCTATGGCTCTAAAAGTTCTCAGTGCAGTCAGCCTCTAGAGGGGCATAATTATGCGGACCAAATCCTGAGCGATTCCAGTCATTTAATTGTCAAAATCCACACTAATTTGACAGTTACACGTTCGTTTAGGATTTGGTGCGTGTAATATAGGAGCAGTTCGGCATTTAAAAGGTTCGCGGTCAGAACAGAACAGCAAACATTTTTTTAAAATCTCTTCTATAAGATCTTGAATTGACTGTAATTTCCCAAGAGAAGTAGGCTCATAAATACTTTTGTATCGACGAATGTTTTTCACTGAATCGCTATGAGTCAGATATTTTGCCACTTGACCTCTCGAGAAAGGGGTGAAGGCGTCGGACATTGACGCTTATTCAAAGACTTTCAAGGTATAATTAATGCTAGATGGTTAGATAAAATGGAAATAAAGGAAGAAATAGTAGATTATGTACTAAGGGAATAAAACCATGTATTATGTCATGGGCGGCATATTGAACCCTGAGCGGAGCGAAGGACTCCGAGTTAACTCGCGAGCGCAGCGAGGGAGTTAAATTTTAACTCCTGAGCGAAGCGAGGGAGTTATGTAGAGTCCTGAGTGAAGCGAGGGGTTCATACCGCCCGAGACTAACACATGTTTTATTCCAGAGGTGAATACTCTACTTTTCACACCATCTGGGAGACAATAAAAAGACAGGGCTGCATAAGTTGAAAATATGTATTAAAACCTGAAATTAAATATAAAGTCCATAAATAAAATCTTTTACGGCTTAGCAACTTAAATTGAATATAACTTTTAAATTCGTATTTGCAATTCGCGCCTTTTTTTCTTTTTTTTGTTGGTGTTTCGCGCGGTCACAGGACACAGTATTTCAGAAAAAAAAGAAAAAAAAGAGGTGAGTTTCGAACAACAATTCGAATTTCGAATTGCAATGCGGGGCTTCTCCATAGTTTTCATGCGAATTTTGACATTCTAAATTCAAATCACTTTATTCCCTAGGGAAATTCTTCATTATTATTGCCCTCGAGAGACAAGGCCATGCTTTACGATGATATTTGACGGTACGTAATAAGGCATTGTCGAGCAGGAGGTGTGAAAATAAATTTATTTTAAATACAAGACACATCCCAGAAACATAATAAACAGATAAATGGATAAATCTTTACAAAAAACAGAAAGAAAACCTACAATAATACGCAAGTTCACACAAAACATATAAAGATGTAGCCTGTGGTGTATGTGCAATAATATTCTCTATTATTCACTAGGATAAACATTTGGCCGAGTGGGCAGGGAGCTAGTACAACTTAAAGAGTATAGCTGAAGGATCCTGTATAACTTAATTGGGTTATTCTACTCATCAATACGGATAACTTCTTCGTCTTCTTCAGCATTGGTTTGTCCACTGTTGGACGTATGCCTCTTCATGAGTCCTCCATCGGTCTGCGGCTATAATCCGGGTCAAGCAGTAGTAGCCCTGGTGTCATCAGACCATCGTCCTGGGCCTAGATTCTGTTAATGCATTGTAGTAACATGACAACTGCATGAACATGGCGGTTTTCATTTCATGGCTGCTTTAAGTCTACGCGGGCACACCCATCAAACCTTCTAGGCGTCAATGGTACGAAAAAACACGTCACGTGACCCGACAGTGTACCTGTCATTATACTACAATGCACTAACAGAATCGAGGCCCAGGTGGTCTGCCTACATTCGTGCTCATGAGCGCGGTCTCCATAGCAGGACTTTCCGACTCCACCTCCCTGTCCCCCGACGACGTGAAGACAGTATTTTTTTGCGCTCAGCGATTCTCTGTAATTTATTTCATATCTTTAACCTAACCTCTAAGGCTTTTGTTGAAAATCAACATTGGCAGTGGAGCATGTTGCCTGACGACGTTAGGCTGAGCATAAGGCCTTTTGCCTAGTTATTAAGATTTTTTTCAGTTATTTACCTACTTTATTTAATTTTTGTTAGCAATAAAGACAATTTCACTTTCACTTTCACATGCGTGTTCTGCAATTTAAGTTGCGCTACCTGTGCAACTTCTAGTTAGGAGAATTTCTGAAACCGCGACGGCTCTATATTAAATGACGATAGTTGCTCTGGCGAATAAATGTATGAAACAGTTGATAGTTCATTGCGGTTTTAGAGCCGCTCCCATCGCATAGGTGGTTAGCATTGGTTAGTTGCATTGGCCAACGAAAAAAAACTATCACTGCATAACCCCCTCTAGCAGCACCTTGAATAGCGTCCAAAAACACTCACTCTTGTAGCCGAAAGTCCCCTGTCATGCCAAATATGGGTTCACCGGCCAATAGGATTTTAATATCGAACCAACTTCAAAACTAAGAAAAAATATCGGCTGTGAAAAAAAAAAACAAATACCAATGTAACAAACATACGATCTCTCGCCATCAAACGTATTATAACTGTTTGGTGGGTTATAATATACTGTATCACAAGTATTGTGTTATTTTATTTAAAAAAATTGTCACACCACGTAATTACCAGCAAAACAACCCTGTTGTATTTTGGTGTTGCGGCTCCTCTTAGGAACCTCGCAGCCGTACATCTAGCCATAAAGCCATTATATCTACGTCCCTCACTCATGAAGCTACGATGTAAAATAAGAAACCTGTTAGATTGAGCTAGGAACAAGAATTGAAGCCACGACGCCTTTCGTACACAAAGGACCGTTAGAACAAAAGGGCAGTCAGTATTCTATAGACCCTATTAAATGATTATGACAACGGGGAACATAGCAAAAGCATTAGGGGCCACAAGGACGCATAACCTCTTGTCTAGACCGAGCTAGGGGGCGGATAGTGGCTCCATGCGGCGAAGGGACATTCAGGACATTCCGTTCCTTTATTTAAAAGTGGCGACAGGCAAGATCCCACAAATTTCAGACCAGTCTCTGTTCTACCCGTTTTGAGTAAAATATTCGAGAAAATAGTTCTAGGTCAGCTACTTACACACTTTAATAATTATCAACTTTTTCATAGTGAGCAATTCGGTTTCACGCAAGGGCGGTCTACGACGGATGCTGGTGTCGCATTAGTTAAACATATATTTAGTGCATGGGAGGATCGGAAGGATGCTATAGGTGTTTTCTGTGACTTGTCGAAGGCATTTGACTGCGTAGACCATAAAACACTTCTCTTAAAATTAAAACACTACGGAGTGAATGGGAGGAGCTTAAAACTTATGAGATCATATTTAGAAGGGAGGGTTCAAAAAGCTGACATAAATAGGACTAAATCATCAGGGTCGGAGGTTAAGATGGGAGTGCCACAGGGATCTATTTTGGGGCCGTTCCTTTTCCTCGTATATGTAAATGATTTGCCGTTCATGGTTCAAAAAATGTCAGAGATAGTATTGTTTGCAGATGACACGTCACTTATTTTTAAGATTAAGAGACAAGAAAATGACCTTGCGGATACAAATAATGCTCTCTCTAAGGTACTATATTGGTTTACTTCTAATAACTTATTATTAAATTCAAAAAAGACAAAATGTATAAAATTCACACTACCAAATGTCAAAATGGTTGACAGCAATGTTATATTGAGGAATGATAAACTAGACCTTGTAGAAGAAACTGTATTTCTGGGTATCACAATTGATGCAAAGCTTCAATGGGGTCCTCATATAGGAAAATTGGCAAATAGGCTCAGTTCTGCAGCATACGCAGTTAAAAGAATCCGGGAACTAACTGATGTCGCAACTGCTAGGCTTGTTTATTTTAGTTACTTCCTTAGTATTATGTCCTATGGTATACTAATGTGGGGTCGGGCAGCAGACATTGAGACCATCTTCGTCCTGCAGAAGAGAGCGATCAGATTCATATATAAGCTAGGCAATAGAGATTCGTTAAGAGATTTCTTTAAAGAAACTAACATCCTAACAGTTGCTAGTCAGTATATCTATGAAAATATTATGTACGTTAGGAAAAATATCAGTGACTTTAAAACTGTAGGTAGCCAACACAATGTAAATACTAGAAATAGACATAAACTTTCGTTCCCAAAATTTAGGCTGGCAAAGGTTAATACATCCTTTATGGGGCATTGTATACGTTTCTACAATAAGATCCCCGAGGATATAATAAGCTTGCCAGAAACGCGGTTCAAAAAATGTGTGAAGCACACTTTGTGCCAAAAAAGCTACTATAACATTAAAGATTATTTAGATGACAATGATGTCTGGAATTAAAGCCAGTTCAATGCATGAGTTTAAGAACATTTATATAAATCCTGTAAATTAAGGACTTGAAAAGACTAAGTTTGGAGTTTTTTTGTCCATTTTTTCTCCAAAATGATCTAGATTTGAAATGGACACCTAGTTTAACTTGTAACGTTCATTAAGTCGCAGTTCCTGTGCTACTTTGAATAAAAAAAATTTTGATTTTGATTTTGATTTGATTTCCTACTATTGTTAGAAATGTTGACAACCCAGATACTGGGAAGTAGGTAAGCGACTTTTTCAAATTCGAATATTTTATTCACTATTCACTTCCAGAGAAGAACCTACTGAGACACTCAACTTTTTCAAATTATGCTATTCAACAGAGTTTTTAGCTACAAATTAATTACTCATGAATGTGATGAACACTAGACACAGTCGTCCTTTAAATACCCGTTAACATTATTATACTGTTAAATATAGGACATTTTTGTCTTTTAAGTAATCCTTAATATTTTACAATCCCGTTAACATTATTATACTGTTAAATATAGGACATTTTTGTCTTTTAAGTAATCCTTAATATTTTACAATATATTCTTTAGAGCCCGTGTTAGTGAGGTATTTTAAAGTATCGGTATTTAGGAATCGGCGCGGGTGCGATGCGCTGCCCTTTAGTATCAAACTTATACCCAAGATTCGGTTTGGGAGTAATAGACTTATTCAGTAAAATAAGTCAAATCTAACAACTCTTATCCGTCCACTGCTAGATATTGGCCTTCCTGACGGGATGCTTGTCCTCGGCCATCGTTATCTGCCATCACCGGCGATACGCTTTCAGCTTTTAACTTTCGTTTATAGATAGACATAAAATTTTTTATTGTACAACCAGGAAAATATTTAAAGATTTTTTTATTTTTACACGAAACTAAACACAGATAGTATAGATTTCAGTGACTTCTATTTGTCTATTTATTTATCTATTGCACCACAACTTCTAAGCGCTTAAATCGGGTACAAGTGTGTTCGTGTTGTTGGAATCGTTGTCACCCTAAACAAAAGAGAGTGCCTAAACTTACAATCTGTTTTTTTTTTTATAATTACAATGGTAGTATTTTTTTGGGTTAGACAAAGTGTGTGACAAGTGTTAACTGAGTATTCTCCACGTATTCTCTGTATAGTCTCCTTCGCCCCACTTGGATGGAGGGGTATGTGTGAGAGTAATATGACTTATCGTGACGCGTGGTCACTCCCATTCCCGAAGTCAACAACGCTCCTTTGAGCGATGTGATATTGTAATAATAATAGCCGCACACGTCATACAATGTTTGCATGTGAGGCACGATATGCTATGCGAATATGCGACCTAAGTCTACATGGAGGTTTGCCCAAACATTATGCGTGCTTTGAGCTTTTTCGCGCGTACACGGAATTTAATGAAAATTCAGCACAAACGCGGAATAATAAGTGAACCGACCATGTGAGAGAAGTTGAACGAATAAAGTACACATTCCATATCCACTTTACTAACGAACTTCTACATTTTATATTCTTTTTGTTGCACTAACCCGTGCTGAGGACAATTTTAAAAAACCTATTTAGAGGCTAAAAATTCCACCCATGCACTTTACATTTTAGTTGCAAACGCGCCCGCCATGCGACTAAGTAGTGCATGGATGTAAAGGTTGAAGGGCTGTCGACTGCACAGTCAGAACGACACTAGATTACGTGCGATAAAAGTGCTCAGACTGATTGCATAAGCAGCTTATATACGTCCCACTGTAGGGCACAGGCCTTCTCTCAGAGAGAGAGTATGGGCTTAATCACCACGCGTGCCCACCGCCGATCGGCGATTTCAAGTGGTATTGCTACTGTAAGTTCACAAATGTACATAACTTAGAAAACAAAGTCATAGGTACATGCCCGCACTGGGAATCGAACCTGGGTCTCTCGCTTCTCGCACCCTAGTCGGTATCGGGCGTCGTTAAGGTATTATAGTATCTTTGACAGTTATGCATGTTATGTTTACATATGTGCACTCTAATCAGTCACGTTAAGATCGACTTTGCAACAAAAACTGTAAAAAAATAAAAAAATCAAAACAGGAAAACTATCACAGCTAAGTAGGCTACACAAATGAACGAGGAATAGTCGACCAAGTTATAAAACGAAATTGAATTGAAAATTTCTTTGATAAGAATATTTAGTTGTGTAAATCTTGTAGTTAAAATATTATAAGTAAATAAAATCAATAAAAAAGACCCCGTTCTATGCGCGTGGCTCGACACGCACTTGGCCGGTTTTATTTTTTTCATGACATTCACGCCTGAAGGTTCGAAGGTTTCACGTGTGCACGCGTAGACTTGAAGCGGCAATGAAATGAAATTGACGCGTTCATACAGTGGTCACTGTACTACAACGCATTAACAGAATCGAGGCCCGGTTCAGTGTTAATCGGAATTGGTCGATGGCCCTGTTTAGTGCCCTTATTGGCCCACTTAAGGCCCACTTTAATAAGGGCTAACTAGCGCCGCCAATCGAAAAAAAAATCACATCTTCATTCACAATCCGTTTTTGCAAAAAAGTGAACGACAAAAATGTCTGCGTTGGTAACAGCAATTTGTAGAACCTGCAACTTAGAAATTGGGTTCAAGAATCTAGACTACAATTTCGTTTTTGGCGAAAACGGCCGTTTTTGGCGCAAATTAAATTGTGGACCAGGTTCTTGGCTCTAGGTTCTAAGTTGTAGGTTCTAAAAACAGCTATCACTAATACAGAAAACTCTGTCGTTCACTTTTTGGAAAAATGGATGCAAACGAAGATGTGATTTTTTTTTCATTGGCGGCGCTAGTTAGCCCTTATTAAAGCCTTAACCGTTCAGTTGTTATCGTTCGTCGTTCATTCGCCCCGGTCCCTACCCACCATAAAAAAAAAGATTTTTTAGAGTGCCTTTCTGGCACTACTACTATACTATCTATTATATACTAATAATATTATAAAGAGGAAAAGTTCGTAAGTTTATGTGTTTGTAAGTTTGTATGTGAGGGGTAATATCCGAAGGTACTTATCCGATTTCAAATATTCTTTCACCATAGACATAGGCTATAAGCTAATCCGTTTACCACGCGAACGTAGTCGCGGGCAATGCTATCATTAATACAGTTTGCCAGCAGCAATGATAATTAGTTTCCTTAGTGTGAAAATGGAAAATCTTCCCTGCCTCTGAGTTTTGGACATTTTATGAAGACGAAAATACGTCACCTATTTTATTGCGGAATGCGCAATTAAAATCGTATTGACCTAAATCACTGATAACCATCGTCGACATTGAGTAAATAACAATTGAGTTTAGCATCGGACTCTGTGATTGAGTAGCGGTTTTACTAGCGAGTGGAGCGACAAGCGATAACGGCCAGAAAGTGATAAAGAGGAAATCTAAAAAGATTGATGCGCGAAAGTTGACCCGTAAACGTAAATTATAAAATCAAAATCAAAATTTTTTATTCAAAGTAGCACAGAAACTGCGACTTAATGAACGTTACAAGTTAAACTAGTTAAACGTAGTATAGTTTTATATTATTGTCTTTGTTCATGTACAATTGTACAATGTTTACGAGGTTTATGCGGATGGCAAGGGACTGAGAGAATAATAGCATTTAGGGGACTCTTCCCCTTAGGCCTTTGCTTATACCCAGCAGTGAGCAGCGGTAGGCTGATGTTGAAGATGAATGTTTACGAGCCGTTTTATCTTTAGTAAATCTATGTATACTTTGAATTATTTATTCGAATTATGTAAACTTTTTTTTCCTTATGTAGCCTATATTCGTCCCACTGCAGGGCACAGGCCTTCTCTCAGAGAGAGAGTATGTGCTTAATCACCACGAGTGCCCTCCGCTGATTGGCAATTTCAAGCGCTGAGTTATGTGAACACCTCAGACACTCAGGTTTTAGGTTTTATGTAAACTTATAGCAGCAAAAAATTTACCCGTCTCTGTTTCCGCTACCGCTTGACGCTCTGCCCGCCACCAAGTGGCCAACTCCGTAAAGCGAACTCGATAAAATAGGGCATAAAGTTATTAATGGAGCGTATGAATTTATAAGTGGACGTGCTGTTAAGGGCACATTTAATAGTTTACGATTTCATTCCATCCCTTAGATGTCGTCAAAATAAACGGTGTACAGGGATCTGGCCTCAAAAGTAGATAAGAGTGACATAGAAAAACTCAGAAAAAAAACACAAATATATTTTTTTTTACGTTCTAAAAAATGCGAAATATTAATAGAAAAAAACCTATTGGATTCTTTTTTCTATGGAATTCTAAGCGATTAATATTCTTCTGAAGGGTTAATGCACAAAAAAATACATTGTATGAGACAACTCAAATATTGATAAGTGCTACATACATACATTATAGTAAGACATCAGTCGCCTTGTGACATCATCACACCATAGGAAAGTTTATGTCCGATTTGTTTGAAGCGTTCGTTCGTTCATTCTTTTTGACAGGTTTATTATGGAAATTATTAGTATTATAGAAAAATGGCCTTTCCAATGAGATCAAAATATTTTTTGTGCTAGTTCCCCATACAGGCTATCACATATTTTGGTAATCGCAAACTGGCACTTTCAAACCGTATATCCTGTTGACCTAGAATCCTAAAAGGCAATTGGCAAGGTAACACAGCATAAGTAAAGAAAAAATACAAGCAGTTACATATCAGTTATTATGTTATATACGGGGTTCCACTTGCCATAAGCCTGAAAAACCTCAATTCACAAAATAATCAGAAGGTAATACCGATTTTCAATTGTAGTAGCAATACCACTCGTTAACGGTGAAGGAAAACATCGTAAGGAAACCTGAGTGTCTGCGGCGTCCATATACCTCTGCGGTTGGAATTGCCTATCCGCGGTGGGCGCGATACTCCCTTTCTGAGTCATGGGCCACACAGAAAGGACGTGGGGCAAGGAAGCTGAAAAGACGCGTTGCGTTGTACAGAGTCCCATAAAACAGCCCTTGCTCTGTGCTCGCTCTGTGTCTCGCTCCACGTCCTTTCTGTGTGGCTCAAGCCTGAGACCTGTGCCCTGCAGCGGGACGTATAATATAGGCTACGAAAAAAAAACTCTTTCACAATATTATTTACTCTTTCTTTCATCCTAGTCATCAGAATAAAACGTCCTTGAGTTAATCTGGGGGCACGGCAGTGCCCCCGTCAAGTTGAGTAAAAAAGCGGCAAGGCCGTACTATCCTTTTCTCGAAGCAGTTCAGACCATTTTCGACACCCTATATCTTCGTTGTGGATAAAACTAGAAGCCTGAATTTTCCAGTTTGTAACCAGTACCATAAATTGATCCTAATGTTAAGTATATTGTTTTACTTTTCTATGTAAAATTAATTTAAGTAACTTGTTGGGTATTTGAAGAAACTTAGTTTTAAACTGAGAGTCTGCCAATAAACTATCATTTAGTTTGGCGGAAACGAGCTAATGTAAAAATTTCATGTATCTTTTATAGAATAAACATTTTTTTTCAGTAGCCAAGTAGGCATTGTATAAACAAATTTCGTTCAATTTAAACGAGTAGTTTAAGAATTATAACTAGTCAAACTTCTTCATTTTGTCACTAACTCACTGACGGACCTATCATCAAAACTCTAAGGCAGTTCTAGCAGACGTAGAAGCTTCAAATTTAGAATACAATTAGTGTTTAGTGTATAAATCTAGAAAAAACTAAAATATTTTGCAATTTCGGTCCAGTTTTCTAGATACACCAACTGCATAAATAAATGTAAATATTGTAATCCCATGTAAATATATAGGATTACAAAGTTACATTTACAGTGAATGAATCAGTGTACCCGTATATGTATATATAATGGAATAATAGGTGTAAATAGGTACCTAAATATAGTTATGTTCAAAGGTAACTTGTAAAATAGTCAACGGAATGGAAAAGCAAGAATGGGATATGACTTATGAAGTTGTACCAAAATCCAGTAAAGTATTAAGTAGACTAAATGGCCCGAAATTGCTATGAACCAACACTAACAAAAAGAAATGAGATGCCATTAAAACATAACTTGTAAAAAAACAAAGTCTCGCAATTCAGTTCTTCTACCGAAAAAGTTGTGAAATCCACGTAATACGAAGTCGGTTAATTTATTCAATAAATGGATTGACTTAGCCATCGCATGAAAACACAATGTAAGTATCTCACAAGTAATACATATTATATTTAATTAGATTGTTTAGTGCGATTACCAAGTGAATCTATTTGTTGAATTAATTAACCGACTTGGTATTTGGATCTCACATATTTTTACGGTAGAGGAACTGAGTTGCGAGACTTGGTTTTTTTACAAGTTATGTTCTTAACGGCATTCAGTCTTTTGAGCCTAGATGACTTTGCATACAATCTCGAGGCAAGCGGTCTCACAGAGAGAAACTACTTTTTTATTTGAAACTTGTCTATTGTTATATCCTGGCCGCGAGCCAAACTTAAAATAACAGCGGCAGGTCTTCACTGATATTGTAATCCACAAGTTATCTTGGACTCTACAGAGGTAGGACCGAAGTACAAGGCCTTTGCTACTAGGCAGATATACACCATTCACCCTCACACACCACACAACTCACACTGTACATTCACTCACACTACAAATACATAAACTTTCCACAACCATATCATACAATTTGTCGTTAAAAAAACTAATAACAGTATTTTTGTAGTTTTTTAAGGTACCGAACCCGAACAGGACCCTATTAGTAAGACTTCACTATCTGTCTGTCTGTTTCTCTGTCTGTCTGGCCGTTTTTTTTAGCTAACTTCATCGTCTTATTATTATTATGCTCACTTGTATGTAACGAGTATCTATTCCAAATCCTCTGGGCCATTTTTTCTTGGCCTATCTATCTATCCCAAATCTCCTGGGCCATTTTTTCTTGGGCTATCTATCTATCCCAAATCCTCTGGGCCACTCTGCAATACGGTGGTTAGGCCTGGGCAGGTGGCATGTACCTCTCTGACCTTGTTTATTTTCAAAGTTACGTACATCTGCGAATTTGTAGTAGCAATACCAGACGTTAACGATGAAGTAAACATCGTGAGGAAATCCGCGGCTTGGTTGGCTCCGCACGTATTGACTTTCCTGTGGGCTAGGCCGACTAAGCTGTCAGGATGGTATAGGTGGCGGGCAAGCCTACTCCATCTAAAAAAACAATGTTCCAGGCACTGGAGCGCCCGAGTGGTCCGTTCACTCTAGTGTGGGTGATGGTGCCACTGGACGCTGTATAAATCATCTCATTACGTAGATGCAAAGGCCAAAGTTTTATATCATATTATTAAAAACGCAAACTTGACCATTGAGAATTACGTTTTTCTAAAGGTTACTTCTTTGTTTTCTCCTATGCCAGCTCTTCACCGACGTTGCTCTTTTGTTTGCATTGCTAAAGCGCATTTGTCTACGTAATTTTTTTTGTAGCTGTAAGTCACCAGTTTTTCTAACCAGTGAATAATTTTTGCCTAAAATACTCCCTGTTGCATTATTATTTATTTACATGCGATAGGAATGCTTCTTTAATTTCCGCAGTAAACAGCTCTATGGTTATTACGATAATGACGATTCTAGCCTACCTTTCAAGTTTATTTTGCGACGTAAAAGCTATTGACGTCATTCATTTATTGCGGGAAATGGAACTGAACCAAAGTGGGATGAGTAAATGGAAACATAAGGCTCAAGGTTGTCAATTGATCTAGTTGCCCATTGCAGAAATTTAAAAGGCAGAGACCAGGGGCTGCCACTTGCCACGATCCTGACAGATCACTTTCGCTTCTTCAACATTCATTAGTCGTTGCATGCACGCACGCCGGTTTTGGGTGCTTTTATCTTTGCTAATACATCCCCTATTTCTTAATACAATTTGAAGACAAACGCCCTGAGCAGAAGAAACGACCCAAGAAACCACGCATAAACGCCACCTATTCCATTATAGCAGGCGGCCGCAGCCCTAGCCATGGCGGAGACTGCCACGGTGACGGCGACGCCAGGGGCGGACTCGGTGGTGCTGGGGCCGGACGGGCAGCCGCTCCTGACGCCGACCCCGCGCAAGTCTGCCCGGCCCCGTGGCAAGCCCGTCCCAGAGCGCCCGAAGCAGAGCCTGCTCTGCTTGGGTCTGAAGAATCCCCTGCGGAAGTTGTGCTGCGACATCGTGGAGTGGAAGTATCCTTTTCTAATCATCATCGTCAGTCTTAGGATTTATCCCCATATTGTATCTCTGACGTTCCTTCGTCAACTGGGTTCACGGACCTCGTCAGGTCATCGGGCTGAAAGATAGTTACATTCGGCTCCTTTAATTAAGGCGGGAAAACACCTCTCATTGAAAAAAAAATTCAATTGGCCAGCACGTCCATGACTTTTCCAAAAATCGATTTATTGGTCTTAAATACTTTTGGTGATTACACTTCACGCATACCGTCCTTTCCTGCAACTTTGACGAATTCGTCAGCAGTTCATCCTCGTTCGTTGTCTGCCCAAAATTCTGCGCCCATCTGTAAGTATTCAGACTATACCTGTCTGTTCATCTCTGGTCTTGTCTATGTCTACAATACAAAAGAAGAATTGAGGGCTAACAGAAACCGGAATCAACTTTCATGTAAGTAATTACTGGAGCACAAAAGCACAGTGTTCTCTACTCTAGTAACAGAGTAGTCTCCCTTTTAGAAACTTGTAACTTGCTTAATTCTTCCTTGCGCAATTCTTTGACAAGTTTCCTCAACTTATTCCCATCAGACCATTTGAATACATGATTCTCACGACTATATTTGCCAACTGTATAGCGCTTGCCGTCTATTCCCCATTTGCGTGTGCGGACACCAACTATACAAATTATTTGTTGGTGAGTGCGATTTTATCATTTGTACACTTAGACAACACTTAAATTGCACACAAAATAAACACAAGCGCCATCAAAACTGTTAGATAGGCTGTAGAGATTTAATACGGATCTAGTTGTAGTTTAATGATTTTTGCCTTTTACTTACGCCTTTGAGGATTCAGGCATACTTGGGTTAGAGACAAACACAAAAAAAATCTACATTATCTTCCTCATCATTTTCAAACCATTCAATGGCTTGGATGCTAATTTCAATTCCAGTCTTTCCTGTAGATTTCGTGAGTTTGTCTCGTTGTTTTTCTACCCACATTTCTTGGTCAAGGTCTCCAGATTAGGTCTTTTTACTTTATTTCTAGTCAAAATTCATCTCGAAGTTGCTCTGTACACACTTTTGCATCCGTCTTTAGGTCTAAAGAAGAGAAAAAGAAGACTGAATTGAAACCCAGAGAGACCCCGAGTTAAAAACGAATGTACCTTGCAAGTTATTTTTATGGTACATAATATCCTGTTCTTCTTTTCAGCATTTGGTTGTCCACTGTTGGACGTATGCCGCGACATAAGTCCCCCATTGCGATCGGTATGCGATTATTGTAGTCCAGATCGACCCTATAGTAGCCCTAATGTCATCAGACCATCATGCAGGTGATCTACCTACATTCTGTGCTCCTCTGCGCGATCTCTACAGCAGAACTTTATGGCTCCAACTTCTATCCTCCCGGCGATATGCGTTTCCTGCCCACCGCCTTTTCCGATATCGGTAACCTTGGTGGGTTGGCGAATGCTTTCGTTGATTACTCTGTCGTGGAGGGATAATCCGAGCATCGACGTTTCCATTGCTCGTTGGGTGACTTTGAGCCTGTTCATGGTACATATTACGTTCTCTCGAATTAATATTATTTTCGATGTATTACTGTATATGTTACCTACCTTGAATCACTTACAGTGTATTCCTGTGATTTGTTGTATTGTTAGAATAAGTGTGTTTTCTTCGCTATTCTTCCTTTCTCTCTCTCTCTCTTTCTTTCTCTCAGTGTGTGTCTCTTTCTTTCTTTTGAATTGACCATTTCTTTCAAAATTGTTTCCTGAGCGAATCCCCATCAGACCATTTGAATACATGATCCTCACGACCATATTTGCTAACTGTATCGCGCTGGCCGTCTATACGCCATATCCTTCTGGGGACACTAATAACACAAATTTTGTGTTGGTGAGTGGGAATTTATTTGTATGAAATAAAATAACGCTGTAACCACTACAAACAACTTTTTTACTTTCACTTTACTTCACTTCAAATTAGATACTTCATTTTTCTTCGATTCACTACACAACTTTTTTTTTGCTTAACCCTTTTGATCATAATGAAGTTTTCAACAAGGAGTGAAGGCAATCACCTCGTTCGGTTTCAAGAACACTCCCAGTAAAAACTGAAACGTTGGATCTAATAGTGGAAAAATAACTAATGATTTTTTTTTATTTCAGGATTGGTGCCCCTAACAAAAGTCTATTTTTCTTAGTAAAACTTTGCTGAATTTTCCTGGGGCTTCCCGCATTGCACAGGATTATTTCTAAAAAATGTATTTCTTGAAACACCGCAATAAAAGTACCTACGTGTTAAGAAGAACTTTTGTTCTATGGGTTTTTTAGATTTATCGCGGTTGACATAATTTTACTCAGTCCATCATTAGCCTTCAGCAAATGATTGTCGTACATAAAAATGTCATTCTATCTAGCGAAAAACAGAAAAACCGCAAAAATTCACAAGAATAAAAAAGAAAAAAATCAACCGACATATTTCAGGAATTGCGCACTTTAGAAATAGCCCTGTGGCTTTGCCATTACAGAATACCACCTGTCTTTGTGCTACATAAAGTGTATAGGGTTGGTTAGTCTTTAAAAGGATTTACATTTTCCAGGAAAAAGTGGAATGGATCTTCATGGTGATTTTCACTGGGGAGTGCGTGATGAAGATCATAGCGTACGGCTTCCTCTTCCATCCTGGGGCTTACTTGAGGAACACCTGGAACAGTCTCGACTTCACCATAGTCACTATCGGGTAAGCGAAGTTCCAGCCTCTACAACCGGAAAGCACGACATAGGCATCGTATGATGGGCATCGTCTTAAAAAAAAAAATAAGACGTTTTAATTTTTTTTTCGATAAAATGAAAGTTTGCTAGCCTGGTCTTTAATTTCGATTGCATTCAATTCGAAAATATTCAAATTTCGATTTGGGTTGCTTAAATTAATTTTTAAAGCGAAACAAAATAACCAGTCTACGAAACCGTAAACGTCATGCGCGAAAGTACGTCATCAACTGAGAACCTACTAGCTGTCAGTTTGTACTGATACCATGACGATACAAGAACTCGTTAAATAAACAAAACTAAAAATACTGCTAATCATTTTCAATATCTTGGCATTTTTTATTCAAGAAAATTAAACCTACTTACATTCTCTTGTGAAACAAGTTCGGATTATTCAAACAATTATTAACAAAAGTACAGGAAATTAGTGAATATTATTAATTTATAATTACAAATATACATTCATAAACTCACGCCTGTATCGCAGAAGGGTAGGCAGAGACTAGGGACTGCCACTTTCTACGATCCTGACAGATCACTTTCGCTTCCTCAACATTCATTAGTCGTTGCATGCACGCACGCCGGTTTCGGGTACTTTTTATCTTGCCCTTTGCTAAAACATCCCCTATTTGGTTGAAGTTTGTCCGTCTGGGTCATCCCTTGCCGGCCCTTCCACCCACATTCGCTCTATATATTTGTTTCGTCAATCTTTCTTTCTTCATCCTCTCCACATGTCCAAACCAACGTAACATTCCTTTCTCAATTCTAGTCACTACATCCTCTTTCAGTCCACAAAGTTCTATAATCAAACCATTGCGTATCTTGTTACTCAAAGTAACACCATACATACTTCTCAAAGACTTCATTTCTATTTTCATTTTAATTTATAATTGTAGCATTGTATTTACTGACCTTTTATTATGACCTTTAAAATGAAGTATCATTGGTAGTATTGTCCCCTTGCAGAGTACGGGCCTTTCACGATGTTCTCCTTCACAGTTACCAAGTGGTAGGTATTACTACTATAAATTCTAAGGAAGTAAAACAAGGTTGGCATATATCGTCCAGCGAGCTGGTCTTGCGCTGTGTCTTCCGACTGCGCTGCGTCTGCGTCAGCGAGTCTTGCGCTGCGTCTGCCAGTTTATAGTTTCAGCTAACACCTTTTTACCCCATCGGTTATCGGTTCTTTGGCAGATATAACTATAGGATTTAATATAAAAAAATACGTTTCTGTGGCAATAAATACATTTTATCTTTATTTACTGCCACTTCAACTTGCTAATCTTTTTAGTCATGTCAATCACCTGGGCTCGTTGGCGAATTGTCCCATTTTTGATGTGATTCATCAAAAATGCTCTAAACATAGCCCATTTCGCTCTGAGCGACTATGAATTGGCAGACTAGTCCTACCGTATTAGTGTCCACTTTTCGGACCAAAGATCATAACTAGCAGGACGCACCGATTAAAATCTCTTATCTGAGGAGAACGCCTGGCTCAGGTTACCGACGCAAAACAGAAAATAAAATACAAAATAGAGTTGAAACTTAAAACCCAAATTTGTGTTTCTTCCACAGAATCGTGAGTCAAGCAGGGCAGTACATATCAAAAGACACGTTTGATGTGAAAGCTCTTCGAGCTTTCAGAGTACTCCGACCGCTTCGGCTAGTATCTGGCGTGCCAAGTAAGTTACTGAATAATTTGTCGGAAATGGTGACTTTTCCGTTTTTGAAATTGTTATATGAATTAATATCTCAGTCAATCTGCAATGTTTTCCATATCGACATAAACATGCCCAACTCTCTTTCCTATTTCTTTAAATCATGCTCAATACATTTACGAGTATATTTTTCAATTTATGCTCACTTATGTTGCAGATCTTCGAATGGGACAATACATAGTAGTAGATGGTATTCAAATTATGCTCAATTGTCTTCCTCAGGTCTCCAGATCGTGCTCAACTCGATTTTGAAAGCTATGGTCCCCCTGTTCCACATCGCTTTCTTAGTCTTGTTCGTCATCATCATCTACGCTATCATAGGCCTGGAGCTATTCTCTGGAGTGCTGCATAAGACCTGCTTCAATATTGAGACTAGTTAGTACAAAGTCTGTTTTTACGCTTTTTTTCGTTGTATGTCTTGAACGTTGTGGACTGAAAAAGGCTGCAGTGACTAGAATTTAAGAAGGAATGTTGCGTTGGTTTGGACAGGGGAGGATGAACGAAGAAATATTGACGAAAGAAGTATATCGAGCGAATGTGGGTGGAAGGGCCGGTAAGGAACGTCCCAGGCGGACGTGCTTAGACCAAACCGGGGAGGTGATAGCCAAAGGGAATATAACCGAAACCGGCGTGCGTGGCAAACCCTAGTCTCTGCCTACCCCTCCGGGATACAGGCGTGAGTTTATGTAACGTAATATCTTAAAGTAAGTTGCAGTTATTATTACTATTTTATGTGTAAACTCATCAATCAGATTGTAGGTGTGAACTAAGGAGTTAATGGAATTATTTTTTGTTAGATGATCATGATTTCAACATAAAAACATATTTAAGGTTACTTGTTGAAAGTGACGTTAATCGCTTGTCAAAGTACGTTCAATCATTTCTGTTTTAGGGCATTATGATTCAGCATTATCATTCAGCTGCCACTGGCAGAAAGCAGAGGTCTGGGGCTGACAGTCAAAGAATGTGGGTTTCATGGATTGGATTATTTTTTCACAATAGGACCTGTAGTGGACAGCAAAGTAGCAAAGGAACTCCACTCTAATCATCCCTTTATAAATATTACTTGAAATTACTACGTATGGTTTTCCATATTTAAGCTGAGACATACTTAAAGTCGTTACGAGATATTGATGAAAAGAAGAACAGTTATCCTTTTCGGAATTTGATAAGGGGGCTGTCTTCTGCTCTCTGCATAGGCTGCTTATATTATTACGAAGTTTTAAAGAGGTAATTATTTCTCGTAGGAAATGAAAACTTTTGCCTTTGCATCTATGTAATGAGATGACTTATATAGAGTCCAGTGGCACCTTCACTCACACTAGATGAGTGAAGGAACCACTCGGACGCTGCAGTGTCTGCTTTTTTAGATGGAGAAGCCTTGCCCAGCACCTATACCATCCTGACAGCTTAATTCGTCTAGCCCACAGGAAGGACAAGTCAATATGTGCGGAGCCAACGAAGCCGCGGGTTTCCTCACGAGGTTTTCCTTCACAGTTAGCGTGTGGTATTGCTACTACAAATAAGAGAACTTGCTTTGGAAAAGCTGAGATCTATTTAAAGTTGTTAAGAAGAGATTATTTACTTCCCAGAGGAAATGATCGAAGAGGCGGGTGCCTGCAGCTCACGAGCCGGCGTGGGGGCTGTCTGTCCTGAGGGCTACGAATGTAAAGAGTACTGGGATGGTCCTAACTTCGGCATCACCAACTTTGACAACATTGGCTATGCTATGCTCACGGTCTTTCAGTGCATCACTCTCGAGGGCTGGACCGACATTATGTATGCTGTAAGTGGCACTTTCTTTATTATCCTCCTCAGTCTTGACCTCGAAAATAACAATTTAAAACCATTGTTATTTTCATGGTCAGGACTGAGGAGGTTATATTATGAAAACCTTGGGCAACTTTTGTAGGAATAGACATAATTGTATAAGAAACGGGATTCTTACTACGATTATTTAATTCATTTCAGTTCCTAAAATTTCGGACCCTAGTGTAGAAGATTCTGTCGTGGGTCCTAAAAACAACAACTAACATGATGCATAAAAAGATCCGACACTTTTTGCAAAAACGATCTGTAAAACAAGTGCGAGTCGGACTCACGCACGAGGGGTTTCGTACCATGCAACATTTCAATATTTTAAGCGTCTGCCTGTTGCCATTATTAGTATCGAGCAAAAAACGGCAAAAAAATCACGTTATGTGGGAGCCCCCCTTAAATATTAATTTTATTTTAATTGAATTATTTATTTTAAAAGTGAATATATAGGTAAATTATCTGTGAAAATTTCAAGCGTCTACCTATTGCCGTTATAAATATCGAGCAAAAAACTGCTAAAACAATCACGTTTGTTATATTGGTGCTCCACTTCAATATTTATTTTATTCTATTTTTAGTATTTGTTGTTATAGTGGCAACAAAAATACAGACAGACAGACGGACAGTAAAGTCTTAGTAGGTACCCTTTGGCTACGGAACCCTAAAAGAAAGATATGACTTCTTTCCATTGGTGGTGCTAGTGTTACTTTATGGGGCCCCTTAGTATAAACGACTCATTTTTACATTGTCACGTTACGCCTTCCTTTTTATCAAATCTCGTGTACACTTATTCTTATCCAGATATCCGACGTGAAAGGCGGCAGCTGGGTCTGGATTTACTTCATCTCTCTGGTCATCTTTGGAAACTTCTTCGTTATGAACCTGATCCTTGGTGTGTTGTCAGGGTAAGCCTAAAATGATAAATTTAAAAAACCGGACAAGTGCGTGTCGGCACACTTGCAGTGTAGGGTTCCGTAGGGAGAGGAATTATTTATTTGCATTTACAGAACTAACAACTTCACCAATGTAATTTTCAATGGGTTTTGTACGAAGTTTCCCCTTTATAACTTGGTCACCTATTACTCCTTTATATACACTTACACGTTCAATAAGAAGCAGCCACTGCTGCCCTACGGCTTCAGATAGCTGGACTATGGAAACAAAACAGCTATTTTGCACACACACAAATCTTGTCAGCCGCTGTTTTGGACCAGCCCATGATGGAAGCGGCGTGCAATTACCTCACACCTATACCTTCGACAAGAAATACAGGTTACAACTACAACAGGAGCCAGTCGACTACTCGGGTATACACGAAGTCTGAGTGTATACGGGCGGCTCCAAAACCGAAACAGGAACGGGCGCAGGAGCTTTCTCTAATGAACTAAACCAATGTCTACAACCCTTGGCACCCTGAATACAATTTTTCAGGCAAAATGCATAGGTATAACAAGAGCAGTCGCACTGTTGAATACAAGAAATGTGCAAGACTATGCAATACGCATAGTCTCGGACAGTGCCTCAGTCCTACAAGCACTCAACAGCAATCTCACCAACAACAGCCTGATACTAGAGTGTCACTATGAGTTGGAAAAATTGTCGACAAACAACCGAGTCACCTTACAATGGATAAAGGGTCATAGCGGCTCCTTGGGCAATGATGCTGCGAATGAAATCGCTAGAAGAGGCTCGGCAACTACAGTGGAAGGACCCGAACCCCTGATCCCAATACCATACAACCAGTTTAGGAAATGGCTGAGGTCACGAACAGAAAGCCAGCATGCTGAACTTTGGAGAACAGAAACCAAATGCAGACAAGCCAAGGAGGCTCTACCAACGATCTCGAAATGTCTTTCACGTAGCGTTTGAGAAGGAATAATCTGCGCAAAGCTGTGGCAATTTTAACAGGCCACTCCGTACTAAATAGACATTTCCACAACATGGGACTAACCCTCAAAGAAGAGGAAACACCCGCCTACGTGACAATTCACTGTGAAGGCGTAGAAAAGCAACGGACCGCCATCATTGGGAAGCTGAGATCCCTTCAGGAGGCCTGTAGTGACATCAGAGCACTGCTGGCCTTCTGGAAAGAGATAGGCTGGCCGGAGTAAACTCGCAGCTTTGCTACGTACAATGGCCCAACCATGAGGCTAAGTGCGAAAATCTCAGGTCTAACTAACTAACTAACTACTCATTAATTTTAAAGCCTACTTAGCCGTGATAGTTTTCCTTTTAAGTTCAGATATGTGCTAAATTTTATTTTGTCACGTTTCTACAATCAACCTTTTAGCCAGGAGGGGGGGTGGACGCCCCGCTCTGACCAAAATTTGCGCTTTAAAGCTTAATAATAGGGGTTAAAGTATGAAATTGCCGTTTTATTGCAATAGGTTCTTTGAATTGACATAGAATTTTCATGGTTTGAGGTTTTCGAATGAAACTTTTTTCAAATGGTTTCTATGATGTTCTTTTTTTAAAAAATGTGAAACATTTGAATATCGACTTTCAATTGTTTTTGTTATTCAATTTAGACAAGAAAGATGGATACTGCAAAAATTCGAGTGATTTTTGAATACTGTTGTGGCATTTGACCTGGGGTCAGCTATTGCATTTTTCTTTTCCGGTTATCATAAAGAATCCACTTTTCATCAGATGTTACAATTCGATCTAATATTCCTTCATTTCTGTACCGGTTCAACAAGGCAACACAAGTTTCAACACGCGTTTCTTTCTGCAGATCAGTCAAATCATGAGGCACCCATTTTTCGTATTTTTTTATTTTATTGATTTGACGCAAGTGAGTCAATATTGTGGGTGAGGTAACGTTAAACCATGCCGCTAATTCCTGGGTAGTTTGACTAGGGTCGGCTTCCACTATCTCTCTTAATTCATCGTTATTCACCTGTGTGGGCGGTCTTCCTCGTGGCTCGTTCTTTAAGTCGAAATTTCCATCACGAAAGCGTTTAAACCAAAATCGCACGGTGCGTTCATTAGTAGACCCCTCTCCAAACGCAGCATTGATATTGCGGGCTGTTTCTGCCGCGTTAGTTCCGCGTCGGAACTCGTATTCAAAAATCACTCGAATTTTCGCAGTATCCATCTTTCTTGTCTAAATTGAATAACAAAAACAATTGAAAGTTGATATTCAAATGTTTCACATTTTTTAAAAAAAGAACATCATAGAAACCATTTGAAAAAAGTTTCATTCGAAAACCTCAAACCATGAAGATTCTATGTCAATTGAAAGAACCTATTGCAATAAAACGGCAATTTCATACTTTAACCCCTATTATTTTGTAAACAGAACTCTAAATAAAAAAATTGTGTTCCTACACCCAGAATATTTTTAACCGACCAATCCAACGATATCCCATACTATGGTGTAGGCGGGAAAGTAATGCATCCCTAGTTTAGGTACCCTAAAACTATTTTTTTTAGAGAAACCGTTTAGCCGGCGTAAAAAATATTTACATCTATGCTAAATTTCAGCTCTCTAGTACTTATCGTCTCTGACAGATGGACATGGCGAAACTATAAGGGTTCCTTGTTGACTACCGAACCCTAAAAAGGTCTATTAGGGGGAGGGTTGATAAGCTAGTGTGATCCTTTAAAGATCAGGATCAGCATGGATTTGAGAGCTACTTTAAAATACCACCACACTAACATACTAGGATGCAAACAGAAATCTTGTGATCGCTTATCCGACAATCAGTGCAGGTTTTCCTTAATGTTTTTTCCATTTCCAATGAATTCACCTTAGCTAATACTCGTAATGGCCGCTGCTTTCCTTTTTATTCGTGAAATATATATAGTTTTGTATCTTTACATTATTGGAAGTTGATTTAAATCGCTTCTATTGGCACACTTTCCCCTCTCGTCCCCTAATTCTTAAATGAAAAACTTCATGCTATCCGTGCTTCAAGCACCACCTTCTTATTTTTATGGTCAATTCATGAAAGATCACCTATTAGTCGGAAAGGCTTCAGCTTACCCCTGCCCTATCAGTGGTCATGGGTAAGCTGACGTTGTTGATAAGTACATCCGAACAATTACCACATTCCAGAGAGTTCTCAAAAGAGAGAGAGAAGGCAAAGAACCGTGGCGACTTCCAGAAGTCTCGAGAGAAGCAACAGTTCGAGGAAGACATGAAAGGGTACCTCGACTGGATCACCACTGCCGAGGAAATGGACCTGGACAATGATCAGGATAAGAAGAACGAAGAGGATTCAAAAGGTAGAGTTCATCACACACACGGTGTTCCCTGGCCTTTAAAGGCCCATGATTACTTGCGGTGGTACACATCGATAGAACGCTTGCATTGCACTGCGGCTCTATAGCAATGCAAGCTTTCTACCGATGTGTACCACCACAAGTGAACATTAAGAGGTCCTGTACCAAAAACTTCTTTTTTCAAGTTACGTATATTATAGCAGTATTGTTATTTCAAATGCACAGTTAATTTGTAGTAGAAATACCACTTGTTAACTGTGGAGGAAAACATCGGGAGAAAATCTGAGTTTGGCATGTTTTGTCTTAAGTGAGGCACATTTGAGTAAAAATTTGCCAAAAAACTTACATGCATGTCCAAACTATCTGCAGAAAGTTTTTTCAGCGTGTTTGTCCTCACAGTGCTTGATCATTCTGTATAAGTTTTGTTAGAAAATTTAGACATAAATAAAAAGACATCACAAATGTCTTATCAAATCAATTCTTTTTGGCTTCGGCAATCAGAAGACAGCGAGTCAGGTAAGTGTCACTTAGCTGCACCTTCAATTGATGTAGAAGTGCTTAAAAGTTTCTATACAAATTGGATTAGCGTTGTATACTCGCATTCTACCATAAATCAGGAAAAACGCCTTCAGTCGCTCTACAGTATTGGTAAAAGCGTACCAAAAACTAGCATAGGCTAGAGATGATGAGGTGAGGTGAGGTGAGATGAAATGAGATGAGACCTCATCGAAGAATATTCTTAAATGTACTGTAACATCTCTATTTTATTAAAACACGGATTACAGGTAAAATATATCTTTTTATTGCTCTTTTTTATCGATTCCCTAGCCTAGCTGGGGATCGACTGACATCTAAAACAAAACGTAACGATTTCCTTCAAAATATTCAAAATAAGACGAGAAGGCTCTGCCAGCCAGCTACTATAAAGAGGAATCGTTACAGTACACAAGAAAACCCTACCAACGTATTTACTTACCTACTAAGCACTGTAGTATGTCGGGCACATCCTGGGAAACAATCAGCGAACACTTGACGCTGATAGTGCAAATCCTTTGTCCACATTGGGAACCTCGTTTTCCATCAGTATGCTTAGAAGAAGAATAACCAGTTCTTTCTTAAAATCAAAGACTAATCTCACCATCAAAGTTTCAGGGGAAAAGGATCGCAGTAGCAACGCGGGCGAGAGCAACGGCAACCAAAATGGAGAAAACACGCAGACTACTACTTGTAAGATTTACTGCAAGCGGTTTGACAAAGTGAGTATATCATGTCTTTTAGTTTTTTATAATAAGAATTACTTATACCTTAGTAATCAATCAGCCCGTGCTGGTCCACTGCTGGACATAAGCCCTCCCCCCTCATGGCACGCAACTTCCTTCTGTCCTCGGCCATCCTCACCCAGCCGCTGCGAGCAATCTGCCTCAGATCGTCGGTCCAGCGAGCTGGTGGACGTCCCGCGCTGCGTTTGACAGTTCGTGGTCTCCACACGACAACCTTTGCACCCTATCGACCATCATCGGTTCTTCGGTGTGACAAGCCCACCATCCTAGTTATAGTACTGAAAAATTGCTGCATGTGTGTTAAAGAACTGAAGCATGCAGAAGGGCTTAGGGTGTCCAAAATTATATTTTTGGCTTCTTTCAGGTAAATCGACGCATGCGGCGCTCATGTAGGAAAGCAGTCAAGACTCAGACTTTCTACTGGGCCATTATTATCCTTGTCTTCCTGAACACGTTGGTCCTCGCTACGGAGCATTATAAGTAAGTTGACTCTTAGTTAATACTGAGTTTGATAGTTTTCTCCACTGATTTGTAATTTTTCAGTTATTTTTTTGCATTTCTCCTTAGAAGCGCCTATTGCAGCAATGAATGATGTGACTACAGTATACCATTTAATTTATTAATATCTGAAAGCACTAAATCTCTAAAATGCGGTCAGCCTTAATTACAAGTTTATTAATTATTGTCATTATAACAAGAACGTTAATCATGCTTGTACCATAAGCCTATCGATAATAATTAATCAATCAGAAATAAGAAATCGAAAATTTATTTCAACGTAAAGACATTCTGTTTGTTGAATTTCAGTGTTCTCTATATAATTTATGCCAAATACCTATTACCTTTATACATAATATCCCGCCTGTATCCCGGTGTAGGCAGAGACCAGCGTTTGCCACTTACAAACCCTTGCAAACTTCTTTAATCCTGACAAACTTCTGTCACTTCATCGGCATTTTATAATTTGCAGTCAAATAGTATTAACTCTGTATTTGTTAAGCCTCGATTATAATTGATCTACCGGTAGACACCGTATAATTATGACAAACGGTTGTAAATTGAAATACGCTTTCTCACAGACAACCGACTTGGCTGGATAACTTCCAAAACATTTCGAACTACGTTTTTGTAGTTCTTTTCACAATGGAGATGTTGGTGAAGATGTACGCTCTGGGAGTAGAAGTGAGTATCTTACTGTTACTGTCACAAACACAAATGTAAGCTTGAAATGGAAATATCTGTGTAATTTCCATTTTTATCTATCTTTATAATATTAAGAATGTTTATGGATTAATAGTTTCCTAACATAGCATAGTTGGAAGCTGATAAATAATTTAATCTATGAAATTCCAATAAAAATTGGGGAACAATAAAATTTGGCATGTCAAATTTAATCACGCTATATTCTGAAAACTGTTCGCGTGGATCACGCATACAAATTGTGACCGATTTGATGCTCAGCACTTGAAATCGCTAATCCGGGGTTGTAGGTAACGACTTTCTTTATTAGTTTCTTCTCCATATAAGCTACTATCTGTCCCGGCGAACTTCTTATTCGCCACAGAATCCGTTTATATGATTCTTGCACATATGGGGCTGACACTCGGTGACAAAAGTCCCTTATCAATAAATAGATTACAAAAAAAAGGATGTCAAGTATGCTATATCTCAATTCAGGTCTTTGTCTATCTGTACGCCAAGTTTCACGTAAGTCCGTTGAACCATTCTTGCGTGATTGAGTAACAAAATCCAATCCTTACGTCCAAACATCTTCACAAACTTTAATATTTATAATATTGAGTAGGACAATAATATAATAATAAGTAGGAGTAGGATTAATTCTTAATCGAACAGTTTTGGCGTTCATTAGTAAACATTTTGTTTTCATAATGCATATTTTTTTTAGAAATTTAACTTTGATTTATGACCTGGCATTGATAAACAATATGCCAAATACACCAAACTTAGTTCCAATGTGTAAATGATCTCATTCTGGGAGTTTGTTATTATGCTCGTCTAGTTACCATAACACAAAATATCCTAGTCTGAGACTATCACCACTTTATAGATTGTCATGTGTGTATGTTACTAATATTTATTTATTTTGAAATTATTTCATTCCAGGGTTACTTCGTCTCCCTATTCAATCGTTTCGACTGCTTCGTGATGATTTGTTCCATCGGTGAATTGGCGCTGACCTATACGCAAACTATACCCCAATTGGGCATCTCTGTGCTGCGGTGTGTCAGGCTACTCAGGGTCTTCAAAGTTACCAAGTAAGTCATTTATGACTTTTGGGAATATTCACGAAATAATTGACTAAGCTGAGGAAAATTATGATAGATAAAGTAAACGTCTTAATCTATTTTCCTATGATAGAATTTACCCTTGTTTAGATTTTTTGACCTGCTTTTTCCAGGCTTTCAAATAGAAAAAGATAATTTTATTTTCTCCAATAATTTTAATTAATTAAAATTATTGCCTCTAATAATAATTATTTTTATTTAATTAAAATTATTGCCTATAATAATAATAATTATTATTATTAGAGGCAATAAATTAAGATAAATTTATTGCCTCCGCGAGAGACCGCGAAAGATGGTGTGACGGGGAAAAGGCGTATACCCAGCAGTGGGCAGAGGTGCGCTAAGATATTAAAGAAGAATCATTTGATAAAAGCTCTCCTGTTAGGCAACAAAAAAAAAAAAAACGTGGTTCGCGGTGATAGTATATGACTGCCCTGACATATCCCTTTCGTATCCCGTAAGAAGTGACTAAGGAAAGTCCGTGATTTGGACAGCAAGACCTCTTGTGTACTTAAAGAAGCCTCTACTGCGATCACCCATCCTCCTAGCGTGGATATTACGGGCAAACCCAATGATCCATTCACCAGGAACTTTTTGTACCATGCCCTGGGCGAGGCATAAGTGGACGAATATTAACTAGTCACAAAAAAACAAACACCTTGTACAACGTGTAACGCAAAACCTGAAACCGCTTCTTCTGAATTAAACCTCTTTAAATTTTCAGAAGAACTTACACCTTTCTGTGTCTCAGAATGAGATCATCAAGTCTGTTATTATTAATTTGTTCTCTGTTTTTTTCGTTTTAATATGTCTTGTGATTTTATGTCTCGTTTTGTATTTTAATACATATGGATTTGTTTTATCTGAAACAAATGTTAAATTATATTAGTAAAAAAAAAATCTTATTTTTTATATAATATCTAAAAAACTAAGAACTTTTTTTAAAAGCCATATTGTGGATTGGTTTTGTCTGAAATAAATGCTTATATTATTAATAAGATAATTAAAATACATTATTAAGATTAAAGTTCTTCATTTTTAGTCACCGTGTAGGCTGCTTATGTTATGTATGTCTTTCAGATACTGGCGGTCTCTCTCCAACCTAGTGAACTCCCTCCTCAACTCCATCCAGTCCATCTTCTCCTTGCTGCTCCTCCTCTTTCTTTTCATCATGATCTTCGCTCTCCTGGGCATGCAGGTCTTCGGTGGCAGGTTTGACTACGCGCCTGAGGCTGCCAAGGAGAGGCATAACTTCGACTCCTTTTGGCAAGCTGTGCTGACGATGTTCCAGGTATGATGAGATAACATAAATGGCTTTATAAATCATCATCAACCCACCTTTGCCCACTGGTGGGTATTACCTTTTCCTCATCACGCCATTTTATAAATAGACGTGGAATAATAGGAACCGCAGAAGAACCCGAGTTACTGATATAGCTCGAAGAATTGCTCAGTTGAAGAGGCAGTGGGCGGGGCACATAGCTCGGAGAACTGATGGCCGTTGGGGCGAAGAAGTTCTGACCTGGTGACCGCGGACCGGACGACGCAGCGTGGGCAGCCCCCCACCTGATGGTCTGACGACCTGGTCACGGTGGCGGGGAGTCGCTGGATGCGGGCGGCACCTACACGAGGGAGGCCTATGTTCTGCAGTGGGCGTCAAATGGCTGATGATGATGATGATGAATAAGAACTTAATATTCGTACAAAAAACATTATTTTTTCAAACTTAAGCTTGGTGTAACTATATTGTAAAGTGGTTTGCCTCTTGTTGAAAGTCGACAAGTTATACTTTTGATTCGTTATTCATCCAGTATCAGATCTAGCGGAGAAGAAAGTATCAAAGAAACCTCAGTCTAATCTAAAGAATACACGGTTTCTCGTATACTAACAACGACGTAACCATTAGCAGTTTCTCCTCTAATGTGAAGAATGCAATTCTTATATGACCTTTATTGATACATATTATTTGAATTTTTTGTATAAACGTTGCATTTTACTTGCTAAATCAGCAAATGAAGTCTTTGTAAGTACTAACTTACTGATTTAATTTAATTATAGCCACGGTTAGATGACCTGCATAGAAGAAGCTGTCTCTAACATTAGTATTGGTGAATTGTTTATAGAAATAGGCTATTAGCAGTTTTAACTAGGCAATTTTTCTGTCACCAAGTCCATAAATGGAGCAGATATTTTTTGTGTCTGTTTCTCATGGTCTTCCAATTTTTTCAGGTGCTAACGGGTGAAGACTGGAACGTGGTGATGTATGAAGGCATCAAGGCCTATGGCGGTTTTGGTACCCCCGGTATGCTGGCCTCCATCTACTTTATTATCATCTTCATATGCGGCAACTGTATCCTTTTATTTTACACCTGCAGCCTTAGTGGATCCGGTTCTATAGCTAAGATGATCCTTACTGCCGGGATCTTTAGGAAATTTCTTTGAATTCTTTAGGAATGTTATAAAAAATTTATAGCACTATTTGTGTCAACGACATTCTTATTGTAGAATATGATTCACTGTGTTAATCCAATAATATAATCTGTATCTGGAACTCAAATAAATTAATGATCGTGCTGAAAATCCGTTTCTTTTACGATTATGTCTTTGTAAGTAAGTTTGTATAATTTAACGAAATTCCGTTCAGCTGTTCAAACGTGATCATACAGGAACGGCCAAACTTTTGAATTTACAATTAATTTGTGGATCATACTAAAAAGTGAGGATAGATAAATAATGTTAGGAATCGACATATTAATAAGCAAGATAACTACTACACAATGCATGTGCTTTTTAAGAAATTGGGCATTTAAACCATAATCTTTGCCTGCATCTAAACACACCAATAGTAATTTTTCTTAACTAAAGGCTGCAGATATCCTACTGAACGTTTTCTTGGCTATCGCTGTCGACAATCTGGGTGACGCTGAGGAAATGGATGAAATTGAAAAGGCAGCAGAGGTAAGTAAACACGCTCTTTCGTTAAACGACTAGAATGACACATACTTCTTAATTAATTAAACTACCAATATGCGCTTAGAAAACGTTTCAATGATAATAGAATAAGAATACGCAATAAACATTCTTGAGAAAGCTCAGTAAAAAAAAACTTTCATGTGAGATTTAATGTTTTTTTTCACTTTTTGAGCTATGACCTTAAAGTTAACTAAAGGTTAGCAGATGATATGGTTGGATACTGATCAGACGTTATTTCCGACATATTTGCGACTTCTGAAGTGCAAACAAGGCTTAACCGGTGCTGGATCTATTCTGGCGCATGACCAGAATAGATTTTTTCTCAATCTACATCTATACTAATATTATAAAGAGGAAAAGCTTATAAGTTTGTATGTAGGGGGTAATCTCCGAAGGTTCTTAACCGATTTCAATTCATTCACCAGTATTTAGAATAGACCTTCAGGGTGGACATAGGCTATAGACTAATCCTTTTACCACGTGAACGTAGTCACGGGCAATGCTTATTGCAGTATAAAAAATTTAGTCGACATAGAAATAGATTTCTACTACTCTGCACTCTACTACTGAGATTAAATAAATGAATAGATAATTTTATTCCAATTTTGATTGACAAGGATTGACGGGATTAATGAGTGACGCATGTCCCAAAAAATATATGATTAACTCTTTAAAATATTCCCAGGATGCAAATAATCCCGAAGCTGGCAACCCTCAACTGGACGAGGAGACAGAAAGAGGAGAGACAGATGAAGAGTACAACGACGAAGAAGGTTATTCGACTGAAGGGTAAGTGTATTTAATTCATTCGTTCGTTCGTACATTCCTTTACTGGCTCCTTCATGATGTATTATGTATCGGGTGGCAACATTTTCACTTATCCCAATATTGCCACAGTCAGTAACAGAAACAACTTTTATCAGACCAACACTGAAAACTCGAGAAAACTGATACAAAAAATACCTACCATTACCATTGCCATTATTGCCAATTTTTTCGGTAAACCAAACATACTTATCTTGATTTCCATTTTGGGCAATATCGCCCGCAACAACATTTCAAAGTTCTGAATTACTTCATGATTTCAACTGTGTTTTTGTCCTTTCTTCTTCTTCAACATTTATTTTCAACGTTTTTAGGTTTTTAGGAACCTATTTCTAAGACTGCGCTGTCCGTCCGTCCGTCCGTCTGTCCGTCACCAGGCCGTATTTCATGAACCGTGATAGTTAGACAGTTAAAATTTTCACATATGATGTATTTCTGTTGCCGCTATACCAACAAATACTAAAACAGAATAAAATAAATATTTAAGGGGGGCCCCCATACAACCAACGTAATTTCTTTGCTGTTCTTTGCTCGATATTAATAACGGCAACAGGTAGACGCTTGAAATATTCAAATGTTGTAAAGAGTTCCTTACCGGAACCCTTCGTGGGCGTGTCCGACTCGCACTTGGCCGGTTTTTTTTTCAAATAAATGTTTAATTGACCATACGATAAAGAATATTTTTGTATCATATACCTATAACATTTCTGGAGTTTAAAATTATATGATTTTCAACAGCCGGCCATACAAAAAGGTTCCAAGGTAAATAAATAAAATTAGGTATCCATGTTGTGTTTCCCTTTTCCAGACCCCTGTTTACCTTTAATTGGTTTTCCTTTTAATTTTCCTTGAATTTGACCCAACCTACAGTAAAGACACCACAATAGTCTGGCATGGAATACCAAGTAAATATCCTTTCTTCTCTGTATGAAGACAATATCCAGCCCAGAAAATTACTACAACTTGAGCTCACTGTAAGAATCCTTCCAATATTTTCCATATCGCAAAAAGAATTTCTGCACTTTTGTAATGATGATGCTGTTTTCAGATCTGATCGAGAGTATGACGAGACAGGGTCTGAAGAAGAAGTGGAGGAACAAGAGCCTGAAGAGGGGGACAATCCTGAAGACGTACTGGTCACAATTGAAAAGAAGCAGAATGGTGAGAAACGTATATCTTTCAGCTTATATTCATCTAATGCTGATCATAGGTTTCTTTCAGAGCATGTCATATTTGTTAGTTTACGAAAGGATACTCTTTATCTACTTAATGAGGTCTTCTTTCCATATTACACTAAAGAATAGAACCTCCCTAGGGATGTTCTGCTTATAGATATTGTCAGCCTCCATGCGTAGTCTCATTTAACACTCAATCAAGTAAGCTAGCAGATACTAGTTTCCAGATTCGTGACATTCTACCTACAAAGAATATTCTATCTATCTATCTGTTATTTTCGATGTTAAGAATTACTAAAATATCAAACATCTACACCGATAACACAGTTCAGTTTGTGTTATTGTTCTGCCCACTATAAAATACATGTTTCGACTATTTCATCAGTCTTGTGCTTGCCTGTTACTTGTATGGTGGTGTATCCATCAGACTTCAAGTCGGAATAAGACGAAAATTGTGACTACGTTCTGGACACATTCTATTGAACAAGTTTAGACTGAAGATGTATATCATGTACTGATGGAGTGTGTGCGGAACGAGCCTCAGAGACACCAGCCATGTTGCAGACATCTATTCGAAGTAGGTGGTTGTAACATCGCTTTGGCCTCTCCAATGTCAGCTGAGGCTAAGTCTGTACTAGATTTAGTTTCGCCCTTAGATTAAGAAGAGATAATTTAGTTTAATTTTATGTTTTGTTATTTCTATTGATGTGTTGGTATCACAATGTGTTCTATTAGGTTGACATGATCACTAGGTGACCAAACCCTTCAATAAAGTTAAAAAAAAGGGACGAATTGGGGACTGATGCTCATGGGTGGATATTCGTCGATGCCTTATATGGCCTACTACTTGTAACGCTACTCGTTTGGCATCATCCGGGGGTAATGTGGGTAAGCCAACGGATGCAAGTAGCTTTAATCCCTGATTTCTGATATTCCAGGGGACATCAACAATAAAGAATCGTCAGCGCCGAAACGCCAACCGACTATGTCAGCGCGGCCACGTCGACTCTCCGAGATTGAAGTTAAAAGTCAGGAGAAACCTATACCCGAGGGCAGCTCCTTCTTCATATTCTCTAAGGACAACTGGTATGTTATTTCTTGTCCTCTGCGCCAGATTTAGTGTAGGTACGTTACGTAGATATATTCGTTCAGAAGTTGTATGTTCTTCGTAGGTAGACTCTTAGATGATATTTTAACCATTCTGGTCCGATTTTTTGTGTGACACCTAGCTTTAGTTACGATATTTGTTTTAACTGTTGTCGCATCATAAGCAGCCTATATACGTCCCACTGTAGGGCCACGCGTGCCCACTGCGGATTGGCGATTTCAAGCGCTGAGGTATGTGAATAGCTCAGACACTCAGGTTTCCTCACGATATTTTCCTTCACCGTTACTATAACTTCACAAATGTACATAACTTAGAAAACCAAGTCATAGGTACATGCTTACACCGGGAATCGAACCTGGGTAGAGACCGAGAGGCTTCCGAGTCCAATGTTTTACCCACTAGGCTACCAATGTTCTACCCACTTAACATGTATGCGATAACGAGGACAGACCGGTGGTAGCCTAGTGGGTAGAACACTGGACTCGGAAGCGAGAGACCTAGGTTCGATTCCTAGTGTTTCTATGACTTTGTTTTCTAAGTTATGTACAATTATTCTGTATATTTTTTATATATATGTTCAGCGAGAATTCTTTACCACGTTGTCCGTCATTAATTCTTGTTAGAAAGAGAGTACCTCAGAATGGTCCCATATAAGTTTGGTCAAGATCTGTTGATGAGATACGTGAATATATTATTAGAAATATATCACCTAGTCGCCTCAATCGCCTTGCCTCAGTCTGGGTGTATTTCCATGTTTCTAATGTCCTTGCCTAGTTACCAGCACAGGGTATCCTAGATTGGGACCAGGGCGAGTGATTGTTTTGTGTGGAAGTTATCACAGACGAAAAGTACAAAGTGATCTTTTCGAACGAAAGTCGTCGACATAGCCCAGCGGATCAGTAAGTTGAAGTGGCAGTGGGCGGGGCACATAGCACGCAGAACTGATGGCCGATGGGGCCGAAAGTTCTCGAATGGAGACCACATATCGGCAAGCGCAGCGTAGGACGACCAGCCACAAGATGGACAGATGACCTCATCCAAGTGGCGGGAAGGCGCTGGATGCAGGCCGCTTCCAACCGGTCTTTTTGGAAATCCATGGATTCCTCCGCCTATGTCCACCAGTGCACTTCTTGTGGCTGAATGATGATGATCTTTTCAGGTTCCGAGTGCTGTGTTACAACATTTCCAACAACTCCTGGTTCAAGAACATAATCCTGCTCTGCATCCTGGCTTCGTCCCTCATGCTGGCTATGGAAGACCCTGTGCCGACCAAAGCGAGCGAGGCGATAAACGATGTGAGTTTTAATGATTACCTAAAATGTTTGGTTTATTTTTAGGAGAGATTTGTTTGCATACAATACAGGGTTGCCCTAGCGTAGGCACTAACTGTCACTACGAGACAGAAAAAGTAATAGAGCAAGTAAAATAATATTATTCTTTTTGTAATGAGATAAGAATATTCTTTATCGTAAACATCATAATAATAACATCTCAAACTTAACTAGATTAATGCTTTGGACGTGCGGTATTACCTAGTACAGGCATTACATGCTTAAAAGGTGACTTCAGTTAGTATGTACCGAAAAATAATGAAGATAAAGAAAATAAAGATTTTGTAAAAGAAATAGGCCAACTTGCGACACTTCTTATTCATTATTTAAGTAGCATTTAAATCAATTCTTGTGCAGAGATCTCAGTTAAATACTTAAGTAGTGCAAGTCGGCTTTCGAATTTGTGGTTTTGAAAGGAACCACCCAGACAACTGTAATAACGGTTTTAATGTGTTGTTGTAGTTGCGTAACGAAATAAAGAGTTGGTTCTGGAGGTTACATAAGCGAGGTTGATTTTTGTTCTTAAATACCTCTCTTGTCGTTCCGTAGGTTCTCAAGAAACTGGACTTCTTCTTCACGACAGTGTTCACTCTCGAATTGGTCCTGAAGCTGATCGTGTACGGCTTCATATTGCACAAAGATGCCTTCTGCCGATCCGCCTTCAACCTGCTGGATATGCTGGTTGTCATCGTGTCCCTTGTGTCCATGAGTGGGTGAGTCGATTCAATTCAATTCAATTCAAATATTTTTATTCATTGTAAAAACAGAATGTTTACTTAATGAACGTCAAAGTTGTTAGTTTCACAATTAATGGATTATGTGGAGAAGAAGCTAACAAAGAAACTCCACATTTATTCTTTTCAAAACACGTTTTACAGAGTTTTCAACTTAAAATATTAGTCATGAATGTGTTGAACACTAGTCACAATCGTCCTTTAAATAATATTAATCTACTGTCTGTCTCGTCTAGGTTGTAAAGACTGGGCAAACAAAATGAGGAGGGATTTAAAGTCACTTTTTAAATAACATTCTACCTTGTAACACTGATGATTGTTAAGCGGACCTTAAATTAAAAACATTAAATACATTTTCAATTATTACCTTGTAAGAGTTGACGACCTCGTGGCGCAGCGGTAGTGCATCTGCATACCATGCGAGAGGTCCCGGGTTCGAATCCCGGCTGGGGGCAAAAAAAAAATATCCCCAGGTCTTGGATGTTTACATGTTTGTGATGTCGTTGTTTCTGGTTCCCACGACACAGGGTATCCTAGTGTGGGGCCAGAAGCAATGTGCCTGTATGTACATGTTAAAATGTTAATTTTAGAGTCCTGGGTTCGGTGCTTCGACTGATTTTTGAAGGGCGCAGCCTTGAGTTGCATTGAAACTCGATTTAGATGAATAAAGGAATGAAAGAACGAAAAGAATGTTTATTTTATTTACACAGCTTAGCCTAATATATTACAAAAATTACAATCGCACCAGTATTTCAGTGCAGCATTGGAAATATTCCGATTAATCACAGAAGTCCTACGCGCGCGCCCCTGCGCGTATGTTAAGGAAAACTTGCGAAGTTATAAATATGGGTCGCGCTAACTCTCGACCGGTCACAATCTGTTGGTGTGCAGTGTGTGCAGTCGATGCGGGCGTGGCTCTCTATAAGCTGTAGGTGTACATGCGCTCCCATAACCTTGTATCATCAAACTTAAATTTAAGAGGGTAGTATCCCAGACAGTACTAAGTTTGATGATAATTCGAGGAGAGAGGAGTGCGGGAGCAGGGGATGCTTGTATACCTCCGGCCTCCATGGAGTACTTTTTATATCTTTGATGAATTTGGTGATCTCCTTCATGTTGTTTGGCATTGACAAAATCCACATCGAGGTCGCCGAACGACATAGTTTACTACCGCCTCCTATTTCTTTGAAATATAATACAGAAACTGCAATCCTGCTGATTTATTCATCTTTCCAAGTTTGCTGCAGGTTTATATCAAAGTTCCTTTTTTCTTCTCATCAAACTTATTGCTATTTGAGATGTCAGTGAAATACACAATTGCTAGAACCTTTTCAAACACGGTATTTCCGATTTCTTTTTGGTTTTAAAGAACTGTGTTCGTTCCCAGGTCGGCAGACGTATCGTTCATAAAAATTCTGCGAGTATTCAGGGTATTGAGACCTTTGAGGGCTATCAACAGAGCTAAAGGCTTGAAGGTGTGTACCTTTTTTATTTTAAACTAAACTTTTCCTCTTGTTAATTACAATAATTTCTATTAGGACAATCAAATAAGGTGTTATTATTATGTTTTATAACGGTGAACCGATATAACACATAATAACTTACGTCTTAATTTTTTATGGAAGTCATCATTCTTTCCACGTTAACACAAAGTTAAAAAATTAAACTTAACCTTTATTGAAAAACGTTTACTTTGAAAGTTAAGATTAATCTCGGCCAAATATTTCTTGGTTCAAATTTCAAATGCTTCAGCAAGAACTCCAAAAGTGGATCGGCTGTATCTACCCTTCACACTTTTCCGGTAAAAGCTATTCGAATTGTGTTCGAAATTCTTATTCAGTCTACATTGATTAAAATGAGCGAAGAAATGCGTCTGACGTATATGAAATAAACACTTCATGAATTATAATATAGATGCAACATAGCAAGCTAAACTTTAGTATTAGCATTGTATTAAGTACGTTCCCACTTCTGATATTGTTATATTAAAATTCTGTAAAAAAAAATTACAAAAATGTCCAATATCAATCGATGACTAAACAGCAACATTTTTCTCCAACCATTTCTAGCACGTAGTCCAATGCGTCATCGTGGCTATAAAGACCATTGGCAATATCTTGCTGGTCACCAATCTGCTACAGTTCATGTTTGCCGTCATGGGAGTGCAAATGTTCAAGGTAGGGTCCAATTATATAATTGCAGGTAAACTCTATAGTTTTATTCCATGCAAAAATTAATATCAAAAGCGCAGGATGAGGTCTGGCCTAGTGTAATTTGATAAGTTTTGCACTGACTTGATAACTGCGGGTTATTATTTCGTGGAAAACGTTTGCCAACACGATCCCAATTCAAAGCAGTCTTTAAGAAACCTTCATATGTTAAGGTTCAATTGTTGGTACTGTTACTAAAGAAGTTAAGGTCCAGTTTGGTACGCAATTACGTCTTGATTTTTGCTGGGAATAAAGAAATGGCGTTTAATTTGTCGACACCTTACACCTTTGGGTCAAAATTGGTCCTCGTTGACGGCAAAATTTACATTTTTATTTAGGTAAAAATCTTATCAATTACATAAGTGATTAAGACTATACGAAACTGGTCTGTTTGGTAGCCGATGTAATTAGCATTTGATTGAGCACTGCTACCAAAGAGCTCAGTAAGTATTCTCTGAGAAAGCTTTCCTTTAGTTCCATTTCTTGTGTGGCTTTAATTTGGCATAATGCACGTGTTTGAAATTAGAATCTTCATTGATTGGCTTGTCTAGATTTTTTTTGCATGTAGTTTTTAGCTTTGAATTGGTTTCTTTAGCTTGTGAGTCAAACTCAGTTTCAATTTGATTAATATTTTTGCACGCTATTTTGTGTTTTATTTTAGCCCAAAGGTGTCCGTGTTTTGAATAGTTTTGGTCTGAAAGTGAGCTTTTTTTCCTTTGAGTTTGTTCTACCTTGACATTTTCACTCCTATTTTGTCAACCAAAGGAGTGAGGTTGTTTTTGTAGTAGGTATTTTTGTTATTGCATTGTGTGAGTTTCCTTTGCGAAAACAACTGACGTTTAATTTTGGGGTTTTTGGGATGTTAAGTTAGCTACTAATGAAGTAAATAATGTATCTTTCCTATTTACCATGTAGGTTAATAAGACACCTGTCCTATCAGTGTTTAAATCTCAGCCACGATGTCGTCAGAAACTTTATTTATAATATGGCGGCAACCTTTTCAACAATAGGTGTTTTTGTGCCTACTTTTTTTTTTTTATTTGGACTGCCCCGTGCTGCCTACTTTTTAATTTTGTGTTTTTTTTTCCTTTTTTTATCCAAACCTGCACTGGGGCATAAATTATATTGGTAAACTCTATGTTGAATGTCGTCTACTAACAAATCAGTATGTGGTTAAATGCGTGATTGCTTCAATAAAGTCGATTGGCAACATTTTCTTAATTAATCACATTCTACAATTTATGTTTGCTGTCGTGGGCATTCAGCTTTTTAAGGTTTTTCTTTAATTATTATGATTTATTGGCAATTTTATGTCATATCTTAAAATTTTAAAGGCTTTAAAGGGTCACGATTACTATCATTATTCCACTTCTATTATTTCAAAAGCCATGTTTATCTATAGTTTATTTTAAAATTCCGTAACGAGAACGTCAGATATCGAATGTTGATTGTACCTATATAAGAAAGGAGATTTTTTTTGAAGCCACTCGTGATATTTACAATACAAATGACAAAAAACCCGGCCAAGTGCGAGTTGGACTCGCACACGAAGGGTTCCGTACCATTATCTGTACAATATTAGGCATAAAGATCGAGAAAAAACGGAAAAAAATCACGTTTGTTGTATGAGAGCCCCTTTAAATACTTATTTTATTTTTATTTAATTATTTAGTTTTATTTAATTATTCAATGTTTTTTGTTCCAACCGCATACTGCGATCGCCAACCCGCCTGCCAAGCGTGGCGATTATGGCAAAACCCCTCATCATGGTTATGAAAACTGTGAAGGAGACCTATGTCCTGTAGTGGGTGGGCGTCAAATGGCTGATGATGATAAATAATTTAGTTTGGATGCGAATATAGAACTTAATATTCTATGAATATTTCAAGCGTCTACCTGTTGCCGTTATTAACATCGAGTAAAAAACGGCATAAAAATTCTTTTGTTTTACAAAATTACGTATATTTTCTAAAATATTTATTTTATTTTGTTTTGGTATTTGTTGTTATAGCTGCAACAGAAATACATCATCTGTGAAAATTCCAACCAACTAGTTATCACGGTTCATGAGATACAGCCTGGTGACAGAGAGACAGACGGGCAGTGAAGTCTTTGTAATAGGGTCCCGTTTGGCATTCTTCGGGTACGGAACCCTAAAAAGACAGGAAGGAACCTATAATATGTTATCTCACTTATAAGAAGTGTTTTTTGTATATTATACAAAAAAATACTTTAGTTTTAAATGTGGAAAGCATGCAAGTTGTTATGTTATGATAATGAATTAGTAATGTTGTAAGATTTTACTTAATGTCGCATTCATTGTTTTTTGTTCTAACTTTTGCAAAACATCATTAAGATTAATGAAAATACAAATATTTACTGCACACTTTGATGACGATGTCTACGTAAACCGTTACAGCAACTTTTCAATGTTCCAGGGTAAATTTTTCAAATGCTCAGACATTACGAAGATGACGCAAATAGACTGTCAGTAAGTATACGAATTGCTAATACGTTTTGCGATCTTTAAGTAAATAGCAAACTAAATTTATTGAAATGACATCAGTGGAAATCTTTCATGAATCGTACTTTTATTAAAAAATAAACTCACGCTTGTATCCCGGAGTGTTCTATGTCTATCTATATATGTCCAGCAGTGGACTTCTTGTGGCTGAATGATGATGATGATGATGATGATGTATCCCGGAGATACCCAGTGCAAACCCTGGCAAAACTCTCTCGCTTCATCAACATTCATTAGAGGCCGTGCGGCGATTTAGGATTTCTTGCCCTTCGCTACTACACCCCCTATTTGGTTTCGTATATTTAGTTCTACTGGTCAACTTCCTGGTGCTCTTGAGGCTGTACTTGATGAACTATTATAAGAAAGAACCCCAAAGGAAGTGGATCTGGTGTTGCTCAGATGGTAGGACGAAAAGTTTAATTGACTGCATCAGATCTGACAAACGTCATACGTGTAGAGATGTCTTCGTGATCAATAAGGCTTAGTACTAGAAGTGATCACCTATCACAGGCCTCAGTCTGGGTGTATTTCCATATTTGTGATCTCGTTGCCTGGTTACCGTAGCACAGGGTATCCTAGATTTTGACCCGGGCCCTGATTATGCGGTCTAACTGTGAAATTCCATACTTATTTGACAGTTACACGATTGGAATCGCTCAGGATTTGGTGCGCCTGATAAAGGAGCATGATAAGTGATTGTGCCGTGTGGAAGTTATTAGTACTATATTCCGGGGCATTCTAGACATCGACTTTAAAATAGAAAGGCTACGTGAATTTGTGATAGCAATACCACTCTCCAACGGTGAAGGGAACCTAAAAGACTATGAAATAAAAAGCATTTGTGGAAAGTAGAGCTCGTTCAAGTACACCCGTCCTAAAGATTTTTATGATTTCAGAGGCACTTACGTGATATACAAGAAGGGTATTCCGTCCAAAGAGGATCGAATCTGGTCCAAGAACAAGTTCAATTTCGACGATGTTCTCATTGGCATGCTTACCCTTTTCACTGTGGCAACTTTTGAAGGCTGGCCAGGGTAAGTAAGGCACTCATTTTAGTATAGTGTGACAGATTATCTTGTGCTAAATTGCCTGGAGCAATGACTTTAAAGACGAGACGTTGAAGACAAGATCTCACGCTTGTATACTGGAAGGGTAGGTATAGAATACTCCATGGTTTAAATTAAATTCAAGTAGATATATAACAAGTATAATTGCTGTTTTTTTATCCATATATATACAACTAGGGGGTGAACCCCCTGCGCGCTTACGCGCGCCAACCCCCAGCCGCTCCGAGCTTCGCTCTCCGCGGCGCTCGGCCTAGGGCCTCGCTAGACACTTGACGTTGGGATTGTTTGAGTGGGAACATGTATGGTCTCGGCCTTCGGCCTCGGCCTGAACGGAGCTCGGCCTTCGGCCTCGCCGCGGCGGTGTTCCTGGGGCCCGCTTCGCGGAGCTCGGCCTCCGGCCTCGCAAGTTTCTCCCATCTGGCTTTTGCGTTGTTGCTTGTTCGCCGAAAATGTATAGTCTCGGCCTTCGGCCTCGGCCTGAACGGAGCTCGGCCTTCGGCCTCGCCGCGGCGGGGTTCCTGGGGCCCGCTTCGCGGAGCTCGGCCTTCGGCCTCGCAAGTTTGTCCCATCTGGCTTTTGCGTTGTCGCTTGTTCGCCGGAAAATGTATAGTCTCGGCCTTCGGCCTCGGCCTGAACGGAGCTCGGCCTTCGGCCTCGCCGCGGCGGGGTTCCTGGTGCCCGCTTCGCGGAGCTCGGCCTTCGGCCTCGCAAGTTTGTCCCATCTGGCTTCTGTGTTATTGCTTATTCGCCGGAAAATGTATAGTCTCGGCCTTCGGCCTCGGCCTGAACGGAGCTCGGCCTTCGGCCTCGCCGCGACGGGGTTCCTCGTCCCCGCTTCGGCCTCGAAAAATTGATTTTTTGAAAAAATTTTAATTTTTGTTTAAAATTTTGTACTAAAAGTCGATTTTCAGTACAAATTCTCCATACAAAATTTTCTCATTTTCAATCGTCGATATCTCGGCCGCCATCTTGAAATGTCAAAATGTCCGATTTTTCTCATATACCTGGGTCCTTTGAGAACCCGATGCCGTTTAGGGCACGTCTCCAGCATGTGCCCAGTTGGCTGCCGACTTTTTTGCGCAGAGGTCGATTTTTCGGGCGGCCATATTCTCGCCCCTATTTTGAATTTCGAACGTTGAAAATTTTTTTTCACAATTAGATCACAAAACAAATGCCCGTTTCAAATTTCATCCAAATCGGCCGGTAAACAAAAAAGTTAGCCCATTTGTATAGGAGAACGCGTTCGAAATTCAAAAATCGGCTTCATAGGATGGCTGTAATTCATACATTTCCTACAACTTTTTCATACATCATTTTCCTCTAGCTATTGTCGTTTCGGAGAAAACGTATGGATGAGTCAGTCAGTGAGTATACCGGATTGTAGCTTTATATATATATAAACTAGGGGGTGAACCCCCTGCGCGCTTACGCGCGCCAACCCCCAGCCGCTCCGAGCTTCGCTCTCCGCGGCGCTCGGCCTAGGGCCTCGCTAGACACTTGACGTTGGGATTGTTTGAGTGGGAACATGTATGGTCTCGGCCTTCGGCCTCGGCCTGAACGGAGCTCGGCCTTCGGCCTCGCCGCGGCGGTGTTCCTGGGGCCCGCTTCGCGGAGCTCGGCCTCCGGCCTCGCAAGTTTCTCCCATCTGGCTTTTGCGTTGTTGCTTGTTCGCCGAAAATGTATAGTCTCGGCCTTCGGCCTCGGCCTGAACGGAGCTCGGCCTTCGGCCTCGCCGCGGCGGGGTTCCTGGGGCCCGCTTCGCGGAGCTCGGCCTTCGGCCTCGCAAGTTTGTCCCATCTGGCTTTTGCGTTGTCGCTTGTTCGCCGGAAAATGTATAGTCTCGGCCTTCGGCCTCGGCCTGAACGGAGCTCGGCCTTCGGCCTCGCCGCGGCGGGGTTCTTGGTGCCCGCTTCGCGGAGCTCGGCCTTCGGCCTCGCAAGTTTGTCCCATCTGGCTTCTGTGTTATTGCTTATTCGCCGGAAAATGTATAGTCTCGGCCTGAACGGAGCTCGGCCTTCGGCCTCGCCGCGACGGGGTTCCTCGTCCCCGCTTCGGCCTCGAAAAATTGATTTTTTGAAAAAATTTTAATTTTTGTTTCAAATTTTGTACTAAAAGTCGATTTTCAGTACAAATTCTCCATACAAAATTTTCTAATTTTCAATCGTCGATATCTCGGCCGCCATCTTGAAATTCCAAAATGTCCGATTTTTCTCATATACCTGGGTCCTTTGACGACCCGATGCCGTTTAGGGCACGTCTCCAGCATGTGCCCAGTTGGCTGCCGACTTTTTTGCGCAGAGGTCGATTTTTCGGGCGGCCATATTCTCGCCCCTATTTTGAATTTCGAACGTTCAAAATTTTTTTTCACAATTAGATCACACAATAAACACCCGTTTCAAATTTCATCCAAATCGGCCGGTAAACAAAAAAGTTAGCCCATTTGTATAGAAGAAGGCGTTCGAAATTCAAAAATCGGCTTCATAGGATGGCTGTAATTCATACATTTCCTACAACTTTGTCATACATCATTTTCCTCTAAAAGTTGTCATTTCGGAGAAAACGTATGGATGAATCAGTGAGTGAGTATACCGCTTTGTAGCTTTATATATATATAATATAATTAATTGTAAATGTTACAGCAGGACATAGGCCTTTTCTAGGGCTTTAACATCACACGTACCCATCACAGATAGGCGTTTTCAAGTGCTGAGGTAGATATGTGAACACCTCTGAGACCCAAGTTTCCTCACGTTGTTATCTTTGTAATATGTATCCATTCTATTTTATTGAACGTCAATAATGAAAGAGCTTGATACAGCTGTACTTTGTCCATTACTTACATAATTGGTTCTACTTTTAAAGGCTCTAATCACGATGTACTAAAATTTATTTTATCTTCATTCCGAATATTTGATTTGGTATTTCGCTAGTTGTTGATGGCAGATCTGAACCGTTAAATTATTTGTTATTATAGTTTGCTGTCAACATCGATGGATTCAAACAAAGAAGACGAAGGTCCAGTTGAGAACGCCAGGCCTCTGGTCGCGTTCTTTTATATCAGTTACATCATCGTTATTGCATTCTTCATGGTGAGGACACAATTCATTATCATCAACATCGTCACTATCCTTGTCACTATCGGATTCTGTTTTGATAAGGAGTTCGCAAAGCAGTTTTTCTTTCGTGGTAATAGGTAAACTATAGTGGTCAAGTGATTGTATTGTGTGGAAGTTATTATTATTATTATTGACAGGACACTTCTGATTTCGAAGAAATGTTCAGAAAAATTTTTATGTACCAGATACCATCAAACCATCACTTTAATTACCTACGCCAAATACATAGGAATTATCTGACTAAAATTAGTCACTTTAAAGGCACAATTTTAAAGTCATATACTGACTTCGAAATAAGTCATCATAAACAGCCTATATACGTCCCACTTTAGAGCACAGGCCTTCTCTCAGAGAGAGAGTATGGGCTTAATCACCACGCGTGCCCACCGCGGATTGGCGATTTCAAGCGCTGAGGCATGTGAATAGCTCAGACACCCAGGTTTCCTCACGATGTTTTCCTTTACCGTTAGCGAGTGGTATCGCTACTATAACTTCACAAATGTACATAACTTAGAAAACAAAGTCATAGGTACATGCCCGCACTGGGAATCGAACCTGGGTCTCTCGCTTCCCAGTCCAATGTTCTACCCACTAGGCTACCACCGCTTCATAAATAAGTCATAAAATGTATTAAATACATATACTGACTTCGCTTTATGTTAATATTTTCAGATGAATATCTTCGTGGGTTTTGTCATAGTGACATTCCAGAAGGAGGGCGAGCAAGAATTCAAGGATTGTGAACTGGACAAGAATCAAAGAAACTGTATTGAGTTTGCGTTGAAAGCTAAACCAATAAGAAGGTAATAGTAAAAATTTAGTAGAGATTTTATCAATACTGGGTTGAGACAGTGGGCGCAGTTTTCCAAATAGATTCTGGGGTGGATATGGGCAAAATTTCTAAAATTTATTTTATTAAAAAAAAAAAATTAACAAAATTTCTATTGCATTTTTTATTTTATTGTTAAAAGGTGTGCAAAACAGCATTATAGACACAGCATTAAAATCAAATTGTGATATGATTTGTGAATACTAAAAAGTCTTACAGTTAACTGGTTTTGAAGTATATACATTCATAAATAAGCAGCCTATATACGTCCCACTGTAGGGCACAGGCCTTCTCTCACAGGGAGAGAGTATAGGCTTAATCACTATGCGTGCCCACCGCCGGTTGGCGATTTCAAGCGCTGAGGTATGTGAATAGCTCAGACACTCAGGTTTCCTCACGATGTTTTCCTTCACCGTTAGCGAATGGTATTGCTACTATAACTTCGCAAATGTGCATAACGTAGAAAACCAAGTCATAGGTATATGCCCGCACTGGGAATCGGACCTGGGTCTCCCGCTTCAGAGTCCGATGTTCTACCCACTAGGCTACCACCGCTGTATAAAGTATGTGATCTTTTCATTTCTCTCCAGATACATTCCAAAGCATCGCATCCAGTATAAAACCTGGTGGTTTGTGACGTCACAGCAATTTGAGTACGTCATTTTCTTCTTCATCGTACTCAATACAATAGCTCTCATGATGAAGTTCCACGGCTCGATGCCTGATTACAAAAGGGTACGTGAATATTTGTAATGAAAATGCTGCCTATATTCATCTTTACTGTAGGGCTCAGGCTTTCTCTCTGAGTAAGGGCTTAATCACCACGCATGCCCAAGCGCTGAGGTATGTGAAAACCTCAGGTTTCCTTACGAGGTTTTTTTTTCTCAGCTAGTGGCACGTAAGTAACTAGAGGGACCGTAACCATGAGGGAGGCCTATGTCCTACAGTGGGCGTCAAGTGGCTGATGATGATGATGATGATGATGACGTAACATAGAAAAGAGAGTCACTGGTACAGCCCGAACCAAACCTACGACCTCTTGAATTTGAGACAAGCGTTTTACCAACCGCGCTATTACCGCTTGTAGATTTAAGTAAGAGCTTGTTTCATGGCTGTGTTCTCCGATCGTAACCGTGAAACAGATGTTTTAAAATACGTTCTACTCTGTAATGGCTAGTATTTACCTACAATCTGTAAAGAAATAGTACATTACGATACTAGTGCGAAAAGTAGGAAATTCGCAACGAGTGGCGATAAATTAAAACACGACCGAAGGGAGTGTTTTATATCGACACGAGTTACGAATTACCTATTCGCACGTGTATCGTACAACGTTTTATAGTACATATGGCCCTTTGAAGTTTCGACATAGGCACGTAAAGTGCTCATTATCGCACTAGTGCGGTAATGTAGCACCATATGTACTATAAAATTCTTTTCAATGTCTTATCTCGGGCCGACATCCATCTACCGACTATGTTCTTCCCTTCTGTACACCACTAGTACTTAGAAATAAGAAACCATTTGTAATTATGTCACCTGGGCCTCGATTCTGTTAGTGCATTGTAGTATAATGACAGGTACACTGTCGGGTCGCGTGACGTGTTTTTTCGTACCATTGACGCCTAGAAGGTTTGATGGGTGTGCCCGCGTAGACTAGGCCCAGTGCCTAGATTCTGTTAATGCATTGTAGTAACATGACAACTGCATGAACATGGCGGTTTTCATTTCACGGCTGCTTTAAGTCTACGCGGGCACACCCATCAAACCTTCTAGGCGTCAATGGTACGAAAAAACACATCACATGACCCGACAGTGTACCTGTCATTATACTACAATGCACTAACAGAATCGAGGCCCTGGTTTGCACAAGCAAGTGTTCTCTAGCTATCTATTAGATGTGCATGTCTGTTATTTCAAAAATGCCTACTCCTCCCCCCAAACTATTCGCTCGCGCAGCGCGACAAGTTCAATAAAACAAGAACCCGGCCTTGATGTGAAGATTCCAGCTCTTACAACGTTTGATATTTTATTTCTAGTTCTTGGATTATCTCAACATGTTGCTAACAACAGTATTCATGTTGGAGTTTGTATTCAAGCTTGCTGCTTTTAAATTCAAGGTAAGCACGAAACTACTATCGTTAAAATCTGTTTATACAATGTGTAATAAAATCCCCGTATAGATCCGAAAAAGGGGTTTCTACTCTCCAAGACGAAACACTTTTACTGTAGGGAGAATGTTACTATTGGGGACTTTGTTACATACAACACATTAAACAGGACGTTACGTAAGAAATTAAGTTAAGAAATTGAAATTGGCGAGCTTATCTCTATAAAGGATAAAGATCATTTAAATGACGTAAAGAGAATTTCTGTGAAAGTTATACTTTAATATTTATTTCACAAACAAGGTCCTTTAAAAACGCTAACCTCCCAACCAAGTAGGCAAAATTACTCCAAATCTTATAAAACTACGGAGGTATTTTAAAAAACAAATGTCCAAAAAAATTATGAACGTTTTTGTACCTAGAACAGTGGGTTTTCCTCATTTCTTACTTTAAGTACGTTGGATGTCAATTACTACTCGTAGGTGATTTCCTATATATAGGACGCCAGGCCAGGGCTTACGAGGCTATACAGGGTTACATTAAAAATGCGTAATTTCTGAAACAACACCAATTTGAACACACCCCAACAGACAGCTTTACTATTAGGTATTAACTTAATTCCGGATTCATTTACTTAGTTTTAGTTCAAAGACAACTTTAGGTACTGTTAGCACACCTTTATATAATTCAACTATCTGAGGTACAGTCTAAGCCACATTAGCCCAGAATGTAATACATTTGTGGCTTCTGTCTGGGTGTATTTTTCATGTTCGTCATGTCCTGGTTACCATGGTACACGGTATCCGGATGGTTTTTGATGATTTTTGATGACAGGATGTTTTTTTTTTATTTTCAGAACTATTTCGGCGATGCTTGGAATACCACAGATTTCATTCTAGTTGTCGGCAGTATTATAGACATTGTTGTAACTCAAGTCAATGAAAACAAAATAATTCGAGCTCCGATTGACATCGTGAGTACTTATGACGTACTTTAAAGACGTAAAAATAAAATAGAATGAACTTATCATAGTTTATCAACCACATGACATTGTTTCAGAGATTGTTGATATAGTTTTAACCTTAGATATTCTGGGGAGTCTAAAGGGGTTTGCTGGCGCTACCAGTGAAAAAAAAAAATCGGTCTTCTGGTCATCACACAGCCGTCAAACGGCGTTTTTGGGCAAAAGCATCCTACGTGTGGCGCCTATCATAATCAATAAAATACCGACATGTTATAAAAAACTAAACACTTCCCTGTTTAAAAAAAATACTTAAATCGTTATTAATTGACAAATAATGATATTATGGTGTAAATGACTTTCTCAGTGATAAATTCTAGTTTTAATGACCACTATCAGCTTTAAAATATCATTGATGTAATTTATAAATGACATTCTCAATTACAAATTCTAATTATATTGACCACTGTTATTATTAAAGTATTTTTTATGTAATTAACTAAACGTACAGATATCTATTTAACTATAAATATTTAAACTTTTATGATGCAGGTGTAAACATTTTTTAAATGTGCAACGGAAATGATTGAAACCATGCCCAGACGAGCATTTACGCCTGAAACAGCCGTTTTTAGCGGATCTAGTACTCAGTTTTTGGCCTTTGGTTTTTGGTCACGGGTCCTAAAAATCACTATTTACATGATTGAGAGTAAAGGAAGTTTTCTTATGACTATTAAAAAAAAAAGTAGTTCCCAAGAACTTTGTAGATGGCGCTGAACTGACTACGTTACTAGCCGTGCTTTTCGATTTGCGACCGTGAGCGATCATGGGTAAATCGGAACGCGCTACAGATTGCTCACGTATTAAACATATAAAAAATAAAAAAATAAAAATAATTGCTCACGTATTCGCATCTATACCTAATAGCCATTCCGAATTAGACGTCAATGGATGTTGCGATAACGTGAATGGATCAATTCGGATCGATATTTATTTGTGAAGTGACAATAACCTGAGTAAGTTTCGTTTTAAGATCTAAAAATTACATCCCAGTGAAATAATAAAAAAATTATGTGACGTTCCATTCCTTGCAGTGACTTAGCAAGGTCAGCAATCTTTGCAGCGACTAGGGAATAATAAAAAAAAAAATAAAAAGAAAATCCCTCATTGCAAGACACTTTTTTGCAAAAACGATCAATAAAAGATGAGGGCGGCGCTAGTTCTTTGAGTCTACCTCTTTGATTCCCTTAACATCGTTTTTTTTCAATTAAATTAGATTTTTTTTCTTGTTCCAGCTTGAGGATGCCGATCTAGCACCGACGGAAGAAAAAGAGGTTGCTAACTCTTTTAATGTTTATACACAGTTTATACGGAACCCTCTGAGCGTGAATTCGACTCGCACTGGTCCAGTTTTTTTACTGTTCTCTTTTTTACTACATCACATATTTATATCACCTTGTGTACCAACTACCAGGTGATATAAATTTGTGACGTAGTAGAAAAGGGAACTACTTGAACCTTAGTAGCTACTGGAAAATTTTCCTACGAGACCACGTCTAACTTTGAGTGATTGGCAAAAACAAGGTGTGTGCTTATGACCATGCGATACAAGTGAAAACTTCAGCGTCACCATCCGACTACAGCCGAGTATACCGTGACGCTTCAGTTGCATATTTTTTTTTTGGAAAAAGCGTATAACGCGCCCAAGGAAGTCAAAAACGAACTTCAAAAACGGACGCTTATAGACGACAAAAACGGTGCGCTTGCGGACGAAACCGACCATACCCAGAAATGGAGGTTAAGGGGCTGTTAATAACGATGTCTCTTTACATTTTATGTAATGTTACGTAACAAGTAATATCTATTCCAACTTTAACCCATTGATGAAATAAAAACTTTTGTTTCTCTTAGGGCACACTCCTCCAATACATCACCTTCTTCCGACTCTTCCGTGCCATGCGACTCATCAAGCTGCTCTCTCGGGGAGAGAGGATCCGGACCCTCCTCTGGACCTTCATCAAGTCGTTCCAGGCTCTGCCTTACGTCGCGCTTCTGATTGTACTGTTGTTCTTCATCTATGCTGTTGTTGGGATGCAGGTGAGATACCGTTTTTTTGCTGATATGACCACATTTTAAAGTTTATTTATGAAACGATAAGTAAATCTCACATTATATAAAATAAATAACATTCTAAATTGAGGATACTGATGAAAAGGATTTTACTCAGCCCAAACGTCGTGTATGAAAGATCAACACTACGCTGATTTTCAGCAATTCCCTGTTATATTAGAATTAAATGTTAATAGTGTATGTTCGTTTATGAAACCTGATATCATATGTTATATATGATATTTACAATAAATAATACATAAGCTACCTATATACGTCCCACTGTAGGACACAGGCCTTCTCTCAGGGAGAGAGTGTGGGCTTAATCACCACGCGTGCCCACCGCGGATTGGCGATTTCAAGCGCTGAGGTATGTGAATAGCTCAGACACTCAGGTTTCCTCACGATGTTTTGTTGCACTAACCCGTGCTGAGGACAATTTAAAAAAAAATTATTTAGCCTCTAAATAAGTAGGTTTTTTTTTAACTTAGAAAACAAAGTCATAGGTACATGCCCGCACTGGGAATCGAACCTGGGTCTCTCGCTTCCGAGTCGAATGTTCTACCCACTAGCCTACCGCCACTCAAAAAATAAATAATAAAAAGTAAAAATTACCCACGTTAAATGTAAACCATGTTGGCAAGAGTACTGACAACGGACTGTCTAAATAATCGGGGAGAAAGGAAAAATGTATCAGTATGATTATATTCTTTTTGTTGCACTAACCCGTGTAGGTTTTTAAATCAATATGGTGTAGACATTCATTATACGTGTGCATTAACCTGTGAATTGGTGTGCTGTGCGCTCGCCAGCATTAGTCTTACATCGTTTATTCATGAATAAACGATTCATGAATAAACGATGGGTTTTATGACCAAACAGTCTTCAGTCTGCTTTACTTGAAAGGTGAATTTGCACTGATATTTAATCGTTTACTTTTTCATTTTGCAATTTTCTGACCTTTCGGTACTTTTGAAGTCCATTGGTCTCGGTAGACTGAGGTGACAGGCGTCTTTTTCAAAGCATTAACCTTTAGTTTATTAACCTCGGCAAAAATTACAAAAAAGTATTAAGTTACTTGATTAAGTTATTTAGTCATTATGTCAGTCACGAAAATACTATTTGAAAGGTTTCAAATGACTTTCACACGACTTCGATGCGACGAGGTTTCGCTTGACTTGAAAACCGAACTTGAAACTGGAAGATCAGATTGTTGTTTATCCAAAGCAGATTAGAAAATATGTTTTGGTTAAGGGTTTAGTACTAGGGTATTTTATAATTATATAACCTTTATTTTACAGTTATTCGGAAAGATCCAGTACGACGATGATGTAATCACAGAAAATAATAACTTCAAGTCATTCACCAGTGCTTTGATGGTGCTATTTAGATCTGCTACAGGTAAACAATAAAATTTCCTTTCTTTTGCAGGTATCCATGACATGACTTACCTACAAGATTTATTTTAGCTAAACATATATCATTTTGATCTAGTTGTGCTCCCAATTTTTTTCGCGTGGTATTTGGATAAAAAATATCACTGTCCAGGCCATGGAGGACTGAAGGGATTTAGATGTGTCTGATCTGATCATGTCTTAAACATTAAAAACCGTCATCTCCGCTTAAACGAATTTCGCTTGTAGTTTCAAGAATGGATGAAAAGTAAAGAAATAAAACTAAGAATTTAAAACTTCTGTTAATAATTGAAAGTGGTCAGATTAGACAAGTTATATGATAAATATAAAAATGATTATTACAAATTGAAACTGTTTTCCGGTTTTGCATTATTTTAATAACACGTTGTAATGAGAAGAGAGGATTAAAAAACTGAAATTAACTAAACACAATCATTGAATTTAGAGGCAAGGATAAGAGTTCCACAGAGATTTACTTTGGGGCCGAAGTTCCAAATGAGACTTGTCGTACAAGTAAAAGATTCTTAGTTCTATGTTGTTTTAAGGCGAGGCGTGGCAGGAGATCATGATGGCCCTGGCACCAAGGGACCTGATCACAGAGCCGGGGAAACAGAAAGAGTGCGTCCAGTCCGACTTAGACATCGAGGCAAACAAGACTAACAATCACGACGACTGCGGCACCAGACTCGCCTTCCCTTACTTCATATCCTTCTCGCTGCTTTGCACATTCCTTGTAAGTATTATTGTTACTAACTCAGATTCTATGCAAATTTCTTGTAAGTATCGTTGTTATTAACCAAGATCCTTTGCACATTCCTTCGAAGTATTAATGTTACTAACCCAAATCCCCTACTAGGCGTTAAACGCCCAAAAAATATCGTTTAGCATCGATTTCTGGTAGCTTTCCAGTGTCAATATTTAGGTATTTCTCATTTTTTGTCGATTGATTTGTTGAGCTTTAGAGTTAAATATACTGTGAATGTGATTTCTACCTCAGTCCTCGGATAATTTGGTTACCTTATCTGCCCACCAGATTATCAACTTGTTTGTGGCTGTTATAATGGACAACTTTGATTATTTGACCAGAGATTGGTCTATACTGGGACCACACCACTTGGATGAGTTTGTCAGGTAAGTATCCTTCGTAATCACGATGATGACGAATAATCTAATAATCTAATTATTCGTCATGATCCCAATCATCATTTAATTTTATAAGATTTATAAACATATTTAACTTGAAATTGATAATTTTAAAGACGAACAAAGAGAGAAAGAAAGAAAGAAAGTCCGTAAATGGTTGCAGAATACGAATTTTAACCGAAATGTATTTTTTACAGATTGTGGAGCGAATATGATCCAGATGCGAAAGGTCGAATCAAACATTTGGATGTCGTGAACTTACTTCGCAAAATTAGTCCTCCCTTAGGTATGACTTTTTTACGGTTCCGTAGTCGACAAGGAACCCTTATAGTTTTGCCATGTCGCTCCATCTTTCTGTCCGTTTGAATGTCCGCAGCCTAGCTCAGAGACGATCAGTACGAGAAAGCTGAAATATGGCATATACAGGATGTCCCGAAACTCAACGATAACCTGGCACCGGGCGAGAGGCTATGGTATACCAGTTATGGAAAAAAAATCCATGTCACTTAGTTAAGCGATAATAGACATATTTCGAAAAAGTTGAAAATTTTACACCCTTGGTCACATTTTTAAGTACTTTGATCACAGTTTTCACAATTTCACAGCGGTTTTTTTAATAATGTAATCTCAAATGACTGTGCTACTAATCGCAACCACAAATCAAATAAACATTGTTAACTAAGACCGGATTTTTCAATAGTCAGATAAAACTTAACTGGAGAATAAAACTGATGTTGTCTCCGTCTTATCGTATGATTTAGACAGTGATAGCATGCAATTTATTCTGCAGTTAAGTTTTATCTGGCTATTGAAAAATTGGCCCTAAGTAAAATAAATTAAGTTTTGACGAGTTATGGTTTACAAAATTATTGTCAGTTAACATTGACACTCCGTGATGGAAAAAAAATGTACTTACAACACTATCCTTGGCAAGTTATTTCAAAAGATGGCCCATTTAGTCTAGATTTCAAAATGGTACAACACTTGCTACTTTTCTTGCCAATAAATGTGCTATTTCGTATTTTTTGCGAATAGAATAGAATCCATCTGTCGGCCATAATGAGCTGGGCAACCATCTTGTTGATACCACATACATCTTCTAACAATGTCGGCAAATAATTTTGGAGAAAATGCAAGTAGGTGGCGCCATTTAAATTTTCAGTCAGCTCAAATGGTCCAATTATTTGACCATTTAAAATTCCTGTCCACATATTCACTATCCGTCTCACTCATCCTAAAAGTCGAATGACCATCTGTCGCGCTCTGACAGGCACCATAACTACTATCTATCCCATTTTATCACTTTCATTACAAACAATGGAGACGCCGACCTTTTTAAACAAAAGAGTATCAGGTATTTGTTTTCGAAATGAGGGATCCCTTCGCAAAAAATACAAAATAGCACTTTTATTGGCAAGAAAAGTAGCAAGTGTTGTACCATTTTGAAATCTAGACTAAATGGGCCATCTTTTGAAATAACTTGCCAAGGGTAGTGTCATACATTTTTTTTCTAACATGGAGTGTCAAAGTTAACTGACAATAATTTTATAAATCATAACTCGTCAAAACTTAATTTATTTTACTTAGTTAACAATGTTTATTACTATGATTTGTGGTTGCGATTGATAGCACAGTCATTTTGATTACATTATTAAAAAAATCGCTGTAAAATTGTGTAAACTGTGACCACAGTACTTAAAAATGTGACCAAGGGTGTAAAAATTTCAACTTTTTCGAAATATGTCTATTATCGCTTGACTAAGTGACTTGAATTTTTTTCTTATTTTTTCCATAACTGGTATACCATGGCCTCTCGCCCGGTGCCAGGTTATCGTTGAGTTTCGGGACACCCTGTATATACATATAAATGACGTCGACAAAACGGTAGAATAAAGTCTTAAATCTTTTTTTTATGGTAAACATTGGTCGCCGAGTAGCCGAGGACCGTGCTCAGTGCCGTGCAATAGGAGAGGCCTATGTTCAGCAGTAGACAAGCGTAAGCTGATGATGAAACATTGGTCGTTTAAAAATATTGTGGGTGTAAGAAGATATATTTTTTATTCAGGGTTCCGTTTGCGAAATATTAAACTTTAAAGCGCAAATTTTTGTCCAAGGCGGGCGCCCCACTCCCCTCCTCGCTAACTCGCTAAACGGTTGATTGTGGAAACGTGAAAAATTTCAGGGTAGTAACACATAATGAACTTAAAAGGAAAACTATCCTGGCTAAGTAGGCTTTACAAGTTAACGAGTAATGGATGGCCAAATTATAAAAGGAAAGCTTCATACAAAATCCATTAAAAATTACTTTGTTAGTTCTATAAGAACCTTATACTGCGCATAGCCCGACACGCACTTGATTGCTTGTTTCAGTGTGGTATATAATACTAATATTGCGGTCTGTCACTGCCAACAACATCGAATATACATTTATTCAGGCTATTTCGTACTCTTCAAAATTTAATCAAAGCAAAGTAGCTTAATTTGTAGCTTCTGCAAAATAAGATTAAATAAGTATCACTTTCTATCCTACCCAACCTCCCCGGAGACATATTATAACTATTTTAAATAATTCCTGGCTTTTTATCAGGATTTTGTAAGCCAGATCTACATCGTAATTAGTATTTTTAACATTAAACTAAATTTCAGGTTTCGGCAAACTCTGTCCTCACCGAACGGCTTGTAAGAGGCTGGTGTCTATGAATATGCCCCTGAATTCGGACGGAACTGTGAATTTCAACGCCACGCTGTTTGCTGTAGTCAGAACTCAGTTACAGATCAAAACTGCAGGTTAGTTGCAGATTTTAAATTGTTTGTCCAAACTCATAGAATCAAAATCGTAAGGCACCATTGATAGTCAGAATTTCAGACGCAATAGCGAATATTATCTAGGTTCAGAGAGTATGGGCTTAATCACCACGCGTGCCCACTGCGGATTGGCGATTTCAAGCGCTGAGGTATATGAATAGCTCAGACGCTCAGGTTTCCTCACGATTTTTTCCTTCACGGTTAGCGAGTGGTATTGCTACTATAACTTCACAAATGTACATAACTTAGAAAACAAAGCCATAGGTACATGCTCGCACTGGGAATCCAACCTGGGTCTCTTGCTTCCGAGTCCAATGTTCTACCCACTAGGCTACCACCGCTGTACTATCTCCCTGAGAGAAGGCCTGTGCCCTACAGTGGGACGTATATAGGCTGCTTATATCTAGGTTCAAGCTTGTGATCGGCGATGTGACGTTACGGATTGAAGTAAAATCCGAGCAACCCCAGAGACCTAATATACGCGCACCAAATGCTGAAGGATTCCAACGTCTATCTGTCAAACATACTATAATTGCTATAGCAAATGTCAGGATTGTGATTGGATTTGGTTTGCTTAATGTAAGGGCGTAGTACAGTTTTTATGACCTGACAAAATGTGTAAGAAAGACTGCCGACAAGGTAATTTCATGGTAAAGAATGTAGAAAAATCTTAGTAAACAGACAGAAGTACTGTATATCTTATTCTGCTATTCTGACGTGCTTGTTGACTTCAAGTCCAACTAGAGAAGATAGCATTGTAACCTTGACAGTCATTAACCTCCTCGGTCCTGACCTTGAAAATAACAATTGGAAACCATTGTTATTTTCAAGTTCAGGACTGAGGAGGATAAAGAAAATTCTGTAAATAAGAGGAATACTAAACTTGAATTCTTGAAACTTGAATACTCTCTGAGAGAATGCCTGTGCCCTGGAGTGGCACGTATAAAGGCTGCTTAAGTAACTTGTCGTTATAAAAACTGTCAGGTGTGATTGATGACTGCAACACGGAGCTTAGAGCCATCATCAAGAAGGTCTGGAAGCGGACCTCCCCCAGACTATTGGACCAGGTCGTTCCTCCGCCTGGGGACCCGAACGAGATCACGGTCGGCAAGTTCTACGCCACCTTCCTCATACAGGACTACTTTAGGAGGTACGGACTTTTACTTATTTCGTAATATAGTTCGGGTAATATTGTCACTGCCTGCCTGAGCCGCGTTTCATAAAACTGCAGGTTATTGACAGGTCGATGTACATATATCGCAAATTATGACTGATATGAAAATTATTATTGTAACGTTTTAGCCACATTGTAGGATTTTGAATTACTGGCTTCATGTAAACTCTAAAAAAAAACTTTATTTATTCAAACAGCCTTCAGAAACGCATTGTTTTGGAATTCATTTATAGAACAGTTTTTAGTGTGAACTTCTCTTTTAACACATAATTAAACCACATGACAAGTTTTTTTTAAGTTTCTTTTTTATAGGGATTAGTTTCTTTTATACAAAATCCATTCAATATTAAATTTCTTTTTACTAAATTAATATACAATTGACACAAGCAAGAACTTATTGAACTAGTCACTTCTAGTAAATGCTGTAATTGAATTAATTGAAATTCCTAAATTTCAGTTCATCAAAATTAACATCCTTTATTTCTGTTTTTATAGGAACCATGCGTAAGTTTGTATTTTGCTGTATTTTTTACGCTTGCCAGTTTTTGGCATCAGTTTAGCAGAGTGTGTCCGGTTTATAAATCTACACGTTAAGCTTTGCAGCCTGCTCCCCAATTTTGGTGACTATAGCATCAAGTTTTGTGTTTTACGGCAAAGATTTCAAAGCACTTTTTTGCTGATGTTATTCCCAGTTTTGGCATGATTCTTTCGTTCCTAAAATTGTGTTTTCTTCAACATCCTGAAGCATGTTTTCTCAGTGTTCTTTTTATACATATATTTTGTTGTAATTTTGAAATTCGCTTACCTAGGTACAACTATTTTGTATTATATTATTAGTGTTTTGAGTGTTCATTATATCTTAAAAGGTGTACAATGTACAGATATTGCATGTAGGTATAACATTTTTGCCAAATTACCTTTGTGTCAAGTTATTCCCAACTCAAAGATTCAAAGTAAAGATGAACAGACTTTGAGTTTTTCGTGGTTTAAAATATTAGGGGTTAAAGTATGAAATTGCCGTTTTATTGCAATAGGTTCTTTGAATTGACATAGAATCTTCATGGTTTGAGGTTTTCGAATGAAACTTTTTTCAAATGGTTTCTATGATCTTCTTTTTTTTTAAAAAATGTGAGACATTTGAATATCGAATATTGAATATCAACAAGGCAACACAAGTTTCAACACGCGTTTCTTTCTGCAGATCAGTCAAATCATAAGGCACCCATTTTTCGTATTTTTTTATTTTATTGATTTGACGCAAGTGAGTCAATATTGTGGGTAAGGTAACGTTAAACCATGCCGCTAATTTCTGGGTAGTTTGACTAGGGTCGGCTTCCACTATCTCTCTTAATGCATCGTTATTCACCTGTGTGGGCGGTCTTCCTCGTGGCTCGTTCTTTAAGTCGAAATTTCCATCACGAAAGCGTTTAAACCAAAATCGCACGGTGCATTCATTAATAGATCCCTCTCCAAACGCAGCATTGATATTGCGGGCTGTTTCTGCCGCGTTAGTTCCGCGTCGGAACTCGTATTCAAATATCACTCGAATTTTCGCAATATCCATCTTTCTTGTCTAAATTGAATAACAAAAACAATTGAAGGTCGATATTCAAATGTTTCACATCTTTTAAAAAAAGAACATCATAGAAACCATTTGAAAAAAGTTTCATTCGAAAACCTCAAACCATGAAGATTCTATGTCAATTCAAAGAACCTATTGCAATAAAACGGTAATTTCATACTTTAACCCCTATTATCTACATATGTTAATTTGTATTAGACCAATGAAAATGTGAAGAATTAAATTTACATTTCACCGAGAAGACATGGTTCAAAACTTCGGTACTGGGAAGGTCGTCAGGTTTTTTGTTACGACAAAGAAAGTTCCATGAAAAAAAAAATTAAGATGATACAGAGAAATAAAATTTTCATACTTTTCCAATTTGAAACAGTGTACTTTTCATTTGATTTTTGGTAGGTGCGAGATTATGGTGTATCCATAAAATCTGACACTCAAGGCCTGACCAGCGGATTTTGTATAGTTACAACAATCTCTCTAGCGAAGGAAAAAAATTCAACCAAAATTCAACATTGCCATCTAGCGATCGAACGCTGAACATAGTGGTTTTTAGCTTCAATGACCGCCTACCAGCGACCACACAGAAAGGGCGCGGAAAGGACGCGTCGCGCGTCGTATAGAAATCGAGCCCTCGCCCCGTCTATTTTGTATGAAAGTGAATTGGATTAATGATGCCTCTTTTCCGCTCTCCCGTCCCACATCCCTTCTGTGTGGCCGCTGCTAAGGCCCTGGCCACAACAAAGCGAGGGTGCGGAAAAGACGCAACGCGTTGCATAGAGTTAGCGTCTTCGCCACGTCTCTTCTGTGTAGGCTTCGTCCCGTCCCTTCAGTACATTTTGTATGAAAGTGACTTGGAAAGACGACGCATCTTTTCCGCGCCCTCGCCTCACATCCTGTCTGTGTATCTCAGGCATTAATTATCTATACAGAAGAGACGGTTTTCAAGTTTTGCTTAATTTCAACAACACATTGCACACAAAATAAATAATTAAAACAAAATCTAACAACGCCATCTACCGGCGCCTCCCCGAACCGCCTGTAGGTTCCGCAAGCGCAAGGAGGAGGCGGCGGTGACGACGCGCGATAAGAAGATGACGCTGCAGGCGGGCCTGAGGACCCTGCACGAGGCCGGCCCGGAGCTGAAGAGAACTATCTCCGGGAACCTGGAGGAGGTGGTACCGGAGCCTGTTGAGCCGATGCACAGGGTGAGTTTCCATTTCAAGACATAGACATAGATTAAAATTACAATTTTATTATTTAGTATCCTACTAAGAGATTTTGTTCTTACAATTTTTCTACTGGAAGGTATTGTGTCTTAAGACCAGACACAGGTTTAATGCTTACTTGGTGGGTTTCTGCACCACATGCTGTAATAATACTGGACTGAATAAATATCTTTCTATACCGTTAGACAGCGATAGCCTCGGTGGAGCCTCGGCAAAAGTTCCTCGAGAGGCAATTTTTATACAAACGATTTTATCTTTAGAGAATTAGCCTTCAGAAGTTCGATATTTTTGGTTGAATTTCAGCGTAACCATACATTGTTCGGAGCTGTGTGGACCAACATCAAGAAGCACGGACGCGAGAGTTTCTACAAGTCACGCGACAAGAAACCTAAGCTATCAAGTAAGAAGGGTCACTTTTCTTACATCAATCTGTTTTTTACAGATTATATTTTTGCTAAAACGGCATTACTTTACAAACGTGGAACAGAGTTACATAAAAACTTCATATCCATACAAAAAAAGTTCTTATTTCAAAATAAAACTCAACCTACACACTTAACCTTATGCCACGTATAATATTTAATTTTGTAAAGTGGTAACACATTTCCAAGTGTTAATTTCTTATGTGATCAATGTAGGGGAATGGAAGGCAAAACGGACCCTGTAGGCAAAACGGTCCACCTTGATAAATTTCAAACGTGTAACGCCATCTATAAATTTGTTACGTCAACATATTGGCCGTCATGTTCCCGGTTTCGGTCAGTGTACTCGATTCCACCGACCGCACGTGCACTGATTTAGCAAGGTAAGTTATTTTTTTTAGATTTTGATGTAAAATTTGTGCTTTTCGATATGCCTGCAGTTTGGTTTGGTTTGTGATAGTGTGTTCTAAAGATAGCTATGTGTACACTTGCATATGATTAAGCTAATAACCAAGTTTGCCGCCTGTAGCTCAACTTATAACCTCAATTTTTTTAATGTTTGTTGTTTTATAACAAAAAGGCAAAACGGACCCAGGCAAAATGGACTGGGGTGCCGTTTTGCCTTCAGTAGAGTAACGTGAATACGGTAATGTTACGTTTTCACGCGGAAACTACTGAACCGATTATGATGAAATTTGGTATCGCAATAGATTAGACATTGGGAAAGGACAAATGCTATCTTTTGTCCCTCCTTCCCTACAACTCCCCCTTTTTGATTTTAGATGGTGAATAATTATAAAAGAAAATCCAATCGGAATTCTTGGGACGAATCTAGCATAAAAAATGCAATTGAGAAAGTGGTTTCTGGAGAAATGGGGCTCAATAAGGCTTCTATGCAGTTCCTGGTACCAAAGACTACTTTAAAGAGGAAACTGCAGAAATATAAGTCTACTCAAGATATTGATCAAGCCACAGAAAAGAAACTGGGTAGATTTAGAGGAGGAGTAGAGGATGAGGATGATGAGACAGTATTCTTATGTGAAAAATGTGCTGACTGATTAATTTTATGTAAGGCCGTTTTGCCTTCACGAGCGGTCCATTTTGCCTCGCCGTGAAGGCAAAACGGACATATTGAAGGTATTAGAAATCATCTAATATATTCATTGTTATTGTGATTTTATAAAAGTCTGATTCTACGTAATATAGAGTTAAGTACGTTAATAATTATTTACTTTGAAGAAGTTTAATAAAAGTAACAGTTTCTTTTCTATGCTTATTTTTTGTTAAGTGGTCCGTTTTGCCTTCCATTCCCCTAATAGTGCCACCGAGGAAAAAACAATCACAGCTTTTTTTACAGATCGAATTTGCAAAAAGCATCAGTACCTACAATCTGTCAATCATGTTAACTGTGATTTTTAGGACCCACAACAAAGAACCTGGGATCACGAACCTGGGACTGGACAGCATTTATGCCAAAAATGGCCGTTTCTGGCGTTAATGCCATCTAGTCCTAGGTTTTTTGTCTTAGGTTCAGGGCCACTATTAACATGATTGAGAGATTGTACTGATAAGTAGATTCAGTAGACTCAAAGTTCCACCGGACCTTTCTGGAACAACCTGTTCTATTCTATATCGTATTGGTAACGGTTGTACCACGCCGCAGTCTGTGACGCTCGGGAGGTAACCTCTGGCACTGACTGAAAATCAGCGCTGAAGGCTACCCATCGGCTTAGTAATATATGAAACGGGTCTAACCGCGATTATTTATTAGGTAAAATTTAATTACCTTTGATTATTATTTTTATTTTATTTTAATTATTATTTTACCTAAAACTAATGGCGGTTAGACCCGTTTAATATATTATTATGTATGAGCATCGCGAGTCATCAAAATAGTACATTACACAACTAGGGCCGTAAAATAAAGAAAGGCCGATATCGCAGAAGTTTAGGGCCCGAGCCGCGGGCGACGGTCATAAATATGCGATAGAGGGCTTTCTATTTTACGGTCCGTGTTGTGTACACAATTTTATGTCGTCACTTGGCCTTTGGCCAGGTGTGGCATAAAATACTATTGCTCATCAGCACACTGCTGAGTCAGGTGCAATTTATACAGTGACACGCCGTGGCCTACGTTTTCCTTTTCTTAAAATTTTTATGTATTAATTTCTGGTTTTGTTTGGTTATTTTAGCTTGTGTACTGTTTTTATAATCAATGTTTATGTTCTTCTTCTTCATAATTGTTTTTTTCCATTGCAGGTACTCAAAATCACGAGAATCGGTCATTGAGTTCTATGATGAGAAGGGAGCTTGGTCTAGATGGACAGATACCAGACGATGAAAATGCGTAAGTACCCAGCACCTATTCCCTCCACAGGGACTCCACATCGACTGACTCGTTGGTCTAGCGGTATCACTTTCTACCGCTGCTGGAACGTTAGCCAGGCCAGCTAGCAATATATAGAAGGGAAACATATTATTGTGGATTCAATTTACAAACGATATGCTGGATTGCTAGGCTCGTGAACGGGTACTGCTCGTGTGTCTGGCCACAGCATTAAATCATCATCATCATCATCATCAGCCATTTGACGCTCACTGCAGGACAGAGGCCTCCATCATGGTTTTCATAACCATGAGGGGTTTTGCCATAACCGCCACGCTTGGCAGGCGGGTTGGCGATCGCAGTATGTGGTTGGACTCTCAGAAAGACCCTGCTGCCCGTCTCCTAGTAATGTTTTTCCGTTAGTCGCCTTCTACGACATCCACGGAAGGATATGGAGTGACGCAGCATGAAATAGAAATAGAAAATGTTTGTTTGTCTTCAACATAGTAAGGCACAATAATCACAAAACACTAATGGCAATTATTACTACTTGTGTAAGAAAAGTAAATAATGTTTTGTTATTTGAAGTCATGAAGGCAAGTATGGCATCTTATCATGTAGATAGCAACTTAGGAACTATGTTTAAGGTGATTTAAGAAAAGATGGTCAGAGTATAGTTTTTTTCTTTGCCCTTTCCTCCGCTACGAATCGACCCGAAGGCAGCGGCTAACATTGTAAAAACCTGACCTTGAACATACAGAATGTAAATCCTCTGCAATGGAATTAATTTCTGATTTCTATAAATAGGGGGCCCTATTATTATTTCTACGCCGTATTACGACGTCGACACCCTTCGGGTAGGTACAAAATCCTAACAATAAATTCTTTATGCCACACCTGGCCAAAAAGCTTTGAGGCCAAGTGACGACATAAAATTGTGTACACAACACGGGCTGTAAAATAGAAAGCCCTCTATCGCATATTTATGACCCTCGCCTGCGGCTCGGGCCTTAAACTTCTGCGATATCGGCCTTTCTTTATTTTACGGCCCTAGTTGTGTAAATAACTATTTGATTCTTTTAGAATCGGAGAAGGCAACCAGAGTGATGAAGAAATTCAGATGGAGCCGCTGATTCACAGCAAACGAGACTCTGAAAGAATATTCACAGCCATAGAGTAAGTACCTACATTTCTCTAGTTTCATAAAATACATATTATTACTTTCCTCTATAGTCTATGGTTACGTTTTTCCTTTTACCACAGACTACTTAACCTCCTCAGTTCTGAAAATAACAAAAAAAAACATCGTTATTTTCAAGGTCAGGACTGAGGGGGTGTTTGCATCTGATGAGTGTTTTAAGACATCGTGTTTTTAAATAAGACCGTTAGATTATAGTCTTAGATTCACATATATATTTAGCAATGCTTTCTATGTCAGTGGCATTATTTTCGGAATTAAGTTTAAATATACCTAAACTTGATTTCATTCAGACAAACCGTTGATAGAAATTGACAAAACACGGGAGGCAATACCTAATGTCTATGAAGGTGTTAGCTCGTCCTAGGTCCGTAACTCAACTCATTAATTCAAGAAATATTAAAATCTATAAACCGCAGCGCTGATATCGTGGTTAGTAGAACGCTTGCCGCACACTCAGGGGGTCGTAGGTTCGAATTCCGGCGCGTCCGCATGTACCAATGACTTTTTTTTGTAAGTTACGTAAATTTGTAGTAGCAATAGCCCTCACTAGCCAAATGTGAAGGAAAACATCGCGAGGAAATCAGAGATCCTGATGTCTTCACATACCTCAGCGCTTGAAATCGCCAATCCGCGGTGGGTATGGGTGGTGATTTTTTAATCACACACATTTTCCAACTCTGAATATTATAATTCAGTCTAGTTAATTGGGTATTTGACAAAATATCAAATGAGTTACTTTTAAAACGGAATTTTGTATGAAAATACTTGCTTATGACGTCACATTTCAGAGCACTATTTTTATGTTTAATCTATTTAAAAATTGTAATAACTAGTAATTGACTAAAAGAGATACATTTCCGAGATATTTTGTAATTTTTGTTTTAATCGAGCATATGAAATAATTTATTGTTGATCGTGTCAAATACCGTATTGAAGAAACCTAACACCACACACCGGAAAAGCAAAATGATAATTAGGGTGAAGTCTCCTAGTATCGGCCTCCTCCTAATATCGGCCTTTTCGAAAAAATGGAACATAACTATAAAAAGAGCCCTTAAATCATAATAGTTTTTATGCAAAAAGCGACTCTATATCCATACGCATAACCTCCCATATTTTGGTGTGGATGCCTCAACATTTGAACGTTCAGTTGGCAATACAGCACGCGCAGGTACGGACGTGCGTCGTTTAATGGCATTGCAGAGTCAAATCCCTGAGTCGACGCATTGCGTTGGTAAGTATTTGAATGGAATTAAACATCTCTATGGTATTTTAATTTTATTTGTTCTTGAGGAAAGACAGTCAAAGTACCGTTTAGATAGTATGTTTTTACATTTATTTAAATTTTTTATGAAATAATCGCAGGGTCGAAATTAGGGATCTGTATTATTGATAAATCTTAATATCGGCCGGGTAGCCGATATTGGGGAAATGCATGAAAACGTTAAACAACATGTTTAGCTATTTTATACGTTAGCAGTAATATTAATAAGGTTAAAAATGAAACAACAGCTCCGTTTGATCACTAGATCCTAACGTCGGCCGCCTAAAATCGATTTTTATCAGCTACGGCCGATATAAAGGCAATCGATGCGTAATAACGGCCACTTTAAAGAATCAGGGATAGAATTAACTTTTATAGAAGAAACGATCGCAGGAAAGAGAGAAAGCCTACACAGAAAAATCAACAGTTCTAGACTGAAACGAAAAATGGACAAGAGTTATGATAAAATCGAAAAAATGGAATTGACAATAAAAAAGGCTAAGATGACAAAAATCACAACGCACGAAGAGGAAGAGATTAATCTTATTGAAAACGACAGTTTGCGAGATACGCGTGAAGGCATGTATCGAATGATCAAGGTTTACTAGAATATACTGATTCCTGCATGTCACCTGTTAGAACATGCTGTTTAGAAGATTCAAACGACAGCCAGGCTTCAATTTCTATTTTAGAAAACACAGATGTGAAAACATTATCGAATGAAAACCAAAGTGTGGTCGTAATACCTCTAACTGATGATATTCCGTTTGATAGGAAACAAACCAAAACGATAAAAGGTCAAGTACTCCGGATATTCCAGCCCTAGAGATAACTATTACTGCTGAAATACATGGTAAGAACGATGATGTTCATACACTGAATAGAATTTGTGAAACTCGCGAGTCATATAAAGCAAAGACTGATCATACGAATCTGAATACGGAAATACCAATGATATCAATTAGCGCCATGAATAATATTGATATTGCATCGGACTTTGACTTTTCTCTACCGGCATCACCATTAGCCGAAATAAAATCTTCCCCAGCTTGCAGTCGTCCAAATTCTAAAACATCCACGCCAACTTCTAGGTATGTTGTGTCGCCAGCTTTAAGAAAACATTTATATGCTCCAAAAGCACTGGATTTTCGCACCAAAACCAAGCCTAAAGAAGAAAAAATGCCGTTAGCTATTTCATCTGAAACCTGGAGGCATCAAGGAGAAAGACGATAAAAAGGAAAATATTGTCAAACAACGCGAGGAAAGAAAAAAAAAGAATTGAAGAGAATAAAGCGGAGAGAGAAAGAAAGAAACTGGAAAAGAGAATAAAAAAAATAAAGCAGCCAAAGAAAACAAAAGTAGTAAAGAAGAGATAATTAATGGACAGCAATCGCGAAACTGACCTCACTGATTTACCTTCTCAAGACATAATTTTGGAAAAGGAGTAAACTCTTTGTGCTGGCTGTGAAGAAGAACTAACTAGTGATGTCGAAGAAGATGAAGACAAAAATATTGGATGCGACATATGCCCCAAATGGTTCCATTTAAATGGGCGAAATTATATTGATGTGGCTAAAGAAGATTTTAGTTGCCACCACTGTTTAGTTCATTTAAATTGAAGATCCTAAGTTAAGTTTTCTGTTGACTATATTTGGTAATTATTTTTATTTAAAATAATTTCTTTTTGGAGTTCCTTTATTTGTCTTAAGAATGTTGAATCATTGTGATCTTTAGTTTATAATAACGGAAATTATTTTAATTTTTAAGACTGAGATGTAAAGAAAATACTAATTAATGATAGACAAGAGTTAAAAAAGTGATTTGTACCTGAATTGAAATATAAAACGTTATCATTTTTTCTTTAGTAGTTTTAATGACCTAACTTCACCTTAGAAAAGGTATGCCGATATTAGGGTCACAGGCGGCGGATATTAGGGTGTTAGAGGCCGATATTAAGGGAAATCGGCATGCTCGGAAAAAAAACATCTATATTATCAAAAATAACAAAGGATTATGATTCTGCGTATCCTACCCGACTCCCACGACACAGGCTGTGCCTAGTGTGGGAGTTGCAGTTATTCATATCTGTAATGCCTTGATTTTTAATAAACAATTTTTTTATTTATTTATTTTTTTATTCGTAATTTTGCGAATGTAGTAATGGAGTTTTAGTATCCCTCTACCCAAAAAAGGCATTGCAAGATAGCAAAAGCTATTAATGTAACAATTAGAAGCAGTCAAAGTTCAAAAAAAGTTGACAGGGCCGATAATTGGTGCCAGCTCCCTATGAAGCTTAGTTTTCAATAACAGGTGCAACGAAATCGTCATATTATTAAATTAATTCCGGAATATCTCAATTGAATTTTTTTTGGAGAGCACGCTGAAGCCCCTGGCCACACAGAAGGGACGTGGGGCGAGGGCGCGGAAAAGACCCGATGCGTTGTGTAGAAATTACGCCTTCGCCTCGTCTCTTCTGTGTGGGCTTCGTCAAGTCCCTTCCGAACGTTCTGTATGGAAGTGAATTGGATTAACGACGCGTCTTTTCCGCGCCCACGCCCCACGTCCCGTCTGTGTGTCGCGGGCCTAAGCTGTTCTCACGTGGAGCGTGCTGTCTCGCTCGCACAATTTGACATTTTATATTAGTGTAATAATAATATGAGTAAATTTTTGATATATGTGGTCTAAGGGTTTGATGCATACCTAATTAAGTAAATTACGGACGTTTTAAATATACTTTATCTACACTCATATCATAATCTTCAAATTAAGAATTCAAAGGTTAACACATATCACAGGCTTTAAACAATACATAACTTTAAAGAAAATTTAAAAAAAGTGTAATATAAAGTTACATTAAAGGTCAGATTTTTCACTTTATGTTACAGTTATTTTTTTAAAAGTGTTGCTGTGATCACTCTGATCACGGAACAAAACTTATTTTTTTTTTAATGTCAAAAGTTTACTTTATAAAAAACCTAATTTCATTTTCGTGGTACCAAAAGTGCAACTAAAAATAAATTTATAATTGAAAATTTTGTTTCATTTCGATATGAGTTTAGTTAATAACCGTAGATTTATGTATAGTACAAAGCTTGTCAAACGTGTTTTCCTTTGATTCCTTACTTTGAAGATTAAGACATGAGTGTAGATAAAGTAGTGTATGAGACTGCACATAACTTGGTATTAAAACACTCGCGAATGCTATTAAAAAACTCGCCAAGGCTCATTTTTTAAAATCTCGCTCGTGTTTTAATAACCCTCATTATGTGACAGTCACATAAACTACTGTTCCTGCACGTAGTACCTATTTAATAAAAAAAAGTAATTTTGGAATCAAATTTTCTGAATCAAAAACTTCGCCTTGAACGTTCGCAATTTTATTGCCTATCAAACTCTCGGACCACATTTATTTATCAAACTCTCAGACCACATTTATTTATCGAACTCTCGGACCACATTTATTTATCAAACTCTCAGACCACATTTATTTATCAAACTCTCAGACCACATTTATTTATCAAACTCTCAGACCACATTTATTTATCAAACTCTCAGACCACATTTATTTATCAAACTCTCGGACCACATTTATTTATCAAACTCTCAGACCACATTTATTTATCAAACTCTCAGACCACATTTATTTATCAAACTCTCAGACCACATTTATTTATCAAACTCTCAGACCACATTTATTTATCAAACTCTCAGACCACATTTATTTATCAAACTCTCGGACCACATTTATTTATCAAACTCTCGGACCACATTTATTTATCAAACATACACTCATTTCATTACAATCTCTAAAATTATTAAATTGTGCGAGCGAGACAGCATGCTCCAAGTATCTAAGAACAGACGGACAACAAAGTGATCCTATCTAGGGTTCTGTTTTTTCTTTTTGACGTACGGAACCCTAAAAAAACAGTCCGTAGTGACGAATAGAGACCCCATATTTTTCGATAGATACGGGAGTTTGGTCTACCCAGTATAAGGAACATTTACTATCATAAATACTAAATAGGATTCATGGTGACTTTGAAACTGGGCCTCGATTCTGTTAGAGCGTTATAGTTTAATGAGAGATACATGGTCGGGTAACGTGACGTATTTTTTATACCATTGACGCCTACAAGGTTTGCCACGTGTGCACGCGTTGACTAAAAGCGGCAATGAAATGAAATCGGCATATTCATGCAAATGGCGTTCTAACAGAATGTATGCCCTGTTCGTATTTATATTTCTCCAATGTAGATGTTTTTGTGACGTGATAATAATCGTATCTATATATGTAATTTGCTACCGCCCTATTTTATACAGGCTTGTACAATAATGTTAAGTGATTTCTGTAACATCTTGCAAGCTAATATTCTGCTCAGACACGTAATTGATCACTGATACGCCTACATAATGTATTATTTGAATATATATCGGATCTACCCTTGAAATCACGGCACATTAAACATTGAGGAAAAATGGCGTGAAACACTATTTGTCGCATTATTGCAGAAAGACGTCCAACGATTTAATGCGGACTATGAAAGCCAACAGTGAGTCTGGGTTTTAGTGTGTTGTGAATATTATTTGCATGCTTTTTCTATGATATTATTGTACAAAGTGGCATTGAAATAACCGTTTCTTAGTATCCCGTTCTGTGATGGTTTCTTCAGGAACACTGTTGCACACCAGGGCCGCGTTTACTTAGACTACAATTTTATTAATAGTTTTGTTATGACAATTCAATGTTCTTGTTGATTTGTGGGTCAATCGACTTTACAATGTATGTCGGATTGTCATAGAGGTTAACTAAGAATTGCAGTTCTATGAAATCGGGCCTTAAAATGATATCCTGTAAATAATTACTGGCTTGCAATTGTGTGCTCTATCTATCTATCAATTTATGTAAACGACTTCTATTAAGGCTGCTCTTACGTGGAGCATGCTGTCATGCTGTGCACAATTTAATTTTTTTTGAATATTTTAATATGAGTAAACTTTTGATAAATGTGGTCTGAGGGTTTGATAATGAAATTACGGACATTTTAAACATATTTTTATTTTTCTATACCTGCGTAGTTTTTAATAAATAAAAGTTGTGTCCAAAATTATTAATTTTGGAATCAAATTTTCTCAATCAAAAACTATTGCATGACGAGAAAAATATGCCTTGAATATCCGCAATTTAATTGTCCATCAGAAATCAGAAATCAATAATTTATTTCAACGTCAAAGATTTACATTCTGTTTGCTGAATGTTAGCCGCTGCCTTCGGGCCGTATTTGTAGTGGAGAAAAAGGCAGCGGGAAAAAAAACTCGACTCTGACCATCTTTTCTCAAATCATCTTAAACTTATACATCAAAACCTATATCTATGATATGATTCTTTGATAGCCACCAATAACTTTAAAAGCCAAAATAACACTTCTTACAAAAGTAGGAAAAACATTAATGCTGCGGCCAGACACACGAACGTGCCGTTCACGAGCATAACGCAGGGGTCAGCCCTCAAACCCTCAAACCACATTTATCAAAAGTGTAGGTACTCATTTTGTTTAATCACTAAAATAATTAAAATGTGCGAGCGAGACAGCATCTTCTACGTAACAGCAGCCTTAAGCAAAAGGTTTAAACTCCTATCTTTATCTCTCATCCATTCTTGTATCTTGACGCGCTTAAACAGCCTATTCTCGTCCACTGCTGGACATAACCCCCCCGTGGCACTCCACTTCTTTCTGTCCTCGGCCATCTTCATCCAGCGGCTGCCAGCAATCTGCCTCAGGTCGTCGGTCCAGCGAGCTGGTGGGCGTCCTCCGCTGCGTTTTCTAATTCGTGGTCTCCATTCGAGAACCCTTGCACCTCATCGGCTACCTACGCGCTCAATGTGTATGAGAAATAATCAAATTGAGCTTTGCAAACTTTGGCCTTAGCCTGTCTATCGACATTAGAAGTAACGGTTTCCAGGGTTTGCATTGCATGAATAGCACGTTGTTTACTGAGTTAACTCTAGAACGGACAGCTCCTGAAACATTTCAATGGGCATTGTCCTAAATAATGACAATGATTATAAATGACACGGCTTTTTAAAGGTAAATATTTTGCAAGAGTGGTAGTAGCGGAACGATAGAACTCCGGCCTCACATTCGGGGGGTCGTGGGTTCGAATTCCGGCATGTACCAATGACTTTGTTTTCTAAGTTACCTGCGTACATTTGTGACTTTGTAGTAGCAATTACCACTCGCTAACGGTGAAGAAAAACATCGTGAGGAAACGTGAGTATTTGAGGTGTTCACATACCTCAGCGGTTGAAATTACTAATCGTCGATGGGCCCGCGTGTTAATTAAGCCCATAATCTCCAACTGAGAGAAGGCCAGTGGGACGTATATAGGCTACCCGCAGTGGAACGCATATAGGCTATCGCATATGTCAAAAAATATATTTTATGTAAAGGTAGAAGTAGGGCAATTATTTACCGGAGGCTGTGACATTGGGAGAGCGCTTTAAGTGCGAATATTCTGTGTGAAGTTGTTTAAAAAAGTCGTTCTGGGAATACTCGTATAACAAAAAATGGTAAAACTTAAAAGACGTATTTCGGGAATTGCCCATTTTAGAGGTGACACTGTAATTTACATCTTCAACCTGAATGCTATGTATTTGGCATGGATCCCACTGGTGTCTATTATACATTGAGCCATGTATTCCATTGAATAGAAACAGTGAACATAAGTATATACCCGTATAGGTGGACAAGACTCGACACCGAGTGCCACAAGACGGTCATTAGCCGGCCTAGGAAGCGGTGGAGAGATAATCTCAGCCACCATCTACTGGAGTGGTCTGAGGTAGCCTATTTAGAGGCTAAAAATTCCACCCATGCCGGGATTCGAACCCGCGACCTCTGGCTAACCGTGCCAGCGCTGTAAGTGCAGGCATTGGAAAAAATTCGAACCTCTTTACAAACTTCTCTGTATTACGTACAGGCAGCGACATCTGGCTGAAGTAATTTACATCACACGCAGCCCCGAGTACCCACTTTTATGCAGTTAGGTTTTACATCGGAATGTTATAAAATTGTAAAATAATTTTTAAAATTGTCCTCAGCACGGATTAGTGCAACAAAAATAATATAATCACTTTAAATATCTTCCTTTTTTTATTCATTGCTCCATTGTTGTTCTTTATGCCTTGAGCAAGGCTTTCTGCCACAAGGCTACCCATTCGCATCTTCTTTGGGCGAAAGTGACCATGAAACGCCTGTTCATGTAGATCCAGGTTGGTGCTAAGCTGGTGACGTTTTATTCATTTTATTTTATTTTTATACTCATTGAATGTTTATCTCTGATGCGATTAAGTATAATTTACTAACACCAAAGCAGTAATATGCATCTAGTTTGTCATATATATTTCTCTTACTAATACATGCTAATACCACATCATTTTGACATTGTTTGAGATCTTAAACTTTGCCTGCGATATAACATTCTATGTTTACGTGCTCGTGTTGTGGGGCTACTCTTATTTGTATTGGAGCATCTGAGAATACCTTGAAAAGCCAATGTAAAGTCTTGTTTAATAACTGGTTATAAAACAGTGAAAAAAAAACCTTATTCGCAACCAGTTATGAGATCTTAGTTACGGACGTGGATGAAGGGATAATTAATATCAGTCTTACACTAATCGTCGTTGGACTCATACGTCCCCATAGTGATCCGAACAGAAACAGTCAACACACATAATTGACTGTCAAAAAGTACAAAGATTCTACGATACATATAAAATTGACACCACAAAACTTGGATGAAATAAAAATTAGTAAGATATTATGGTAGGTTATGAAGTTACAACAATATATTCCAGCTTGCTCTACGTACCTAGTTGATACAGATGGTTCTGTACTAGGTACTAATATTTTCTTTTTATCTATTCATACATATTTCAGTAAAGGTATCAAGCGCAGTGAATTCAGTAACAGCTCTAGGGCCAGTTTATGAAATGAGAATTTGGCTAAGTAAATTGTTAACTGTAGTTAACTGTAGATAACTGAATTTCTTAGAAAAGAGTGTGACAGAACGTTACTTAAGTATTTACCTACCTAGTGAAATTCTCAATTCAAAAACCAGCTTCTAGTCAGTCAAATTGATCCAGGATGTTTGGTCTAACTTTTTTACCATGTATTTTTTTATCACCAGATCGTGACAGGATGCCGAGCGGTGTGAACAAGAAAGTGCCTTACTGTATAGAGAATCCAGCGGAGAATCTTATTACACAAGTGAGTTCAATCATACTTTGAAAACTGTTTTCATTGAACAATATAGGTATTTATTATGAACTTGCCAATCCGCGGTGGGCACGCGTGGTGATTAAGCCCATACTCTCTCCTTGAGAGATGGCCTGTGCCCTACAGTGTGACGTATATAGGCTGATTATGCTTATATGCTATTATGAACTTATAATCAAACCAAATAGAAGTAGCAGCGATAAATAATGTACTACACCGATTTAAGACCCGTTTTTTACCGCTCTGCTCCGACTCTCCAAGGTTTGCCGGAATAAATCTCTTACAGAGATAAGCTCGCCTTTATACATGCTATTTATTATGTAATGTCCTGTTTAAGGTTTTGGTGCAATAGAGTATATACATAAATAAACTTACGCCTGTATCCCAGAGGGTTAGGCAGACACCAGGGACTGCCATTTGCCACGATCATGACAGATCACTTTCGCTTCCTCAACATTCATTAGTCGTTGCATGCACGCACGCCGTGAAAGAACGTTGCGTTGGTTTGGACATGTGGAGAGGATGGAGGAAGAAATATTGACGAAACAAATATATCGAGCGATTGTGGGTGGAAGGGCCGGTAAGGGACGTCCCAGGCGGACATACTTCGACCAAATAGGGTCGTATTAGCAAAGGGCAAGATAAAAAGTACTCGAAACTGGAATTAATAAATAAAAAAATCTTGTGTTCATTATATCGGTGCCATTTTAGGAGGTTAAGTAAGCTAGGTTATGTAGTACCTAATTTACACTCGTTATTATTTATCAAAACACGATTTCTTAAAACACCCGATAAACGCTGATTGAAATAGTCTGTGGTGGAGATTTTACATGAAAAAGACGTAACCACAGATTAAATAAACTGCCTCTGAGAAGTCATCATCATCAGCCATTTGACGCCCACTGCCGGACATAGGCCTCCTTCGTGATCTTCATAACCATGAGGGGTTTTGCCATAATCGCCACGCTTGGCAGGCGGGTTGGCGATCGCAGTATGCGGTTGGAATCTCAGGAAGACGCTGCTGCCCGTCTCCTGGTAATTGATTTCCTCAGTCGCCTTCTACGACGTCCACGGAAGGAAATGGAGTGACGCTATTCTTAATCCAGCGCCACACCTCTGAGAAGTGCTTTAGAGGAATCGTGTTTTTATAAATAAGGCTGTTGTACTTTATATAATACGAGTATTATATGATTGTTTTGACACCAAATAAACTTTTCCTATTCTATTCTATTTTGTTACGCAGTATCTGCGCTACATTGAAAAATTTTGTTTTTCGCTTTGACGTGATAACTCATGTAATCCAAATGATCGTCTCATAGTCACTGCATTAATTTTCGTTGCCTTAGTGACCCAAAGTATGTTGACTAAAAGTCAAACAAACGCAGCATTGATATTGCGGGCTGTTTCTGCCGCGTTAGTTCCGCGTCGGAACTCGTATTCAAAAATCACTCGAATTTTCGCAGTATCCATTTTTCTTGTCTAAATTGAATAACAAAAACAATTGAAAGTCGATATTCAAATGTTTCACATTTTTTAAAAAAAGAACATCATAGAAACCATTTGAAAAAAGTTTCATTCGAAAACCTCAAACCATGAAGATTCTATGTCAATTCAAAGAACCTATTGCAATAAAACGGCAATTTCATACTTTAACCCCTAATAGGTTTTTTAAAATTGTCCTCAGCACGGGTTAGTGCAACAAAAAGAATATAGTCTTCCACTATTTTGTCTTGAACAATACCATATCCAGAACCGAAACATGATCGATGATGATGATTTTTTCAGGTGTTGATGGCCCAGGGCCTGGGCAAGTACTGTGACAACGAGTTCGTACGAAACACCGTGATGGAGATGCGGGAAGCTCTAGATCTGACACCAGAGGAGATGGACACGTGAGAATTTAGTTTTATTAACGCTAGAATGAGCTCATCATCATCATCATATCATCGTCAGCCTATCTCTGCCCACTGCTCGGTATAGGCCTCTTTCCTATCACGCCATCCTTCGTGGCGAATTCGGCGGTGGGCGGACCCTTGGCGAGGTGGGAAGACGGCAGGTAGACCAGGGCGGTAACGGAGTGGCGGCTGAGAGCCGAGCGGCGGTCAGTGGGTAGACCAACAGCCCGATGGTCAGTCGACGCGGTCGGCAGGGGGTCCGTGGATGCGAATGGCGAGAGAATGAGTTCATTAACAAACATATGGCTTTCAAAGGAGACTACCTGTTTCATAACTTTTGCCTAAAGACCAGACTTCTTGACCAGCAAAGCCAAGTAGACAAGGTTTTTTGGGTGGAGACCACTAGCTCGAATCGGATAGAAACAGCAAAAGCTGAAACAGTACCAATGTCACAAACATCACCGTTGTACATACATACATACATAAACTCAAGCCTGTATCACAGAGGGGCAGGCAGAACCCAGGGACCGCCACTTGCCACTTCAACGTTCCTTAGTCATTGAATGCACTCACGCCGGTTTCGGGTACTTTTTATCTTGTCCCTTGCTAATACATCCCCTATTTGGTGCAAGTATGTCCGCTGTTGTACAGTTACTATTATTGTTACGTTCTGAAATCAGTGATACAAGCAGGGATACCATCAATGCTGAACAAAAGTATCTCAGAACAAGTATATTGGTATGAACATTTTATCTTTCAGAGCTGCCAATGAAATCATTATTCAAGAGAGAAAAAGTGTGAGCCTCGCTGTGCCCGAACCAAGTGATGTGGTAAGTTCCCGTGCGACCTTTCAAAGTATAAAACAGTTCTGTTACAAGTGTTCATCTTGAAGAATACCTAGAAATATTTGTTAATAGGATTTTTTAATGACTCGCGATGCTCATACGTATTAATATAATATAACGTCGGGAATCAAAGGTAATTAAATGTTACCTAATAAATAATCGCAGTTTAGACCCGTTTAATATTTTATTATATTTGTTAATGTTGTACAGCACCCACAAAGCGATTGTTTTTACAGATGGGACAATTATATAATTTATCAGAAGCTATATATATTAGTAATAAGCTGCTACTTTCTCGTGATCGCCATACTAAATCCGGATCAGCTGTTGTGTTCTATATGGAGCTCTCCGTACCAGAAAGGGTGCCAAACGGGACCCTATTACTAAGACTTCACTGTCCGTCTGTCTGTCTGTCTGTCACCAGGCTGTATCTCTTGAACCGTCATAGCTAGGTAGTTGAAATTTTCACAGATAATGTATTTCTGTTGCCGCTATAACAACAAATACTAAAATAAAGAATAAAATTAATATTTAAGAGGACCTCCCATGCAACAAATGTTGTCTAAAGAGAGCTCTTGCCATCTAGCGGCCATCTATGTAACCTTCACAGCGCCGATGTAATGTCGTTAAATGTCAATGTTAAACGCTTCTTGTCGGTTTCTATAGATGGCGCTGTTCTCAAATTCGATCTTTGTCTAATGTTGTATAGCTGAACGGAACCCTTTGTGCGCGAGTCCGACTCGCACTTGGCCGGATTTTTTTTTATATTTCGCTTTTGCTGTCATACAAAAAAATAATCTTCATCGCCCTTGTACAGTCGACAGCAGAGCATCAACCTTTACATTTTTGTTGCAAAATCGCCAGTAACGTAACCGAGTAGAGTGCACGCGTGTAAAGGTGTAAAGGTGCTGGCGACCGACTGCACATTCACTTTGTAGAATGGTGCAATAAAGTATTGAAATAAATTATAATCTTTTCATGAAAGACCTAAAAGAAGAGTACATTATAGTATCTAATAAATTGAGTACATTCATATTAGTAATAAATTGAAACTAAACTGAAACTTTTATCTCTTTCTTTTTTGCACGCCTACCTCAATTTTTGTCTCTCCTGTACCTCCAGGTTGACTAGGTAGAAAATGCTATCAGCATTAAGTCCTTTTGTGCACTGTCTTTGTGCAATAACGAATTGATGATAGTAATAATAAATAAGGGTGTTAAAAGGGAAATAGATCTAACGAACCGACTAACGATTTTCCTAACTCCGAATAATAGCGTCATGAGTCAAAATCTTTGTTTCTTTTCCAGGAAACACTGCTAGCTCCCAGATATCATCCTTTCCATCAGCCCCCAATGCAGACCACAAGGATAAAGTACGAATGACAAGCGGTATGATGAGATTTTCGTGGATTTTCAGATATGGCCTATTTTGGTTTGAAAACCTCATAGGTTTTTTTTGTAACTCTGCTCTTGTAAGCGAGTTTTCTTTAGCTGGTAATAGCTAAACTTAGCCCAAGGACAAGATGGGTGTTTTTGAAAGATTTATAATGAAATTTTGATGTATTTTTGTGTATATATTTACATTACCTATATTTATACTGTACTATTGGATGTTGGCGATGGATTGTTTTGCTTTGAAGCTTTTGTGTGAACATTAATGATGTACCTTTTCATCGTGGCCAAAAGTATCTACTTATTTGATTGTACTTCGATATAATAAAATATTATTTAGAATAAAATGTAATACAATCTTTTTAAAATTAATATTTATATAAATTATAGAGGACGAGTACCAATTCCATTGCTACCGCTGAGTTTGAGAGTTTTCTAAAATCGGTCCTCAAGTATAAGTTAAGTAACACCTTTTAGCGGTGCCTTCAAGGATAATTAATAAGTAAAATTTTGAAAGGCATTTTAAAATGTTGGTATTGTAAATATAATTATTTATACATAAGAATAAGGTTATTTGCAGTACAGTATGTGGTTACTGCAAAATATTTGTTGTTGCAGCATCTAGTCGAAACAGAATGTATTTTACAAAGTGTGAATAAAGTTGCTTTTAAAATGACTGCTACAAAATTTAGTAGTAAACTACTAAGAAATATTAATGAAATATAACTTTACATGTTATTTATTTTATATCTAACGTATAATTGTTGTAATGATGGTATTACAAATAAATAATTGTTACTATGAAACCCTTACAAATTATTTTTGTAATCGGTAATATTTTGTTTGACAGCTGTAAAGGCCTTAAGTTTATCAACAATGTATTCTTTTGTTTCTTTTCCCAAAATGCTATCAATAAAGTCATTGAATTTCTCGTGATCAATCACCGAATTTTCATCTAGTTTCATGATGTCTTCAAAAAGTTTAATTATCAAGTAATCTAAGTTTTCACTGTAAAATTCATCAGAAATGAACTTTTTAGTTTCTTCATTCATAATTTTGCGAACAAAATCATCAATTTTATCACTCTGAATTATTTCGTAGTTATTTTTGACATTTTTCTCAACCATATCAATCAACTTACAGAATTTGCGCTTATCTTCAGCAGACAAAATCTCTTTATCTCCTATATCGACTTTATCGACTACTTCTTGCTCAAATTTATTTGCTTCTTTTGCGTTCATTTCATCATGAAGATATTCGCTAGTAAATGTGAGTATTCTACAAAATAGATGAATTATTGTTTCTTGGGACACATGCTGCGATTTTACCTTCTCGAGAACTCTGTAAATTATTTTATCTAGCGCTTGGTTGTTGAATTCAACGCCTTTTATTCTTAACTCACCGGCTTCTCTGGTTAATGCTCGTCCTTCATCAGGTTCAAAGATATCATGAGATCCAGATTCATTTGGGACATCCACAAGTAAATACTGCGAAGCTACTGTCGAGATGCTGCCGATTATTCTTGAATTTTCACCGAGTTTAATAAGATCTTCACCGTCGTCTTGCATTGCGTTTATTATAATTGTAAAACACTTCAAATAGCTAAAGTTGCTGAAATTTATAGAAATTGAAGACACATTCAAAATTAAAATGCCAAAAACAAAAATATCTTTAATCTGTGGTCAAAACTGTGGAAGTTGGTTTTTCTCTAGTATGTCAATGATGTTTATGACGACATAGATGCGTCATTAGGAATACACTCTAATCTCTCTATATCTCTCTTCTCTATTTACGCTTTTATTCACCACTTTAACTCGACGTAGATCTTTGTTCACAATGTGATGCAAAATTCACATGTGTAACCGTAACAATAGAATAGTTCAGATCCTGTGATTACTGATACTCAACGTGATACTCATTCGTTAAAATTGTTTTCTTTATCCTCTCGTTATGTCCAAATCAGCGGAACATTCCTGTCTCAATAATTATTGTTAAGTAGGTACTACAAAAACCTTCAGTCTACCACATTACCTAATCACGTTATTGCGTATCCTAATACTACACATACTCCAAGATTCTACAAAGTATCTGTTGGTCTACCCTTTGATAACTTGAGGTAAAGGCTAAGCACATAAAAAGAACATAAAATACTAATTATATATTCAGTCTGTGTATAAAATACTAATTTCAGTATAAAAATTGAACAATAACATTTAAGTAGGTAGTTATAAAAATATTTGCATAATTCTATTCAATAGCTAAGCTTAAATCTTCACCAGAATCTTGGCTGATATGTTTTTTATTTGGACTATTCAAAAGCGTAGAACTTTTCATTGAGCTGTCAGCATTATCAGTAAAAATGTCTTCTGATCCAAATATTTCCAAAAAGCTAGTTTTTATGCCAGTATTTAAATTATCAGCTGCCTCTTTGATGATGTGATTCTGACTGTTGGCTTTTTCTGGGATATCTGACGGTTCACATACAAATGGTGGAGTAAACTTGATGATTATGGGGTAAACGTGTTTTGTTTCTTCAGTTTTTCTATCATCAGCTGTATCATACTGTGGAATGCTCGGTACATCTTCTTCCTCTATCGGTGTGTTGTTAGTTCTTGACATGTCAGCTATTTCATTTTGCAGCCTTTTGATCATATTTTCCAAATCGGATATTTGCTTATCTACATCTTTGGAGGAATTTGAAACGCCTAAAGCCATGGCAGGTGCAGCAGCCATTTTGTTGATCGGTTCAGTCTTTTGAGTAGACTCTTGCCTTTTGTTGGTTATAGACATATTGTGTTTACATAAGTTTGTGTTTACAATACGACTATTGTGATTTTCGTTACCTTTGCTTTTCTTATTAATTTTTTCCATGTCAATCTACATAAAATTTTCGTATTTTCTTGTAACAATCTCTCCTTTTGAATTTGGCTCTCTGAAGTTCGCAGGGCGTTGGTTCAGGAGGTGGTGGAGGTGGCGGCGGTTGTGGTGGACAAGGAAATCGAGAAATATCAGGTTTCATGCGCGTTGATGCCAGGATTTCGTCACAGCGCTGTGTACTCGGTAGCACTCTTTCTACTACACAAACTATTTCGTTTCTCTTAGGTATGATTTCAGGATTCTTGATTTTCTCAATGCAAATAGCTAGGCAGTCCTCGGGAATTTGAGGGACAGGAGGTGGAGGTTTTGGGCACCAGATAACACCAGTTTTTTCTTTCTGTTTCTTTTTCTGGATTTGGCAAGGAGTAGGCTCCGGGGGTTCAGGTATAGGATCAAAGATGCATCGTTTTACGTTCATAAGGCTCTAATTGGGGACTGACAACATTCCTAATGATAATTTTGCCAATGAATATCAAGAGTTCTGTAGGTTAAACTTACACTATCACTGAGTCAATTTAGATGCTGAAACTCTATAGTGGTAATGTTGAGGATTTTTTGTTGGTTTTTACTAAAATTTGTTATTTTGCTTTTCAATCACAGACTATCTAGCTAGAGATTTTGGTGGTTTAGCTTGCAGCTTTGTGGTTTAGCTGACAGTTGTCTTGAATATCAGTGCTAAAGATGCAGGTATTTACTTTTCTGCCAGTAACCTGTTCAGATTACACAGACGAGATATAAAGACTAGTAGCCGCCGCCGTTAGCCTACCAACCATGGAGGCCAGTATCCCTGCGTTGTTACCTCTATCTGGAGTATCTACAGACAGTTGCCAAGGATTTCTGCCCTCGTAACGAAGAACACAGTAATCGTAAAAAGGCGGTTACGAGAAAATCGCGAAAAACATATTTTTGAAAATCTATGATACTTGCCGCAGATAAAAATTTTAACTTTTGTACTAGAAAAATCAAAAATAAATCAAGGTACAAATACATACATTAAGTTCATGTAAAAATCAAATATAATGTAAGGAAAGTCGATTACTTTGTTTTTCCTTACCAATTCAATACTCTTTTTGAATGAAATCTTAAGGAAAAATGCAGTACTTGTGTAGATTACTGTGTTCTTTCTTAGAATGTTAGAAGAACTAATTAGGAATTGATGTATTTTTTTCCCTGGTTACATAAAAGATTCGAAGTAATGATGTTGCAAATTTTCTTAGAAAATATAGTAAATAATATCTCCCTTATTTATAATTTTTTCACTTGTGAGTCTAGCAGAATAGTCAGAAATAAAGCGTAGATTCTTATTGAAAAAAAAAACAGTTATTATAATTAAAATGGCACTAATCAAAATTAACCGAATCATAGTCTTTCAATCTACATACATAGTAAAAATTAATAGAAAATCTAACGGATTTTACCCGGTTTCATCAATTTACACAAAATTTTAATCCTGCCAAGCAAAGTTTGGACTATACCTACCTACCCATGTAAAGTATAATAGGAACTTAATTATCACAATTACCAGGTTTCACGTACTTTAACTTACAATTGAAAACCTAAACTACTACTTAAAACAGTCTTTTAGTTTTAAAATTGAGGTAATTTGCTACTATGGAAAAAGAAACATAGAGAAACAAGACGACCGAAATGGTTTTTTACTCATTAATAAAAATTTTAAATAGGTACTTTTAACTGTACCTACTAATTTTATTCTCAATATATTTGAAAACTATTAGAACTATTAGATTTTATAGAATAGTTGAATTAATAATAATAGTAATATTTTTAATGCCACAATTTTAAGTTTCAAATACAAATGCTTATCGAACACAAGCACGGTTCAAAAAATATTATGGCAACATATAATCTCCTGTTTACAGATTTTGTAGACAAATCTATTTTCCACACAGACTAGAAAATAAAAGCAGATTTATTACATGGGCTGCCCACCGCCGATGCCAACGAGAAACGGGAAGTTCTTGTAAACTCGTCCCAAAAAAATGTCGTTGGGACAAGAATCCATATTGCTATTTCGGTGACGGTGAAAGTCAATGGTGGGCAAGTGGCCAGCTCAGAAAAAAAATTGAAGTCTTCAAAGTTGAACATTTAATTTCTTAAAAGGTTTAAATATCTTTCAAAGTCGGTCAGCAAGAGGACACTTATTTTAGTCACTAATATTCCCAGTGTTACAGCAGCAATCTTCTGGCAACGACACATTCCGGTCTCTTCGGATGATCGCTCCACTAATTACCTTGACAAAAAAATATAAATTAATATTGAAATCGAATGTAGGAATCTGAAGAACTCGATAGGCTAGTTATCGCTGACACCAAAATCGCTCTAGGTTGTAAGAAATTGCACTTTACCGAGTGGGATGTTAGAATGGATACTAAAAACGTAAATCCAAGTATGCACTGTCACAATAGGTACCTGTGCTAGGAGCTTTTAAATAAGATAAATTGCCAATACAATGGCAACAGAAGCTAATTTTGTCTATGGTATCGGTCCTAACAACATCCCAAAAAATCAGCACATTCCAATTTTTCCAACTTAAGAAAACGTTTTATGTAACTGGCCTATCGAATAGAAAATACAAATACTTGGATTTAATAAATTCATACAGTGTAAGGAAATCAATTACCAGGAGACGGGCAGCAGCGTCTTCCTTAGATTCCAACCGCATACTGCGATCGCCAACCCGCCTGCCAAGCGTGGCGATTATGGCAAAACCCCTCATGGTCATGAAAACCATGAAGGAGGCCTGTGTCCTGCAGTGGGAGTCAAATGGCTGATGATGATGATACAGTGTACATTGTTAGTACAGCTAGAGGTCTACCAAAATCTCATAATCAATATAATACAACGGGTTCTTAACATAGGAAAATATGTCATGAAAAATAAATCAATCGTAAATTACTATTATATATTTATTATATATAATTTCAATCATACAAATAACTTAGCACCTCATTCAGAAATAAAAAACGATTCCAAAATTCCACTTGTATTTCTTGTTCTTCATCAGATAATGAAGATAAAGAGGTATTTATTATAAATCGCTCTTCCAGCATTGTAATTATTCTATCTTGCTTGATGAAATCGTCTTAATTTTTTTTTACATGCTTACAACATTTTCGCCAATCCTCTGCATCAATTTGTGAGAAATCTTCTTCTGTTATTAATTTTATGTCACTTGCAGGCCTATTTAAATTTTTATCAGCAATTGTTTGCTTCATTATATCTCAAATAATTTCTATGGTATTCAATGTGCAATGATAAGATGGGATCATGACGACCGATATATTTTAAGACGCAATAATTTTTATAGTAACGGAAATTATTTTGTATGCATTGTATATCTCGTCTGGTCCACTACTGATCTATTTCATCATCATCATCATCAGCCATTTGACGCCCACTGCAGGAAATAGGCCTCCCTCATGGTTTTCCAAGCTTCGAACATAACCATGAGGGGTTGTGCCATAACCTTAGCAGGCGGGTTGGCGATCGCAGTATGCGGTTGGAATCTCAGAAGGACGCTGCAGTGCGTCTCCTGGTATTTGGTCTATTTACTGATCCAGAAACCGTAGTCTATGAAGGAATCATAGGCCATGAGACTCACTTGCCGAGTGTACCTGGCGTGGTCTACATTTCGGGGAAGGCGGTGGAGGACAGTCCAGAGGCACTGGAGGGCATTCTTCGGGCTCCGCCGGCGGTGAAGGTGGCTTTGGACTCCTGTGTAAGCAAACATTTATTGGATTATCCCTTTACATAGCTCGTAGCATGTGACTTCATTTGTCATACGATGAGGCCCAGTAACCATGTAGTACCAACTATAAGTTGGCAGAAATTAAACAAGGTTAACGCGTAAATTTCGAAGCACTGTGAAACAACGTTGATATTTTCGCAATACATATTCGCTGCGGTTCGCCATCATGAATCTGGCCTTTGCAAAATAGAAGTAATTTTAGAAATTTATTTTACTTCACAAGACATCCGAAAGTTCCGGGCGGATCCTCGTCGCAATGCACTTCTTTTCTATTTTTCACGCCAATCGATGGAGGACCAGCGCATTTGCCTGAAAAAATAAAATTTTGACGCGATGTATTAATGTAACAGCGTCATCTAGTGGTGTAAAAACCTAATGGAGGGATGGTACAAGAGAGATATACTGATTTCTGGTTATGATTTCTGGTCCATGAAAGAGACCGCTCTTTCATGGACCTCAACGAAACAGAAAACATTGTCCTTTTTATTATTTACCCCTATAGCTTTACATTACATAAACTTGCGCCTATATCCAGGAGAGGTAGACAGAGATCAGGGATAATCGACGATCCTGACAAAAAAATGCTGGACTCGGTCTTACCATTCGCTAATGCATTGCTTTACTCTTTTCGTCTATTTGTCTTCAGTTTCCACTCGTCTGTCACCCTCTTGCCGTAAAGGGAAATTTCGTGAGCTAACCTAAGTGTCTGAGGTGTTCACATACCTCAGCGCCTAAAATCGCCAATCGACGGTGGGCTCACGTGGTGATTAATCATTAAGCCCATACTATATCTATCTGAGAGAAGCCTCTGCTTAAGCACTTCAGTGGGGCATATTATATAGGCTGCTTACGCTGTGCATGCCGAATTTGACTGTCTCGTTAGTCTAGCGGTATCACATCTGATTGCCATGCCGGAGGTCGTGGCTTCGATTCCCACTGGGGGCCGCGATACATTTGTACAAATGGCCTCAGTCTGGGTGTATTTCCATGTTTGTGATGTCCTTGCCTGGTTACCATAGCACAGGTATCCTTAGGTTAGGACCAGGACAAGTGATTGTGTTGTGTGCAAGTTATTTATTTATTTATTTATTTATTTATTTATTTATTTTATTACTCATCCTCTGTTGTTTCTTTTACTTTCTTACTTTCATGCGGGAGCGCAGGGTTCTTGAGCTTGTCCATACAGAGGCTGTTCTTGCACTTGGGGTCGTTCGGATCACCGGGGCAGAGGGGCAGTACCTTCAAGAATGGCGGACGGTCTTTGTCCGGGCCTTGAGAGAATAGATCATTATAGGGGGCTATAGAAATAAATAAAAATAAACAAATAAGGTACACGACAAATAGACTTTCTAACTTTATTATCTTTGGCTCTTTATGATACAACCGTTAATATGCGTATTAAGCAAGCAGAAACTGAAACCACTGTCACACATTAGTGTCGGCTAGCAGCTAAGGAAGAGATATTGAAATTGACCGATAAGAAAAACAAGTCGGCACTTACACAAAAAGAAGAATTGCAAAAAAAGGCGCCCTATTTAAAGCTACGGATCCCAGTATCAATGAAATCACTAAAACGAAGACTATCTTTGAAATGGTTTCTAAAATGGATTTGTAGTAACCATAAAATTAAAAACGAGCAAGTTTATGTTATTCTGTCCGACTATACGTCCGACGTCCGCCAGAGTCTAACCAGGTTTCGCTCTGATTCACAGAGCTTAATTATGGTGAGTAGATACAAAAAACCAAGTAGGTGAATCTGGAATTAAGCTAATAATGTGTAGTGCTTACGATCAGTTGTTCCATACTAAAATACAGCATTACCAGCATTACTTTACATGATTCTTACCTACTACGGTATTTAAATGTTCACGATATCAAAATAGTAAAAGTAGAGCCCATCTTCATCATCAACTTATTTTCTTCCTATGTTATTTTATGTTATCCCCAAGTTTGGATACATGTGGGGATTTTTTACCACCTATATCTCAAAAACCTGGGGCTCAAAAAATAAAATTAAACTTTCGTACAAACTTCTATTAAACATACAAGTGATGCATACAAGTTTCTTACATTTGTCTGTCGGCTTCTTTTCCAAATGTTTGATCTTATCTTGTTTCACACCGACGCATTTTTCCAGTACCTTACATGGCCCTGAAGATGATGTACTGTTGATTTTTTCAAGGCTGGTACCACACTTCTTTTCAGGTTTGCAAATAGGTAGTTTGGGACAGGACATTTGATTGGATTAGCTGCCTGATAGTAAGATTGAGATAGTGATTGTGCTACGTGGAAATTATTAGGTATTGTTAATAAGACATAGCTTAAAGTCATCATTTAAGAGGTAAAGACAGAAAACAATGTAAGAATATAGTCACATTGTCGTCTTCGTCAGTGCGTCAACACTTACTGTTTTACAAAGGCGTGTTTATGTTCATCATAATCAGCCCGCCTTTGCCCACTGCTAGGTATAGGCCTTTCCCCATCACGCCATATTTCGCGGTCTCTCGCCATTCGCATCCACGGGCCCCCTGCCGACCTGACCACATCGTCTGACCATCGGGATGTTGGTCTACCCACTGACCGGCCGCCCGGTTCTCAGCTGCCACTCCGTTACTGCCCTGGTCCACCTACCGTCTTCACGCCTCGCCAGGTGTCCCGCCCATTGCCACTTCAGACTCTAGATTCGGTCACCAATATCATCAACCTTCGTCCGACGTCGGATGACGACATTAGGTACTCTATCCACTAGCCTGAGGCCTAGCATGGCTCGCTCCATAGCTCTTTGTGCCACTTTGACCCATACATATATTCTGATGTCAAACTAGACCGATGACTATCCTTCATCAAATAGAAAACCAATAGTGGATTTGGAATTCTGGATTGGTTAACCTACTTAGGGAAATACTAACTTGGATGCAAAATGAAATTTATGATTAATCTTTCCTTGTGCAACAGGTGTTGTTCGGTTTGCATTTGCAAGTCTTGTTGTTCATACAGAAGGTGACTTGATTTTTATCTTTGTTTTCCGCATTTGCTTTGACGTTTTCAGTGGAAAGCTCCGCCATACAAGGCCCACATGATATAGGCTTCTCTAGTTGGGCGGTATGCGTCCTGCATTTGTATTTCTTATTCCCTTTATCAGGCATTGCTATGGTGTTAAGTTTTCAGAGTTTCTGGTCAATTTTATATGTACTTATTTGTCTTGGGTCCGGAATGGTTAATTTTATGTTTTCATTTTTGGTACCTAAAGCATGACTTGCAATATTCTTTTTTATGTGTTTGATATTGACAATGTCGAACACATAATATTGAATCACAAATACTTTTGTTGCTTTTTCTTTTGTCTGTCTGAAAACCTTTTTTTTTGTCAGTGATCTTCATCTATGGAGGTCAGTTTGAGCATATTTTTTGTCCCAGACTTGTGCGCAAGTATTTGCTATTTGACAATACGTCATATTATTTCAATCACGAACATCATTTTTTTTCTTAATTAAATTTTTTCAACTTTTAGGAAAATTTTAAGATAAATCCACTTTCACGTCTGTACCTACGGCATGCTAAGAAAATGTTTATCAGTACCCGTGACTGTTACTAATCAAGATGAATGACAAGAAATCTAAAAATAAAACTGATTTCAGCAAAAATAAAGAGAAACAACAACCTCCTAAGGACACCGTCCCGCCAGGCGCAATCGGCGCAATGGAAACCAACGACGAATCAATCTTGTGCATCCAGAAAACCTCAAACCAAAGCGAAAATATACTCCACAGTAATGTCCTGAAAAAGAACTACTAAGTAACCAAAACTTAAATAAAATACGGTAAATAAAAATCACTTTAGAAATAACATTGTAATTAAGCCGTCTTCAGTTAAATTTAGTAGCATCCCACCCTAAAGCCAAAGCAACCTGCGGTGAGGGAAATTACCAATACCATAGGCCCTTCACATCGGCGATATATTATAGAAATGAAGTGATCACTCGGACTCTGTTGTGCCTGCTATATTTTTAAGATGTATCTTTTCAATTAGGTTGTGGGTACCTAATTGAAAATATTCCATATTGTAGGTACGTAATTGACTAGAAATATACTATCTGATCATAGTTTTTCAAGTTATCATTTCAACGCGCAAAACTCAGCTTAATTGAGTTGTAAGAGGCAGAAAAATAATCATAGAATTTGATGGGAATATTTTCAGAATGAATGACTCTCTAAAACATCACATCCTAGCACATTGAGTTGTAAGAATCAGAAAAAACAATAAAGATAGAATTTGATGGGAATGTTTTCAAAATGTATGTCTCTCTGAAACATCACATCCTAGCACATTGAGTTGTAAGAAGCAGAAAAAACAGTAATTATAGAATTTGATGGGAATATTTTCAGAATCTCAAACAATTACATCCTAGCACATGCCCCGGCCAGCCTAACTCGTTGACCCAATTGTCTAATCTCTTGAGTATAATATTGTAGATGATTTCAACTGGGGTTGTGTGATAACATTGCTAAAGACAAATACGAAAATGATATTAATGTGAAAGCAACGGGTCTCTTACCACGATTGTAAAATTCAATTCAGTTCAATTCAATTCAAAATTTTTTGTTGAAAGTAGCACAGAAACTGCAACTTAATGAACGTTACAAGAAAAACTAGGTGTTCGTTTCAATACGCCATATTTCAGTGCCATAATTGCTTTCCACTCGCAATATCATCATCTACCGCGATCATAGAGGCTAAAATTGTGCTGGAATAGCAAAAGCTTAAATAATTATAAAAATCTCGCGTTACAGTGTTCGTTAATAGAACTCCTCCGAAACGGCTGCACCGTTTTTTATGAAATTTTTTGTGAATATTTGGTAGGTCTGAGAATAGGTCGTAGGCTAATTAATATGGCACAACATCGTTTGCCCGATCAGTCAGTAAACTAATAATAGTGGCAAGAATCCCGCTACTTTTGCAATGTACAACAATGATAGTTTCAAAAAGGTTGACGTTCAAGACATTGTGGACAATGATAACAATAATAATTTATGATAATTCCAGACCATGCCGTGGATAGACGTGACATCTTGTGCCAAGGTGATCCCTCAGCACCCCTGCGACCCCCCATTGCCTTGTGACCCCAAGGTGAAACCGCCCGGGCGGTGTCCGAATTTTTTATGCTTGGAGAAAATTAAGAACCCGCCCTATTGCGGTGAACAAAGTAAGCATTTGTTAATTTTATTGCCGACACAGCTTTCGATTCGCCATCAGACTGAAGACATGAGCGTTTATTGGCTGTTAATGCTTTGTTATACAGGGTTTCCTATGTGCAATTCCCTGTAACACGTCAATAAATTACAGTTTCTCAAAATTGTTACAGCATTTGTTGTACCTATGACATAGATTTTGTTGTTTAATTTTCTGTCCCTATTTACACACATAAGCTCACGCCTGGATCTCGGAGAGGCAGGCAGAGATCAGGGTTTGCGACAGGCCACGTTTCTGACAAACAAGTGACATTAATAAGTAAAGCACGGATTTCATAAAATTATGTAAGATGTGATATCTACTTACAAAACTATCAAACACAGAAAAAACTCCTAGAACAAAAGTTATCGTCAAATATAAACTCAAATAGACGTGTTCTAGGAATTACACATTTTACAGGCATTTTACATGTGTACCCCGAATGCTATGTAATGTACCCCACTCCACTTATATCCCTGAGCCATGTGAGGCGAGGTGTAACATGACCGCCACGCGCCATGGAAGTTTGCTAACTTATCTCCATTATAATCCCTCCGTATCACGACAGAGCGCTGTCTGGGCCACCCCAAGATTGATGTAAGATCGTGCGACAAACCTGTGCCGCCCCATCCCTGCGACACTGATCCCTACCCCTGCTGCGTCGTCAGGAAAGGCGGCAACTGCACAGACCCGGCTCTCTGTCTTGAGAAGATAAAGAACCTCAAGAAGACGGTCGGCCCTTACTGTCCGATGAGGAACGACGTTCCTGGAGAGTAGTTTTGGATGCTCGTGAAGTTCTGCTGTTGTTGACGGCCTTTGCTTTGCTGGTTTACCTCCTGTTTCTTGTACCTACATTAAAATCTTTTAATTAACTCTTAACAGCTGTCAGTTGGCTAAAGTGCATACAAGAAAACACAACAGTTAGTAGATTAACAGATTGTTAGGCCGGCTTCTTAAATGTGGCTATTTAACTAAAGTTCTACAAATACAATTCGATTTATATTCCACTCTCATTGTTCATAAAGTAGTGCAAGTCGGTCTTAGCGTATGAGAAACCGGGCATTAGTGTCAATGTGTAAGCTACCTGAGCTACTGCAGTAAAAAAAGAATCTCATGTGCATTCAAAGTATTTTAACGGCACCATAGTTCACTTTGTTTTTGCAACACCCGATATAATAAAAACGTTCAACACTTAAGTATTTGAATGTTTTTTTTTTGTTTAAATATAGTATAATATTCAAGTCCATTCTTTTAAGAACGGGTTGTCCACTCTATCAACTGAACCAATCTACCAGTTGATCAGAGTGGAAGTCGATTCAGGCATATGTTCCTATCGAATCAACTAGTTGATTCAACTAGTTTTCTAACATTTTTTATAGCAAAATTTCTTTCCGTTTTGTTCCCATCGAATCAATTTTTATTTTAAAATAATAATAATAAGAAGGAGAAAAAGCAAATTATAAAGACAGGCCACAATAACAAAACAAAAACTAACCAAGAAAATATTAAAATAAATTTTATAAAACAGAGTTTTTATAAAGTGGCAGAATAAACTACGATAAACACAAATAACATAAAATAAATAATAATAAATTCGAAATAATCGATTCTTGAACTGTTTTTTTATAATATGTAAGTACCTAGGTACCTACAAATTTGTTCGGAACCCTCGTTGCGTGAGTCCGACTCGCACTTGGCCGGTTGTTTTTTTAATGCCCTACATGGCAATACGTAATAATTAAACGTTAAAGTGAAGTATAAACCTCTTTACTAGTGTTGGCCTAAATTATTGTCTATTGATTCCTGCACAGAGAAAATAATGATTCCTGTATGTGTAATGTCAGGTTATGACATCTGTTACATATCGTTTTCAATTGTACGTCGGATTCAAGTTAATTAAAACCAAATATCTAATTGGTTTCTCTTTTACTATGCAACAATTTAATTAACTTGTGTTATGCCCGACTCGATCACGAAACCTATTATGCCCGACATGGACACGAAACTCGTGCCGAATATGGCACGGTACCTACGACCCGAGAAGTTTGACGTGGAGCCTACCGCAACAGAAGCGGACCTAAAGTGGACCCATTGGAAATATACTTTTAACAATTTCTTACTCGAGGAGATTCCAAACGGTACCGATTCTATAAAGCTTAAAATTTTAATGAACCATTTGTCGGCTCACATTTTTCCACACGTTCGTGACACTACCACCTATGACGATGCCGTGAAAGTACTCGATAAAATGTACCTTAAGCCAAAAAACATAATACTGGCCCGCCACTTGCTAGCTACGCGTAAGCAGAAGCCTGACGAATCTATATCTGATTACGGGAGGTCTCTCAGACTCCTGGCCCGTGATTGTAACTTTGAAGCTGTTACTGCTACAACGCATGAAGATGAAGCTATTAGAGGTGCTTTTATTTCGGGAATACTGTCACTGCGAATTCGAGAAAGATTGCTTCAAGAACGTTCTCTCACCTTAGATAAAGCTCTCGATCAAGCCCTCTCCTTAGAGACTGCAGAAAGGGACTCCCGGGCTATGACCAGCGGGGTAAACGAAATAAATCTGAACGCTTTGCCAGCTTCATTGTCAAGACAGGCAACTAAAAACTCCCAAAATTACCGAACAACTTCGGAAGAGACAACTAAATGGCGCTGTTTCTATTGCGGGGGAAATAATTCTCACCGAAGGCTCAAATGCCCGGCTTTCAACGCCCAATGCCAACTTTGCTCCAAAAAAGGACATTTTGCTAATGTATGCAGATCTATAAATGCTACTAATAACGCCATTACCGCTGGAGAATCTGCTGTGGACTCTGATGATTCTGAAGTAGCTGCTAATGCTGTCTCGGCTGCCTCTCCATCAAGTCTTTCAAAAGCCACTATCCCCGTAACCCTTAACAACTATCACGCCGACGATCTTATTGACACGGGAAGTTCAGTGAGCTTTATAGACGAGAGAATAGCGCGACTGATGCATCTGAAACAGAAACCTCACAAGCAGACTATCACACTAGCCTCTCAAAACAACGTGTCTTTCGTTAGAAGTGTTTGTTTTGCAACTATTACGTTGAACGAATACTCGCACAAACACCGACCATTTCTTGTCGTCAACAATCTTTGTGCTGATGTTATCATAGGCCATGATATTCTTAAAGAACACTCTAGTCTCCAATTCAACTTTGGGGGACCCAAAGAACCAATAGTGTGCAATGTAATGCAAGCCTCAGTGCCTCCCGCCTCCATATTTACGAACCTATCTCCAAACATTAAACCAATTGCTGTGAAGTCCAGACACTACAGCGAGCAAGACGAAAAATTCATCACGGAGGAAGTCTCAAAACTACTAGAAGATAGCGTGATCGAACCAAGCGTCTCTCCCTGGCGTGCGCAGGTCTTAGTAGCAGGAGGAGGGGCACATCGAAAAAGGCTCGTAATTGACTACTCCTTGACCATAAACAAGTTCACAGAATTAGACGCATACCCCTTACCTCATATCGAAACCATTTTGTCTAAGGTTGCAAAATACAATGTTTTCAGTCAGATAGACTTGAAGAGCGCGTACCATCAAGTACCAATTAAAGATAGCGAGAAACAGTACACTGCATTTGAAGCTGCGGGGAAACTCTATCAATTCACGAGAATACCCTTTGGAGTAACGAATGGTGTTGCAGCATTCCAGCGTACGCTCGAATTCATAATAGAAAAAGAAAAGTTAAAGGGGACATTTACTTACCTCGACGATGTCACTGTATTCGGAAAAGATAAAAGCGATCACGATAAGAACCTGATTAATTTTCAAGCTGCAGCTAAAAAGTATAATCTAACATTAAATGATCAAAAATGTAAATTTTGTCAAGAGACAATAAGTTTGCTAGGGTATTAGTATACCAAGAATAATACCATTGAACCAGACAAAGAACGACTCCAACCACTGTTGCAGCTACCAGTCCCCACGAACACTGCTGAATTGAAACGAGCTCTGGGGCTGTTTGCCCACTACGCGAAATGGGTGAAGGACTTTTCCAGTAAACTACAGCCCTTAACGAACGTAAGCAGTTTTCCGTTAACTGAAAGTGCAATTACCCAGTTTGAGCGACTAAAGTCAGACATTAGTGAAGCTTCACTTGTAGCAATTGATGGAGATGAAATATTGACTGTTGAAACAGATGCGTCGGAGTACGCGATAGCTGCTACTCTATCTCAAAAGGGCCGACCTGTGGCGTTTTTCTCCAGGACACTATCGAATGCTGAACGTAAACACCCATCGGTCGAAAAAGAAGCATACGCTATTGTGGAAAGCCTAAGAAAATGGCGGCATTTTCTGATGGGGAAATACTTCATGTTGATAACTGACCAACAATCTGTGTGTTATATGTTCAACCAAAACCACTCGAGTAAAATAAAAAATGAGAAAATACAACGCTGGCGTCTTGAACTTTCCTGTTATAAATATGATATCATCTATCGACCTGGCTCCCAAAACACTGCTGCAGATGCGCTATCAAGAGTTTGCGCACTCATGAATAATGATAAATTGTATGAATTACATGCTCTGCTATGTCACCCTGGTATAACGAGGATGTACCATTGGGTGCGCTCAAAGAACCTGCCATACTCGATCAATGACATAAAAACCATGACATCCTCCTGTAGAGTGTGTGCAGAACTAAAACCTCGCTTCATGACAACAAAAGGGCAACTAATAAAAGCACTAGCCCCCTTTGAAAGACTGAATTTGGATTTTAAAGGACCTCTTCCTTCAAATTCAGAAAATAAGTATATACTCACCATAATTGACGAGTATAGTCGATTTCCATGGGCTTATCCTTGTAAAGACATGACGTCTGCGACAATCATCAAATGTTTACGAGACCTTTTTAGTACGTTCGGACATCCACTGTACATCCATAGCGACAGAGGGAGCTCTTTTATGTCCGAGGAACTAAAAACTTTTTTGAGAGCTAACGGAATTGCCTCTTCCCGGACTACCCCATACAATCCACGGGGTAATGGTCAAGTAGAGCGCCTAAATGGAACACTGTGGCGTGCAGTTCAACTCAGCTTGCGTTCCAACAACATGGCAGTAGAATACTGGGAACGAGTCTTGAAGAACGCTCTTCACTCTATCCGTTCACTACTGTGCACGTCCATCAACACGACACCTCACGAGAGGTTATTTAATTACCCGCGGAGGTCGCCTAACGGAGAATCGATGCCTACATGGCTGGCGCCAGGACCTGTTCTCGTAAGAAATAACGTTCGCTCGAAAAACGATCCCTTAGTGGAGGAAGCTGAACTTTTAGACTATAACCCACACTATTCGATAATTCGAAGGGCGAATGGTATGGAGAGTACAGTGTCCAATAGACACTTAGCCCCACTTCCAAATGATTCTTATTCTTCAATTGATCTTCAAGAAGAATCATTTGAAGATGCATCCGACTCTTTGGTGAATCCGGATAGCCCTATTTCCGATCGTCCTCAGAACCTTAATCTTCCGACCGATACGCATGAAGTACTAGAAGAAACATCTGGACTCGAAAGACCCAGGAGGAATCGCCGGCTACCTTCTCACCTACGTGACTTTGTGGTAGGAGAAGAAAACATAGATGGGGAGAATGAAGTATAAACCTCTTTACTAGTGTTGGCCTAAATTATTGTCTATTGATTCCTGTATGTGTAATGTCAGGTTATGACATCTGTTACATATCGTTTTCAATTGTACGTCGGATTCAAGTTAATTAAAACCAAATATCTAATTGGTTTCTCTTTTACTATGCAACATAAAGGATGTTACATTCAGCTGACAATACCTTCGTTAGGTTGATCAGAATAGAATATTATATATTATCTATTATTATGTATAATATTTTCTATGACAATGTCAATGCCTACATCAAAAGAACATTTAATGTTATTTAATTTAATTTCTATTATTCACAAGTCGATATTTCTTAGAAATAATACTAACAGAGAAGGCCGTTTATCATTCGATTAAGTTGTGTAGATAGAACAAACAAGGAGAATAATAAATGATCGGATCAACTAAACGGTTGATTCGTTGGAAACAAAGAATAGTTGATCCGTTTCGGTTGATCGGGTTAGTTGATCGGAGTGGAAAACGGGCTTTCGTTTTCCTCTCTTTTTTAGGGTTCCGTAGTTAACAAGGAACCCTTATAGTTTCGCAATATCTATCCGTCCGTCCGTTTGTCTGTCTGTTTGTTCGTCCGCGGCCTAGCAAAGAGACGGTAGGTACTAGAGAGATGAAGTTTAGCTTAGATTTACATATTATTTATAACGACGAGAAAACGGTAGAATAAAACCTCTAAAAGATTTTTTTTAGGGTATCTCCCCTGCAGTACCTAAATTAGGGATGCAATTTTTTTTTCTCGCCTACACCATAGTGTGGGATATCATGGGATTGGTCGTATCCCACATTTATCCCACATTATGGTGTAAATATTGTGGGTGTAGGAAGACGGTTTTTAATTTAGGGTTCCGTTTGCGAAATATTAAACTTAAAAGCGCAAATTCTTGTCCAAGTAGGGGGGGCGATCCCCACTCTCCTGGCTAAACGGTTGATAGTAGAAACGTGAAAAAATTCAGGGTACTAGTACATATAATGAACTTAAACGGAAAACTATCACGGCTTGGGTCACCGCACACGGGCCACCGGCCACAACCACAAAACGCCGCCACTGGCATATTTCCTGTAATTTTCATACATTTTATATGGACTCGCCGCACACGGTTGCCGCCGGTGGCGGCCACACGCTACAAATCGTCGCAGCTTGCTTCTTGTGGCTCGCACCGGCCACTAAACGCCGACACAAAAAGCCGCCACACGCCACTCGCGCGATTCTGCGCCCCTCTCTCCCTTGCCTCAGTTAACCTGAAGTCGACGGTAACGCACGCACGTAGTCTGTGGTTCATATTGGTAGATAAATATGAATTATTTATATCAGAGATACAATCCCGTCCTGCGATTTGGGATTCAAAAAGTGATAGTTATAGTAATAGAGGAGAAAAAGTGAAGGCCTGGGAAGAAATCTGCGAATTGTTTGTGGGAAATTTTTCGAATAAAACTGCCAAAGAAAAGAACATTGAAGGTAAGTTTAATAAAATAATATAAAACCATATATTTATATTCTATTTTCTTGCCACGGTATTGCTCCTTCATTCATAAAATAATCTTTTAACGTATCTCTTGCAGTAGACGCTCGTGTTACTGGCCAGCCTGTATTTTGTATATTTTCGAGTCCCACTATTTTCAAAGTGTGACGAAAATTGAAACCATCCCTTTTGCGAATAAAGTCGTGCAAAATGCAACAAGCTTTCACAATGTCTTCTGAGAAATGAACAGAAGTGTTTAATGGGCGGCGATGTAAGATTCTCCATTTGTTTGCTAGTACGCCGAAGGTACACTCAATGCAACGTCTGGCACGGCTTAACCTATAATTGAAAACTTTTTTGTCTAAGTCCAAATATTTTCCAGCATATGGCCTCATCATATTTTCACTGAGGCCAAATGCTTCATCACCAACAAATGTATAGTTCAATGGTTGTCGATTACTGACCTGTCGTGGTGAGGGGGCTTCCTCTAAATATTGTAGAATCGGATGCTTTACCGTATGCCCCAACATCCACGAACGTAAAAAGTAAATTCGAGTCTCAAGTTGCTAGAAGTACTATTAAATTTTTTTTTTTATAGTTAAAGTACAAGGAGCCGGTATCGAATGGATGAATAATTCCTTTATGTTTCCCATCTATGGCGCCTAAACAATTAGGAAAATTAGTATTTTGAAGAAATCCGCTGGCAATTTCTGGAATACAAACGGCTTTTAAATAGTTCCAAATTAGTTGACATGTTTCTTGTACTATTTTCCTTGCTGTAGAGGCCCCACGGTGGTAAGAGAGTTCAAAATCCTCAAACGAGCATCCAGTTCCTAGATACCTGACACAATGAAGTATATAATATTTTTTTGTTGTTACAGTAACTAAATTACAGAGGAAGTGGAAGAGTCTTCGTGACAGTTTTAATAGAGAAAATGGAAAAAACAAGAACGTTGCGAGTGGTTCGGCAGCAACAAGCAGTAAACAGTACATTTATTTCAATCATCTATCTTTCTTGAATTCCTTAAAAGAAGTGAGACCGCCTACCGATGTTACTAATGCAACTAATGATGCGGAAACACCTCGCCCGAAAATAAACAGAAACATTAATATTGTTACGTTCTAGGCGTGGGTTCGTGATCGAAAAAGCACTTTATACACCGATGAATAAGAGTAGGATTTATTTCCGCACTATTTCTTAACGTCACAACACTTTTCTCTAAACAAACACTTAATCACACTGCACTGATCCGGTAATACTCGTAGTACTTCTTCCTTCGCTTGTAGGTACTTCGTTTCACTTCCGCTTCCAAAATAAAAACTGCTCGCGGCACGCGTCGTCCCCGCTTATATCTATACCCGTTTGAGATGTTCTCGAAAACTCCATCAAGTCGTGATGTCTCTGTCACACCTTTCCGGAATGTTCGGACTATAGCTATCCCTCTCTAACAGTGCTATCTCTTTCACTCCTATTGAAAATTTCGTCATATACTGAAATGTACTTCAAGGGCCCATAATGGATCCTGAAAATGCCTGAAAACTGGTTTTCAGGTTATGACGTCATCGGATAGAGGGTGGCCTGAAACGGACTGAAAACATGTTTCAGGCGCCAGAAAACCATTTTAACTTGGGTGAAATGATGATAAACTAGTATGTGACAAAGCACTCTCTGAAACGGCCTGAAACGGTATTTCAGCCTGCTGAAAACGCCTCCAAGGCACGGAAAAACGCGTTGAAAGTTTTACCTCCTATCCACCGTCGTAACAATATAAAAAGGGCCGAAAAATCAGAAACTGAAATTCTCAGAACACTTTCGGAAAATTTAAAACGTAAACATGATCAAATAAGCGACCAAAGTGACCCCGATAAGCAATTTCTGATGTCGCTGCTTCCACATGTAACAAAAATTGACGAAAATTGTAAACTTGATTTTCAATCAGAAATATTGCAGTTAATTAGAAAGTACACGCATAATCAAAATTATGAAACCTATTCGGCACAATATTATGGTTATTCTTCAGGAAATGACAACATACACTCGACACAAAAAGCTTCTACATCTGCCCAGCCTTCTCCACTTCATTCACATTATTCCGACAAGTCTATGCTTGACATGTCATACTCTACACAAAACGCTTCTACATCTATCCCGTCTTCACCTATAATTCAGCCTTCTCCAACTCATTCATATTATTCTGACCAGTCTATGTACAACAGTTCTGTTATCGAAGACATGTTCCGTGATGATGACGAGTGATACCAAATTATAAATAAACACACAATAACTAAATACAAATACCCACGTGTTTTATTTGTTAACTAGCTATTCTCTAGTAGAATAAACAATGCATAGTGATTATAAATAAAGTATAGATTATTTTACTATAGTGTTCTGTGGAGTTTTATGCTAGTGATTATTTCCACTTACCTTAATGTGATAGCTAGTCTTTCCGCAGGTGCGATGCTTTTCCGCATGTTGGTGTCGTGGTGCTTTAATCCAGCACATAATAGAGCATGTAGTTCCCAAAACGTAAAAATCAAAATCAAAATCAAAATCAATTTTTTTAATTCAAAGTAGCACAGAAGCTGCGACTTAATGAACGTTACAAGTTAAACTAGGTGTACCTATACTTAAACGAAAATGTTTGAAAAACTTTTTAGGATGGTTTAGAAGATTATCGAAATGTTCGTTGCATTTGTGTACATTCGTTAAAATTGGATGTATCCAATAACTACGGTTTCGTCTTCTACGACGACGTCTTTTTATCAAAAGTAGCGCAATTAAACCTTCTTCGTCAGAGTCCATTATGATACTGCACGCAAGGGTTAAAAAAAGTAGCAGCCACTGACCCCAAGTGTCGACCACCGGCCACAAGTGGCTGTCGCGCGCTTCAGCTACCTTTGTAGCCGCTTCTAGCTTCTCGTGGCGGCGTTCGTGGCTGTCGCGTGTGGCCCGTGTGCGGCGACCCAAGCCTACTGGCTTTACTAGTTAACCAGTAATAGGCAACCAACTCATTAAAGTAACATTTCGTACAAAATCCGTTGAAAATGACTACGATGAAGTTGTTATTGCTGTAAAGCAGATAAAAAAAAACCTTTTTCTACGGAACCCTACATTGCGCATGGCCCGAAACGCACTTGGCCGGTTTTTATTAAATTTATGTAGTACCTAATATTTTTGTGTTTTCTTTTTGTTTTGTTATTGTGGCGTGAGTACTGTTTTTATCACAAGCAGCCTATATACGTCGCACTGTAGGGCACAGGCCTTCTCTCATGGAGATAGTATGGGCTTAATCACCACGCGTGCCCAAAGCGGATTGGCGATTTCAAGCGCTGGTATGTGAATAGCTCAGACACTCAGGTTTCCTCACGATGTTTTCCTTCACCGTTAGCGAGTGGTTGATATAATAAATGTTTTTTTCTTCTTTTTCTTCATATTTTAAAATAAAATTAAAAATTGATTCGATGGGAACTAAAAGGAAATATTTTTTTGTAAAAAATGTATCGAATCAACTAGTTGATAGTTGATTCGATAGGAAAATATGCCTGAATCGACTTCCACTCTGATGAACTGGTTTATTCGTTCAGTTGATTGGAGTGGGAAACCCACTTTATTTCAATGCAATTTTACAGCTATATAAAATATCTCACTTGCTCGTAAAACCATCATCGAAAAATAAGTCGTTTAAGAAAAATCTGGAAGAACTTTTGCGATCCACTTGTAGTTTTGGTGGCGTATTGTTCTCTTCGCTTTTATTGTTGAAAGAAAATATCGAAGTTACCTTCTTTCTCATTGTCTGGTACAACGATGCTGTTTGGTCTATGTCGCGAGCGTGCACCGAGCTAACCATATTTGTCTCAACTTTGTAAGTGACATTACTTTCAGAAACACTACTCTTCTTGACAAATATTGAGTAAACCTTGGATTTTACGGATTCAAATATAGTTTTTGGCGATTCTTGTTTTAAAACTGGTTCTTTTTCTAATGTTTCTGGTGTATTTTCCTTTTCGTTTTCCACAGAGTAATTGATTTCTTTAGGTTCACAAGGATCTTCTTTCAAGTTTGCGTGTCTATCATGTGTATTGAACAGGTCTTCTCTAATTTCCTGGACCCTTTTAAATACTTCTTGTGCACCCGGAAATATAACACAGTCTTCGCAATCACCATCATTATCCTTCTTGTTATCTGTGTTTTCTTGATTACTCACATTTTCAATAATCACATTGCTTCCTTTTTCTATAGTTATAACTCTTATTGTACTTATATGTTCTTCAGCAACATTTTGTTCCTTGCTATTGCTATTGTATTGTTTGTCGTGAGCAGCATATTTGTCATAATTTTCATTTTCTGAATTATTATCGCCTTTTTTATAATTTTCTCTACAAGTATCGTATTCTGTGGTATCATCGCTTTTTTCTTGGATTGTTTCAGTATTTTCTTGACTGGTATCATTTGCAGTCTCTATAGTAATATTCGTATTCTTGCTTTCATCGGCTACCTCCACAACACTGGCCGCTACTACTGTTTTCTGGCACATATCTAAAATCTTATCTGTTAAACCTTTGTCTTTATATTTGGTAGTGTCTTCCTCAGTGTTTACGTCTCTCAAATATACTTCATTACAATGTTTAGCAACTGGTTTGCATTTTCTGCAGAGTGATGCTTTGTCGGTTATGTAGAATTTCTTTTTTCCTGAGTCGTCAGTTGATGAAAAAGCTATCACTGGCTCATAATTTTTACTATCTTCCTTGTCTGTTGAGTAGAAAGTCTTTTTACCAGAAGGATCGGGAACAAAAGCTATAACTTGCTCTTTATTTTGACTTTTATTGTTGGATCCTTTTCTGTGAAGTGATTCTTTAGAACGTCTAATAAAACTGCGTTTTTGTTCTAGGAGTGCGCTATCTTCAGTAGGTGTTTTGGGGCAAGGATTTTCAGGATTTTGAGCCATTTCGGTTTTGAGGCTTGTTTTCACTTTTGATTACGTTTATACAATGTAATTTTTTGCACAAATTAATTTTACCGTTGGTGATGCATGGTTAAATTTTTTTGCAAATTTTTCCACAATTTTTCTTGATTACTTTTTTGACAGTTAATTTTTTCTCGACCAAAGACATATTTTCTCTGTGACGAAATATAAGACAGAACCAAAGAGAATCAATAGTGTTATTATTTTTATTATTAGGTATTAGGGTATTTTATCTTGCCGAAGAAATGGCCAAAATGGCCGTGGTTTTTTTATATATTTTCTACATACATTTTGATTTCTGATAATTATTTGGATAAAGGTTCTCTTATAATTGGCTATTTCTTTTCTATCACGTGTCATTGTAGAAATTGTACTGAATAATCAGTGCAGTGAGTCCATAAAGCAGAATTAAATTGAATTTAAATTATTAGCTGTTAAATATATCAACTTCGCCTCCGCTTATTTATTTATTTATTTATTTATTTATTTATTAGCTTATGATCTCTACATCAAAACGAACGAGCTAATCAAATAAATAATCGATGTTAACGGCACAAATCGTTGAAAAGCCTCGATTAAAGCCACTTTGAGAACTTTAAGTAGAATACTCAGGTTTCCTCGCGATGTTTTCCTTCACTTGTTTTAGAAAAGCAAATTTTGTTTTTGCTTTACATGCGACTTAAAGTCCGCATAGGGGCTTTACAGGAAATTTAATTTTCCTTCTAAGTTTGTCAAATTAAAGTTTGAATATATTGGGAGCATTAGGACAATGAGGCAAAGAGTACAAAAATTACTGTTTACTGTTTAACGTTTTCAATGGGAGTTTTTCTTTTTTATTTATCTATTGGGTTTAATTATTTCATTCAGGATCACTTCTTTCTTTTCCATGGCACTTTTGGGCACTCTTTCTTTGCGCAAGGCTTGGGAGACACTTCGTTTCTATGGTACGGCGTGCATGGTTCTATGGGCGGAACGCAGAAAGGCGGAGTTTGGTCTAGGACATTCACTTGGGCTGGCGGGGGGACCATTCTGCAAACCCGGTCTACCTCAGGACGTTCTGAACATTCAGGTGGCTCAGGAGGCGGGGGCACTATTGGAGGGCATTCTTTAGCGCGAATGGCTTTTGCCTTCTCTTTTGGATTCATGGTGGTGAGAGCTAGAGGGTAGAGGGTGGTACAGTTTGTCTGTATCAATCTAGCTTCAATTTCGGGTAAAATCGCTACACCGGTTTGCGCAAAAAAAATTCTAGAAGCCTTTGCATTGAGGTAACTTACAAATTCTTTTCGAGATCTCATGGGTTGTAATCACTTTACCGACTTGTTTGAAGAAAAGGCATTTCAATTCCTTCGAGGTGTTTTGATTATCATGACGTAGCGACTTTGATGAGTCGGTGACAGGATTGTTCTTCAACATGAAAAAATTAGGAATTGACCAATGCGATGACGTACAAAATTTTCTCTTGTTGTTTAACACGGATTGTCGTCTTTCTTTTTGATATTTCTAGCCCATTTCGGAGGGGGGCACGTCTCGTCACAAGGCTTAGGGGGCGGTGGAGGATCCAAGTCTTTATGGTAGTTTGTGCATGGCTCTTTAGCTGGTACACAGAAGGGTGGAGTGCTATCCATTACATTTTCTTGTGGTGGCGGAGGTACCATTCTGCAAACTCGAACGTGTTCTACCTCTGGGCATTCTGGCGGTTCATGTGCTACTACTGGTGGTATCGGAGGGCATTCTTTTTCCCGTATTTTTTTTGCTTGCTCTTTTGGGGGTATATCTTCAGGGTGTGGCATATTGGATTACTGGTAAAGAAGTAATACCTAGTTAATGCCTCGAAAGTAGTATTTTTATCATAGAATATCCTGAGAGCCTTTCGTAGATTTGGGTGAATAGTAACATCGTTTTGAGGTGGGGCTGGTCGACACCACTTTAACAATTTGTTTAAAGAACATATAATTCAATTCTTTGAGCTCTGCTACTTTACCCTTGCAATTTTGCGTTTTCCTTAGAGTGTTAGGAAGAAGAATCTTCATCGTGATTTGAAAATGAATCTTTAGTTGGAGGGCAGAATGGGGCTGTATTGTCTCGTACGTTCTCCTCTTGAGGCTTGGGCACTAGTCTACAGACTCGACGTGGTTGACTTGGTTCAGATTCGCATTCTGAAAGAGCGGTTTAAATAATTTTTCAGTGACATCAACACCAAGGAACATTTCTGAGAGAAGATTTACAGATAAAAAGATTTATCATGGCTTATTAATGGAGAACTTGCACTAAAAATCTTTTGATATAATGAGAGAGGCCATGTTAATAGAAAAATAAAAGTAGTTTTTTTTTCTACGACTATTACTTTTCATAACATGTCGAGAAGTCAATCACGTGGTACAAAAACGCTCCATACAAATCGGACTCAAACTATGACGTCACAACTCGCACGTAACGCCTTGTAATATTATATGAAGCGTTTATAAAAAAAAACTGGCCTTTGCATCTACGTAATGAGATGATTTGCAGTGGCAGCTTTACTGACACTAGATGTGTGAAAGGACCACTCGGACACTGCAGTGCCTGGGACATTGTTTTTTTAGATGGAGTAGGCTTGCCCAGCACCTATACCATCCTGACAGCTTAGTCGGCCTAGCACACAAGAAAGACAAGTCAATACGTGCGAAGCCAACCAATCCGCCGGTTTCCTCACGATGTTTCCTTCACAGTTAGCGTGAAGCGTTAAGCGTTTATCAATATTTGAGTTATCTTAAAACATTATTTTTTTATGCATGTACAGGACACCCGTATAAGGAAACGTTAATTCAATGGAAAAACTAAATCTAATAAAGTAACTTTATTTTTTGTATTTTTTGTGAAAACCCCGAAAAAAAATTTTGGTTCGTTTTTTAATTTTTCATAAGTTTTTATATGATTTCTTTGCTGTAAAAGCAATGTAACTCCAATCTAAGCTATATGCAAGTTCCCCATTGGTTATGGATTCAGTTTAAAAAGAGCAGAGCAGGGAAATCTCTCTTCTTATAATTTTTTTCACACATCGGAATTCTTTACACGAATTAATTATTGAGTTATGGCTTAAAACTTTTACGTCGCTAATGTTACTTAAACATTGTTTCACCGTTTGTTTGCTAGTTTATCAATAGAAAGTTACAATAGAGGTAGGAGATAGACGGTCAATATTTGAGGTACCTACCTCGTAAAACAATGTTTTTATGTGTCAACACCCCATTAGAAAACTTTGAATATCAATGAAAACACATTTTTTTATTATTGGAGTAACATGATATTTCACAATATTATAAACGTCCCACTGTAGGGTACAGGCTTTCTCTCAGAGAGAGAGAGAGAGAGAGAGAGAGAGAGAGAGAGAGAGAGTATGGGCTTAATCACCACACGTGCCCATCGCGGATTGGCGATTTCAACCGCTGAGGTATGTGAATAGCACAGACACTCAGGTTACCTCACGATGTTTTCCTTCACAGTTAGCGAGTGGTATTGCTACTATAACTTCACATATATGTCGCAATATTATAATCGGATAAAAACCCCAAAAAAAAAAACATTTTTGTGTTCTTTTTTCTCTGTGTCTTTCTGGTGTGGTATGGGCGAAGGGCAACTGTCCAAAACGGACTTCTTCTCTTTATGATTTCGTTCTCCCAACAAATAATTTTCGATCGGTGTTGCCAAGGGGCTCCTTTTAAGTTTTATGTGATTTCATTAAATGTAACAATATAAATTATATATATAAAGTACCTAGTCGTTGCAAAATATTTATTCACTACTTTATTTTATTAATTTACAATTATTCTTATAAGGTTATAAGTTCCTTAGGTTATAAGCACTGTGCTTGATTAAAAATGTATTTCTTCATTTTTTAAATAAACAGATTAATTTTTTTCTTTTTACTGAAGGAAAAAAAAGGAAATAGGGGTGCCATAAAAAAGAATTCATCATCACCATCATCAGCCATTTGACGCCCACTGCAAACATAGGCCTCTCTCATGGTTTTCCAAGCTTACCGGTCTTAAAAAAGAATTGAGTCTTTCTACGTTTTCTATGACGTATAAAGACAATGTCACTCCAATCTAAGTTTGACGCAAGTTCCCCATATTAAGCATACCAGGTTCGGGTGGCTGTGGCTTCACAGGTGGGCACTCCTTCTCTCGAATCTTTTTTGCTTCTTCTCTCTCTTGCGGGGAGACGGGCATGGCTTATCCCATTGCAATTAATTTGTTCAATGAACCCATGGCAGTTTATTGTGAAATAGGTTGAGGGGAGAGATGCATAGCACCGCGTGGTCCGGACAGACAAAAAGTTTTAATTTGTGGACAAAAAATCTCTAAAATGTGATTTGTGTGACAAAGATTTTGTTAGTTGACAAGTTGTTGACAGTATGACGACAAATTAGATTTTTTTATCGTCAAGGGGACTATCGAGATCCTAGAGCTTTTTGGTCATCAATGAGTATTTCATAATATACTCAAATGGGACAGCGATAGAGATGCCCGGCAGATAACTTGACCAAACATCCACGCGGTTGGAATGAGCGTACATTAGACACGTCACAACAAAAAATATTATTTTTATACTAAATAAGGTCCGATGAATTTTAAGTCACATCCCCGCTTACTTTAATACGATTTCGAGTTATTTGTCGGGCAACAAAAAAAACTTTTTGTTATAAACTTATTATGCCTTTATTTCGTACTGGTGCATTCCCTTACAGATACTTAGTACAAATTAAACAAGAAAAACTTTTCTCTTATTTTTATTTTTATCTATTTATCGTTAAAATCACTTAACTCGATATGCTCTCGAAAAGGAAAAGCAATTCTAATAAGTAACAAAAATAATTCCAATATCGATCAATAAATAGTGAGGAATATTCAAAATCAAAAGGAAAAATAGGTATTCATGGAATGGTTACAGGGTTCTCTTTGGTGATGTAGAAAACTAAAGCAAATTACTTTCAAGGAAAAAAATATACATCACTGGGTTAGTTGTGGGTACAAGACTTTACATTGTATTTTACAGAGTCTTTGGCGTTCCTCTAAACTGTATGTTGTAAATGTCGTAATTAATTACAGAAAATGTGGGAAAGTGTTATTGCAAATAGTTATTTTCGCACATCCTCCTTTATTTACAAGCATTGCAATAGACTGTAGGACTTGATTTTTATTAAGCTTATGATTGAATACTATTTAGTTTTATTAGTATTCATCGTCATCATTCGGCCACAGGAAGTCCACTGCTGGACATAGGCCTCCTCCATGGATTTCCAGAAAGACCGGTTGGAAGCGGCTTGCATCGAGCACTCCTCCACCCCTCTCTGCTTTGAGTCATCGTCTTCCATTCGGGTTAAAAGGTAGAGAGATGGTCCCGCCATCTCCGCCTTGGCCGACCACGTCTGCGATATCCGTCGCGTGGAACCCAATCAGTGACAATTATCGCCCATATCTCCGGGCCCATACGACTGACTTAGCTTGCCCAGTTCCACCGCTATTTAGTCAAAACAACTGACTCAGTCAGAATTCACTTCCACTGGAAAAGTAATGTCCAAAAAGCGTTGTTTGTAAATAAAGACGGATACGTACTTTTACTGCATGTACATAAGGCGAAGAGCAAAATAACTTAAATGCTAAAAAATATATATAATATACTTATTTACAAAAAGTATAAAAAAATAATGGACGGAAACGATAAGATTTTTGCTATTTCCCTTATACGCAGAGATAACCTAAAAATATTGTTTTGAACATTACACTTGTTGGCATTAAAATCATATGTTTAAAAATAAATATAGAATCGAGAAATTTACTAATATACATTTTAATTTCATATATTTACAGATATAGTTTCAATAAAAAAAATGTTATTTCTAAACACATTGCAAGCCATTGAATAAAACATATCTACTTATGACTTAAAAAGGCATGTATAATCTCATTGTAATTTCAAAGTAACCATCTGTTTTTGAAGTTATATTGTACGTGTTTGATCCGTAAAATTATGATTGATAAAATGCATAATACTTTGATGAGAACAATTGGACCGTATTATCTCTACTAAACACGAAAAGCCGGCCAAGCGCGTGTCGGGCCTCGCAAAGTGTAGAGTTCGGTAGAAAGAGGGGGTTTTATACGCTTTAAAGAACTAACAACTTCATCAACGCAATTTTCAATTGATTTTGTGCGAAGTTTTCTTTTTATAAGTTGGTCGCTTTATCAACGATACCCAACATTATGGTGCAGGCGAGAGAAAAAAATTGCATCACTAATTTAGGTGTGGGGGGTACCTCAAAAACAATTTTTTTTAAAGATTCGATTGTACCGTTTTGTAGGCGTGATTAATATGTATTTCTACGTCAACTTTTAGCTTTCTCGTACAAATCGTCTCTGAGCTAGGCCGCGGACAGACAGACGACAGGCGGTCAGACAGACAAACAGACGGACGGACATGGCGAAACTATAAGGATTCCTACGGAACTACGATTCCGGTCGACTACGGAACCCTAAAAAGCGTTTTTCTCGCAAGTTTTAAACAAGTTCTTGAAATGTTTTTGAGTAACATGGTCCAATTTAAGCATAATTTGCCTGCAATCGTCTGAAATCGATTTATTTTTAGTGCCTGGATTACACGATAATCCGCAATGTTAATTCTTTTACACAACTGCCCAAAACAAAAAAGGGGTACAGGTAATGTTTTCAGGGTTCATGTATGTATGTTTATTCATTTCTTTTTTCCACCATAAAATCTAAATGCTTGAACCGATTTAGAAGTGTGCAGTTTCACAATGCAGATAATAAAAATTAATAAGTTATGTACCTTAAAATTAGCTAACTAGCATACATAACAAAATTTAACAAGACTTTGTATTACATTAGGATTGTGCACATTTGACAGCTTCATAACAAAAACTGAAATATAAAATATTTTTGAATATTACACGTTTGTTTTTAACTTACATTAATGTTGAGTTGAGAGAAAAATAAATCTACGCTTACTTAATGACATCAAATTATAGGTCTTAATAAATTTTATTAGAAATAAAAGGTAATTAAGTATGTACACATCTTCATCTTAACAAAATTATTTACTTAGATATTTCTTTATTAAAACTTTGGCTCTCTCATTTACATTACCGTTTTATTTTCACAAACAATTTACATGAGTATAACATAAGCTGAAATATGCATATTTAAGTGCAAGTACAGCTAAGCTTTGTTTGCAGTATTTTTTTACTGACCACATTAACATAATAATTACACAAAAGTACCCCTGTTTGTACAAAAAGAGGCGTTTTTTTAAATTACCAATAAACTATCTACAAAAAAGGAATGCTGCGGATTTAATTTATGAACTCTTGCATTATTGATTTTTCCGTTCTTACAAAGTAAACGTTCTTCAAATTTTTAAAAGTTGAAGAATTACGGAACATGTGAAAATTGGGAAATGGCAATCCGCGTGAGTGGTTTAATGATTATACAAAAATATACTTACTTTTGACAAATGTGTACTTAAGAAGTGAACACTGAAGTGAAATCACTGCTTTATGCTTCGAGCGTGAAACATGCCAGATAATGCAGCAACAGACTTGCTTCAGGGATAAGTGTAAAACTATGTATTTTTTGAGCTACCTACACAAAACGAAAGGGATTAGGTCTAATCGTCGAATCGGTTTTACTATTGTGATATCGCATTATGGTTGAAATCGAGTTAAAACGATCACCAGTTTAATGCTAAAATTTAATCTCACAAAAATGCATTTAGCAACTGATATAATAAAACTGAATTTGAACGGATATTATTTACTCGTTTACTTTTCCATTTTCACAATTTTCCCAAGTTTAGGTACTGATATATTTTTCACGATTCCGTTACCTCTACTTTGCCTGTAATTCCTTTGTTGTCTCAATATTGAAAGTTGTTCTATAGTAAAAGAGCTTGAGGATGTGTGATGTGCCTAGGTATATACTGAACACAGATTAAACAAGTTTTACAAACTTTCTAAAGAGCCCAAACCGTTTTAGAATTACATTTTCACGCCTGAGTCGCTCCTGTGGTGAGACGGGGTAGCGCATTTCTGAGAGCACAAGGCATATTGACGTGTTCGACGCGAAAAAAAGAAGGGTAAGTATTTTATAGCCAATTTTATGCGATTTGTAAGTGTCCACGTTTGTATCACTTTGAGTCTTGTTCGTTGTTGGTCGCCGGCAGCTATTGCCCGCCACACGGCGTCCGCTGATATCTGGAGAGATAAATTGATACTGATTAATTAATAGTTAATAAACATCTAAAAGCGGTGGTAACCTAGTGGGTAGAACATCGGACTGGGAAGCGAGAGACCCAGATTCGATTCCCAGTGCGGGCGTGTACCTATGACTTTGCTTTCTAAGTTATGTACATTTGTGAAGTTATAGTAGCAATACCACTTCCTAACTGTGAAGGAAAACATCGTGAGCAAACCTGACCTGAGCTGTTCACATACCTCACGCTTGCAATCGCCAATATGCGGCGGGCTCGGGTGGTGATTAAGCCCATACTCTCTCTCCCTCTGAGAGAAGGCCTGTGCCCTACAGTGGGACGTATATAGGCTGCTTATGAAACATCCACATAATAAAGTAGATAAGCGGTTGACCCTATACTGACTCGTTGGATAACACGCTTTTTCAACACACCTGCTTGTAAAGTAGGTCTTATTACAGCGTATTTACACTGATAATGCAGAATATTACCCATGCCGTGCCTTTTACATTACATTATCGCACTAGTGCCTTTTCATTACATATCTTTTTAAATATTAGCAAGAAGTATTAATGTTTCGAAAACAGCTAAGTAGTTATTTGCGTAAATATAAAATTAAATTCAAAATGTGATAAATAATTAAAGAATTTCATGAAACTGCTTGTTAGCTTGTTGGTATTTATATTTTGACGGTGTATTTTTACCTATAAATACCCAATTTCAAAATTTATAAATATGTGGCTGATTAGCTACTTTGCCGGTGCCCTTATCTCAGACTTGCGCGCGCGCGCATGCAGCGCTGAGCGCGCGAAAAAATAAAATTACGGCCGCCATCTTTTAAATGGGTTTCTGTTTGTTAAGTTTATTCACAGTATTGCATTTCGTTAGTGTTGTTTTTTTATTTACTTTTCCTCGCAAGTGTGTTGAAAAACGTCGTATGAAACACGTGAGCATTGGTCATTACACTTCTCGTCTCCATTAAAAACCGACTCGAGTGTAATGACCAACATACCACACTTGTATCATAATGTACTATTACCTACACAACACATTCACTTGTCCTGATCCCAAACTAGGAAACCCTGTGGTACGGTAACCAGGTAAGGACATCACGGGCATGGCCATTTGTACAAATCAAGTAGAAGTCGTACCCGTGACCTCTGTTTTGGTAGTTAAGCGTGCTAACCGCTAGACCAAAACAACCGGCCAATTTCGTGTCTGGCCAAGCGCAGTGTAGAGTTTCGTAGAAATCATCTAAATCGAAATATGGTCTTGATAAGCCCACAATATTTTTTAAACGATACCCCACACTATGGTGTAGGCGAAAAAAAAATGGCATCCCTAACTTAGAACTAGGGAAGTTACCCTAAAAAATTTTTTTTTCGTGGTTCCAAAAATTGTCGTAATAAGTATGTATATCTATACCAAATTTCAGCTCTAGTTCTTATTATCTCTGTGCTAAGCCACGGACAGACAGACGGACAGATAGACACACAAACAGACGGACGACACGGCGAAACTATAAAGGTTCCTTGTTGATTACGGTATCCTAAAAGCTGTATAATATGGAGAAAATGAAATTTTTGTTCGGCTCTATCAGGAGTGAAGGGTCGTGAAACAAAACATTCACAACGCCCAACGAAATCCAAGCGAACTACTTTAATCCTCAACTTTAAAAGCTCTCGCAATAGGGAATCACTTAAATTTAATGCCGTGGAAGTTCGCGACGCCCCAGAAGAGGGCGAAGCCCTGCCCTTTGTCAGGGGCGTCCCCGGGGACCGATCCTGGAGTATCGGCAGACAAATGTGATGATAGGATATTGAGTGCGGGGCTTCGGACTTGTTTGTCTAAGGGCCAATGTTTACAATTTCTTTTTGTTTCCTTTATAATATTTAAAACACGCATTTTACTCGTTTCACAAGATTTGCTCGGTCGAAACATTAAACGGCTTAATTACCATTGATAAAAGATGAAAATAAGATAAAAAGTATTTATTGGCATGGAAAGGTGCATTTTTACTAATAAGTTGACCCCACACTAGGCAAAGCCTGTCACGTGGGGGGATGAAAGAACATTTACCCGATTACCGAAAAATACGGCGGTACAGTATAACTTAACATAAATTGAAATAATAGATATATCGATACAGTGAGACTCTGTATTAGCGATGTGAAATACAAATAAAGCCATCCGAACAATGTGAAGAATAATTTTGTACCGCACAGCTGTTCAAACCTATCTTTAATGGCGACATAAGCCCAAGCATATGTACATATGGCTGTGTGTATTTGTTTCTGTCTTTGCTATCTTTAACTTTAAATTGAATGTTAAATGTCACACGAAAACAGTTTTTTTTACTTTTTCCTGTTCAAAGGGCCATGAAATCAGTTCGCACATCATACAGATTTATCTGATTCCTCGGCAAGTCAATGCCATATGTGAATTCGTACAGTCACTTTCCCCTCCGAGCTTTGATGCATCACTCTTGGGATTCGGGATTGTAGCCTAATTTGATATCATGCTCAAAACAGTAGCTATGAGTGATTTTATCCTCACGACTACTTTTGCTTTATTGGATTTTTATTGATCCCTTCGTTTATTCGTTTTTATTTTAGTATTTTTTTCTTTTGAATATCAAGATTTTTTTGCGCTCTAATTGTATACAATGTTTTTATAACTGACGTACGGTTCACTGTTAGCTGTCAGTTATCTGAAAATATACAAAAAACCACTGACAGCTGTCAACAGTAGATTAACAGACTGTTAGTGTACGAGATACTGGGGGTTAGTTTTATAAAATACGCATACTTTTTAATTTGTTGCAAATTGCACTAAACAATATTACTCGAAACCTGCAACCTGAACGAAAACATCGTTCATGTACGTCAGAGTTTAAGATCCGACCAGAGCCAATTCGGGGTGGGCATGCGTGGTAATTAAATCCATACTATCTCTCTCACTTTGTATTAAATAAAATTTCTTTATTGTTATTCTTATTCTCTCTGAGAGAAGGCTTGTGCCCTGCAGTAGGATGTGCATAATGTGTCTGCTAATGTTATGTAATTAACTGCCGTTAATTGAAAAGAGCACAAGCGCGAACATACCTCCCTGTGGTACACGTGTAAATCGTTCCGAGCAAGCGGTTGCAGGTGATAAAACGCCAAAGATTTATTTCAAACACGCGTCCATTTGTTTCCAGGAGGTTTTGCTAAACGGCGGAAAACCGTTGTAAAATGCGTCGGAAAACTTTATGCATTTGTTTGACCAAACAGTGGCGTTTCGGAACGATTGAAAACTTAACATTTCACATAATTATATTCTTTTTGTTGCACTAACCCGTGCTGAGGACAATTTTAAAAACCTATTTAGAGACTAATAATTTCACCCAGGCTCGAAATTTCATAGCATGGGTGGAATTTTTAGCCTCTAAATAGGTTTTTATAATCTCACACAATATTGAATTACCTAGTTTATTGAGCCGTACATTAGTAGGAGCTACTGTACTCTTTAGACCTTAAGCCCTAAGCATTTAAGCTTAAGCAAGGATCAAAATTGCATTTAGCTTCTATTTCTTTATAATATGTCGACGTTTTATTAGGGCTTTATCAAGCAGTTGCGGCCCAGAACATTGAACTTTGGGTATCATTAAAACGCGTAGCAAAAAAATACTTTTTTGGTAACTTATTAAATATTTTTCATCAACAATAAAAGTATTTTCTGCCGAAACTGTGATCGGAAAAAATTTAACACCAAAATTCAGGCAGAAAAATCTAAACTGATCAGTAGAAATGTTAGCCTCTAAATTGTTGTGTTGAAATAATTTCATTGGTAAACTATGAGTTCGCTATGTTGGCTTATGTCTTGTGTAGATGTTTTTTTCCTTTGTTTACAATAACAAGGTAACTTACCACTTGGTCAGCAAGCCAGTGGCTGTGGAATGCGACGCGTAGGGTCCCCCGTACGGGGAATACTGTGAGTAGGGCGCCGCGTAAGCGTATTCACTTGCTAGAGTTGTCGTACCTGAAAAGATAAGAAAACTTTAAAGATAGGGAAATGTAATAAATAAACACACACAACACAATACCTTGCCCTGGTCCGAAACTAGGATACACGCAATCGGGCAAGGACATAACAAACATGAAAACGCACCCAGACTGAAGACATTTGTACAAATCAAGTACGGCGGTCTCCAGCAGTTAGACAGTTGCCAGTCAGTATATCTATGAAAATATTATGTACGTCAGGAAAAATATAAGTAACTTTAAAACTGTAGGTAGCCAACACAATGTAAATACTAGAAATAAACATAAACTTTCGTTCCCAAATTTAGGCTGGAAAAGGTAAATACATCCTTTGTGGGGTAAACGTTTCTACAATAACATCCCTGAGGATATAATAAGCTTTATAAACATGGCTCAGAAGCGAGACGGGTCGGTCGTTCTTCAACAAAGTGTTATCCCCTTTCTTGAAGAACAGTGTCACCACGCTTCTGTTCCATGCTTCTGGCGTTTTTTCTTCAAGCACGACGGAATTGAAAAGCTTCTGAGGAAGTTTAATTACCGGTGCTCCACCGGCTTTCAGGAGCTCTGATGTAATTCTGTTTCAGCTGTTTCAGGGCCATCCTAATCTCGTGCCGGCTAATGTCTGGGATATCTTCGGTATAATGTCACGAAACGAGCTATGGAAAGGGGATTTCTCTACGATATCGAATCAGAAATGATGAAATCCGTAGACGAACGAAAGTCGTCGATAGCCCAGCGGATAAATAAGTTGAAGTGGCAGTGGGCGGGGCACATAGCACGCAGAACTGATGGCCGATGGAGCGAAAACTTTTCCAATGGAGACCACATATCGGCAAGCGCAGCGTAGGACGAAAAGCCACAAAATGGGCCTAGATTCTGTTAATGAATTGTAGTAACATGACAACTGCATGAACATGGCGGTTTTCATTTCATGGCTGCTTTAAGTCTACGCGGGCACACCCATCAAACCTTCTAGGCGTCAATGGTACGAAAAAACACGTCACGTGACCCGACAGTATACCTGTCATTATACTACAATGCACTAACAGAATCGAGGCCATGGACAGAAGACCTCATCCAAGTGGCAGGGAGTCGCTCGATGCAAGCCGCTTCCAACCGGTCTTTTTGGAAATCCACGGAGGAAGCCTATGTCCGGCAGTGGACTTGCTATGGCTGAATGATTATGATGCTAATAAGCTTGCCAGAAACGCGGTTCAAAAAAATGTTTAAGGCACACTTTGTGCTAAAAGGGCTACTATAACATTAAAGATTATTTAGATGACAGTGATGTCTGGAATTAAAGCCAGTTCAATGCATAAGTTCTAGGTTTTACAATAATTATGCAATCTCTGTTAATGAAGGACTTTGAAAAGACAAAATTTTGAGTTTTTTTGACTACTTTTTCTCCAAAATGATCTAGATTTTGAAAGGGATACGTAAGTTAACTTGTAACGTTCATTGAGTAGCAGTTTCTGAGCTACTTTGAATAAAACACTTTTGAATTTGAATTTAAACCAACGGGCAGTCAATAAACAATGGAGTTGATATGTGTAACAATGCTATAGCATAAATGACGCAACAATTTGTCAATTTTCACTAGCTATGTTATAAAACGATGTTTACTGTTAATATTACAACATTATGAATCTCCCACTGCAGGGAACAGGTCATATTTCAGAGAAACAAATAAACAGACGGTGTGGACGTGAAAGATGACTAATTTTTTTAACAATATATTTAGAAATTTACTTCAAACTCCCTTACAAAGTACAATGCAAAAGATGAATGATGTGTGTGTAGGAGCGTAAAAGCCGGTTATGGTCTGTCATTGCTTAGATATAGGCACACTTAGGAGCGTTCCATGTACCATCCCTCCTCCAAAACATAACGAGCGTAACCACACAGACAACGCTCACCCCAAAGGACCGACAGTTTAATATTTATCACCAAAATATGCCTCGAACCCGTTTGAAGTACTGAAAAGCACTCCTGTCGCGTCACAGCCTTGTGACGCGCTTCGTTACCCGCTACAGACAAAGCCCGTATGATTCCACCCCCTGCCACCTTGCCAGGGATGTAGTAAGGGAGAATCCAGCACTAAATGTACTAAGGTATGTTGTCGCAAGACGCTCTGAAGTCTATATAGAAAAAAGGCTGCACTTTGGGACACTGGCGCAACCAGTTAAACTTACACAAACCTACACTTGTAAGTTTACTTATAAAAAAACATTTTTAGTTGAATTAAACAATTAATTCACAAGTATCTGTCATGATTCATGGATTTTTTACTAGATTCTGATAGAAAATTGATATAAATTCAACTACTTTAACAAGATATGAGAAATATTGGGACGTTGCCGATATTTTGGTTGAGCAAAAAAACATCGCCCTTTCGAACTAATTCTTTTGTAACTACTACACATTACTAACTTAAGCTACCCGGTTAAAATTAGTTAAGTATATAATGACTTAATTCAAGGAAGCGTATCCATACTTACTTGAATTTTAAACTCAACCCTAATACGACTCTGTCACCCCCACCCTGAAATTATTTGCATAGAGCCCCGAATAACCTATTAAAGATGTCTGCTATCCCCCCGACACCCCCTCCCACGCCCGCCCCGGGATAAGCAGATTGCGGTAGATTAAAGACCAAAAGCATAAAGAGAAGTGGCGGCCCCAAGTGGGCGCCTGTGGTATGCCATTTTGTACCCTCCCTCTTAATATGCACAAGAGTGAGAATTCTCTGCCTTTCTCTATGAATTTTATGATGTTATGAAAGAGAGGTCCGAGGGGAGATTAGATTATCCTCCAAGTGGTGTGCTCGAAAGCTTTCGCTAAAGTCATTTAGTGTTTTTTGCACTCGTGATTTCTACTGTTTTTCTGTTAGGCGCATTCTTTCTTTTTTCTTTTATCTCGTCTCTCATTGTTTTATTTTCGGCCACGCGAATCGGTCTGTGATGTCTTTATTGCATTTTAACGTTTGCTTGCGAGTTTCGCGTTCATAAAATGCTTTATTTACTTTTTCTTGTGATATTCATTGGAATAAAAATTATTCTATTTCTTTAGCGTTTATAATGAATTTAAATTCCTGAAAAGTTTGCGAAATGTTTTTAATGTAGCTCAATTAATTATGAATCACCAGGTACCTATCTACTTATTACTTTTTACTTTCGTGTGCCTCAAATGCAATACTGATACTTTGCGATGAATACTGGAATTATACTGAACCCATCAACGCCACTTATGAAAATAGAGAGAGCAGGATATAATAAGAAAATCTCCATATACGAAAATGGGCAGTTATTCTCGCCAGAACAACTCATCCTCAGGGGAAAACCTCAAAATTAAGAGATTATCATAAGCTATTCCATACATTTTAATCTTGCTTAGGTTCTTGTTTGTTTTTGCAGATTTTTTTTGCTTTTATAAAATACATTTGATTCTTTTATTATACAATTTGATCAACAGACTGGGTTCATCTTTATCAATTCCTTCACTCCTGTATACTGAGTATGGCAATTGGTGCCTCCTTTTCGTCGGAGACTATGGAGCTTTTCCAAGTCTCGATCAGCCACCCTAGCCTTCTGAGCGCTCCTTTTCCCTTTCTACCTACCCATCTCTCTGTGTCTCTCCAGCTGTGGAACTGACACTCACCATCATAATGCGCGTACGGCGGGTAGGGCGGCGCCGGCGGCTGGAGCACCACCAGGGCTGCTGCGTCAGGGCTGGCGGCGGCCGAGGGAGGCTCCCCGCCTGCACCCCCGTTGGAGCCCGTCGAGTCGTTCGTTGCTGTGGACGGGAGAAGACAGAAGTTAGTTTTGGAACTTAGTTCCTTCATGCTAGCTCAAAGCGGTGGTAGCGCACAGGTAGGCTGTTTGCCTGACATGAGTAAGGTCCTGAGTTTAATCCTTTTGTTTACTAAGTTACATACATTTCTGGATTTGTAGTGGCAATACCACTCACTAACAGAGTAGCAAAACTTCGTGACCCGAGTGCCTGAGTTGTTCATATACCTTAAGCATAGGACGCGGGTGTGATTACCACTGGAGGCTGCTGCACTTGATTTGTACTAATGGCTGTGTGTATTTCCGTGTTTGTAATGCCCTTGCCTTGTTACCATAGTGCTGGGTTATCCTCGTTTTGGACCAGGACAACTGATTGATTATGGAAGTTATTTTTTAATACAGTTGCTCAAAAAGTGGCGTATTGCAGGGACGTATAGCGTTCGGGATGTGGGCTATTACATACTCGTGCTTTTTTTTTACCTTTCCCGTACTCGTGCGTTCTCTTTCCCAACTGTCAAAATAATGTGTATTAAAAAGAAAAACCAACCATGAAGTTTTTACTAAAAAAATTCATAGAAGTTTTTATGATTCATGCAAATACGTATATTTCTAAAAAGAAGCTACTAATTTGTTTCAATATCAGATTTAATGATTTGATTGAATGAGTTTGGTTAGGTTTCATTTCATCTCATTAAATTTCATTTTCATTTCATATCAATAAAAAACTTCTACTGAAGACTTGGCTGTATGGGCATAGTTCCCTTTGCCTACCAGAATGGGTGAAGAAAAAAAAACTGCTTATATTCTACGCTTGGCGCCATTTTTCAGAAATTTTCTTTGCGAGTTTAGTTGTTTGTTGCACAAAATGAGTAATTTCGACCCTAGTTTTTTTGAATTAACACCACCGGAACGCAGTATAATTGCACAAAATGCTTCGGAGAACATTTTACCGGAAAAGTCAAAAAGTCGCTACATATCTACATACTATTATTATTATTATTATTTATTAGCTACTCCAACAGTATTTTCACATTTCATTTAATTTATTGCGTGGAGAGAAGAGAAAAAAGCAAATAGTTTTTCATTTTTTCGCAACTGTATTAAAAATAGTCGTTCAGTACACGTGCGGAACCGTCTGCGCCTCGGCTCGGGTAGACATTTGTCGGAACTCTTTGCAATGTCAGCCTTTCCACACTTGTAATGAAATATACTATTTTTTACTGTACCTTAAATGAGGCCAAGATAAAAAAGATAAAAAAGACCTTCCATGCTGCATAAAAAAATAACTTCATGTCACACCTGACCAAAAAGCGGGTTTTCCGCACGCTACGCGTACGGGAAAACCCACTTTGAGGCCAAGTGACGACATAAAATTGTTTACACAACACGGACCGTAAAATAGAAAGCCCTCTATCGCATATTCATGACCCTCGCCTGCGGCTCGTGTCTTAAACTTCTGCGATATCGGCCTTTCTTTATTTTACGGCCCTAGTTGTGTAAATAACTATTTCGATCTGTATTTAAATTTCCCTATATTTCATGAGTGTCTCCTACACCTATAACACAATCGCTCCAAAAATGCCGACGAGGACCATTGTTTTAAATTAACTCCGGGAGTGAGGCACTGACGCTGGCTGGCTGGAATTAATGCGAGTGGACGCGGGAAAACGTGGAAAAGAAAAAAAAACAAAATAGCGAACGAATTTATGGCGCGCTTTTTGCTGAGGCGAGATTTTTGAGTTGCAAAAGCGGGGAAAGTTCTATTCAGTTAAGTATTCCTCTGAATAACCACGGATCTTCGTCATACTGATGGGGAGTAGACTCATACCTATTTGCGAATAATAAACAATTACCGTCCTGTTATGGGCTGAAATGGTAGTACATCGGAAGAACATAGGCCAAATATTCGAGAGGTCATGGGTTTGATTCCAGCACATATCAACTTAGTTTCCTAAGTATTTGTGAATTTATAACAGCGATACCACTCGCTAACTCTGATGGAAAACATCATGAGGAAACCTACTACAGTGTAGGTACGAGGTTTGTGTATACTTTAGTGCTTAAAATTGCCAATCCGCAGTACTGACTTTGAGAGAAGCGCTGTGCCCTGCAGTGCGCGTATATACTTACCTGAATTGCTTACGTACGTATATATTTTAGTATGTATGTAACTGTATATGTATGTATGGACATAATAATAATGTACATAGAAATCTGTAAAACCTTGAAAGATAAATTTGAATCTAATTATGTGCGTAATGTAGACTGCAGTGAGTCTAGCAGGACTCTTCCCTTTTACAAACAAATACTTATTAAATCCGTACAAAGTTATTCCAATCCTTATACCATACAATTATCCTATCTTCGACCAAAGATCACACTCGCCACCGCAGCTCAATCATCGCCGAGAGACGAAAGATCGAGTTACGCGCAACGCACGCGCATCTCACTTTACTATGAGAGGGGAGAGTGGGCTCCATTCACACGGGGGATGTGGTCGCGGTTGTCAATGGATCTTTCTTCCCAGTCGATTGTCTATGGGATTGTCTAGTTATGAGTATAGCGATAGGTACCGGTTTTCTTGTTCGGTCGAATGCTGATTTATCTTTATATTTTCGTTACACGATCGTAAAAGTTAAAATGTTGTTGACTGTCCTCACTTCACTATGCAAAGGAAAATAAGAGGGCAAGACCTGTTTGTAAATATAAAATAAAATAAACAATCAATAAGATGAGGAAGCAATAGTAGTTTATGTGACTGTCACATAATGAGGGTTCTTAAAACACGAGCGAGATTTTAAAAAACGAGCCTTGGCGAGCTTTTTAATAGCATTCGCGAGTGTTTTAATACCAAGTTATGTGCAGTCTCATACACTACTTTATCTACACTCATAATGAAATTTTTGAAACAAAATGGCGCAATTTCGACAAAAGTATCTTGACATTCAATCGTCTGCACTCAGTTTTGCCCGCGCAATTTTAGGTATTTTTAGTTGCACTTTTGGTACCACGAAAATGAAATTAGGTTTTTTATAGAGTCAACTTTTGACATTAAAAAAAAAAAATTAAGTTTTGTTCCGTGATCACAGCAACACTTTAAAAAAAATAACTGTAACAATAAGTGAAAAATCTAACCTTTAATGTAACTTTATATTACACTTTTTTTTTTATTTTCTTTAAAGTTATGTATTGTTTAAAGCCTGTCAATATGTGTTTACCTTTGAATTCTTAATTTGAAGATTATGATATGAGTGTAGATAAAATAGTGTATGTAACACAAATATTAAAAATCTTCACATTTTCGCGGCAAGGTCAGTTTAAAGCCCGTAAGGTTTACACGCGTCCAGATGGGAAGAGTGTAAAGGTTGATATGACGTCAACTGTATGTATCTTACAACCTCAGCTTTAATCACCGCGCTCGCTCGAAGAAAAGTGAATATCGAAGAATAAATATGTAGGTACTAAGGCAGTTGGGACGATTCGAGAGAGAGAATTAAGCTTGTGCACGGAAATTGGTTGTCTCGATTTCTCATGAAGACAACTAATCAGTATACATTTTGAAATATTAGCAAAGGAAGAAGAAGAAATACATACTTGCAACAACTGACACTATAACTGAAATAAAATATACAGACAATATACAATTCCCTGACCTTCTAATATGGATTGACTGACCTATTGTACACTATGAATTACATTTGAAAGTGAAATTGAACTACATTTATTGGCAAAAACACACTTTGTACATAAATATAGACATAAGCTTACATACTTAAAACTTTTTTTCTTTTATAAAAACATTACAACATACAGGTGCTGTTTTCTGGTGTGTACAACAAGGAATATTCTTAGGCTACCTTGTTATCTGAAAGTTTTTGGCAAATGGACTCATGCTCAGCGATAACTATGCCGCCCGGAGATGCATGCAATTGAGACCATGAATGTGTATTGAGTGTCTATTTATCTATTTGTTTTGAAGTGAGTGAAATATTGTCTCCTGTATGTACTTAGTCATTTCTACTATAATATTTCTACCAGTGAAAACTTATCATTGGCTCTCTGAGTTTATTTCGTTTGTAATGTATCTTTTTCATAGCTGTAAGTGTTCCTATTATAATAAAATAAAATAAGATTGTATTTACGTGGAGCATGCTGTCTAGGTCACTCAATTTAACATTTTTATGTGGTCTGAGGGTTTGACGCATAATTACGCTCGTAAGTTACGGATATTTTAAATGTATTTTTGTTTCCCTAAACGCAGTGTTTAATAAAGAAAAGTGGTTTCTAAAAATTAATAATTTTGGAATCAAATTTTCTTAATCAAGATAAGAAAGATATCCCTTGAATATCCGCAATTTAATTATCAATCAAAGCCTCAGACCACCTTCATCAAAAATATACTCATTTTATTACAATAACTAAAAATAATAAATTGTGCGAGCAAGACAGCATGCTCCACGTAAGAACCGTCTTAATAGATAGAAAGACATTTATACAGATTAATTACAAAATAAATAAAAAACAAAATGGTCGCGGTGGAAAAGGCAGCTGACTCAGCGGTGTGCTAAGGCGCGAGACACAGATGGGACGTGGGGCGAGGGCGCGGTAAGATGTATAGAGTCACAGACCAAGAGCGACCGCGGAGCAAGGACTGTGGTCTGGGACTCTATACATCTTACCGCGCCCTCGCCCCACGTCCCATCTGTCCGTCTCGCTCCTAAGGGTTAGAGCCCTCAGCGCTGGTCTTCGGTTAGCGCCAGATGTCAGACAAGCGATTCAGCGTGCGACACTGTTTGTTTTAGTTGTAGGTATATAAGAATATAAAATAAGTTACGTTGGCATAACACACGTGTACATACTGACATACATTATATATGCAACAAAATGGAAACGCGATAATAAAATATTGGGCCTAAAAAACACGATTCCTTAAAACGCCGATTAAAATAGTCTGTGGTGGAGATTTTGCAAGGAAAAATCGTAATCGCCGATTAAATAAACTGCCTCTTAGGAGTGCTTCAGAGGAATCCTGTTTCTATAAATAAGTCCGTAAGAGAATAACAGAGGGATTTATTTGAGTAATGTACATAAATACATACGTAAACTCACGCCTGTATCACGGAGGGGTAGGCAGAGACCAGGGATTGCCACTTGCTACGATCCTGACAGATCACAGTTTTGAGCAAATGGGGCAATTACCTAAATCTGAACATCTTACAGTGGTGTATCAGTACAATATCAAAGTTAGACAAATCTTCATCATCATCATCATCATCAGCCCCTCGACGCCCACTGCAGGACATAGGCCTCCCTCATGGTTTTCATGACCATGAGGGGTGTTGCCATAATCGCCACGCTTGGCAGGCGGGTTGGCGATCGCAATATGCGGTTGGAATGTCAGGAAGACGCTACTGCCCGTCTCCTGGTAAATAGACAAATCGATGGTGAATTGAAAGATCCAGACAAGTACTTAGTTGAATCTTGTGTATAGGAGGCTTTAGTAGACATTTGATAAAAAAAACTATTTTAAATAAGAGAAAAACTGTAATTCTAACTAGGTGCAGCCTCCACTCGTCATTAAAAACTTAACGGTACACACAATATCAAACACTGAATTACACAAATCATAAAGCACCGCTACAAATAAATGCAAACGACGGTAACCGCGAGAATCCTCAGTTAATGCGTTATAAAATTACTGATTATTACAAAGGTTTAACCGAATACAGTTAACCAATCAACATGCCGAACTGCATTTACGTTAAGCCGCGTTTACATAATCATTGTTAACTTAGAAGGTCGGCACTGTTCGACGATGGGAAAATGTTTTTTTTTTTTAACTAAGTACTCGGCATTGGACATACTTACATACATACGAGCCAAATACATTACCCTCGTTTTGGGCTTCGCCGCAGTCGGGTAAAAACGTATTCCAACATATACTTACATGCCGAATTTCAAAGTGTCCTCCGTACCGTACTTTTTCACAACGTTACCTCTGCTAAGTTTATATTTTGTGATCTAAGGACCGATGTTACCACAGAACAGTTTTCAGGGCGTAACCAGCAATGACAAAGGTTGGTAATGATGGTGGTTTGGTTCAACCTCAGTGTTGTTTATTGGTTTGGCTGATTGGTTGGGTCGGGGTGCCGTTAGGTGGCACTTACTTGAAGCCTTGTTGGAGAATTGGGTATTTGACAAAATATCAAATGAGTTACTTTTAAAACGGAATTTTGAATGAAAATACTGGCTTATGACGTCACATTTCAGAGCACTCTTTTTATGTTTAATATATTGAAAAATTGTAATAACTAGTAATTGACTAAAAGAGATACATTTTCCGAGATATTTTGTAATTTTTGTTTTAATCGAGCATATGAAATAATTTATTGTTGATCGTGTCAAATACCGTATTCAAAACGGTTAGGACGACAAATTGTACACAAAGGGACAAAACCAGTAGTTCAAGAGAGATTAATATTTTTTTTTACATTTTCTGTAAAAATATTCATAAAGAGAGCAATCTAAGCCCGTTTTTTTCATCCAAAGGTTGTATTGGGATGAAAAAAATGTATTTAAAAGAAAATAACAAGACAACGGAAACAAAACGTATCCACTCAACACAAGAATTGACTCATTCTGGGCCCAAATGGGTGTCATGACACCCTGTGACATGGTAACCAGACAAGAACATCACATAAAAATCAGAACAAAAAAAACCACTAATATGTAACAAACTGAATGTTTGTTAGCCACGCATATTCTCTGACTAGGCTTATGGGACTGCAGAATAAAGAAAAGAAAAAAGTAACAACTATTGGGTACTCATACTAGGTACTTACCAATTAAGTTTTTGTCCATTTTTCCCCGATATGATCTAGATTTTGAAACCGGCACCTAGTTTAACTTGAAACGTTCATTAAGTCGCAGTTTCAGTACCAATTTGAATAAAAACATTTGATTTAATTTTATTTCAATCCACAAAATAACCCTTGCCTAGTCAACAGTCGATCAACGCTGGCAAGTTTTTATGTTATCAGACGAAGGGAATAGTACAATGTAAACAAACTTACCAGAATAGTTAGTTAGTGAGTTATACGTGAGATTTCCGCACTTATCCTCATAGTTGGACCATTGTACGTAGCAAGCGCTAAGATATGTAAATACCTCAGACACTAGGGTTTCCTTACGATGTTTTCCTTCACAGTTAGCGAGTGGTATTGCTACTATAACTTCACAAATGTACGTAACTTAAAAATCAAAGTCACCGGTACATGCCGGGATTTGAACCCACGACCTGCAGAATGAGAAGCCGGCGTTCTACCGCTCCGGTACCACCGCTCTAAGCTTACCAGAATGTGGAGTATAGTGCGGATGCGCTGCATGCTCATAAGGCGCGTCGAACAGCTCCCCGTAGTACCCCGTCGCCGCCGTCGCTGTCGCCCCGCCTAGCTCCGACAACAGCCTGTACTCGTCTTTTAATGTCCACTTCGACGATGACCAGAGCTGTGGAAAGATGCGTAGAGTTAGCAAAAACACCACACCAAAGGTCAAACTAACACCACATCGAATGAAAGAGGAAGTGATTATGAGTATTTCAGAAATAATAACACACCTGGCCCTAGATCCTGCTAATGAAAAAGTGCGAGAAACGATCTGTGAAGCTTTGAAATCTTTGAGAGAAGTTTTGCTTGGCGACAAGATACTGCGAACGTTGTCATCAATTGAAGTACTGTTCACATCACAAAGTGCCACTGACGGGAGCAAAAATACCAAGTAAAATAAACCTTAAGTACTTTTAAGATTAGAGACTACAATACTAACGCAAAAAGCCCATCCCAGTGCGAGAAACAGCCGGATATCGAGCACGACACGGGAACAGACTTTTTTCATTTGTATTGTAGTCTTTAACTTCGCAAGTATTTAAGGATAATTTTAGATTGAAATCATGTTGCCCCCACGACGGAGGCCCGTCGTAACGTGGGTAGACCTTAATATTCACAAGACCGAAGCAACTGAAGGTCCGCGTTCCGTTTGCGTTCGCATGCTTTACTAATTTGGACACTTTCATTAGTTTGCATTCGTTCACTTTGTCTGTTGTGGGATAAATGCTATTTCTAGTTTGCACGCATAGATGTACCATTCAATGCACCAACTCCTGAAGTGTAAAATATTTATATTCTAACATATTATTATATGTTTAATATGTGGGTAATGAATGATATGACGTGTAATTATGCAAGTAAAAAGCAGTACCTAATCCCTAAATTTATTTCAACGTAAAAAATTTAATTTCTTTTTGTTGAATGTCAATGCACAATGTTAGCAGCTGCCTTTGGGTCAAGTTTATGATAAAGAAAAGGACAGCGAAAAAAACTCCACTCTGACCAACTTTTTTTATATAGAACATTAAATGTCAAATTTTGACAAGTAGATACACTCTGTCTCTCTAGAAAAAGCTAGTGCCCTAAACATAAACAAATCTCTCTTTTCTTTTCCATCCGCTATGGTAAGTCGTTGATATTAAATGTGTGATAATTTACACAAAATATCATTGTTAACATAATATCTCCAAGGGCAGAGTGGGCAAACAAGAAATGTGTCCGTGGAAATTTAATTGCTACAGCATGTCCCGTGGCTCTTAAGCCAGCCGGTAGCAAGACCGCACTCGAAATTGCCCCAGCCAGCGGTGGTTAATGCAAAATAGTGGTAATTCAGTGCGAATGGGCGCGTAAATTCGGCGGCCATGTTGTCTGGCTGACGGATGGCGGCGGTGGCGCGCTAACGACGTCACTTCCGCCTCCTGTGCGTTCAGAAACCAGAGGTTAATGTGCTGCGTGTGTGAGGCTGGCGTTGTTTTTGTTGTTTTCCGACGATGAGATTTATGGGGTCTTTTGCTATTTTTCTGTGAAGCGAATGTGGTGGAGTGATCGAAGCGTTCAGCCACAGAATACCAGGAAAGTACTTATTTATGTGATCATGTAATACCGACTTCTTTTGTGATAATCTTAATCTAACATTTAAAAATCTCGTGTCACAGTATTTGTTATCGAACTCCTCCGAAACGGCTTCACTGATTTTTTTTATTTGTTTTGTGTTAAGATTGTCTTGATGGTAATGGGTTGGCGTGAAAAAGACTCTTCTCTATGCGTATGCCCAACAGTGGGCTCTGTTTTTGGGCTGATTAGATAGATGGTAGGTCTGAGAATAGGTCTTAGGCTAATTAATATGGCAAAAAAAACGTTTGCCGAGTCAGCTAGTCTCTTTATAAATTGCTTAGATTACCTTTTAAGATACTTACGTTTGAGTATATTTGGTCGCCATTGCAATGACTTCTTTGTCTCTTCACGTCGTCTTCAGAATGACTGTTAAAGTCCCGGTTCTCGTCTGTAGAGACAAACAAATATACATTTTATTGGGGATATACCATACTTATCCTGCGGAAGCTAATAAACAGTTCTTATGATTTCAGGGGCTACACTGTTTGTGGGCGATTTTAAAGAAACAGAATCTCCACAATGAGCACCTTTTACGCCACGCCGACACGTTTGTGCCGACTTAGAGAACACCAGTTACCTGTACGTACAAAAATCTTACGAAAACCTCACGAAGTGAATGGTTCGTATAAGTAAAATCTCTGCCTCATAACGCGGTTAGCCTTCTTCTAACTTGTATAAAGTAAAGTAAGATATAATAAGCGCCTAGAATTTGTGCAGTAAATTTAATAGCTCAGTAAATCTTCCCGGCCACGCTCTGTGGGCAGCACTATGGAGCGGCGGTGCTAGGGATGGGCACGCGGGTAAGTGTACGATACTTGGTATTTGGTTTTGTTTAATAAACAATAAGAATTTTAACTGAGCATGGAAAAATAATTAGAAAAAACTTATATTATGCATTTAAGGGCCATACTGCACTTCATTTATTCATTTTAAATTTTGAATTAAAAAGTTTGCTTATCAAGCAAATTTAGACTCTACGCGAGATTTTTAACCAAAATCACTGTCAAACTACATCCATGGATCTGGTTACCGTGTTGTACGAAATTTTAATTGGATCCAAGGCATGTGAATGTTGCAATAACCTTCTCATTTCTTCACCGCTAATGGTGAAGATACCGAGTCGAAGAGACTCGGCTACATCAGAAGTCAAATATTAAAATATAAATTAAAAATGTTGTATCATCTGAACGAATATTTTAAACAAAGGTTTGGGTAATAGCACTCTTAATTAGTGGAGAGAATAAAAGACAACATTTTGTCAGGATGACCTCGATATCGATCAATCTCGATTTCATCGACAGTGTCCTATCACTACCCAACACGAAGACCCCAACCGAGGTAATTCAAGAGTATTTTATTTCTATACTTTAACGTTACACCGCGAAATAACTTAGCCAACTTTGCTCTATGTGTCTGCTCTTCTATAGTAATTGTCTACGCACTCCGGAGGAGTACATCTTCTTGGCATTATTGGGCCCATGCGGCTCGTTGGAACTTTGTCTTTGAAGTTTGGGAGAAAGAGTTTGTTCTATGAACTTTGAGGGAGTTTCGGCGACATATAATTTGGACAATAAGCGTGCAGTCAGGAGTCACTGAACCGATTTACAAGTAGACACCGAATTTGTTGCTATCGTTTCGACTATGCTATAGTTGAATGACATTTATATGATTTCTAAAAAATGTAAGAAGTATGTTTTAGCTTTTTTATGTATGTCAGATTTGTGCGTGAGTATTTTTCACCCCTGGGTATTATAAAAACCATTTCACCAAAAATTTCACATACCATGACATTGTTACCGCGCAACAAAGTTGTGGTGATTTTGGAGGGTGACATAGTGGGAAGGGAAACTTACCTTTTTAATATTTGAAATAAAATCATGCAATAAATATAAAGAAAGTTAATAAATTGGTCAAAAATAAACACAGAGCTGACTCAGAGTCATAACCACTATTTTTACTGCGGGGAGCGTAAACAGTATGGCGCTGTTCTGGTATGTTATTTGTTATTTATCAGTTGCTAGGCTTATTACTCCCGTAGAACAATTATCATACACACACACACACACACACACACACACACACACACACACACACACACACACATACACACCACTCACACACACACACATTTTCTATCCTTAATTCTACGAACTAAAATATTAAACTGCATGTTATATTTTAATACTAGGTTGTTTATTCGAATTACTAAATGTATATTTGTGGAAGAGCGGGCCCTCCTGACACAGGTATTTCTATACTTACTAGGAGGGTCCAGCCCCTGTATATTATTTGTAAATTTATTATGAATAAACAATTTGAATTTGAATTTGATCATATCCCCTGGGTAGTTATACCCAGACTAGGACCAAGGAGGTAGAGAGACTTTAAGACAAATAATGAGACATTTAGCCCTCGTCTCTCTCTTACGTTACTCCTCGTGCCATTTCCTCGTCATCCTGCGATCCTGTTGTGTAGGCCATCAACCTGCTTAACACCCAGGTTGCCGTTGATGATATAGCTGTGATTTTGTGTGATGGAACAAACATTCTGCGCATAGGCCATCTTTTTGCCTTGCTCCTCATGCAGTTTCCCCTTCAGTCCTCCGGAGCCGTTGTGCAAGCCGTCGACCTGCTCGATGTCCATGATGCTATTGATGGTATAGTTGTAATTTTGTATGATGAAATAAACATTCCGTGACTCGGTTTTCCAGCGTCGTAGTGCAGAATCCACCACATCATGCTATAGCTGTATTTTTTATGGATAAGCAAAAATGCTGCGTGTCGGTAACTTTTTACCTTGCTCCTCGTGCCGTTTCCTCTTCAGTCCCCCTGTATTGTTGTGCAGGCCATCCACCTCCTCGATGCCCATAATGCCGTTGATGCTATAGCAGCATTTTTTTATTTCTCATGCTATTTTCTCTTCCTGTTTTCAGTCCTCCGATGCCGTTGTGGCGATTTGCTCGGTGTCCCGGATGCTTTTGTTACTATAGCAGTGATTTCGTATAGTGGATCAAAAATTCTGTACCTCGGTCATGACCGAAACGTTTCCAAAATATATTTTTACCTTGCTCCTCATGCCGTTTCCTCTTCAATCCTCCCGTGCCGTTGTGCAGGCCGTCCACCTGCTCGATGCCCAGGATCCCGTTGATGCTGTAGCTGCCACTGTTCGGCACGTGCTGCTCGTTCGACGGCGACAGCACCGAGGTCGCGCCGGGCGCGTTCCCGGCGTGCGTTATCACCTGGTGGAGAACAAATATTTTCACAACATAACACGCCTGTGACCCAGAAGAGTCGGTAGAGACGAGGGTCTGCACTTGCCATAATTATTTTCGTTGACACACATAACTTATGTAAGGGTTTTTTAGAGCGAGACAGACCTTAGATCAGAGATAGAGAAAGAAAAAGCGAGAAAAAGAGACAAAAAGAGAAAGTGTGTGTATGTGTGTGTGATAGAGAGAAAGAGAGAGAGAAAGAAAGAGAGAAAGAGATAGAGTGGTCGCAAGAGATAGGAGCTGGTAAAGAAAGAACAATACAGACTGGCATCATCATCATCATCAGCCATTCGACGCCCACTGCAGGACATAGGCCTCCTTCGTGGTTTTCATAACCATGAGGGGTTTTGCCATAATCGCCACGCTTGGAAGGTGGGTTGGCGATCAGACTGGCATACATCGATCAAATCAGTAACTTGCAAATAAATTATACCAGTAACCAGCGAGCGCGCTAATTTAATATACAAAAAATGAAAATTTAAGTTATTTTTAATTTATTTTTATTTTGTGTATTTAAAGTTGCACAGCGAACGTTAAAGGTTAAACTAGGTCACCATTTTAGAATCTACGCCCAATTACACAGTTTGTGCCTGGGTTACATTTTAAGGCTGAAGGTTCCACAGAAAAGATGTCTCACATGTTCTCGTTCACCTTTAGGGGGTTCCCTCACCATGCTTCCCTTCTCAACTCACCGAGACTACGCTGCCCGACGCCGAGCTGATCTCCTACTCCTAATGCTGCTGCTGCTAGTAAGTTGTGCGCGGGTTATTTTGCCATGTTCTCTTCTACCGTAAGCGGGTTCCCTCACCTTGCTTTCCTTCTCAACTCACCGAGACTACGCTGCCCTGCGCCGAGCTGATCTCCTGCTCCTGATGCTGTTGCTGCTGCTGATTGTGCGCGTGCTTCGCCTTCTCTGCAGCCTTGTTGCGGACGATCCTGCGGGCGAGGGCGAACTTTAGTAATGTTTGTCTGACGGCAGAGACCTGGCCTCATTTTTTGCCTACGAGTATATTGCTAAATGTTAAATTCCTAGATAGATAAAATTAAAATAATCATACCTTGATTAAAATACAATCTACTGTATTAGAAGAAAATGAGAGTAGCCATATCTACAGATACGCAATACTATAAATTATGGCAGAATGTGGGGTCCTTTCGCCATAGTAAAATATAATTCATTCGTAATTACAAAACTAATTCCATAACCAACTTGGTTTCTTCGAAAAGACATGCATCTTCCATTACTCAACAGAAACTTTAACCCTAAGCCGCGTACTGCACTTTTCGACGCAGTGAAACACACCCGCGGTCGCAGCACGCGCCTTTACATCCTTTGGCAATATCGCGGCGCGTGCGACGATTTGTTACGCTTCCGGGCCATTGTGGCTCGGCACGGCTTGTGGTCGCAAAAAACTCGGGTGCTTTTTGAGGGTTAATTTTTTGGTTTGTTACGTGCAAAGAGCAAAGTGGAATGTTTGGGATGGGATTATTGAACTGTGTACAGACAGTCAAACAAATTAGTAATTTATTTGACAAAAGTGGACAAGATAAGAGTAAGTAGCCGATAAATGTCTCTCTGTGTGCCTTGTCTCAAAGAGAGAGTAGGTACCTGTGACCCTTGCGTGTTGTCACGGCTGAAGGATGTGACTATACCTATCGTGGATTTCATGATTCACCGCCGTTCTCCAAGCTTTAAAAAATTATTGTATAAGTGTTAACACTTTATCGCACGACCAGCAAAAAGAATTAGCTAATGTGATGTAGTTATAGTTAAAGATAGATAGAGAGAATATTCTTTATTGTATGTGCACCAGAAACTACATTTGAGACTTGAACTTGATAAACTTTATTTCCCAAGATTTAGACTGGCAAAGGTTAATACATCCTTTATGGGGCATTGCATACGTTTTTACAATAAGATCCCTAAAGATAATAAGCTTGCCTGAAGCGCGGTTCAAAACATGTGTAAAGCGCACTTTATTTTTTCGATTTTGAAACGGACACCTAGTTTTACTTGTAACGTTCAATAAGTCACAGTTTCGGTGTTACTTTGAATAAAAAATTTTGACTTTTATTTTGAACAATAGTAAAGTACAACACAATTGGCGGCCCTATTACTACAAGTAATTTCTTCCAGACAACCATTTAGTTGTTATTTTAGTTCCCTTGCTGTCTAATGTACAGTTTAATTGGTAACATGCTCATGTATTCCAAGGGTGCGATTCCCGAACTCTATTTTCTCCCTTTTTATTGAGTTCCCGGTCCACCCACAGCTGCTTCGCTAACTTTGCTTAGCTCAACAAGCTTTTTTGGTTTTCCTTAATGAAATTGTATCATCATCATCATCATCAGCCACTTGACGCCCACTGCAGGGCACAGGCCTCCCTCGTAGTTTTCATGACCGTGAGGGGTTTTTGAGGGGAAATTGTATAAATTGTACAAAAATTGGAAAGGCACAATGTTTTCGAACTAAGACTTTCGTAAGCGCTACACAGCAAGCTCAGCGAATCAGAGCGAAGCCTATTCGGACTCTTCGGATAAAAAGCGAAGTAAAGTCTGTTAGCTTTTAGAATATACCTCGTGCTCTAGACTAGGCTACGGTTTTCGCTGAAAGCACACGAGTGTAATTACTACTTCCTGCTCTGTATAAAACTTTTCTTTACTATTTTGAAAAGTTATGTAAAGTTAAGTGTCATAATGGTTCCGATATTTCTATTACACGAATATATCCGATTCTATCCGATAGTAGCCGAGGTATATTCTAAAAGCTAACAGACTGTAATTGAACTTGGAATTAAGCTAATAAGGCAAAATCCTGCTGAATTAAAGCAACTCTGATTATGTTGTCACAAGTCTACTGAGCTAAATAAATGTACAATATTTTTGACAAATAATACGGATTTAATTTGCCAAAATATACTCGTGTGATTAACGACCACAAAGAATCAAAAGCGAAGTCCCAAGACAATATGCACATGAAGGAGATAACATGTGAAAATTACTTCTGTACTATCAGGATAGTTGCAACAGGCAAGGTATTATATTCCGGAGGTGACACTCCCATACTATACGAGGCTCGGTTCTGTTGTTATTTGAACTTATTAGAACCTACAGTATGAATGAAACTAAATGGCGATTTACGAAATGAAATGAAATTACTCACGAACGTCGTAAAACTCTTTGATAAGCATTAAGAAAACAAATACAAATTTTAAAAGTCAGAGAAATGGTATCTGACCACCGGATTCTCATTCGGGAGGTCGTGGGTTCGATTCCCGGCATGTGCTAGACTTTTTTTTCTAAGTTACGTACATTTGTGACGTTATAGTTGCAATACCACTCTCTAACCGTGTAGGAAAACATCGCAAGGAAACCTGAGTGTGATGAAAGGTGATTTTCCGAGGATTTGTGGGTGTGATTTTTACACACAAGTAAAAAATCAAGACAAATAAAAAACTAATGTCTGCACGAAATCAAGGAAGTCCGGACGGAAGTTCGAAAGTCCGGACGTGTCCGAATAAAATCCCCATAATTGTAACCATACTCCCAAATTCATGTGCTTGGAAGCCCATCAGCATACATTCGTTTACTGCTTATTTTCTGTTTCCTAACTATTTTATTTTTTTTATATGTAGTGCTTATATCACCGTTAATTGGTGAAAGGGACTGTACAACTATTTGCCTTTCGCTCATAAAATATTGCCGTCTATTTCTAAAATTAAAAGTGCTATACGAAAGTTAATATTTGAGAACTTTCTCTTTTCGAAATAGAACACCCTGTTTCCCTGCACTCCGGTGGCTCCGGTGTTTTGCCGCCATCTTGCTCCAGTTGACAGGTCATTCCCTGCCATGATAGATTGCCTAGCGCACTGAGTAATGGCCAGCATCAGCTGGGTTGACATATGCAAAAATTGTCTCTGTAACTTTTATTAGAGAGTTTATTATGATGATGCTGTGTGTTGATTTTATGCTAGACTTGTCCTGTTTGAAGGGGTGATTTATTGCCAAATTTTTGTCAACAAGGTTCAACAAGGTGATTGCAATTTGTGGAGTGAAGTTAAATCCAGCAAATCCTTGTTACAAGGATATCTAAACATAGAAATTAAATATATTTTGAATAGCATTAAAATGTGAAAATTACTTCTAAATTCCGCCAATTCCGTAATTTTCACATTTTGATGCTATTATGGATTTCCGCAAAGTAACACCTGATTCCATACAATATATGTTGAAATTTAAAGTTCAAGTACGTTCCTATTGACATTTTATATGTGTGCTTGCGTAAAAAAAAGTAAAAAGTTCCTATATTTTTCGACCCCAAAAATTTAAGTAAGCCTTATTGTGCACACGTCACACATCCGTCTCCGGCGGAAGGGTTACCAGCCATGTTGGACATCATTTTAACCCTCAAATTTTATTACGCGTTATTCACCGCGGGGTCAGGCAAGTGCACGTTTGTGTTTCGCGTATTATTTTGATTTATCTGCAACGGTGATGTAGCAAGTGAATGGATTTTTTAGGGTTGTTATGCGTCTGTTTAGATTCTGATTTCTGTTTTTTTTTTTTATTGAGGCGCTTAAAGGTACTTAATGAGAATTTGAAGAAGAGGCACAGAAGCATTTTCGATCGAATAACAATTTGAAAAATCTGTAATAAACTATGTTCTCCCGCGTACGTCAGGTCACTGTCAAATTAGCTCACTTTGAAAGGGCAAATGAATGTGTAGAACATTGACAGAGTTGTTAAAATTATTTTGACATTTAAAAATCTAGGTAATTGCTGCCAATTTTTTCGTTTTTACGAGTGCTGCACGTCGGTACATTACCAGGTACTGACGGAAGACCAGCGCTGGAGTGATCTACCTCTCAAGCATATGCTGAGTCAGAGACCCTTTGCATTTGCCACACCCGCAAACTGCTCTCTTGTATGGTCTGTTGATTTGCCTTTTTGTGTGCCTACTTGCTGTACAATTTTGCTTTGTGTTATTTGTGCTATTTTTATCTTCTATGTCTGTCGATGCATGTTTTATGTATCTATTACATTTGATAGATACAGAAAATTTCTCGCTCGTCACATATTTCTCGTTTCGACTAACAATCTGTTAATCTACTGTTAACATATGTCAGTTGGTCGAAGCACATAAAAAAACACATCAGTTCACAGTATATTTAAATTCTTTTAGTGTATGTGGATTAGTCGTCGCAAAACAACGTGCGATCATCCGATTTAACCTACTCCGAACTGTCCAATACATTATTTTCACACTTATGAATCGTGAAAATAGATAACCCAATACAGTGGACAGTTACGTAATAACTTAATCCAAGATGCTCAATCGAGACAATTTCATTTATCATCGGCTGAAAATCTAACCGAAAATTTCGCTCTGACAAATTACGGAGCGGGCTGAATGCGGCAAAAATTCACAAATGTCAAAGTGGGGTTGCCAGAATTATGGCTTCAATTACCAAACGGGAAGGGTCCCGATTAAAAATGTCTCGACGCTGCCGCTGTCACTGCGTTGGCATTTTTTTAGGAGAAGCGCGCTTCTTTTTCTGTTTTAAGAAGACTTCTTCAACTTTAATGTATAATAAACACTACAGGTCTTATTAAAAAAAATCGATTCCACTAAAACACTCCCAAGATAAAGTTAAAGCCGGTTCATGACAGGAATTCCCGTATTTCAGTGGAATCGAGTTTTTATAAATAAGCCTTCTTAAAGACTTTACACATTATAATGTTTTATGCCAAAAGCCCATCAACAAAGAAAATAGCGCTGGATCGAAGAACGAACTGTCCAAATAAGGTTAAAAAGGCAAACCCACGGCAAGAGATGGCTGAGTCACCCTCGCACAACCATAGAGGTGCTCAGGTGAGAAAGAGACTGGATTCAACTCGGCTCTCCCAGATCTACAGAATATTTCCCTGATAAGCAATAAGCGCTGGTAACCTAGTGGGTAGAACATTGGACTCTGAAGCGAGACACCCAGGTTCGATTCCCAGTGCGGGCATGTACTTATGACTTGGTTTTCTAAGTTATCTACATTTATGAAGTTATAGTAGCAACACCACTCGCTAACTGTGAAGGAAAATATCGTGAGGAAACCTGAGTGTCTGAGCTATACACATACCTCAGCGCTTGAAATCGCCAATCCGCGGTGTGCACTCGTGGTGATTAAGCCCATATTCTCTCCCTGAGAGAAGGCCTGTGCCCTACATTAGGACGTATATAAGCTGCTTATGAAGCAATAAGCGGACATAGTCATCGGCATTAACATCAGCGCATTTAGGGTTATTTTCCAACGAGGGTCGGAACCCTGAAAAGCGATGGACTGCCACATCTTGTAATCTTGCCACATCTACCAATTATTGGTAGATGTGGCAAGATTGCAAGGTGTACTTGTTTATAGTAACCTAATATCCAGGGGTGATCCTTGACAATTCTGGGATTTTTTTTCATTGGGGGCGCTAGTGTACTTCTTGGAACCCTTTAAGGTCCACCAGACCTTTCTGAACCACCCCGGGTTTCTTACAGTCCAAAACAGATCTGAAATACTTGCTAGATTCATCCAATCCGATTTAAAATATATCCAATATTCAAAGACGATAGAAATATATTCAAAGGGCACAGAAGACCACACTCTAAAGTGCCTCCACTGCCTGACATTACCGCCACGTGCCTCGCACACGTTTGCACCCCGCGGGGTCTAAATGACCCTCGTATTGCGCTGGGGAATAGATGAGTTTAAAATGGACCAGAGATGTTTATTTCGCAATTTCGACTTGTGAAGAGAGTGTTGTGGTCAATTTAGTTTTGAGGATTTGATTAGGGTTAATTTTAAATGTACTTGTATTAAGATCAAATTTTTTATGGTTTTCGGTGTTTGTATGAGTTGCTAGATATATTACCACACAAAACAATCTATTTTCAATGCGAGAACATTTTTATCGCTGCATACGTCCAGTTGAGTCCAGCAGGAAGCAAGTGGTATCCGGAGAAATATGAATGAGCTTGAACTGAAGATGCAAAATTGGTCGCTATAGAAACCTGTTTGAGAGCCCTATGTCCCTAATGAGGCAAAACAAGTACTGATGATGATGTCTTTGGTACCCCTAGATAGATAGACGGAATGTTCTTTATTGTATGTACACCAGGAGTTACACACAAGAATTAAGCAATAACATAGTACAATACAGTTGGCGGCCTTATTACTAAAAGTAATTTCTTCCAGACAACCAGATGAATTGAAGCAAAAATATGTCACTTTGAACGTCGATATCTCCAAGGCCGTTGGTTTCTCCAATCATGGTTAGTTGCTTTGGAAAACAATGTACCGGATGATACAGAGAATATAATGTGCCAATGGAAGGGCTTTAGTATATTACACCTGGTATTATTTTCCAGGGATACATCGTAACAAATAAGCCACCGTATTGTCCACTTGAGTATCTCACAATCCACACGTCCAATTACATTCATCGTGATTAGATAAGACGCCCCACAAACTTGGTGTTACACCAAAGAATAGTAACTAACAGAACGGCTTTCCAGAAGTATTTGGATATCTCTTTAAATGGTAAGCGATAAGAAAGTCATCATCATCATCTTCTTCAGCCCGTCAATATCCATTGTTGGAAAAGGGCCTCTTAATGCAAGCTCCAGTCGTTTCTGCTTTGCACTGTTCTTCTACAGGTCTTCCCTACTGCCTTGTCAATGTCGTCGCGTCGCTCGGCCTACTCTTGTATGTCCGGTTTCATTCTCTCTGCGACCAACATGATATCTCTTGAATGGTAAGCGTTAAGACAGTCATCATCATCATCATCATAATCTTCTTCAGCCCGTCAATATTCAGTGTTGGATAAAGGCCTCTTCATGCAAGCTCCAGTCGTTTCTGCTTTGCGCTGTTCTTCTCTCCAGGTTTTCCCTACTGCCTTGTCTATGTCGTTGTGTTACTCAGCCTACTCTGCTACGTCCGGTTCTCAGTTGCCACCCTAGAGCTTGCGACTCCATCTTTCATCCTCTCTGCGACAAACATGACCTGCTCATCTCCGTTTCAGATTAGCAACCCATCCTGCAATGTCGGTTACTTTAGCTCGTTTCCTGATCCCTGTGTTAAAGATTCATTTATTCGCATAAACATGTGTCAATAGTACAGTGGCATGCATTGTACTATGGTCTTAAATATAACATTGTCATGTTAGTTTTGCTTCAACATGTTTCGCCAGAAGGTGGCGTGCAAATAAGAGAGTTTCGCCACACACACACACGCCTAATTATTAATCAGTCATAGAAAGGTTATAAAAGTATGTCAAGACAAAAAAATACACTTTATTATTATGATCAAATTGGGTCAAAAAGTAGACAGGCACATGTCTTTAATGTAATGGTCAGTAAATTCCGCGTGCGATCTTTAATGGAAATATCGAGCATCGCTCTCTCCATCTTTACTTTCTTTCATCCTTTCTCGCATACGAACAATCTGTTAATCCACCGTTAACAGCTATTATTTGGCCGAAGTTTATACAAAAAAAAACAACTGACAGCCGTAAATGCTAGATTAAATGACTGTTAGTGAACGAGAAACCGGGGATTAGTGCAGAAATATCAGGTCTAACTACCTACTTGGTTCAAAATAGTCCTTCTATGTCTTTCAAGTTACTTATAGAGTAAAATTGTTTAATATCACCATGTTTGTCACCATATCCGTGATGTTTTAGAGATAGCGTTTATCGGCGTTTATGGCGCGCTACCGTTTTATTAATTTAGATTAAAGCGTTGGGCATATGATTGGCGTGTTGTGTTCGTGATTAGTATCGGCGAAAAGTATGTCGAAGTATGTAGAAAGTACAGAGAAAGAAACAGAGTTTTTGTAAGTCAAAATTGGCCAAACCAGTGACCAAATTGTTGCAAGCTCAAAAAATATAGTGTTATTCATCATCAGCCATTTGACGCCCACTGCAGGACATAGGCCTCTCTAATAGTTTTTAACCATGAAGGGTTTTTCCATAATCGCCACGCTTGGCAGGCGGGTTGGCGATCGCAGTATGCCGTTGGAATCTCAGGAAGACGCTGCTGCCCGTCTCCTGGTAATTTATTTCCTAAGTCGCCTTCTACGACATCCACGGAAGGAAATGGAGTAACGCTATTTTTTAATCCGGCGCCACACGGAAATGTTAGACACATTTATTTTACGTAGTTTTTGTGAAACTAAATTATCGAAATCAATTACGAACTTCTAACGAACCTTAAGCACCAAATTATAATCTTTGTAACTTACAAACCTTATTTCAAATTAAAATTGAACCGGGAACCTTTAGTTTGCTAACCCACTGGTCAACCCGCTGTACTACCGCGTCTTGACACAATCCCTTACAAAATGCCAACAGTAGTTCTCACGAGGGGCGTTCGCAAGCTCAGTCCATTAGAAATGGATCACAGTCAGAGCAGGGGTCTATTACTATGCAATAAAAGAGCTGCACTATAGGCATTTTTCAGAACAAGCAGCTATATTTAACCGAGTTTTACTTGTAACGTTCATTAAGTCACAGTTTCTGTGTCATTTTGAATAAAACACACTTCGATTTTGATTTTATATACGTTCCACTGCAGAGCACACGCCTCAATCACCACGCGTGCCCACCACGATTAGCGATTTCAAGCGCGTGAAAACCTCGGATTTCCTCACGATGTTTGTCTTCAGTATAGCGAGCGTTACTGCTACAACAAATTCACAAATGAACGTTACTTAGAAAACAAACAAAGAAATAAGTTTGTAAGGATCGTGGCAAGTGGCAACTCTGGGGCTTGGTTCATAGAACTACAATTCGTGGTTTACTATGACAATACGATGAACATTGCAGAGTCGATCAACCCTATAGTTTATAATGACAGTTGTATGTATATTGAGTAGCCGAGTCTTCAGTGATGAGTATCATGATGATGATGATGATGACAATACGATGTACATTGCAGAGTTGATCAACCCACTGGAAGACTCGGCTACTTAATATACATAGAATTGTCATTATAAACTATAGATTGTAGTTTTATGAAACAGGCCTCTGCTCTCCGCCTACGCCTTCTGTTTGTTTATTTGCTAACCGTATGTTTACAAACAAAGGCATACAGGCGATAATTTAAAGTATGTAAAATTTCTGTAAGGTACCGCCACGCTACTTATACGTTCGTCTGTAGCAAAGCTCACATCTCGACACGACCTATACTGGGCAATAAAGAGCTGCATCAGTTTCAATGGACGAGATGTACTCAGCCCGAAGGGTTGCCGGTAAATTGCATCAGCTTCGTTTGCAAGTTTTGTTTACAGATTTGTCTTGACAATGCTGTCTAAGAGTCTTTCGGCCTTGTTTATAAAAACAAGATTCCTCTAAAGCACTTCTAAGAGTCAGTTTATTGAAACTGTGGTTACGACTGTTCCCTGTGAAATCTCAATCACAGACAATTTTAATTGGCGTTTTAGAGAATTGTGTTTTTTTTATACATAAGGCTGTTTGTTTTTTGGTATTTTCTTTTGTTGTCTTTAATATGCTAAGGCTGGTTATTTTATTGTTTAATTTCGCTTAGGGAACCAACAGATTAAACAACATTGGGAACTAATAATGGGTTTTCATCGATTAATAACAGGGTTATTCTATTACATTCTTTATTTTTGTTGCACTAACCCGTGCTGAGGTCAATTTTTAAAAACCTATTTAGAGGCTAAAATTCCACCATCCCGTGATCTCTTAACGGTGCCACGAAAAAAAAATCAATTGTTTCACAGGATCGCTAAAGCAAATTTATAAAGTTTTACTGAAAAAGGCAGTGGCTGAAAACCAGCGCTGCCCGGGTCTGACCCGGGTCAGCACCAGCTGAGCCACTACCTTTTGCCTTATTTTATGTCATAACCTAGTTAAGCCTTACTTTTTTTGATGAGGCAATAAATACTTTTTCACTTCTCATGCTCTAAAAGTTCGTCTTTATGTCGTGCGTAGGCGACATAAAGTCGCTTTTTATGCTCTAGAGCATAAAGTAAAATCTTCGTCGAAGACCAAGGCAATCGCTGCAACAGCCACACGAACATCTTTAACTTCATACAACAACCTCTTTATTTTATTTCGTTTCGTTCGTATTCTAAGACCAAGGCAAAGATACCAACAGCCAAAGTACACAATAAAACTTCATGAAATAAACTTATAATTTGTATTTCGTCTCATTTATTATTTTTTATATTTGTTTATTTTTCAATTTAGTAGATCAGTATAGTATTTAAGCCATAACAACAACTTATCATAGTTATAAAAAGAAAATGTTTTTATAACTGAGCAGTATGTAACGACCTTAAGTCAGGTGTCACGTCCCTACAGAAAAAAAAAAGAAAAAAAAGTTAATTGGCGGGAACCATAATTATTTTTTCATTGTAATATTTGTGTTACAACTTAAAATTGTTTTTTGATTAACGATAAATAATGTCGTCAATCGAAGTGAAAAGTAGAGTGTACAACTCGTCCATAAAACCCATTTTACACTCGACTTTATATCTATCCTCGCTCGCAAGCTCGCTCGGATGGATAAACGTCTCGAGTAAAATGGTGCGTTTTATGCACTTGTTGTACAATCTACTATTTTCACCTCACTAGCTCGTAAAAGCTCTGTTTATCATTCGAAATCTGCGTGGAAAATCGCACTTTATCCGCTAGCGTGGAAAGTGTTTTTAAAATTCGAATATTTTTATTCAATAAAGGTTTCGTACAATAAATTACATATATATAGAACCTCATTGGTTTCGTAATAGTTTATATTCTCTGGAGCCAGTCCATTGATGATTGAAATGCAAATACTTATTTCATGTCATGCGCCAGCCTCATTTAAAGAATCGCACTGGACGGCAAGAAAATTTGATTTAAAAAAAAAACTTTAAAATTTTCTTCTCTTTATTGAATTCACTTTACTTCCATTATTTTGGTTTGTTTTTTGATAAAATCGAAAGAAATCATAAAATATGAGCGAAGCTAGCAGCGACGAAGATATAAATTAACAGTAATTTAATATTTATTAAAACTGTTTTTCTTGCACCTAACATTTTCATCGCTTTAGTGAGGTGAAAAGTTGTGTGTTGCGCTCGGCAGCAAAGTTATTTAGCGTCTCGTACCTTTGAAACCCTCGCTACGTTCAGGATTCTATATTTGAACCACTCGCTTCGCTCGTGGCTCAATCCTAGAATCCTTCGCTTGCTCAGGTTTCAATACAAGGTACTCGCGCCAAAAATTAACTTTGCAGCCTTGCATAGCAAATAACTATTTATCTTTAGTTTTTATTCTGGTTTATCACAGGTCAAAATCATATACTACACTTCACTTACAATTTAATTTGATCCGAAATATGTGGTTTTTCAATAAAAAAAAAAATTGATGTTATTTTTTGTACGTCTATAAGATATTTATAAATTCTGAACTTGTGATACCAATGCTGTGTTGACCAGTAAGTGGAAAGCATGTATACATATATGTTGTTACTACTTATATTATAATTAATTTTCATCATTATTATTATCTCTGAGTTATATATGCATTTATTGCCTTATATAATCCATGACTTGCTGTTGGTGCACCTTATAAGAATAAATATTTCTTTTACTTTTTTCGCTGATTTTACTCATGACATTTTACTAATAGACATGTCTAAGCGTTTCTACCGAAAACGTAACACACTGTGTCCCCTTTTCTGGAAAGGTACGTCTAAACTGCCTACAGTTATTAGATAAAGACAGGCTGTTTTGTGCTCTATTTACTTAAGCGTGAAGGTTTATTCTCCTTAAAATGGGTTACAGCCAAATGCTTGCTACATTGTGGCCATGAAAACTGCGGAAGAAGAAGCGTCTTTGATGTTGAGTGTTTTCTATTAATTCTGACTGCATCGTCGGTCTCGCAATAAGTAAGTTGTTGCAGTCAGTAGTCATGGTTGTATTGAAAGAATGTAAAGTTTTCATTTGCTATTATTGTTATTATTATTTATTCGTGCGGAATATATAGTTCCACTAAATTATTCATAAAATTAAAACTACAATAATACAAAAAAACAATCTTAAAATTCCACCATGCAACAAATAATAATACTCTATATACTCTCCACTACTTTTGTTAAGAATTCGTTCTCCTTATTGTTGTTGTTTGCTGATTACTTAATTTATTTAGATTGATTATACGTGTTATTATTTTTAAATGTTATGTATTTTGTTACTGATTTTGCTGTAGATGTCCCTATCATTAAATACATCATCATCAACCCATTATGTCCCCACCGATGGGCACGGGTCTCTTCAGTGAGGAAGGTATAGGCCATACTCTACCACGGGGGCCAAGTCCGGATTGGTCCGAATTAAATACATAAATAAAATAAATATGTTTTTATCAATATTTTTCTGACAACAATACAAAATTGTATTTTCTAACGTTAACACGAGCATAAGACCTAAAAAAACTGAATTTGCACGGATATTTACTCGTTTATTGTTTCATTTTACAATACAAAGTTGAAAAAAGGATGTTATAACAATTTTAAAAACCTATTTATCTATTTATTGTCCTCAGCACGGGTTAGAGTAATAAAAGGAATATAATGTTATAACAATGTTTTAATTCAATGGTCATAATTTCAGTTTTGACGCCACTATAAAAGTAAATGTTCTTGTAAATCGTTATGCATAATTTTCCCAGGAAGGTAAGATAAGAAGATACAATATTCTTTATGACACATGAAATAATAATAGGAAAGATACAGAGTACAGGTGGCGTTATGGCTAACAGCAATATCTATCCAATATCCAGGAATGTTGCTGAAGGAGAAGAGAGTCGTACAGGAAAAACCTGCCTTAAGAAATATTTATAATGCTAACACTTATGGGCTTGTCCCGAAACAAAAAGATTGAATAGAATAAGAAATGAGTAAAAGCCAAAAAAAGAAGAAAACAAAATTTTTCCAACTTCAACAACAAAATTTATATATTTTTTCCTCGTCGCCAATTTCCTAGCCCCAGCCGAAGGGGTTACGTGGCCGCCCAAAGAGCGCCGCCGGAAGTGGGGGAAACAAAGATGGCGGCACCGGAAGCAGGGACACGTGCTCCACTCGCGGCGGAAATCCCGCGCTCGCGTCCATTGAATTATTGCCATTCTCCAGAATAATAACGGCAATGAGAACGATGATATAAACTATCTTTTGTTGGCGAAGTTTTCGGGAATATCCAAAAGAAGTTCGGTGGAACACAGTTATGATTTTAGCGAAGTATTGTCTGGTCGATTCGGGATAGTTATGGTCGGTTTGGGCTTCTCTTTTCTCGGGAAATGGTTTCGCTTAGCTCTCTATGGGTTTCTGTGTTATTAATTGTTTGATTGATTAATGTATTGGATTATGATATTATTGTAAGAAATGTTTGTTTTTTTTTTCAAGAAAAATCTATGCCTAAGTTTGGTATTGAGTGGGAATATAATTCCCGTATTTCGGTATTTCGGTTCATTCGCATGGCGTCGAATCGCTCTCCGTCCTTATAAACGGCGTCCAAATTACTGATGTTCCGTTCCCGGGAATTTAAGGGAATATTCACGGAAATTCCTGTGCTGTATCGAATGATGTTTTACATCTCGGATGTTGTGGATGCCCCTAATTAGGATGGATGCCAGAAATTTGCACATAGATTAGTGTTACTTCTTAGTGTATTGGTTGATATTTGGTCTGTTGGCGTTCCTTAATAAAGTACCTAATTTATTTCCTTAGTCACCTTCTACGACATCCACGGAAGGAAATGGAGTGACGCTATTCTTAATCCGGCGCCACACGGCACACATGAAGCTATTACCTATTGCTATTTAATTTTTATGTGCAATAAAGTATTTTTTATCTATTTATTTGCTACAAATTCGCAGATGTACGGAACTTTGAAAATAAACAAAGTCATCGGTACTACATGCCCGCACTGGTTACGTACATCTGGTTACGTGCATCTGCGAATTAGTAGTAGCAATACCACTCGCTAACCGTGAAGGAAAACATCGTGAGGAAACCCGCGGCTCGGTTGGCTCCGCACGTATTGATTTATCTTTCTTATGGGCTAGGACGACTAGGCTGTCAGGATGGTATAGGTGCTGGGCAAGCTTACTCCATCTAAAAAACAATGCAGCGTCCGAGTGGTCCCTTCACTCATCTAGTGTGAGTGAAGGTGCTACTGGACGCTGCGTAAATCATCTCAGTATGTAGATGCAATGGCCGAAGTTTATCTATTTATCTGCTATTATCTGTGGTTGGCTTCCAAAGCTCAATGCCTCCAAGATTATCTGCCCAGGTCTTGATAAATATTGTTTTGCATATGGTAAGGTAAAGCACAAACAAAGAGTAGGTACTATGTAACCTTATACGCCAAAAAGGCACAGCACAGTGAACTAATATTTAATACCGAAGATATTCACAGTGGACGTTTTCCATGGGATTTAAAGATAGATGGATAGATTTGTATACACGTTGAAACCTGGTTAGTTTGAAAGCTGTTGCTATGTAATTAATAATTAAGATAATGTAAAATCATTAACAATTATTGAAATTTAAATATTTAAACTATTACTTGTAAATAAAAACAAAATCAAAATAAAAAAAAATAAAAAATATTTTATTCAAAGTAGCACAGAAACAGCGACTTAATGAACGTTACAAGTTAAACTAGGTGTCCATTTCAAAATTTAGATTATTTTGAAGAAAAAATAGACAAAACACTCCAAACTTAGTCTTTTCAAGTCCTTAATGAACAGAATTTATATAAATATTCTAAAACCTGGAACTCATACATTGAACTGGCTTTAATTCCAGACATCATTGTCATCTAAATAATCTTTAATGTTATAGTAGCTTTTTTGGCACAAAGTGTGCTTTACACATTTTTTGAACCGCGTTTCTGGCCAGCTTGCTATATCCTCATGGATCTTATTGTAGAAACGTATACAATGCCCCATAAAGGATGTATTAACCTTTGCCAGCCTAAATTTTGAAAACGAATTTTGGGATAGATAGATAGATAGATATGAAAAATTACATGAGAAATCTTGTTTAAAAAAATACGCGAACAATTTATTAGTACTGCCTTGCACGCACCGCTTTGGCTGGCTGCTAATAATTTGGTTGGTGGTGCAATAAAGTGTTATCTATCTATTTATCTATCTAATGGTTCTCATATATAGATTAAAGTTTGTGTCAAGAGATTTTTGGAAAGTGCTCTTTTAAAAAACAAACTAGTATATCATAAGCAGCCTATATACATCCCATTGTAGGACACAGTCCTTCTCTCAGACAGAGAGGGCTAAATCACCACGCGTGCCCACCGCGGATTGGCGATTTCAAGCGCTGAGGTATATGAATAGCCAGACACTCAGGTTTCCTCACGATGTTTTCCTTCACAGTTAGCGAGTGGTATTGCTACTATAACTTCATGCCCGCACTGGGAATCGAACCTGGGTCTCCCGCTTCCGAGTCCAATGTTCTACCTACTAGGCTACCACCAAACTACAAAAGTAAGTATCACACTTTTCATTTTATATTTTTTTCTAAACTATAGAAGTTAAAGATTTAAAATAAAAAAAACGTTTATCAACTAATTTTATCAGCTTTCTTTTAAACTATACTGCAAAATAAAACTTTTTTTCCAGTTCTTTTTATTTCTAAATTATATCTTGTGTACATAAAAAGTTATTGCAATTTTAAAAGTGTGATACTTAGTTTTGCAGGCCAGTGTAATATAATCGATAGCTATTGTTAGGGCACGTTCATTTTGCTACGGCTTTCAAACCACCCAAAATTCATGGTGTATAGGTGCCTACACTATGTTATGCATTGAATAAATTGAATTGAAAGGAGAAGAACCTGTTAATACTGGACACCGACGGCACATTATCCTGGCTGCAGATCCCCTCGCTGAGCAGCCGGTCCCGGATCTCCCACGCGAACATGGTGGGGTTCTCGCGCTTGTAGGCAGCAATGGCGTCCACCACGGGGGGAGTCGCCACCTTGGGCTTGGAGCCGCCGATCACGCCCGCCTTGAAGCTCCCGGTCTCGTAATACCTGGGTGAAGAGAAGTGAAGTTAAGATCTATAATACTCTTGTCTGTATTGAGTTTGCAGTACAGAGTTCGCGAATTCATTTTGTCGTTAAAAAAAAAGTTATTGTCTGTTGTTGCTTGGTGAAAAAGAAAAGTCGACGGTAAATTTTATTAAAGTATTTCATTACGCCGTTAACAGTCTGTTTACCATAGCACTTGGTATTCTAGTTCGGGCCCCGGACAACGACAAAATACTATACTAGGGATTGGATTCTGAAGTAGTAGGTTGGCTAATATTAATATGCTTGCCCATAGCAATAGGAAAACCCTGGTCTCTGTTTATCCCTCTGGGAGACGGGCCTTAGTTTATATGTGTACGTAATACGCTAAAACAGAAGATGAACGTGTTAGTTTAGATTAGATTAGATTAATACTCTTTATTGCACACCATACCTTATAAAGATACATGAAAAATCTTAAATATCTAAGTTACATAGTATTCAACTGGCGGTCTTATCGCTAAAAGCCAGACAACCTTAGGATGCATAGGACTGTAAGATGAAGAGAGCAGATAGGTGTACATACACTATATAAGAACATGACAAATTATAAAGAATAAGAGAAGATGACTTACATTAATAAAAAAAAAACTTAACCTTACTATAAAACACGTAATAAAATTAGACCGTTAGACTGGCGTTGAAGAAATAACTCCTTCGTTTACGCAATTGGGTAAAAAGCGTGCATTCAACCAATCCACTCTTTTCAATTAACCATAAACAAATCAGCCGAAAAAGCGCGAAAATCACACCATGCAGTTCACATCCAATCGGCCCCGGCCGAAGAGCTATCCAAACTCCCAAATCAGCCATAAACAAGGTGTCCCTTCGTCCCGAAGAACTTGGGACTTCGCTGAGTGGCACCAAACAAAGGGACGTGCTCACACCCCGTCCCACGGGGCCTGGCATTAGGGATAGAATCGACAGAATTAAATTCCAGGGGCTCAATAAAATAATGGAGCTGTATTATGACAATTTAATTAGAATTGGTCACCCTATCCTTTTCGCTGTTGAGGCACCGATGAAATTGTAACCGAAATTCAGTTTTAGATGGTTTTTGTATTTTTCCATGGATGTCGCAGTACCATTTGTCCGCTCGAGTTTGAACGTATTTTTTACGTACGGTGGTTTTTGTGAGGTTTCACGGTGTTAGGGTAAGTGTTGTCACGGAGTCCAGCCATAATAACTGGGAATACGCAAGATTAATCTACAATATATATGATATTGGTGTCTTCTAAGACACGTATGTAGAATCGCTGTCAACAGACAATACATGTTAAGACACCAATATAATATTCTTTTCGGTGATTTTACAGCGTCTAGTCCATATTAGATACGCCCCCACTCGATGTTAAATGTACATGTCAAGCTACATGAAGTAGACACTATTGTTTTCTAAGGTTAACACGAGCACTAGACTTAATAAAAACTGAATTTGCACGGGTATGTAATTTACTCGTTTATTTTTTCATTTTACAATTTTCCGACGTTTCTCGCCCCCGGGGCTGATGAGAGTTTCGCTCGTATTTAGTTTGTATTCAAGTGCAGAGTGGGCGATTTTTTGTTCGGGGATGCTTGACGTTTGATTTACTGTTTCAATTTTAGTTTTCTTTATTGCTTATAGTAAGCCTGACTTTTATTTAAATTGGTTTTGGTAATGAGTAAGGTTTCATCACGATGTTTTCCTTCATCGTTAGCGGGTGGTTTTGCTACTATAACTTCACAAATGTAGGTACCTACATAACTTAGAAAATAAAGTCATAGGTACATGCCCGCACTGGTAATCGAACTTGGGTGACTCGCTTCCGAGTCCAATGTTCTATCTACTAGGCTACCACCGCTTTTTTCATTAATTTACCAAATCCATAATATTAAGCCATATTCATAACGAACTTAAACTCCACTTTAGGTGATAAGCCGGGGCTAAGGGCGGGACCACACTGGTGGATGTTTAGTGGCATTACAATCGCCTGAGATAAGTCAATTAATAGTGTACTCACACCCTAAAGTGGACGTGTTTGTGTACAGGCGAGAAGAAAAGAGTTTTGAAAAAGTGGAAATGGAATGTTTCATTTCATGTCACGACAGCGATTTGGTCACAACTTTCTATCTGAATAAATCCGGTGTATTTATTTTATCAATTTCAGTCTTACGTTGTTCCTACTATAGTATATTAAATCTTAATTATATGATATTTCAAATATCTATTTGAAAGTTAAGATAAATTACTTTTTATTCTATCAAAATCAGGTTAACCTCAAGGAAACTGACTAAAGTGCGGCTATGCAAAGGTCGATCTGAGGTCGACTGTTTCACTTATATTGTATTCAATATAGTAAAATACCGAGTGGTGCTGTTATAATCTAACTGACTAAACTGGCAGTCGTGTTTTTTTCATTTTTGTAAAAAGTAATTTTTTTATCTTCTCACTTTTGTCCACAACAGTACTTACTATACTACTAGGGATAACTTTACAAGGGCGCTAGCAACATCGGAGGGGCCCAGCGACCCTAGCGCGGGGTGTTTTTTGCCAACATTATACTGTAATGCCACTCTGAGGGGCCAGGGATGCCGATGGTGTTTTAGGGTTACTTTGGGTGAATTTCGTGATTACTTTTCTAAGTGAACACTTCTTTAGGAGCACTTCTACTGAACATGGAACGAAACTAAGCCGTCACGCTCGAGGGGCCGAGTCTCTTAAATTCATAATTGTTCAATAGAGTTATTAATATAAGGCGATGGTTGTTTCATTGATACTATTGGTAGTCTCCTAACCAATCGCATTCCAATGGCATAACCGATGAAACTTAACTCGGCGCCTTACGCGATTCGATATTCTTCTAACACTAGATCAACGAAGCAGACAAAAAAAAAATAATAATGCAGCATGTACACGTCCTACTGCAGGGCACAGACTTTCTCTCGGAGAGAGAGAGAGAGAGATTGGGCTTAATCACCACGCCTGCTCACCGCGGTTTGGCAAATTCAAGCGCTGAGGCATGTGAACACCTGGCTCTCAGGTATCAAGCAGACCATATATATTTTTTTAATTGTAAAAACAAGTGTTCGCTAAAAACGTTGCCTTCCAACTCCAATTTATTGATGACTAATTAATATCACGGAAATCATTACTTAGACATTCAAACTTGCACTTTCATAACATTCCAGTGCCCAATTTCATCACTCACCGCCCCTCTTCCACCAATTACTAAAATATTCATGCAAATAATAGGTTTACAGCCACAAACAACTCCGGCGGTACAATTAGGCCACTTTGAGCTTGGTCTAAGCCCGAATGAGCTTATATAAGCCAATTTGAGCCGATATAAGCCCGTTATAGGCGTGTCGGGTGGCGTGTTATCTAGATCGGCAATATGTTTGAAGGATAATTTGACGACATACATCTGATGGTTTATTCGAGTGTTTTGTTAGAAAGTCTAATCGTGATTATTTATTAGGTAAACTAAGGCCGACTTGCACCTCTTTCTTAAATGAAGGTTAAACAGAATGTAACTAACATTCTTCATTATATTCTTTTTGTTGCACTAACCCGTGCTGAGGACAATTTAACTTATTGAGAGGATAAAATTACACCCATGCTTCTCTGTACGTAATACAGAGAAATTTGTAAAGAGGTTCGAAACTTGTCCATTAGCTCAGTTTGGAGAGCGCTGACACGGTTAGCCAGAGGTCGCGGGTTCAAGTCCGGGGCCTCGATTCTGTTAGTGCATTGTAGTATAATGACAGGTACACTGTCGGGTCACGTGACGTGTTTTTTTGTACCATTGACGCCTAGAAGGTTTGATGGGTGTGCCCGCGTAGACTTAAAGCAGCCATGAAATGAAAACCGCCATGTTCATGCAGTTGTCATGTTACTACAATGCATTAACAGAATCTAGGCCCTGGACTACAAATTATACTTCTACAAACCTACATGTATAAATTCTTCTAATTATTTAAATTATTTATAACTTTTTATTGCTGTAGGTAGTGTTTCGAAGTCGGTTTTATTTTTTATTTAAAAATTTTTATTTTTCAATTTTTAGTGGGGGAGCGGGAGAAACATAAATGAGTCCCTGATAACCATAATTCCTTCTTACTTCGTTACTTTAAAATTTGATGTTCTAAATTTCCATCTCCGAAAGTCTTCAAATTAACTTGGGACTACTTTTACGCTATTTTATGAAACATCCGGATATTACTAAAGGATGGGCCCCAATAGCGCTTATTTACTGCTGTCCATTGAAGAGTTCCGTTCTCCATCTCTGAAAGTCTTCATCAGATCTTCACCAAATTAAAATGGGACCAATGGTACGTTATACCTGTTCGGACAAAACAAGAATTGTCGAAATCGGTTAAGATTTGACGGAGTTATGGAGGAACATAGCAAAAAAAAATATATAGGTACGCTTCGAATTGATAACCTCCTCCTTTTTTGAAGTCAGTTAAAAATCGATGAAGCCGTTTCGAAGGAGTTCGATAACAAACACTGTGCCACGAGATTTTTATATATTAGATTATGGTGGGCAAGATTGACGGAAGGTGGGGTGTTGGGAGAAGAAAGAAATCGTGCCTTAGAAACATCAGGGAATGGACGGATGTAGCCAGCGTTGAAGACCTGTTTCGTTTGGTGATTAATGGAGATAAATAATTATGTGGTGCTGACGGCCAATCTCCATTAGCGGAGAGGCATAGGAAGAATATGAGCGGTGTAGCGGAGCGGTAGTACGCCGGCTTCTCATTCGGGAGGTCGTGGGTTCGAATCCCGGCATGTACCAATGACTTTTTTTTCAGTTACGTACCTACATTTGTGAAGCTATAGTAGCAATACTCGCTAACGGTGAAGGAAAAAATTGTGAGGATACCTGAGTGTCTGAGGTGTTCACACACCTCGGCGCTTGAAATCGGTGGGCACGCGTGGTGATTAAGCCCATTCTCTCTCTCTCTAAAAGAATGCCTGTGCCCTGCCGGACGTATATAGGCTGAATACATATTAATAAGAAGAAGAAAGTTGGTTTTGAAATTGATTGTAATCGTTAGTAGCGAGTGAACGGCGTAAGCTCGTCGGTTAAAATTGTCTTCTATCTGAGAGGTCGTGAGTTCGATTCCGGTATGTAACTATAATTTTTTGCTCTAAGTTATTGATACATTTCTGAACTTTAGTAGCAATAATATTCGCTGATTGTAGAGCAAATCATCGTGAGGAAACCTGAGTGTCTGGTATTCACGCCTCTGCGCTTGAAATTGCCAATCCGCGGAGGGAACGCGCAGATATATCGGCTGTCCCAAAATAAACACAGTAAGGGACATACCCCTATCGGTTACTAGTTGGTTCCTGTAACCAATAGTGGAAATAACGCGGGTTTGAAAAAAATGTCCCTTACTGTGTTTATTTTTGGGACAGCCGATATTCCCTCTCACGGAGCGGCGACCAAGGACAGGATGAAGGTCAGTGGGCAGACCAGCGGTCGGATCCAGCAGTGGGCAGCGGTGGGCTGCTGATAATGATGATGATGATGATGATGATGATGATTCTCTTTCTCTTTTTAAGAGAAGGCTTGTGCCATACCTGGGGATGCATGCTGTTCACGTTATGTCATAGATAGATGGAATAGAGATCACTTTACACAAGATTAAACACAAAAAAAAATACACAGATCATTGTTGTATTTTTGTTAACTGAGTAATGTTTAGAACCTACCTGCTTTCACCTACACAAAATACAAAAAATGGTTTCCTTTTTCCATGTATAAACTTTATTATGCATGAACATAGGTACGTTGTGAATCAACGCGCCTAATCAGTAAAAATAATCGTTTAACGTAATCTAAATAAAACCACACATACGAGCGAATTCTGAATCATAAATAAAAGTACAGTCAACATTATAACTCCACGGGCACAGACTTGTTTCAAGGTATCTCCCATCCGAGTCCCCGCTGATCACATAACTTGATTTTCCTATTAATTTCAATATAGCGTTAGATGTTCTAATATTACATCACACCAAAACGTTCATGTGAAAAAACGAAACAAGATCTCGTCGTATGAAATATACTTATCACAAAAAGTGGTTTCTTTCGGTCTAGATTAATATATTGAAGAAGGAAGTATACGTATAAACATAAGATGTAATATATAACAGCTACATGAATTATTTGTGATTGCTAGTTACGTATTGATTTTATTTGTTGTAAAAAACTCGGTGTTGGGTACAAATAATCTTTTTCATTCTCATTTTCATAAAAAAACTAGTTGGATCTGTAATCTTATCATTCACAACTTATTTACACATTTAATTTGAATCTCACAAGCTCTACACAATAAGAAGAATTCTCAACACTTTGTCTCAGCGCGTTACTTACAGCTACTGGCCACTTTTTGTTAATTTTTTAATGCAAAATAAAATAAAAAAATATTGTTATTCGAATCTCGTATTTCATAAACAACTGTACCTCATACCTACACACAAACACACGAGCCCACCAGCGGAAGTGTGGCGAGCGTCACGCTTTCTGCCCCGACGGACAGACAGACAGAAAAAACACGTAATTATATATACGGAGCCAGGACTTGTACTACTTTCGTTGTTAAGTCCATCTGACTTGAAAATACTAGAACGCGGCTTACTTAGTTTTTCGCGGAACGCTACGGCTTCAGTTCTAAGTGTCAATTAAATAAATTGGCAGGCTAAGGAGTTAATTGGTACCCTGAAGTTTTCTTCCTTCGTGGTTAACATGCTTTTTAATTTTCGTACATAAAACTGAATTCTTCATGTGATAAAAAATGCATAGACCACAAAATAAAAACCAGTGAAACGAAGAATATTAATTAGTCGTGAACTTACCAGATACCGTTCGTGAGAGTGGCATTGGGATCCGACCATTAATACAACCTAAGGTCCCAAGATACTAATACGAACTTAGCCGCTCCCGAAAACATCATAGTAAACAAAACGTGCACAAACACGGATGTGAGATAGATATAATTTCAATATTCCTACAACACAGGGCTCTGCAAATGTAGAGGGACGAGCCTTTGTCTGCTTTTAAATTGAAAACTGACCGTAGGGATGTGCTGAAATGTATTCGGTTATCGATAGATTCTTGTGTAAAAGTTAGTGAGGTGAACTGTCTTTAGCCGGGCATAGATCGAAAGTGACAAGAACGAAAATGCAGACATTTTGTAGACGAAACGAATCAGTGTAAACATTTTGGCGAAAGAAAGAAAACTTCAATGAGATCAGCGAAGCAATCCCAAACGGGGAACCTCGTTCAAATTCGTTCGGTTGTACTTTTACGCAGTATAACATATCGCACTCAAAATTATTTGATGGTGTCTTAATTACTTGATCTTCAATATATATACATATATTCATATTTATTGCAAAAGTGATCTGTCAGGATCGTGGCAATTGGCATTCCTTGGTCTCTGCCTACCCCTCTGGGATACATGGGTGAGTTTATGAATGTAAATATTTCTAAATGTAAAAAAAATAACATTTGGCTTGTCATAAGAGTATTTTCAGCTGACTTTAGAACGAAGGACCTCCAAAATTAGATTAAACTGAAGTAAAATAACAGTAAAACCTTATGTCAGTGTAGTATAAACTCACTCTGCTATTATTTTTTTACAACTAACATTAAAGAAGGAAAATAATTAATAACATTTGAACTACAAAATGGGTCGTAAATACAGACTAATAAATATATTAAAAAATAACAAAGAATTCACGTCAATCATCAGCTTCAGAATGAACTTTTGAGTGATAATCACAAATATTTTTTTCTTATTTCTTCTTCAGCTAAAGCCTCTAATTGCAGACACGCCGCATCGAGTTTTCTATCGATAAGCCGATGCCCATTCCTACGCGCCCCGTGGGACAGACCCACGGACAGCGCTCGAATAGAAACATAGGCACAACAGTGTACACGGGAATACGTTTGTTTTTCAATTTATCGTCCGACAGTGGTACTGTATTTGGCTTTTGATTCCTGCTCTGTTTCTAGGTATTGGTTTACCTGTGTACAGGTGAACGAAGGAAATGAAGTGCCTATACAGTTTTTTACCATTTACGTGACTGCAATGCAGCCTACATACGTCCCACTGTAAGGCACAGGCCTTCTCTGAGAGAGAGATTAGGGGCTCAAACACCACGCGTGCCCACTGCGGATTGGCGATTTTAAGCGCTGAGGTATGTGAATAGCTCAGACACGCAGGTTTCCTCGCGATGTTTTCCTTCGCCGTTAGCGAGTGGTAGTGTTACTAAAAAAATGACAAATATACTTAACTTAGAAAACAAAGTTATTGTTATATGCGCCGGGGTTAGAACCCACAGCCTCCTGAATATGAGGCAAGCCTTCTAAGGACCGCGTTACCACCGCTTATTATTATTACCGTAGATTTCTGTGACTATAAGGGACTGTATACAGGATGGCCTAGAAAGCTTGAAGTTTGACAAGCGGAAACTAGGAGGTTTGATTCAAACTTCCAGCTAGTTTGAATAAAATTTCCCTAGTTATGCGTCCTCACCGTAGGACGCCCACCAGCTCGCTGGATCTGAGTCGGATTGCTGGCAGCGGATAAGGATAGCCGAGGATAGAAGGAAGTGGCATGCGGGGGGCTGATTGGTTGCGTCGTCGAACTCTATGCTATCTGGAGGGCGATTCCTGACCTCTGCTGTTCTGTAGCAGATCATCATCATCAACCCATTATATCCCCACCGAGGGGCACGGGTCTCTTCCCTGAGGAAGGTATAGGCCATACTCCACCACGGGGGCCAAGTCCGGATTGGTGGAGGCTTGTAGACTAGTGGCTCGTCTACTGTCAGAAGTTGTCAAGCCGCCCTAAGGCCTCTGACTTGGCTCAACGACTGCCATCTATCGACGGCAGCCGGCACCAACAGCTTAACGTGCCTTGCGAAGCACGGAACGGCTCGGAAAAATGCCATTAGCGTTAGGCATAGACGGCGACCCATCCATGCACTGAACGCGCCCGGTGTTGCTTAACCTTCGTGATCGTTTTTTAAGATCACTCAGGCAGCCGGGGCTACGAGCGATTCGTAGCAGCAGATATGTAGCAGATATGTAAAGCTTATCCCTCTGGAGTCTAGGTGTAACCATAACAAAAGGCTACATCCAAAGGGCTCAGAAGGACACAGGCTTTCTCTGAGACATATAGTAAAGGCAAATCAACTCATGAGCATTTTGACAACTGACAACCGTTAGTTATGGACGGGAGCGCAGTGAGTATAAACTTAATCTGTAGAATTCTAAATGGCCCGATCGGACCACCGTAACAATGGTTTTTGGGTTCCGTAAACAGGGGTAAGGGACCCTATATTACTAAGACTCCGCTGTCCGTCTGTCGGTCCGTCCGTCTGTCACAAGGCTGTATCTTATGAACCGTGATAGTTAGACAGTTAAAATTTTCAATTTTTTTGTTGCCGCTATAACAACAAATCCTAAAAAAAGAATAAAATAAATAATAAGGGAGGCTCCCAAACAACGAACGTGATTTTTTTCCGTTTTTTGCTCGATATTAATAACGCCAACCGGTAGACGTTTGAAATATTATTAGTTTGAAATACGGAACCCTTCGTGCGTGAGTCCGACTCGCATTTCGTCACTTTTTTTTATTGTGTTTTTCAAGGTCATAAGCTAACAGGTTAGTCACGCGTGGTTACCACCTTTTGCCAATTCCTAGTGCTATTATCAGTAGTGGTATATAAATAAATAATTCAGTTTTCCCAGTTCCTCGTACAGTAAAAAATGTTAATTTACTGTTGACAAGTGTCAGTTGGCCAAAGTGCATACAAAAAAAACTGACAGCAGGTTTGTGGATTAACATCACGTATCTACGGGGGACAGGGGGTAAGTTCTTTATGAGACGTTTTTTCGAATAAATAACACTTCGTTTTTGTGGTATCGTAGGTTATTGATCATGATAAGTGAGTTTACGATATCAACTTATCATCTGTGGTTAGGATAACGACTCCTTCCCTGGCGGTAAGCCGCAGATTAACTGAATCATTAGGTACGCTATAATTACACTGATTACTCTGCCATTACACAGTCGGTTGGAATAACCAAAGCAGCAGTTTATTTAACTAAGTATTAATGAAGTAGGTATATCTTTAACTTGCTGCGGTCGCGGCTTCGCCTTCGTGAAATTGTCCGATAAATATGCGTCCATACCGAAGGCTAATAAGAAAAATTGGTAATATATTTTATCTATTTTCAACCGTATAGATTTTAAAAACCTATTTAGAGGCTAAAAATTCCACCCATGCCGGGACTTGAACCCGCAACCTCTGGCTAACAGCGCTGTCCCAACCGAGCTAATGGGCAAGTGCAGGCTTTAGTGAAATTTCGAGCCTCTTTACGAGTGGAATTTTTAGCCTCTAAATAGGTTTTTAAAATTGTCCTTAGCACGGGTTGGTGCAACAAAAAGGATAGATTTTCGTTTTACATAAGCTAAGTCACAACAACTTAAATATACTGTGTTATGGATAAGTTAAAAAAACTGAAATCAAAAACGGAATACTCGGAGTTTAATTGAGACACAAAATGGTAATGGTAAAATAATTTTGGAAATCGGTTTATTAGTTTTGTAGTTTATCTTCTACATCCAAACTTATAAAATTTACCTGTTTTTAGCTATAACAGTACTTTTTAGGGTTCCGTACCCAAAGGGTAAGGGACCTTATTGCTAAGACTCCGCTGTCCGTCCGTCCGTCTGTCACCAGGTTGTGTCTCACCTGGTGTGTCAACAGGTAGACGCTTGAAATATTCAAATGTTGTATAGATTATGGTACGGAACGTGAGTCCGACTCGCACTTGGCCGGTTTTTTCTTACGATTTGGAAGTTTTCCCTGTACTAACAGTTATTCATGTTATCAAGTAGAACCTGCTATTTTCAGATATATATCTATGCAAAAATTAAAATTAAAAATACTTAAATGTAATTTTGTTATAGGTACCTACTATACAGGGAACCTTCATCTGGATGAATCTAGTCGCCAATTTGAACTACATTTACTTTGTTTACATACAATTTTCACTTTATTGTACACACCAAAAGACATACATACACTCAAAATTAATTAAATCATAAATATAAATAATTAACAAAATGATAATAAAAAATTCACCTTGGGCATCGTCAAGAGATTAAATAGGTGTTTACTTATGTTAGAGCCAGAGAATTAAATATCAGCTTTTTCATACATTGCATGAGAAAAGATCAAAAATCAAGAATGTATTTCATCGTAAAGAATTTATACTTATTCTGTTTGTCGAACGTCAAGTTGTACTTAGTAGAGAAAGAGGTAGCGAAAAAAAAAACACCACTCTGACCAACTTTTCCCAAATCATCTTAAATCTAATAGGTACATAAGTTGGTACGAGTCCCTGGGAACTTAAAAGTATCCGAAATCCCTAATCTTAATCATGAATCTTAAAACCACGTAAACAAAAAATTTTCTCCGATCGCATAGTCAGAAATATACTACTCCGTCAAAAATTGGCCTCTTCTACCTCCAAAATCACAATAAAAGCACGAGCCTCAACTATTATTGTTATCTCCATGTTTTTACTCGACTAATGACTCCCATAGAGCACCAGAAGTCACAAAAAAACAACAACAATGTACCCAGAACAATGGAAGAAAATGACATAAGTGTGTCGACTTCCCATTTTACTTGGAAAACTGTAGTCGCTGTGAAGTTATACAGCTTCTACGTGACTGTAGGTCGCCAGTAATGCTGTGTAAGGCACAAGATCACTTTAGATGCGCACGCGCCGCTGACTAGCTAGCGTAACGGGAGCACACACACACATACGATTTCTTGTCTATGTTTGGGTACTCTAAGCCGAGTTTTCGGTACAGTAGACAGCATGGTGACCTTACCACCAGTAAAGTCCTTAGCCGTGTAATTCCCGGCAGATAACTTGAACGAAATTATCGAAGTAGGTATGAGTTTGCGATGGACATGTAAGAACGATTTTTGAATTATATTTGTTAGTTTGATTAAACTTCGTAAAATTCTAAAGTCACATCCCGCGTACCAATGATATCGACACCCGAAATACGCCCATGCAACATCATACTGAGTTAAACTGCGACTTGTAACAAAAAAAGTTGAACGCTTTTCTACTTAATCTTAAAATGGGCTCTTGAGTGACTATTAATGATTCTGTTTACCGGAGTGACTATTAATGACGATAATATCTCCGCCGGAATATGCACATACTCTCTTTTCTGTATTGCGTACTGTTTAATCCAGCAACTCTTTCATATCTAAAAGAGCGCTTCGAGTTTCTTCACACTTCTCATGTCCTTAATCTTGGCTCTTCCCCAAACCTAGTCCTAAAAATCCCATCCCATCACACCGCTTTCTACAGCCGTTCCTTCACCGTGCAGGCAGTCCGATTATGGAATGCAAGTTGCTGCCCATTTTTAAAGGTAGACGAGTACTATCTCGCTAGTTTACTGTAACACTGTTTCTATTATTTGTAATATTGTTCTGTTGTTGTTATTATTTATATATACTAATCTTCAACGAACTATAGTCGCGCCTCGTCGACACGACCAGAGACCCCAGGGCTGGCTATTACCTCGGGCAGAGGATAAGTCTCGCTATCCAACGAGGTAACGTAGCCAGCATACTGGGCACCCTTCCCAGAGGCGGCGATCTGGGCGCAGTTTTCTATATTTAGTTACTTGTAATGTCAATAGTAAACACTATTAATTTATGACTGTAAATCTATATAAATAAACTAAATAAACTCAAAAATAACCTTTTTATTTTTATTTATGTAAATTATTTGTTGGTATCTGTTGATAATTTGATATAATCACCCGCTTATTTGGGCATGTATAATTCATATACCTCTGAAAGTATCATTTTGTATGTTTGTATGTCTACTTCCTTCTCCAATGTATTAGTGCAGTACATCCAAATGTCTGAAAGAGATCACTTTTAGTAATAAGGCCGCCACCTGTACTCTTAGATTAAGAAACATCTGTGTTATTTCCATTTTTATGTACAATAAAGTGTTCTCTATCTCTATCGTTCTATCTGACGTAATTTTGGAAAGTGTCGGAACAATGTCATTCCAAATCATCAATGTAACAGCACCCTTCCTTTGCAGGCTTCAAAATGTCACTGTGTAATGTGACATATATGAGTCGAGTAGACAAACTGACAAACTAGGAAGCGGAGAACAATAGGCTATTGAGTAAACTATGCAAGATTGTTTGTCAAGTTTTTTTGTGGTACTCCCAACAATATAATAAACACCAAAAGTTGATCTTATTGCTCAGGGCTTAGGTGTCAATATCGAAAAAACGATAAGCATCTCCAGATGGAGTCAATGGTACGTCTTTTATTTTAAAGACTGTGTACATTTACGAGTGGAGTTTTTATGTATCCTTTACTTGGGTTGTTAACTGCTTAGGTGGAGATTGTCCCATTGAAGTTTCCTTCATCCAACATTGTCAACCTTGACGCGTGCATTATGCAGATAGATACAGAGACATGATTTCCGCTATCACGCTTACACTCTGCAAGATAGAGTGAGATAGCGCCACTCATGTAACTCGATGGGAAACATACTTCAAAATTAGATTCGAGTGATTTGAATTTTATACCAAACGATATCTCCTTTCAAAAACTTTCTTTTTATGTAGCCTATATGTACGTTTCATTGCCGAGTACAGGTCTTCACTCAGAGAGATAATATGGGCTTAAATACTACGCGTGCCCGGATTCGATTGGTGCCCGAGTGCCCACCTGCAATTGGCTAACATACTAGAATAGACCCTGTTAAAACTAAATTATTCAATAAGATTATTAATCTAATCTAATCTGTCGTGCAATACTTGTACGTTACCTATTGGTGTGGCTCAAATAAATAAACTTACCTAGATAGTATCTTGGAAACGCAGCCGTGGGAGACCCTCAGCTGCCGACTGATATCACAGGGCCGCACTCCGCTGTGGGCCAGCTCCACGATCCTCTGTCGGACCACGTCAGGAAGGGGCCGGCCGTTCACGAAGACTCCGCCTAGCTGGTTCACGCCGCCGTGGCCTGCGGAAAGAAACAAAGGTTAAGTATCCGGTCACATATGCCGAAGAACCGATGGTATGCCCCTATATTACGCCCACCAAATCCTACCGTCTTACTGTCAAGTTAGTATGGAATTTGACAGTTAGACGATTGGAATCGGTCAGGATTTGGTGCGCGTAATGAGGCCCCTGTAAGGTGCAAAGGTTCTCGAGTAGTCGTCACGAACTAGCAAATGCAGGATGCCCACCAGCTCGCTAGACCGACCCTAGTCAGATTCGGTATCTGACCCAAGATAATGTCTTATGAAGAACTGTTGGAGATCATCATCCGATTGAGCGCCTCGAGTGGATACTGGACATGGATAGCAGGTTCATACTCTTAGAATGGATCACGGCCACATAGGTAGACTAGCTCTGAGTGGATCTCTCTTATTACTTGCCGGGTGACAATCTATTAACACAAACTGTTTTAAAAGCTGAGAAACAATTACTAAAGTTATTGTTTAATCAAGCTATATTCTAAGAGACCACAGAACACAAAGAGACTATCTACTGAGACTTCGTTAGGATCTCACGTATTAAGGTGCTCTTCATCAGACGAAACAAAATTCTTTGTCGAAATTTTTTGTCAGTGAATAACCCCACAGATAACTTGGACAAAAATCCGCGCAGTCGGGAGAAGTTTCCGATGGACCCATATAAATTTTTTTTTTACTAAAGTCTGAGGGATTCTAAATCAGATCCCACGTCCTCCGCCAATGAAACCCGAAATACGTCCATGCGAAGACAAAATCATTTGTTCAAGTTACTTGTTGAACGTTATACTTATTCGAGAAATCCCCGAAAGTAAAGTAAAAAAAACCGGCGTGCGTGCATGCAACAACTAATGAATGTTGATGAAGCGAAAGAGATCTGTCAGGATCGTGGCAAGTGGTAGACCCCGGTCTCTGCCTACCCCTCCGGGATACAGGCGTGAGTTTATGTTATGTTGTAAAGGAAAAGTAGTAAGTTACATATTAAGTAATAATAAATGGTTGCAGAAAGTAAGTTAACTGTGGTCATCACGCTAGGTCAAGCATATATGGAGCCTTCTAAAACGTTGAACAACGGCGCGTCTGTCTCCAAAAATCCCGCCTTGAGCGGCTGTATCGATTTGGACCGGTTTTGCTCGGCTGCGCGCCGGCACGCCCGGCTTCACCCGGCTTCACCCAGCTTCACCCAGGCACGTCCGGTCAATCGCACTGCCTCGCCCGGTTCACGGTCGATGTTTGTTTTCATTAGCCGTTTATTTCGGAGTTTTCAGTCCCGGTCGGGTAAGAAACGCTTTCAGTTTATTTTCATGTTAGATTTTAGATAGGCTTTTCAAGATAGATTCAGAGGTACGTACCTAAACCAGTTAAATAGAAGCAATCAAGCAAAAAAAAAAAAACCGGCCAAGTGCGAGTCGGACTCGTGCACGAAGGGTTCCGCACCATTATCTATACAACATTAGACACAAAGATAAAAAAAAATCACGTTTGTTGTATTGGGGCCCCCCTTAAATCATCACGGAACCCTTCGATTGCGAGTCCGACTCGCACTTGGCCGGTTTTAAGTTTCGTACGTTCATTGATGAATTTACTCATATGTATCCCGGGTTGCCTCCCGACAAGCCTCTTTCGCTTCTCCACCATTCATAAGCCGTATGCACCCACGACTTTTTTATGCTAAGGGTGAATTTTCAGTAGCAATACCACTCGCTGAGAGAGCGGTGGTAGTGGAGCGGTAGAACGCCGGCTCCTCATTCGGGAGGTCGTGGGTTCGAATCCTGGCATGTGCCTGACTTTGTTTTCTACGTTACGTACATTTTTGGAGTTGTAGTAGCAATACCATTCGCTAACGCAGAAGAGAAACATCGTGAGGGAACCCTAGTGTCTGAGGTATTTACATACCTTAGCGCTTGCTACGTGCAATGGCCCAACTTCACAGTTGGGCCATTTAGCCTCATGGCTAAAGTGCGGTAATCTCAGGACTAACTAACCACTCGCTAAATGTGAAAGAAACCATTTTAAGGAAACCTGAGCGCCTGATGTATATACATATATCTGCATATCTTAACTTGTACATTTTGCCAATTAAAGAAATAAAAATAAATCTGAGCGCGTGAAATTGCCAATCCGCGATGGGCACGCTTAGTGATTAAGCCCGTACTCTCTCTCTCTCTCTCTCTCTCTCTTTCTTGCTGAAAGAAGGCCCGTGCCCTACAGTGGAATGAACAAAGACTGCATTATTATGAGACTTCATTCCGAGCCTAGATGCTGTTTGTACATTATATTACCATGACAGACGTATATTTAATAAACGTTTATTAAATAGACACGGCCAGGTGTCTATTTAATGAACGTGACAATCCGACAACTTTGTCACTTTTTGACAAATAGGTCGAGTTGTCACGACAATTGTTGTTTAATAAAGATGACAATGATGTAAAAATGCGACTGGTAAAACACTTACATAATTGTCAGACTAAGACCTGTTTAATAAAGGTGACAATTGTCGAATTCCACCTGTCTACATTATTCTCTGACTTGGTAATTGATAATTGTCGCTTTTTTGACATATTTGTTACGCTACGATATTGGGGCATGCTTGAGAGAACGTGAGGGTAATATTTAAAATGTAAGTAACAATTTTACTTTTACTTATACTTCAACAAATAGGGGATGTATTACCAAAGGGCAAGATAAAAAGTACCCGAATGCATGCACGACTAATGAATGTTTAGGAAGCGAAAGTGATCTGTCAGGATTATAGCAAGTTGCAGTCCGTCTCTGCCTACCCATCCGGGATACAGGCGTGAGTTTCTTGTGTGTATGTAATTTTACTTTTGTTTTTTATTATGTTTTTGTTTGCTACAATGGACGCCAATGATAAAAAAACCAATAATTACCTTTTTGAAATAAATTTAGATTTTGAAATAAATGATATGAAATCGGCACATTCATGCAGTGCTCATTGTGCATTACATTACATAACCTCACGCCTGTATCCCGGAGAGGTAGGCAGAGACCAGGGTTTGCCAGTCTTGCCACGATCCTGACAGACATCTTTCGCTTGAAGAACATTCATTCGTCGTATATTTATTACGTAAAATTTTATTACTATGTATGGTCATCGCGAGTCATAACAAAATACCAAAAATACCATACGCCGCGTAAGCGTACCTACTTTTTGTCTTGCCCTTCGCTATTTGTGAATTTGTACTAACAATACCACTCGCTATTGTTAAAGGAAAACATCATAAGAAAGCCTGAGATATTGACATATCTCCGCGTTTGAAATTACCAATCTACGAGGGGCACGCTTAGGACTCTCTCGCTCTGAAAGAAGGTCGGTCTACATTACCTCTAAGTAGGGTGTTTTAAAATACATTTTACTCTCTAATGCTCAATCTTTATATAAAAAAAAACTTTTCAATGTCATAGAGGTATAGGGCTGTCGGTTATTACTTTTTAAATGTTTTAAGCTGTATAAATTATTATCTAAATTATTACTAGATGTGGTTTTATTTGAGCTGTACTGAGTTTAGGATAATCAAAATAGCAAAATGACTACTGCTGAATGTGTTAGTGACGTCGGTCGTCGAAATTCTACCAATAGGATTTGTATTTCTGTAATTTTAAAAATGCCTAATATTTCCCCCAACTTTTCGCTTGTGCAGCGCAATAAGTCCCATATAAATTCGTGCACTGGGAGAGCCCAGCCTTAGTTGAATTATTATGGGATTTCTTTCGGTTTTCACCCATTACTCAAACTATAGTTTTCCGAGTATAACAGCAACAACCCATGCCTTACGCCCGGCCCGTCTACCCGGGTCGGGCATCGATCGCGCGCGGCCGGGCGGAGCCGGGCGTGACGGATCAATGCCGCCGTCACGCCCCGTGCCCACCCCGGCTCATCCGGGTATAGCGCCGCTCTGTCATACGAGAGTCGAGAGGAGCCGCCGTTGGCGATGTGGGATAAGAAGATTTTGTGAATGAGTGGTTGATAAAATAAGTCTTGAAAGAACATCTACATAAGCTTCTTAGCGAAAGAGGTCTGTCAGGATCATGGAAAGTGGCAAACCCTGGTCCCTGCTTACCCCTACGGGATAGAGGCGTAAGTTTATGTAATGTATGCATCTTAAGGGGGCTCCATGCAGTAATATTAGGGGTTAAAGTATGAAATTGCCGTTTTATTGCAATAGGTTCTTTGAATTGACATAGAATCTTCATGGTTTGAGGTTTTCGAATGAAACTTTTTTCAAATGGTTTCTATGATGTTCTTTTTTTAAAAAATGTGAAACATTTGAATATCGACTTTCAATTGTTTTTGTTATTCAATTTAGACAAGAAAGATGGATACTGCGAAAATTCGAATGATTATGAGGCACCCTTTTTTCGTATTTTTTTATTTTATTGATTTGACGCAAGTGAGTCAATATTGTGCGTAAGGTAACGTTAAACCATGCCGCTAATTCCTGGGTAGTTTGACTAGGGTCGGCTTCCACTATCTCTCTTAATTCATCGTTATTCACCTGTGTGGGCGGTCTTCCTCGTGGCTCGTTGTTTAAGTCGAAATTTCCATCACGAAAGCGTTTAAACCAAAATCGCACGGTGCGTTCATTAGCAGACCCCTCTCCAAACGCAGCATTGATATTGCGGGCTGTTTCTGCCGGGTTAGTTTCGCGTCGGAACTCGTATTCAAAAATCACTCGAATTTTCGCAGTATCCATCTTTCTTGTCTAAATTGAATAACAAAAACAATTGAAAGTCAATATTCAAATGTTTCACATTTTTCAAAAAAAGAACATCATAGAAACCATTTGAAAAAAGTTTCATTCGAAAACCTCAAACCATGAAGATTCAATTCAAAGAACCTATTACAATAAAACGGCAATTTCATACTTTAACCCCTATTATTAGCGCCAGACATGCAAAAAAAATCTGTTTTTAAAGACCGTTTTTACAAAAAGTGTCAGACTAATCTCTCAATTATATTATTAGTGATTTTTATCACCCGTGGCCTTGAACCTAAGTGGTTTCGTGGTTTTCCTATGAAAACCATATCCATGAGGCTATCCATGAGGGGTTTTGCCATAATCGCCACGCTTGGCAGGCGGGTCGGGGATCGCAGTATGCGGTTGGAATCTCAGGAAGACGCTGCTGCCCGTCTTCTGATAATTGACTTCCTAAGTCGCCTTCTACGACATCCACGGATTTTTTTAATTAGCTACATATCAATTAATACATAAAATCTGCAGAAACTTTGGCTGGTGACTAAAGGAAGTAGGTATGTGGGAAAATACGAGTATCTTACACCGGGACCAAAATGAAAACCCTCACGAACGAACCAAAATGTGTCTAAGGAAGCAAAAGAAAATAATCCTCTGTTACAAGGAGTAATTAACTTTAATGGCGGACAAGATGGCCGACCGGAAGTGAGGCCGGAACGCGCGGGAAAACCTCTCGACTTCCGCCTTCCAGAATTACAGCAGGTGTCCGTGGCTGCCTCTTTCGTATTTCCCGTCCATGATTGTAAGGTTGAGAACATACGTATAACGCAACACAAGTATAACACAAGGTCGAAAGAGGGTGGCAAGCATGTTAAAATCGGGTAATTATACTGCACACATAAAAACACATGAATAAAACACAACATTTACAGAAAAATTAAAAAGTGTACATGGCAAGCTTATTTCAGCAGAAATCTCTGCCAGCCAACCCTTGATGTGGTGATACGAACATTATAAACAAGGGGAAAGTGTATCATCATCATCATCAGCCATTTGACGCCCATTGCAGGACATAGGCCCCCTTCGTGATTTTCATAACCATGAGGGGTTTTGCCATAATGTTCCGTGTGGCGCCGGATTAAGAATAGCGTCACTCCATTTCCTCCCGTGGATGTCGTAGAAGGCGACTAAGGAAATCAATTACCAGGAGACGGGCAGCAGCGTCTTCCTGACATTCCAACCGTATACTGCGATCGCCAACCCGCCTGCCAGGCGTGGCGATTATGGCAAAACCCCTCACGATTTTTCTTTTGTATAAGATTAATTAAGTCTTTATGGTCAGAGAAAAGCAGCTTGCATTTGGGACGCTAGAGATTATATTTCTTTGCAAATAAATCAACTTGTGTTTGGTTAGCGACGTTCTGAAATTCTCTTATCTTTACAAAGGCAGGCACCTCTACACATCATTATGATACACACGCGATCGAAGACAAAGGAATTCGATATTCGAATTTTGGGAGGCTATAATGCACAAACAGATAATTTGGTATTTGACAAAATATCAAATGAGTTACTTTTAAAACGGAATTTTGTATGAAAATACTTGCTTATGACGTCACATTTCAGAGCACTCTTTGTATGTTTAATCTATTTAAAAATTGTAATAACTAGTAATTGACTAAAAGAGATACATTTTTCGAGATATTTTGTAATTTTTGTTTTAATCGAGCATATGAAATAATTTATTGTTGATCGTGTCAAATACCGTATCTAAGTAAAGCACAGCCGATAAGTACGGAATACGTACTACGTGGTCGGCAAATGCTGACTGTACATACTAGATATGTGCGCCGATCGGCGTGGCGCACGCCGCCGGCCGTTTTAGTCACGCCGACGCCGCCGATTTTTTTTCCGGCGTCATCGGCGTCTATAGTTAGTAAGTAATTGTTACAAAAATACTAGTACTTATAGTATTTTTTATTTACAAAATTAGTAATTTTTTAGATCGCTATTTGGCAACACTGGTTGACGCTATTTTTTTCGACGCCATTTGCATTTCTTTGTCACTTGTCAGTTTACGCTGCGGCTGCGCAAAACAACTGAGAATTGGATATTTTCGTTCTTTTCTGCTTTTAAATGATAAACTGAGAAAATGTCAGACAACTTAGATCGGAATTCGATACAGAAGATCAAAATAAAACATTTTTCCGTAAAAACACTCTATTCGTCCTCGAAAAACAGTCACAATTGGAAGTATTTTGGTACATTACTTATTGAAAAAGATGGCAAGAAGAGGTCCATCTTAACAGACAATGTATTCTGCTCCCAGTGCATTTCAGAGGCCCAAGAAAAAAATGAAGACGATCCTATGGGATGGTAAGATAACTTGTTTTTACTGTGTAGCTGTTAGAAAATAAATTAATTTTGAGGTTAGTTTGTGTGCGTTTTGTTTGCAGTCTGCATTTTGTAATAAGCTGGCATGGCTGGCATGCTATGAGTTGGATGGTGTTGACTATCGTTTTTTTTTTTGCTACAGTCAATCATTGTAGTCCTATCAGTAAAGGGCTTATGACTGTAAATATTTTTTTACCTACCTTACCTGCTTGCATAGAATCTTTGTTTTTTCGTTTAACCTGTCAGGCACCTACAAAATAACGTGGAAACTCCTTTGCGGACCGCTCGGTTCTTAAAATCTCGGCGGTCCGCAAAGGCGTTTTCGCAAAAAAATCATATCTTATGAACCAGACAATGTATTTAGATAAAGTTTGAAGTATTTACTTGTTTGGTTCACAATCTATGATATAATCTAAAACCATTAATGCTAAAAGATAAATTACTTACCTAAAAGAATGTGTCAATTCGCCAAACACAAAAAAAAATCCACTTTTTCTACAAAATTTGTCAAAATTACAATGTTCATCAATATTTCTTGGATTTTTTAACAAATTAGCATGAATCTATAGAAAAGACGAACCATTTTATTTCAACTAATACACCTGTTTTGCTTATCGCTTTTTTAATTTTTATTTCAGCTGTAAAATAAAATCTTACAGTGCAAAAGTAAGCACAGGAAATCTTTCTCGTCATCTAAGGGACGACCATAATTTAAAAGAACCCGAAAAAGCTGGTGGAAGTAGTCAAAGAATAACTACTTCAGTCGACAGAATCATATTTATACATGACAACTATGACATGTGCAAGAAACAAGTACAAAAGCTAAAATAATTTGCATTTGTTACATAATTATATTTTGCTTGTACTTCCTTATTTTATAATTCCTTGTTTTTTTTCTGTTGATTGTCGCCATAAAGGTTTTTTTGTTATTGATATTTAGATTTTATACAATTTTAATTGTATTGAGTGATCTCAAATAAATGTGCCATAATGATGTTGATTATATGGAAATAAATAAGAAATTTAATGGAGATTGAGGCGTATTTTACTCATTTTCACCATCCACGCCGATAACGTCGATGACGCCGCCGCCGCCGGCAAATTAGATGCCAGACGCCGCCGCCGGTCAAATGAGCATCGGCGCACATGTCTAGTACATACTCACCACGGGTTCTCTACTAGAATCAAATTTTTTTCTTATGTATGACCATTGAATTTAAATTCTCTACTTAAAATTCAACGCACACTGCTATTGATCATTAACTAGAAATAAGTAGCCGGCAATACTGGCTGTGCATACTTACCACGAGTTCTCTACCTACTAGAATCAAGTTGTTTTCTTATCTATGATTTTATGTAGGTAAACGGATTAACGACTGTATCGAGCTTGTATTGTCGATTTATTTAAACAGAGGAAAAAGATGGGACGTAGTGATTTTAAGGATTTTTGAGTTTACAGAGGAAAAAGATGGGACGTAGTGAATTTTATCGGTCTGAATGTTTTCCTATCTCTTTTCAAAAATACTCAATGATAAGATAAGACGATGAGAAAAGTTTTTTTTTTCAGTACTAATTTGTAGAGGATAAAACTTCTATAGGTACACTTGTAACAGCGCGCAAAATCATTAATCGCACCAACATAATGGTTCCTACATACTTACCTAGATGTCAAGTTTTTATTTTATTTTATTTTATTATAATAGGAAAACCCACAGTTATGAAAAACATACATTACAAATTAAAACAAGTTTTATTATTAAGAAATATCTATAATAAAGTGTTCGCTATCTATGTAACTATATATCTATTGTTCATACGGAACAACTAAAAAACATCAAATCAATGTATGGTAATGATTTAAAAATTACTATAACTCATGTGTACATTATGCACAATTATTTAAAAAGCACAAAAAATTCGACGCCCCACAAATCAAAGCGCAATCAAGCCGAGCATTCTAAATTCAAATTTGAAATTCCAGCGGCGGAAACGCCACCGGAAGTTAGTCCCCTTCGTCGTTTATTTAATAATGGACGCGCTAGCCACTATTTTTTTAAAATAATTTTATAGAGTAGGGCTTATTCAAAAGTGTATATATCTGTGTAGAGTGTGTGTGGGACGAAGGCCTCTGAATTGACAAGTAGGTAGATCAGAACTGCAACTCTAAATGAACAACTTTGAGCTTCTGATACTTTGCAAAAAAACGCATCTTTTTGTAGAATACAGTATTTGACACGATCAACAATAAATTATTTCATATGCTCGATTAAAACAAAAATTACAAAATATCTCGGAAAATGTATCTCTTTTAGTCAATTACTAGTTATTACAATTTTTAAATAGATTAAACATAAAAAGAGTGCTCTGAAATGTGACGTCATAAGCCAGTATTTTCATACAAAATTCCGTTTTAAAAGTTACTCATTTGATATTAACTCAATTGATCATTGTGCTGATAGGTGTAAAGTAAAAATTATTTATTACTAATTGAATTACTTTTACGCATGTGGATTAATAATTATAACTGTTAGTTACAATTTAAAACAAGAATATTTAAATAACATTAGGTAGTGGTGGCCTTGTCCTCACATTAGGCTGAGCCTGTATCGTGGGCGACGACATTTGATGTTCCAATATAGTTCTATTTTCTGTAATCTGTGATCTTGGAGTAGCGATAAACAGCTCTGCGATATGTATGTGAATTCGGAGTGAACACAAACAGACTTCAAACGTTCCACTGCAGGACATAGGGCTGCTCCCAGACACAGAAAGAGACTATAATATAGACTTTGACCCGGCTTTCATTAATTGAGAGTTCCTGCTATCTACATTGACCTCGGCGCTAAATTTGACTTCGATTTTGTTTTTTTACTTTTCGTGAATAATAAGGGTGAAACGTGGAGACATGGATAATAACATAATAATAAGCGTACGCGTAGAAGATAGCGACTCGAATTAAATTAAAAAAAAAAACATATGCACAGATTTTGTGTTCAATTAGGTTAAGTTCCTTTAACGAAGTTTTTGTTTTACTATTTTGTGCTATAAGAACAATTTTTATTCACATATTACATCGTGAGTCGCTGGCAAAAACTAATTAAGAATTACGTAAGGAATCCTAACGTTAATTATCTCGCATCACTAGTCATTTCAAACTGGCATGTGTCAGGACCGTAGTCTCTCAGCGGCCGGACAGTAAGAAAAGGTTTTTTTTTTTTAAACGTTTATTGGCTATTGGATACAGAGTCCTTAAGCCTAGTAAGAAAAGGTGAAGAGACGTCACAGAGTATACTGATGTCAGTATTAAAATAAGTATTGAGCCTAATGCCGTAACGTTGTTGACCCTTTGTTGTTGCAACGGAGGCACTATGTCCTCATTTTTTTCGTTAGATTTTTTTTCTCATTCTTGTTGTAATGAGGTACTATAGATTCTGTTATTTTTTATGTGTGTGCTTTTGTGGTATTTTGTGGCAATGTAATAAATGGTTTCTTTCTTTCTATGCACATAACAAGGAGTATTATAATTCCCCTCCACGATACCTATTTGATGTGGTCTTATTAGATATTATTATGTCTTATTCGTATTGTTATTCATTCATATTCATATTAAATATATATTTTGAATATCTCACCCACAGTAAAGATTTATTGATAAAACATCGGTTGTTTCATCATAAACAATAAGATTCCATGAGTGGTATCAACAACTTTAAATACTAAAACATTTGTATCCGATTCGGACATGTACCTACCAATCACAGATTCAATCCAGAGATAATATTGGTGGAAGTGAAGTTGGAGGAGATGGAAGTTTTTTCTTCATTCAATAAAATAACAACTTTCTCTTCTAACCTTTTCGCTGGATATCAATTGAGCCCTTTCTCATCCCGCTTGCCCTTTACCCAGCACCCTGTATACAGGTGCAAGGACACCGTCATGCGCCGGCGCACGCCCTCCTGGATCGAGTGACGTTTAGCGCAATTACGGGGTTAAACGCTCGCCGGGGCGTTGTGAAGGAATGTATGGCTTAGATTGCGTGCTCGGTAAAGATTTTTTTGAATTGGCAGATACCTATACGCCTTAGTGAAAGTTTATTGTAGGGCACAGGCCTTCTCTCGGGGAGAGGGTATGGGCTTAATTGCCACACGTATCAACCACACGTATCAATTGATTGGCAATTTCAAGCGCTGAGGTATGTGAATACCTCAGACACTCAGGTTTCCTCATGATGTTTTCCTTCACAAGTAGAGAGTGATTTAGTAAAAAAAGTTTATTATGATTGATTCATTTACGAATAAGTGGAAAACAAACAGCTTTCTTATTTAATAACTTCAAAATAATGATACGCGAAAGAGATTTGTCAGGATCGTGTCAAGTGGCAAACCTTGGTCTCCGTCATAAACATACGCCTATATCCTTGAGGGGTAGCTCCTTCCGGGATACAGGCGTGAGTTTATGTATGTAAGAAATGATATATTTTCACGAATTTCGCAATTAGGTATACGGGCTTTCGTGAACTAGTTTACAGAAGTTAAAAATAAACGAAATCGACTGAAATTGATTTTGAAAATGTGGCCTCTACAGGCGCAAGAAAACAAAATTACGGATATTTTACACTTTTTTATCGCATTTTAAATTTTTGTTTTCATACTTTTTATCTGAAAACCGATGGCATAGGTGCTGGGCAAGTCTACTCCATCTCAAAAACAATGTCCCAGGCACTGCAGCGTCAGAGTGCTCCGTTCATCCATCTTAGTGTGAGTGAAGGCCCAATGGACGTTGCATAAATCATCTCATTACGTAGATGCAAAGGCCAAATCATATCTGAAAACCACACGGATTTATTCAAGGGCGCGACTGAAACATTAAAACATTTCTTTTTAAAAAAAATTAAGCATTTAACTAAAGTTATTTCTGTATCCCTGTAGGTACCTATAACATTTAAACTGGCAGTTCAACATCAGGTTTAGTTGTTCATCTCTTTGTCAGTGGGAAAGAGATAACATAAGGACAGCCGCATAGAATAAAACCCCCCATTTTATCACAGAACTGAACCCAGAGCCCCAGAGGTCAAAGCCTGGGAGGAAGTGCATTACCATACAGCGCCGACCGGATGCGCGGCCGACGCCATTAGCGGCCATCTTGCTTTTATGACGGCGGCGTTCTTTTTTTGAAAATGTTATTTTGTTTCGTGACAGTTAGATCACGGCTATACGTTCCGCAGGGCACAGGCCTTCTCTTAGAAGGAGAATATGAACTTTATCAACACGAGTGCTCAATGCAGATTGGCGATTTCAAGTGGCGGAAACTAAGGTTTCCTCGCGATGTTTACCTTTAAAAGCGAAGTGTATCTTCTTTTTCTTGTGGTGCCATCGTGGCTACTATGAGCCGTGATGTGGGGGCTTGCAGCCAAGTCATGCATTCAGCCAAGTTTTCTAGCAAGCGAAGTCTACGGCCAGGTCTTCAAATAAAAAATGGCGAATGGTACATATCATCATCATCATCATCATCAGCCATATGACGCCCACTGCAGAACATAGACCTCTCTCGTGGTATTCATAGCTATTAGGGGTTTTGCTATAATCGCCACGCTTGGCAGGCGGATTGGCGATCGCAGAATGCGGTTGGAATCTCAGGAAGACGCTGCTGCCCGTCTCCTGATGATTGATTTCCTTAGTCGCCTTCTACGACATCCACGGAAGATAAAGGGGTGACGCTATTCTTAATCCGGCGCCACACGGAGCATGGTACATACCACAAATTGCAACATATGATAACTATCCGTTACATGAAAAAGTGGAACAACCTCCAACGTTTCCTATATTATAATTATCTACAGTCATGTTATGGCTCTTAAACTGGAACAATAATAACTTCATACACACAATGAGCTTTACATAACGCGTTAGGTAAAAAAATAATATGTAAATTGACTACAGACCATCCTAGAGAGAGGCACCTAATGTAACAAACCAGTCTGGCTTACAACAGAGCTAAGGTTGTCCATTCGTTGGAGAACGTGATACTGACGAACGCTCGTTTACGTTCGTTCGTACGTACGTAAGTTCGTACAGCGATACATAGCGCACTTACAAAACATACAGTGTTTATCATATGGCCAATTATAGGTTTCTCTTGAATGTTCTCGAGTAGGTATACCTATAATCTTTGCTGTAGACGCTAACAAAAGGGTGCCACAAAAAAAAAACTGAAAATGTTCCATTCTAGGAATGGAAGAAGAAAAAAAAATTATTTAAGGACTTTTACCCTCCTTAAATAAGAGGAGGACCCTCCTCTCTTATCCTAAACTCTTATTCTTCTTCTTGTGGTGTCATTTCCTATAGGAGGTCCACTGTGACCCGTGATATGGCGGCTAGGAACAAATCGATGGTGCCTATTCGAAACCATTCAGCCAAATTTTGTAGCCAGTGGGTAACCAGTGGGCTTCTACGGCCAGGTCTTCTGCGGCCTTGTATTTTTATTAACCTATTGAAGATATTATAAAATTATCATGCTGGTCACATTTGTGGGGATACAATCGCTAGTTGTGCAAGATATGGTATTAATGTAGAGTTAGGTACCTATACCTGAGCAAACTAGCGTAGACTCGCGTCTGTCTTTCCGTGAATTTTAGATAAGATTCTCCAGAGGTCGCGTGTTCAAGTCCCGGCATGGGTGGAATTTTTAGCCTCTAAATAGGTTTTTAAAATTGTCCTCAGTACGGGTTAGTGCAACAAAAAGAATAGATATATATAGGACAATTTTAAAAACCTATTTAGAGGCTAAAAATTCCACCCATGCCGGGACTTGAACCCGCGACCTCTGGGTCTAAATGTGGAGTTTCTTTGTTGGCTTCTTCGCCGCATAATCTATTGTGAAACTAACAGCTTTGACATTCATTAAGTGAACATTTTGCTTTTATAGTGGATAAAATTTTTGACTTTGACTTTGACTTTGAAATTTAATCCACATCCTGGATCCGAATTCGTTCTCAGCTGTTTTAAGATCCAAAAATAAAATAGAATTGTACAACATTTCTATAATGGTTTTCTAGCTTATCAGTATATATCTTAGTAAATGGCGTTTGCTTGCTGCGAATAGCCAACTTAAAAGAGCCTGAAAACACCTTTCTAAAATCTTAAACAATTACAACAAACAAGGAAAACTAGTTTCGAAAGATCGGGCGATAGTGCTTTATGCGCTAGCGCAACCGGCTCGGCCAATCGACGGCCGAAGGTCCACGTGTGCGTGCGTTATATGATACTCCGCGCGTTCGGACGAACCTTCTTTCGACGTGTGCGTCGTGACATATGAGAACTTTGTGTGTTTACTTTTTTCCGTGGGTTCGCTTGTGTGTGTGAGTAATTTGTCGTCTCGTATTGATGTCATTCACATTGTCCGGCGCGTCTTGTATTGTCCCCCTATCTTTTGAAGCATTTAGATTCTTATGTCTCTCGATTTAGAGCGGAATTTCGGTTGATTCATCGGACGCCATTGTTGGAATGATGCGTGATGTGATGTGATATACTGTAGTACCTACCAACGTCCTGTGTGTGTGACTCAATGTTTTATTTTCGAATTGTTATGCGTCATATTTTTACCTTCTAGTTTTCATGGTTAACATTTTCGTGATGATTAAGGTTAGTCTGTTAGGTATTGTTAAAAGATTTAATGAAAAGTCCAATCAATATTGACAATTTTTGGGGTTCAAAACGGTTTGTTACCTATTTCTTAATCTAGTAGTTTTTAATCTAGTAGGTAAGGTAAGAAAGTACCTACCAATTTTTGGACTCGATTGACTGTGCGACCGGCGTGCGTGCATGCAATGACCAAAGAACGTCGATGAAGCGAAAGAGATCTGTCAGGATCGTGGCAAGTGGCAGACCCTGGTTTCTGCCTAACCCTCTGGGATACAGGCGTGAGTTTATATTATGTTATGTTATTAATTTCACTGTCCCTAGCTACATACACTTCTAAAACATCTAATTTGGTTCAACTGAATATCTTTGGCGGTTTCAGCTTTGAATTACATAGAGTACCTAAGTAGGTAGGTACTAATGACTAAAGGTAGAGTTTCGTAAATTAGCAGTAACAGCAACGACTTTGATTATCTATAGAAAATGTGGCATTTCAGAAAACTAGGATGCTGGAGTCTATATGAGCAATATTTTAGTTATAAGTACATCACGTCAAGGCGATAAAGACTCCTCTGGATAGGCCGTAAGAAATCTAGAGCTAGGCCAAGAAATAACAGGAGTCAAACAAGCGGGGTTCGAACCCGCGCCTCTAGCGTACTGCACCGGCGCTTTTGCCAACTATGCCATTCGGACCTCGCCCAGACTCTCCGAAATTTCTCTTTCTATGCTTATCACCACTCTTAGCTGGCGTTAAATATTTTAAAAACAAGTTTCCACAAATTCAGTAGATCCAAGCAACAAGATAAGGGGCGAATCTCATGCGCTAGCAATTTGTCGCATCCCATAACGAACACATTGTAGCCGAGCTTAGGCGGCACAATAACCTCCCAAGTCCCAATTAACGACAACGCATGCTCGCAAATTTGTAACTTCGGAACGCACCCACGCACACAAGTAAGCCACGCCCCGCCCACCGGCCTATCACGGCGCGCCGCTCGCCCTCCCGCGCGTTTCGCGCCCTCCCATTGGCCGCCGCGGTAACGATCACGAATTTGGAGGGAACGTTTTTGGGTGTTTTATGAAATCTCTCTGCAGATGTAACAAGGTATTTTTATAGAGGCATGATTGTGGTTTTTTTTTATTATGCCGTTCGGCGGTTATGGTAATCCGGTTATGGAGGAGAGGCTCGTTGTTTTTTGCATAATGGTGATTCCGGGATGCCTTTTTTGTAGGATGGAAGGGGTGGCATGTATTTCCGTATAGTCTAGCGTTCTGAATCCTTACTAATATTATAAACGAGAAAGTTTGTATGTATGGATGGATGTTTGTTACTCTTTCACGCAAAAACGGCTGAACGGATCCGGATGAATTTTCGCACAGAGATAGATTATAGTCTGGATTAGCACATAGACTATTTTTTATCCCGGAAAAATACGCATCAAAATTACCATGCGAACGAAGTCGCGGGCAACAGCTAGTATGAAATAAAGTTTAATGAAAGCTTTTGTGGATTTTATGAGATGAGTTATTATATATGAAGAAACTAGACAATCTGAAGAGATTGGAAATAAAACAAAAATTTTCACTGCAATTTACTTATATTCTTTTTGTTGCACTGACCCGTGCTGAGGACCATTTTAAAAATCTATTTAGAGGCTAAAAAGCTTGCCCATCTGTCATCTATCTATCGTATTGCCTTAATCAAGGTTGACACCGATCACAGGCCGCTAAAACAGCTAAGACTTACATGTGTAGTACTCCATCATATTTTGGTTGTAGCGGTAAGCGGCGGAGAGGTCCACGCCGCCGCCGGCCCTCAGCCCGAACAGGGCGGCGAACGTCGCCTTGCTTTGGCCCTCCAGCTTGCTCACGTCCACACTTCAGCTGGCTAATGTCCTCAATGTAGCTGGCTTCACTACCTTCACTTCAGCTGGCTTATTGACACAAGGCCAGCTTGTTAGTTTACACACTCCAGCTTGCTAAGGTCCTCACTTCAGCTAGGTAATGTCCAAACTGTAGATAGAATCGCTGCCTTCGCTTTAGCTTGCTGGCTTTACACAAGAGCAGCTCGTTAGTTTACAAAGGCCAGCTCGCTAATGTCCTTACTTCAGCAGAATTTGCTAACTTCACTTCAGCTGGCAAATTTACGCTGAGAAAGCTCGCTAGTTTCCACACGCCAGCTGGCTAATGTCCTTAATTCAGCAGGATTTGGTTCATTCACTTCCTGTACCTAGGTAACTTATACAGAGACAGCTTTATTGTTTACAATGTCCTAACTTCAGTTTGCTAATATTGGCACCGCAGTTTTGACAACTGTCTTCATTCCAGCTACCCAACTGGGTATCTACTTTGAATGAATGAATGAATGAATGGATTCCATTTCGACACACCAGCTTGCAAATTTTGACACTCCAATTTGTCCATGTTCTGACTCTAAGTGAAATACCTAGAGCTTTCTAATGAAATCACGCATGCTTCCTTAATGTATTCTGCCAACTGTCTTCGTTCCAGATTTTAAAGAGTTTCACGGTAGCTTGCAAAGTGTCACACAGTCCACGTCACCTTGTAAGCTGTCCCCAGAACACGCTTTTTTCGCACTGAAACTTGCCAAAATTATCACTTTAACTTGCCAATGTTTTTACTTAGCTGCCTAAAGTGTCCACTCCAGCTTTTCGCAGTCCATGCTTTAGCTTTCTCTGTCCTCATTTCAGATCCTAATTTTATCAGATACCTTTAAAAAAACACGTTCGGTGGTTTTCAATAAGAAACTTAGGCTTAGGTAAATTTTGGTGTTAAGATTTGAAGTCTAATTTGAATTCAAGAATAGACACCTAATAATATACAATAACTTTATCGAAAGACTGATAAAAACTCATAAACATTTCACAGGCATGAAAAAACTTCTATCGTTAGGTATCCTTCGACTCCAAAAAATTAGCTGACGTCTGAAAAATCAGTTAGCAATAGAACTTTCACTCAAAAAAAACCCTCAATAAGTTTTTGCCTATTTACCTAAACTCTCTAAAAAACAAAAACTCAAAAAACCTTTCGCTCTGCTTCGGAATGAAAGTATCAGAACGAACCTTGCTACTTGTAAAAACAACGGTGTTTAATTTCAATGCACTAATGGTTTCTTCCAAAACAAAAAAAAAAAAATACAAGATACCGTGAAAACCCCATGTAATCCACCTCCTCTATTGACCGATTACCCGCCGATCGGTTTGTACAGCGATACCAATTTAGGTTTGTCTCGTTCCTTAAACAAGAAATATTGATGCACTGTATTTTACGTCCATTATTTACTTGTAAATCAGAAAATTAGACTTTGAGGGGCTGTTCCTTTTGACATATCATCGTTATCGTACGTACCTTTGGTTTGTATACTAGTGTAAGAATTTATTAAAATAATGCTGTGTCTTTGTGGTTAAAATAAATTTTGTATTAGTAGGTATATCATCGATGGACCTAATAATACCTAGTTTTAAATATGGCCCCCTTCATACTCTGTAGGTATTAAACAAGACAAAATTTTCTATAAAAAAAATATATCAGAAAACCGAAAAAAGTATCCGCCTTTACTTCCATCAATCACTAAAAATAACGATAGCTAATGATTTTTCCATTAGGAACTTTGAATGGACATTCTGTAGCATCTACCGGAGTCCAGTTTAGTAAGTCGTCGCAATTTCGCCGGTTTTTTTCGGATGATTTTCCGGTGTTTGCCTACCGGTTTTCCGGTCGAATAACCGGCAGGTGGTTCAAACTGAAACGGTGAGGTTTCTCACGAGAAATGACCGCTTAATGGTTAGTGAGTTTATAATTAGGAAATGACGATTATGACAGTTTAGGTTTGGTATTTTTTTCACAGCTATTAAAGGGCAGTGAAAGGAAGCAGTTTCGAATGAACCTTGATGAGGTAAAGATTGAAAGCGCTTGAAACTAATTTGCTCGAGATGTGTGTCTAATTTTGAGCGTGAAAAATTTAAGAAGGGAAGAAATTGTTTATTTATTTGTGTACATTTATTTATGTTTATTTATTTATTTATGTATAGGTACTTAAAACACTGGCAGGTAATATTTATGTTTTGCAGTTATTTACTTATGATCTGATAATTAGGTATATAGGTATATTTGTTTGAACAATGTTTTGTTTAAGCATTTTAAGCGGCAACTTTTTTTTATTTTGATTAATTTTTGTGGGAAGACTTCACGATCTTTCTACCGGATTGGCAGGAGGTGACCACCTGTGGTGACCACGCACAGGGAGGAGTTGAGAGCTAATGGGGAGGCCTTTGCCCAGTAGTGGGATACAATCAGGTCTACATAAAAAAAATACTTCACGAGTGCAGAAAAATTTCAAAATAGATTCGTAGACGATTACTTGTAAAAAACTGATACATTACGGGAGTAGCATAATATTTTTCGATTAATTCTTTCATTTTAACCTTTCCTTGGGATATTAAAAAAGTTTACACCACACAAGCACTAATCGCACCAATAAAATATCGACACGCACGCAACACTACCGCTCAGTGTAAATCACTGTCACTTTTAACGTTTCATAATTTCACAATTCTTTTGTTTCTATTTTTTATTTTTCAGCGTGTTTTACTTCCGTCTTGAATTAAACAGTCTAATTATTAGAAAGACGTCTTAATCGTCCACTGATCGGTCCAGCACAGATGGAGGCGGTCGATTTTGAGGTATATTTTACGGTCCGTGGACCGGCGCGATGGCTTGTGACAGGGGATCGGGTTCCGACATCTAAGACGCCGTGGGATTGACAGTCCGTTTTAATCGTATGTACCTAGGTCTGCTCAAAGTTCTAGAAATAGAAGATATAGGAGGAGCGGTGTTAGAACTCCTCAAATTCAAAATCAACATTTTTATTCATTATAAAAAAACAAAACGTTACGTAACAACCGTCAAAGTCCTATTGTAAATTTGTGGTAGTAATAATACCACTCACTTATTGTAAGGAAAAATACCGAACTTGAGGTATTCACATACATCAGCGCTTGACGCCGCCAATCCACGGCGGGCACGCGTACCTAGTGATTAAGCTCGTACTGTCTTTTTGAGTGAAGGCATACACCCTGCTGTGTTAGGTAAAACGTTTCGATGTATGGATTTAAAAGGATTTTTGTTACTAACACGTGTTTCACAAAGTCTAGACATTTTATGTCTGTGTCTATGCAGGCATTTTGATGCCCTAGTCATCCTGTACATTGCGATATTTGCCTTGCGATAGATGCCGTGCCAGTATTTGAACACATAATATAGAACATATAATACAATACATTCATAAGCAAATGTCTTACTGCAGAGAGTACTCACGTATCTACGAGCCTTTAACCAAGCATACCGCGTAGATATTAATGATTTGTACGATCTTTAAATTTGCGAGTAGGTACCTATACATATCTTTTTTTCTTTCGTTTGAGCAAGAAGGAGCTTTCTCCTGAAGAGATTTTTAAGAGCCTTAACTTATATTTCCAATGAAATAACGGTTTTAGGGCACAGTTCTAAATCGCTGCTGCCAATATTATAGAAAATATTGACAACGTTGACACAAAAACTACAAAATTAACCACATTTAAGGAGTCGTTATAGAATTTTACTTGAGTAGCCCACTTGATAAGCCTTTCATCTGATTAAAACGGAATAAGAATAACTCTAAAGGGTACCTAAGAGCTGTTGCAAAAACTTAGTAGGTACGTAGGAACCTAGCTATGCTACTAGTTCATAGAAAAACTCGTCAAGGTCCAAACTGAAATGTAGCCAACGGACGGTATAAATTCACACGGCAGGTTTCTTACACGGAGGAAACCTGATATATTAGGTGGAGTTTGATTCAGTCCGGTGTTAGAGTTACATGGCGTTTTAGATTACATCTGTCTTGTTTATGTCTAGTTGACTATTATTTACTAAGCTGTAGGTTTTTCTCTTTACTGAGGTGTTGTGGAGATGTAGCTTGTTTCACGGATTTAATATTTAAAGTTCAGGTAACATTAAATATTAGATCTAACATTAATTAAATATTATTTAACTAATATCCAATATTTAACGTTACTCATATTGGTGGGTATATTACAGAACTGAAAGCGGCGGACACTACTTTTGAGTCTGAAATAATAATTTGTTTGCTACTATTTCTGCACTGTAAATACATTCAAATGAATCTATATGGTATATTCATTTGAAGCTAGCCTTAAGAATGTTTAGAACATTGGCAGAAAAAAGGAAAAAAACGGTTTTGTCGCCCTATAATGTTTTTGTGTAAAGAGAGTATTACGTATAATCCTGTACCTATAATCGACAAGAGCATTTTTTAAATATTAGGTAGGTCCTTCTTAATCGATAAAATCAGATCCGCACATAACACATCACTATTTCCAAAAAGTTTTCGTCACGATTCCGAGAGGCGTTCAAAAATTCCAAATTCAAAATTGTGCCCGAATTCGCGCGTCGTCCCGCGCGTTCCGCTCGACCGCGCGTCGCGCCGCCAAAATACGGTCTGCACGTGGCGGGAGCGCGGGGGGCGCTCGGGAAAGAAACGCCGCGGCGCTGGAGGCGTAGGATGAGATGGGTGGCTATTTAGATAGCTAGATAGATAAACCATTTATGCAGAGTCAATCGAGACATAAGTAGATAATAACAAGGAGCAGTTGAATTGCGGCCAGTAAAATCCAAACTAGCACTAAAGTAGAGTTTGTAGTGCATGCGCAGAGGTCATATGCACCCACTCACAACGACATACTGTCTGATGCCTCTGGCTTTTAAGTAAGTTCCTTTGGTGGGGTATCACTCTAGAGGTAATAGTAATACATCTACATCTAAATAACTTGTGGAGATTCATACTGCGATCATGGCAAAACTGGGCAAAACCCATCATGGTTATGAAAACCACGAAGGAGGCCTATGTCCTGCAGTGGGCGTCAAATGGCTGATGATGGTGATATACCTAGAAATTGCCACAGCAGTGGTAGCCTAGTGGGTAGAACATTGGACTCGGAAGCGAGAGACTCAGGTTCGATTCCCAGTGCGGGCACGTACCTATGACTTTGTTTTCTAAGTTATGTACATTTGCGAAGTTATAGTAGCAATAGCACTCGCTAACGGTGAAGGAAAACATCGTGAGAAAACCTAAGTGCCTAAGCTATACACATACTTCAGCGCTTCAAATCGCCAATCCGTGGTGGGCAAGCGTGGTGATTAAGCCCATACTTTCTCTATGAGAGAAGGCCTGTGCCCTACAGTCGGACGTATATAGGCTGCGTATGTATACTTATAGAGATGAATTTAATTCTGTTACATACGGAGGCTTAGGCTAAGACTAATCTTTGCCACTTGCTACCATCCAGTTTTTCTATTGTGTCCAATATCCCGAAAAATGGTGACAGACCACCGACTGTTCCCATAGGCAAACTTGCAGCACTTTCTAAAGTGTGGTTTGCATTGCATTTAACCAAAATTCTTTACCACAATCGTCATCATCGTCATCAGCCACTGCAGGACTAAGGCCTCTCTCATGGTTTTCCTAACCATGAATTCTTCATACTCACTTAAATTTAAATTTAGACCGAAGTGATATTAAAGAAGTGGTGCACCACTTAAAGATAAAAAAAATGAATAAATTGTATTATCCGTTTTTGTGTACAATGAAGACGTGTCTTCCACTCGAAATTACATCGAAAGTAACAGGACTCATACCTAGGTTAGCTTGATTTAGGTTAAGTTAATTAAGTCTAGTTAAGCTAATTAAGATAACCATGTGTGTGGGCAGATAATTAATTTTTGAATCTTTAAAATTCCCAACCTCGCCCGGAGTTTCTCTGCCGAACGCGCCCTGTGATGTCACAGGCCTCCCTCCTCTCGCACCCTCTCGCTCGCACTGATAAAGCTATCAGGCAGATAGGGGAGAGGAGAATGAGGATCGCATTAGCATGTTATGGATGTCACTATAACATGCTAATGCGATCCTAATTTTTTTATAGCTGTGTTTGCGAGTTTATTCGCGTGAGAATATAATCAAACTAAGATGGCCCAAAAATAAATCATACAGGATTATTTCTAAAATGAGCAGAGCCTAAAGCACCGCAAGTAGAGTTTGTGACAGACAAACTACAACTATTGAATTTTTTTTTAAATATATTTTCCGTTTTTCCTAAAATAAAACGTAGGTATCTACTACCTCTTTTTACCTTTTTAGGGTTCCGTACCCGAAGGGTGCCAAACGGGACGATATTACTAAGACTACTGTCCGTCTGTCTGTCTGTCTGTGTGTCTGTCACCAGGCTGTATCTCATGAACCGTGATAGCTAAGCAAATGTAATTTTCACAAATGATGTATTTATATTGCTGCTATAACAACAAATACTAAAAATAAAATAAAATAAATATATAAGGGGGGCTCCGATACAAAAAAACGTAATTTTTTGCCGTTTCTTGCTCGATATTAATAACGGCAACCAGTAGACGCTTAAAATATTCACAGAATATTTAACTCTATATTCGCTTCAAAAATAAATAACTAAACTAAAATAAATAAATATTTAAAGGGAGCTCCCTTAATTTAATTTAATTATTTATTTGCCTCGAACAACAAGATTCATATTTGGTTAGTACATTTCAACACTTATATTTATGATAGTAGCATTTTAGGACAGTGAACACATATATATATATATTTATTTATTTACATACATCAAGTCCCGTTACGTGCGACTTGAAGCCTACAGCAGTGTCGACCCGCGCCGCGATCATCGCTAGGACGCTTACAACAAACGTGAGTTTTTGAGATTTTTTTCTCGATCTTTGTATCTAATATTGTATTGATGGTACGGAACCTTTCGTGCGCGATTCTGACTCGCACTTGGCTGGTTTTTTTTCTACCTAGGAGTGGTGCTGTTCGATAGATAATGCTTGAAGCTATAATAATTATTATTAGGTATGTGTTAAATAAAATGGCAATTCTTCTACTGTATGAAAGATAACAATTTTCTGAAGGCTGCAATATTGGTAAAGCGCGAATTTTATTAAATTAGAGACAATCGCATATAACAAATGGTGCTGCCAAACACAAACTCTAATTGGAGTGTCTCAGGAAAGATCCTTTGAATGGAATGTCTCAAAATGAGCAATTTCTGAAACATATCGGATGTATCAGAAATTACGCATTATACAATTAACCCTACACTTCATATATTCGTTGAAACTCGTATTAGTTCTCAAGTAGGTAAAGTAATCATAATTCTATTTCGGCGTGTCTCGTGACGTTAAAAGCAAAGATTTCAAAGAAATAAGGGTTTGTCCGCATTGAAAGATGATTCCCGTTGCATTATCGTCTCACTGTATAGGGCTCAATCACCACGCGTGCCCACCGCAGTTTGGTGATTTCAAGCGCTGAGGAGTGTGAACACCTCAGACACTCAAGTTTCCTCACAATGTTTTCCTTCACGGTTAGCGAGTGCTATTGCTACTATAACTTCACAAATGTACGCAAGTTAGAAAACAAAGTCATTGGTATAGTTCGATATGGATTCGAATCCACGATCTCCCGAATGAGAAGCCGGCGTTCTACTGCTCCGCTCCCACCTCTCTATCCATTCACATAAGCTGTAATAATTTCATGTATATGGCGCTTACGTTCACAGAAACTTTATACTTGCTGAAAAAATATATTTGTGATGACCTTTGTGAATGCATCCTTACAATTATGCCGCTGAAGTGAAAAGCTAACCAACCAAAACCAGAACTAAGCGAGCAGTCTATCTCGCTCACTCTTACGTCATTCTCATGTAAGTTGGAGGGACACAGCTGCGTTAGTATTAACATATTTGTAGAGTCCTAGAGTAGGATAAATGTAGAGAAAGTTATGGAAAAATTTCCAGGATTTTATTTTAGTTTATAGGTAAACTTACAGGTTACAACCACTTAAGTTACAGCTATAAAATTACGTATAGTCTTGTATCTAGGCTGCAATACAAAAACCGTTGACACAGCATGCTAGGTAGGTACTAAGTAACAGAGTTAAACATTGTAGTAATTTTAACATTATAACATCTATGAAGTTTGAATTTGGACTTGAAATTATCTTAACATAAAAGACAGTAACAAAATTTTTACTCAAAAACTAAAATGAAACTAAACTGGATTTCTAATAACACCAACTGTTTCTACTCTTATAGCTATGTTTCTAAGATACCTAGAGCATAAACAAAAAAACTGGCCAAGTACGAGTCGGACTCGCGCACGAAGGGTTCCGTACCATTATCTATATAGAACATTTGAATATTTCAAGCGTCTACCTGTTACCGTCATTATTATCGAGCAAAAACGGCACAAAAATCAAGTTTGTTGTATGGGAGCCCCCCTTAAATAATTATTTCACTTTTATTTAATTACTTATTTTCGAAGCGAATATACAACTAAATATTCTGTGAATATTTCAAGCGTCTACCTCTTGCCGTTATTAATATCGAGTAAAAAACGGCAAAAAAATCACGTTTGTGGTATTCCCATACAATATTTATTATTTATTCTGTTTTTAGCATTGTTTTAATATAGCGGCAATAGAAATATATCATCTGCGAAAATTTCAACTGTCTACAACATTTAATTTTCTTGTGCGATTTTCTACAAGGATCTAGTATGAGACTTTTTTTTTCATTGAACTTTTCACTTTCTTTTCATTGGTTGGGCAAGACCACTATCGTATCATGTAACAAACTGATATATACCTACCTCTCTTGGATACAGGCGTGAGATTATATATGAGTACTTACGTAATTTCATCGAACATTACGAAAATCAGCGAGGTAATCTGACGACAAATTCTTCATCCGACGACAGCCGGGTATATACAATATCAAGTTAATCATCCCAATAAATTGATTGGTAGCTAACAATTAATTATACCCAAAGAGATCACTATATGAGGCACGCATATAATTCTGTAGGCATTATAATTAACAAAGCATTTTGTGTAATGAAGCGTGCGCGCATTTGTGAATCAATTTCGATAATTCATCACTCTACGGTCTGCGTATTGACTGAGATGGTTAGAGGAATTAATATGACTCTTAACTGAGTGGACCTAGGGATTTTGAATTAGTATATAGGTACAGCTAATGTGAATTTAAATTTTGAATTTGTACTAGCAATACCACTCGTTAACTGTCAGTAAAACATCGTGAGGAAACCCGAGTGTTTGAGGTGTTCATACCTTAGCGCTTGAAATAACCAGTCCGCGGTGGGCACGCGTAGTGATTAAGCCCATACTCTCTCTCTTTGAGAGAAGGCCTGTACCTTGCAGCGGGATACCTAGGCCGCTTTTATTTGCCAGTGGGCAGAGGTGGCTGATCATGAAGCTTTTATTCTTTATCATCTTCACAGATCAGTCTGAGTAATCAGTACGAGTATTGACTCAACTTGCCGTATATCACGACTGATTACTATACCGGAGATCGTGGGTTCAATTCCCCTTGGTGGCCGCCGAACTTGATTTGTAAAAATGGCCTCATTCTGGGACTATTTCTATGTTTGTGATGTCCTAGCCTGGTTACCATAGCACAGGGTATCCCAGCTTGGGACCAGGACGAGCGATTGGGTTGCGTGGAAGCTATTAATTGTTATCATTATCATCTTCTCAGCTCGGTTTCATCCATCAGTTCGAGTGGAGCCGACTAGGTGGGTTCTCTCACAAGACTTCCAACGTGATTGCTCTAAGTCCCCAGTGGCAGTGGTTAACCCACATTAGCCCCAATATATCAGCCAAATACCTAACATCTATCATTGACGAGCACATCATCGTATTAGCGATGTCATATCAGTTCGCCCCGCTTTGTTTGGCCTATCTGTCCTGGATTTGATCATTAGCGTATCTCTATAGCAATTAATTATGCCTTAGCATACAGGGTATTTACAGTTCCGTGTGGCGTCAGATTAAGAATAGCGTCACTCCATTTCCTTCCGTGGATGTCGTAGAAGGCGAATAAGGAAATCAATTACCAGGAGACGGGCAGCAGCGTGTTCCTGAGATTCCAACCACATACTGCGATCGCCAACCCGCCTGCCAAGCGTGGCGATTACGGCAAAACCCCTCATGGTTATGAAAACCACGAAGGAGGCCTATGTCCTGCAGTGGGCGTCAAATGGCTGATGATGATACAGGGTATTTATACAGGGTGAACGATGATGACCAAAAAGATGATGAACACGAAAACTCCTTTTAGAAGGAGTATAAACTTACGCCTCCGAGGTGCAGAAGGAGAGGCAGGGATCAGGATTCGGCACGTTCCACGACCCTGCTTTCGCTTCAACATTCATTTCTTTCAATATTGTGCCTATTTCTTGAATCAGTATTCGAATCTGTTTTACCTATCTACTGTTATACTTTTCTTTTAAGATGTTTGTTCAAAGATGTTCAAAGATGTTTAAGATGTTTATTCTAAAAAAAAAAATGGCATATTCAGGCTTTTTAAATCGTGCGGCTGAAAGTTACTGCACCATAGGAAAGGAAAAGAAGTTTGTTTTCCATTTTACAGCACATATTGGAATATTTGAGCACGTCATTCTCGTTCCGTTTCCAACAAGCAAATGATTGATGGTCACGATATCCTTTCAGATTGATCGTAGCGATGCTCATGTCACAGCGTTGGTAGCCTTATAGGTAGAACATTGGACTCGGGCTAGAGACCCAGGTTCGATTCCCAGTGCGGGCTTACCTATGACTTCAAAGTCAAAAAGTTTTATTCACTATAAAAACAAAATGTTTACTTAATGAACGTCAAAGCTGTTAGTTTCACAATTAATAGATTATGCGGAGAAGAAGCTAACAAAGAAACTCCACATTTATTCTTTTCAAAACAGGTTTGCTTAATTAACAGAGTTTTCAACTTAAAGTTACACTACACTAGATATAATCGTTCCTGTTAACATTAGGTATTTAAATACCAGACATCCTTGTCTTCCAAATAATCCTTAATGTTATAATAGGCTTTTTTGCACAGAGTATGCTCAATATATTTTTTAAACCGCGTCGGTGGTAACTCTAATATATCTTGAGGAATCTTATTGTAGAACCGTACACAGTGCCCCATAAAGGATGTATTAACTTTTGCAAGTCTAAAACGTGGAAATGACAATTTATGTTTATTCCTAGTATCTACATTGTGATGGCTACCAACATTTTCGAAATTGCTGATGTTTTTTCTAACATACATTATATTTTCATAAATGTATTGACTTGCAACTGTTAAGATGTTAGTTTCTTTAAAGAAATCCCTTAACGAGTCCCTACTACCTAGCTTGTAAATAAATCGGATCGCTCTCTTCTGTAAGATGTATGCCGTAGGACATAATTTGTTTTGTAAGTTATGTATCTACATTTGTGCAGTTATAGTAACAATACCACTCGCTAACGGTGAAGGAAGACGTCGTGACTGTCTGAGCTATACTTGAAATCGCTAATCCGCGGTGGGCACGCGTGGTGAAGCCCATACTCTCTCCCTGAGAGAAGGCCTGTGCCCTACAGTGGGACGTATATAGGCTGCTTTATGTATTATGTATGCAGCGACGGATCGTTCCGTATATGGGGCCCTTTAGTTGCAAAGTTGCCAGTCAGATAGATAGGAAGTTATCTAAGTAGTGTATGGGTATAAGCTTGATGTGCTGTCGACTGGTAGTACTACTTGTTCAAATAGTTCTGAGAAAAACGACACCTTTTTCTGGAAAACAGGAAAAGAAAAATAAAACAAAGACCGTTCTAAATCCGACCAGCAACCTGTTAGCGACTTTTGAATTTCGAATGCCAATTAGAGCGCGCCAACGGAGCGCCCTGATTGGCCGGTCAGCTGTCAAAATTCAAGTTTAAGGCGGTACTAAACTGACCTCAACCCACGTTGATTCTAGTCACTGAGCTTCCAAGCAATTTGCTCCAATCTGTTGGTCACCAGATATATCACCGGTTGTTAATCTAATGAAGCGGAACTCGCGACTGTCTGTTGTCTCTTTCTCGCCTGAGGTTTTTTTGTTTTGTTTACAGATTGTCTTTGGTGTGGTCGGATTTGTAACTCTATTGTGATGGTGTTAAAGATAATATTCTGTAGGTATCGACTAGCTATGCCTGCGGCTTCGTTCGCGTGGTATTTATTTATTTATTGAGTTTTAGGAAAACCATCGACTAAAAATAACATGATAAAAGGTACATTGTACATTATAGAAACTGAGAGTCATTAAAAGGTTTTCACTTATAGCGACACTGTAACATTGAAAAAAAAAGCACGTTTTACCTACGTATCTAAATATGTGCCAAATTTCATACCAAATCTCTTCATTCGTTTATGCGTGATTACGTCCTAAGCACCCAAAAATGGAAACTTTGTGGGACATAAGGTTTTTATTTTAGAGACCACGGAAAATATATTTTTAATAATATATTTCGTACCTAGGTACGTAGGTAAATATGTAGGTATTTCTTCAGTTGTCAAAATGTATTCCAGAGCATGCATATCTAATACTTACGTTTTTTATGAACGTGGTTAGTAGAGGTAAAAGTCTCAAAGATATTCATGGTTCTCGAGTGTATTTTGGTCATTGCATCCTTCACATTAATTGTGTGTCCATAAAAATTGGTGGAATCTTTCAAATGACCATGAATGACAAAATCTTCGTGCCTCAGAAACTAAAGTACCTACATTATCATCACAATGTTCTAATGCGGAGGTTGTGAACAAAGTACAGCTAAGCGAGGAAATTAGTTAGTCTCGGTTAACTTCGGACACATCTACCACTAGTTGTAAATAGATAGGTAGGTACAAAGAAAAATTCATTGTAAAACATCCAACCCGTTAACGGACGAATGTTACAAAATGGACGGGTGAAACTTTACCTATCATAACAAACAATTTTCATTGCAAGACCAGCTCCAGTTTCGAAAAAAAGCAAACGTCAAAATTTTGAATGAAACTGAAAGTGTCTGGCAGAAAAATTCATACTACATACCTAGGTATGTTTCTTTATCACTAGGTATAGGTGCCTGCTTAAAAAAACCGGCCAAGTCCAAGTCGGAATCGCACACGAAGGGTTCTGTACCTACCATTATCTATACAACATTTGAATATTTCAAGCGTCTAGCTGTTGCCGTTATTAATATCGAGCACAAACGTCAAAAAAAAATCACGTTAGTTGCATGGGAGCCTCTCATAAGTATAAATATTTATTTTATTCTGTTTTTAGTATTTGCTGTCTTCGCTGCAGAAGAAGTACATCATCTGTGTAAATTTCAACTGTCTCACTATCACGGTTCATGAGATACCTACAGCCTGGTAACAGACGGACGGATGGACGGATGGACAGCGGAGTCTTAGTAATAGGGTCCCTTACCCTTTGGGTACGGAACCCAACAAAAAAATTAAAAAAATCCGAAATATTGAAAAGTATATAAGGGGTCCATAGAACTACAATTCATGGTTTATTATGACAATTCGATGTACCCTAGAACTGAGAAAGGAATGTTGCGTTGGTTTGGACATGTGGAGAGGATGAAGGAAGAAAGATTGACAAAACAAATATATCGAGCGAATGAAGGGCCGGTAAGATACGTCCCAGACGGACATACTTCGACCAAATCGGGGACTCACACTATCTCTCTGAGAGAAGACCTGTGCCTAGGACGTCTATAGGCTGCTGATAGAGTATGTATAGGTAGTTACGTAACATCACGTATATTCTGCTCAAAACCTACCTTTAATCGTTGGCCTGTACACTGTAGTGTCAAATGGCTCATAGTCCGTCTCCCGGCGTGAGACGAATCGGCATGACTCGCGACTTACAAGGTTCCAAGGGGTTCGATGCCGGCGTCGTGACGTGGCCCAGCCTTAAGCATTCTACAGCAACTCATTTCTGCTTTAAATCGACGATCATATACATTTATTAACCCCCGGTTTCTCGTGCACTATCTGTTAATCTACTGTTAACAGCTGTCAGGCGACTTTTTCGTATGCACTTTGGGGAACTGGCAGCTGTTGACAGTAGATTAACAACTTGTTAGAGTACGAGAGACAGGGGGTAAATGTTACAAATGCGTGTTTTGGTATGTAATATGTGTTTCGATGTGTTTTAAATTGTAACTTCGGAAAACTATAGGTCTATTCATTTCTAAGACTACTGGACATGATTTTTGTGAGACCATTTGTTTTCGTTTAAATAAATAAAAAAAAAAAAAAACATACGTTGGCAGAGACCAGCGACTGCCACTTGCCACGATCCTGACAGATCACTTTCGCTTCCTCCACATTCGTTAGTCGTTGCATGCACGCACGCCGATATGTAAGTATGTAAAAATACAAAAAACTTTACTCAGGCAAAAACTATTATATTCTTTTTGTTACGCCAACCCGTGCTGAGGACAACTTTAAAAACCTATTTAGAGGACAAAAACTCCACCCACGCCGGGACCAGAACTCGCGACCCCCGGCTAACCGAGAGCCCCTACCTTCGCGACATCCAGGCCTTCATGGACCGCATGGGCACCAGCGCGGTTCTTCTCGGCGGGGATATTAACGCCAAAAGCCTTTGGTGGGGCTGCGAGCGCGAGGACCAGAGAGGCACTCTGTTCTCCGAGTTCGCGGCCCAGGTGGATCTGCAGGTTCTCAACGAGGGAGGGGCGCCGACGTTTTACATCTGGCGGGGGGACAAGTTGTTCACTAGCATAGTAGATGTGACCCTCGCCACGTCGGCGCTCTTCCATCGAGTGAGGGGCTGGATGGTCCGTCCGGATCTCATCCCCTCCGCTCCCGATCATCGGGCGATTACGTTCGAGGTGGGGGTGGGGCCCGAGACGGAGCCGGACAGAGCCTGCGGGTCCACCAGGCGTTACCACGCCGGGAAGGCCGACTGGACTACTTTTCGGGCCTCGTTCGTCGACCGTCTGGGTGACTGGACGATCGAGGAAATCGAGGCTATCGAGACGCCCGGCGGTCTTGAGGAGGCCATTGGTAGGTACACCGCGGCGATTCACGGCGCGTGCGAGGATTCGATCCCTCTTCTGGCTCCACCAAAGGCGCCCAAACGGGTGATTTGGTGGAGCCCTGAGCTGCAGCTTAAGAAGCGCAAGCTCAATACGTTGAGGGGTCGAATCCGGCACGCCAGCAGCCGCCGAAGGGACGGGGTGGTCGCGGAGTATTTGGTGGCCAAGGAGGACTACAAGGCCGCCATTGAGGCGGCCAAGACCGCCAGCTGGGTGGAATTCTGCACTAAGCAGGAGCATGAGAGCGTGTGGGACGGCATCTATAGGGTGCTAAGATGCGCCGCTCGCAGGAGGGAAGACACCCTCCTCAGCGGCGCGGATGGACGCGCCCTGGATGCCGTCGGTTCCACAGCTCTCATAGCGGACACATTCTTCCCAGCTGACGATCTTCAGTCCGAGTCCGATACTCATGCCCGTGTCAGGCAGGCAGTCGCCCGCATGGAGGATGAAGCCAGGGCCAAGCCGCGGGAGTTTATTCCCTTCTCCCAGCACGAGCTCTCGGGCGTCTTGAAGGGCATCCACCCTAAAAAGGCGCCCGGGGGGGACGGCCTCACGGCCGACATCTGCAGTGCGGCCATCGGGGCGAGAAATGATTTATTTGTCGCCCTGATGAACGCCTGCCTCTCTCTGGGATACTTCCCCAAAGACTGGAAGGCTGTGGTAGTCAAAATCCTGCCCAAGCCCAGCAGAGATGAGTACTCGCAGCCTAAGTCATACAGGCCGATCGGGCTCCTGTCCGTCCTGGGGAAGATCCTAGAGAAGATGATGGCCGGGAGGCTTCTCTGGCAGCTCGGGATGGGCGGAGGACTGAGCCCGCGCCAATATGGCTTCATGCCGCAGTGCAGCACGGAGGACGCTTTGTATGATGCTGTAGAGCTCATAAGAGATCACGTCGGGCAGAAACGTATTGTTGGAGTCGTCTCCCTCGACATCGAGGGGGCCTTCGACAATGCGTGGTGGCCCGGAATAAAACACCAGATCCTGGCCACCGGATGCGACCAGTCTGTCTACCAACTTCTGTGCAGCTACCTGAGCGAAAGACAGGTCACAGTCAGGTACGCGGGGGCACAAGTAGACAGACCCACTTCGAAAGGTTGCATCCAAGGCTCGACGTGCGGTCCCCTGCTGTGGAACCTGTTACTCGACCCTTTGCTCCGGCGCGGTGGGGACCTTCGGGCTCACCTGCAGGCGTTCGCGGACGATATTTTAATTATCGCCGCGGCGCAGACTGTGGGTGAGCTCGAGGACATCCTCAACGCCGCGCTGGACGCCGTGTCCGAGTGGGGAGAGGGGGCTAAGATGAGGTTCGCCGCTCAAAAGACCCAAGCCATGGTGGTCACCAGGAAGCGCGATGTTAACCCACCCAAGCTGAAGCTTGGAGGGGAGGACATCGCGTTCTCGGACGAGATCACCGTGTTGGGTCTGACGATCGACAAGAACCTCAACTTTCTTAGCCACCTCAACAGGGTCTGCGGCAAAGCTATGGCTAGGTTCCAGATGGTGTCTGGGGCGGCCAGGGCGACATGGGGCTTAAATGCCGATATCGTCCGGCTGCTCTACACCACCGTCATCGAACCTACCATCCTCTATGCGGCCAACGTCTGGGCGCCTGTCGCGCAGCGAGCGGGGGTCAGGGCCTTACTCGACAGGGTGACCAGGGCCTTTGCGATCCGCATCGCCAAGGCCCATCGCACCACCTCCTACACAGCTGCCGTTCTCTTGGCGAGGATCCTCCCCCTCGACCTTAGGGCCGAGGAGGCCCTTCAGCTTTACGAGTTGAAGAGGGGGAGGCCCTTCACCCCGCTGCCGGGCCGGGAGGTCGAGCGCCGCTGCAGCCCGTTCACGCTGGCACACCCCGCTCTACGAACTCCAGTTGAGTTCGAGGAGGTGGCCAGCGTGGAGGAGCTCAGCAAGGTGCCCGACGATTGGGCCCGGGCCTATACGGACGGCAGCAAGATCGAGGGCAAGGTAGGGGGTGCAGTCACCCTGTGGAGGGATGGCGTTGAGGTGCGCACCAGGGGGTTCAGGCTGGAGGGATTCGCCTCCGTCTTCCAAGCGGAGATGGTGGCGATCTCCAAGGCTCTCGACCTCGTGGCCGGGGGTCCCGGTCCCATCAGGGCGAGCGTCCTGAGCGACTCCAGATCTGCTCTGGAGTTGCTCAGGAACCCCTCGCCCACACACCCGCTGGCCGTGAAAATACACGGCCAGCTGGGGGACATACAAGCACACGGGGGCCTGATCCGGTTTTTCTGGATCAAGGCCCACATCGGGATCCCCGGCAACGAGCGCGCAGACGAGTTGGCCAAGAGGGCGGCGTTGTCTCGCAAAGACGCGGCAGCCTACGACCTGTATCCCGTCTCACATGCAAAACTGCAGGTGAGACGGGAGACAGTGGCAAAGTGGCAGGCCCGCTACAGCGAGTCTGCCACAGGCCGCGTCACCTCGCTGTTCTTCCCGGACGTCGCATCGGCCCATAAAGTCCTTGGCAAATTCACTATGTGCAATGCCAAGGCGCAGCTCCTGACGGGGCACGGCGGCTTTCGAGCGTACCTCCACAGGTTCAAGCTCGCGGGGAGTCCGTCCTGCATCTGTGATGACGAGACTCCCGAAACGCTGGAGCACCTGCTGGAGGAGTGCCCCCGTTTTGGAGCTGTACGGGCCGACTGCGAGATACTCCTGGGAGCAGCGGTGAGGTGCGAGGCATTCGCCGCCTTTATGGCCGACTCTAAAAGTCGAGAGGTCTTCCTGCCCTTCGCCCTGGGGGTGACGCGCGCGGCCTCTAAGGCCAATGGAGGCCGGGATTAAGTGGTTTTCAATTTTATCTTTTTATCTTCCATATTTTACATAGGTATTTTTATATTACATTGTAACATTGCTGACATTTTATACATTCTAGGTTTTTAAGTTTTATGTTAGCCCCGGCGCCTTGCTTGTCACTACTCTCAGGAGTAGTCAGAGACAAGGCGTCGGGGCGTTTATTTCTTGAAAACTGTAAATGGACAAATTGGAAAAAAAAAAAAAAAAAAAAAAAAAAAAAAAAAAAAAAAAAAAAAAAAAAATATACAAGATAAAAGAGGGAAGATGAGGAAAGGAAAAAGAAAAAAAAAAAAAAAAAAAAAAAAGGAAACCGAAATGTCTATTACTTTTAAATTTATATTTTTATTTTTTATACTGTTATATCGTCAAACTTGACCTTTGTATTAAAGTCCTGACATAAGTCATTTTAGATTTTAACTTTTATCATCAGCCCCGGCGCCTTGCTTGTCACTACTCTTAAGAGTAGTCAGAGACAAGGCGTCGGGGCATATAGAGATTTGATTCTCATTTTTATCATTTTATTGTTATTTTTTGACTGATATTATTTTATCTCTTCTTACCAATTTTAGAATTTTACATTTATAATTTTATCAATAAGACATTTTATCACATCACTTAATTTTAGATTTAGAACTGTATAATCATACTTTAATTTTAATCTTAAGACATTTTAATGTATAGTTCTAATTCTCAAATTTTAGAAATAAGGAATTTTTTTTTTATCATATAACTTTTTCAGTTAATTTTACCACAGTAACAAAGGTCGCCACAGTATTAATAGTGGCGGTACCGGCTAAGGGGCCTCCCCCCTACGGTTTAGTCCGTAGGCTGCTGGGAGAAATCCCCAGTAGAGTCGGGCATGCCGCCGTGTGTTAGGGCACGGCGGTATACATGAGTATTCCCCTCCTCCTATAAAAAAAAAAAAAAAAAAAAAAACCGAGGCAGCATCGTGTAACCCACTTTGCAGTTAGGCTTTTACATCGGAATGATCATGTAGGTACAGCGATATCATTCCGATGTAAAAGCTTAACTGCAAATGGGTTACTCGGGGCTGCAAGTGATGTAAATTGCTTCGGCCAGATGTCGCTGCCTGTACGTAATACAGAGAAGTTTGTGAAGAGGCTCGAGATTTCGCCGATGCCTGCACTTGCCCATTGGCTCAGATGAGGAACGCTGGCACGGTTGGCCGGGAATCGCGGGTTCGGGCCCCGGCATGGGTGGAGTTTTTGACCTCTAAATAGGTTTTTAAAAACTGTTAGATCTTAAATTTTAAGAACTATGATTATAAGGTAATTAAGGGTCGTAGGATCGATTGCGGTCCCTGCACAAGGTCAAATGGGAATCGCGGGGCTCTGTGATACTATCACAATGTGAGGTTTAGGTAGAACAGACTGGTTTCTTATGCTATTTTAGACTACTGAAATAATACTATTTGCATAAAAAAATATCTGTCTGTGAGTGCATCAACCGCCTAGCAACAGTAAGATATAAAAATATTTTACGTAGATAGTCGAGTCATGAATGAATGTTGGGTTTGATTGAAACCGCGGGAGCCGTGCCGGGCGAGCTTGTCAATGAAACTCTGGAGACGAAAGTATTGTGGTGCCAAAGAGCTATGAACTGCTGGATGAGGCGTTGTTAAAAGGTTCAAAATCAATATATGTTTTTATTCAAATTTACACAGAAACCGTGACTTAATGAACATAAACAGCCTATATAGGTACATCCCACAGTAGGGCACAGGCCTTCTCTCAGGGGGAGAGTGTGGGCTAAATCACCACGCGTGCCCACCGCGGATTAGCGATTTCAAGCGCTGAGGTACCTATATGAATAGCTCAGACACTCAGGTTTCTTCACGATGTTTTCCTTCACCGTTAGCGAGTGGTACTGCTAGTATAACTTCACAAATGTACATAACTTAGAAAACCAAATCATATGTATATGCCCGCACTGGGGATCGAACCTGGGTCTCTCGCTTCCGAGTCCGATGTTCTACCCACTAGGCTACCGCCACTAAATTACGACTTAATGAACGTTTTTGGAGAGAAATGGACAAAAAAATATCTCAAAATTTAGTATTCGGTTTGCTTTTTCTATACATCTATGGTCTTGTTTTATTTATTTGATTTGTCTGTTGTGTATTTAGTTTTCTTTCTGTTACTTATTATGTCACTTATCTGTTTAATTTGTTTCTGTGATGTGTCTTGTTGGTATAATAAATGTCTTTCTTTCTTTCTATAAATAGGGGTATATCGAGCGAATGTAAGTAGAAGGGTCGGAAAGGGACGTCTCAGGCATACTTAGATGTATTAGCGAAGGGCAAGAAAAAAGTACTGAAACCGGTGTGCGTGCATTGCAACGACTAATGAACGTTGAGATGCAGTGGCGTAGCATAGGTCACTAGTACCCGGTGCGGATTCCAAATTTGCCGCCCTCTTATTTTTGTAATCCATTATAAAAAATTTTGGCATGGTAAAAAGAGTACCTACTTTTATTAGTTTTATTGAATGATTTATTGAAATGAAAAGTGAAATTAACATTTTTTGACATAGGTAGAATATCACAGAAAAATTACAGAGAAAACGTAATAGAATAATGGAGAAATCACCTACTTCACGAACGCTCTTTTGGGCACGAGTATCATTCAAAACCTTGCGCTTGCATCACCCATGCATAGAACCTGCATAGGTACCTGGGTATTTGGTAACATAAAAAAAAGACGAAAAAAACACTGAAAGAATTATTTTTTTTTTATTTTAATTTTTTTTTCTAACTGCCACCTCCGCAGCGCCGCCCCCGGCAAAGTGCCGCCCGGTGCGGACCGCATCCTCCGCCCCCCCCATGCTACGCCACTGTTGAGATGCGAAAGAGGAGTGCCATGGTCGTGGCAAGTGACAAAACCTGGTCTCTGTCTACCCCTCCGGGATACAGGTGTGATCTTGAGAAAACACTTACCTCAACGCATGCTATTGAGACTAAGGGCTCTCACACATAAACGCGGTACAGCAAAATTTTGAACCAATATTGACCTCTGAGTTGAATTAGTCACGTTTAGTTATGAGTCGACTAGATAGTCGCGATTAGTTATACTAATTTAAGCCAAATTAACGCGTCGTGGCACGACGCGACGTCGTATGATGCTTATGCGAGAGCCCTAAGCGCATCTCGGGATCTAATTACCTCGTATCACCACATCAAGGGTTGGCTGGAAGAGATTTCTGCTGAAATAAGCTCGCCATGTACACTTTTTAATTTTTCTGTAAATGTTTTGTTTTATTCATGTGATTTTATGTGTGCAATAAAGTACCTTATCCAGTGGCACATGCTCCGTGGCAGGAGAAGGTATCGATATCCCGAGGCGACCACAGCCACTTCCCTGGGAACTTGCGGCCTACTCACAAATAAAACAAGCTGTTGTTTTGTTACATTTGCCTCGTTGTTACACGTCGCAATTGACGTTGGTCTACTGAGTTGTTTTGTTGTTGATTTGTTGGATTTTGTTCGTACAGTCGATGAAATGCCACATGAAGCTTTAATTCCGTTAGGTTACGTTGCGACTTTGTAACTCTTAAGAGCAACCTATACGGTGGTTTTCCGTGTGGCGCCGAATTAAGAATAGCGTCACTCCATTTCCTTCCGCGGATGTCGTAGAAGGCGACTAAGGCAATCAATTACCAGGAGACGGGCAGCAGCGTCTTCGTGAGATTCCAACCGCATACTGCGATCGCCAACCCGCCTGCCGAGCGTGGCGATTATGGCAAAACCCCTCACGGTCATGAAAACCACGAAGAGGGCCTGTGTCCTGCAGTGGGCGTCGAGTGGCTGATGATGAATACGGATGAATGCGGTGGTAGCCTAGTGGGTAGAACATTGGACTCGGAAGCGAGAGACCCATTGACAGTAGCTAGATAAGGTTGGCTGAGTACAGAAAGTAGTGGCGTGCCTTGGTGGAGCCCTATGGCCAGCAATGGATCAATGCGAGCTGATTGATTAAATCCTGTTTTTAACGACTTTTATCTACACTAATGTTGTAACATTCTACTTATGTTTTCAATACTTGACTTATAATTACTACTGTCATAGCGCTGACAACAAAACACTCAATTTAAGCAATTTCACATGATGGTATAATATTCACATCGATATTGTAAAATCTCATTATAACATCAATAAAACGCGACCAATTTGATTGCAGGGCCAATCAGGTTGGTCGCGTTTTATTGAAGCGCGTAGCTGCGCTCTCATTGGTTAAATTTTAATGGCGGCAAAATCACTGTGATTAATGTGATTATACACGTACGCGTGAATTTAATTTTTAATTGCATTAGTGAAGATAAAGTAGTGTATGCAACTGCATATAACACGGGTATTGAAACACTCGTTACTATTATGAAACTCGCTGCGCTCGTTTCATAAACTCACACTCGTGTTTTAATACCCTTCATTATATGACAGTTGCATAAACTACTATTAAAGACTAATAAACTCATTTTAATGTCAATGGTTTGACGTTTTTGTACAAAACCAATCATAAGTTAAATACGCTGTCATTTACTATCGCCGAATCAACGTTAACGTCGTAACGCATGGCACACAGAATGAACCAATCACAGAGTGATTTAATCTACAGCGCATCTTGCGTTCATTTCATTGGCACGGACTAATCGGGAGGACAGGGACCGTTTTTGAGATTGAATTTTGTAGGAAGAAATAGTTCTATGGTTTTCTTTAACGTAGCATGTAACCTGAGTGTGAGCTATTCACATACCCTAAGCGCTTGAAATTGCCAATCCGCGGTGGGCACGCGTGATGATTAAGCCCATACTCTCTTCCTGAGAGAAGGCCTGTGCCCTACAGTGGGACATATTATATAGGCTGCCTATGATGATGTAACTCTGTTCTATTATGGTAAGACTGCCTTAGGATTGACTACCAAAACAGACGTTTGATTGTACGAATGGCCACACTCTGCGTGTATTTTTATGTTCGTGATGTGCTCGCCTGGTTACCATAGAACAGGGTATCCTAGTTCGGGACTAGGACAAATGATTGTATTGTGTAAAAGTTACGAATGTACTGTTTCAAATGGAGCCCATTTAAACTCTCACTTTCATCACCCCAACCCTTCGAGTCCAAACGCCCCCAACAATAATATACTGCTCGCTCGGAACTGGTTTACGTACGGCCAGTCAATGATCATGATCAGGGCACGCCGGTCACGCGCGCCGTTGAAAGCGAAATCTATGGCAGCTGGCGATTTGAAAAAAAGAACAACGCCGACAGAAAAAAAAACTAAGGAGACATGCTCTGAGGTTGGAGCGTGGAGGTGTGAGGTTTACTGCCGACGGGATTTATACTTTTAGTTGTTTACATTTTAGTGTATATGTTGTGCCCGCGTCTTCAGTCGTGTGGGAAGTCAACAGTTATAGATATTATTTCACACAAAACAAATAACAGGCCATTACATAGGAAACGACATGTACAAAGGCGAGCTAGTTTAATAATAGTAATAGTTTAAGTTGTGATAGTTTTTTAGATTTAAAATTTTCCATTTCTCTCTCGATCTCGGATCTCGGGGCGCTGGAGGGCTCTGTTTAAATGATCAGTGTGCTTGTTTTTTGCAAATTATGATTTGGGTGACAAATGACCGAAAATCTGAGCCTGAAAGGAGGAGGACTTTGCTATGCAGTAACCTATCTACAAATTTGTACGGAACTCTCGGTAATAAATATTCACTCTCATTTTTATTTTCATATTTAGTGGCTTAAAATCTTGCGTACTATTTTGCACGTATTCAAGGCAACAGCTTTCTATATCTGTATGCCATTGTGTGGACGGGTCGGTGTTAGTTTTTTAATAATTATTACATTACATAGAGTCACGCATGTAGGGTAGGCAGAGACCAGGGTTTGCACTTGCCATGATCCTCCCTCATGACATTTTCGCTAAACCAACATTCATTAAATAGTCGTTACGTGGAAATGTCTTTTTTTACCGACTTCTAAACAAGGGGAGGTTTTCAATGAGTTTTATTTTAATATGTTTAGCGATAATTCTTTACCACTTTGTCCGATTTAAAAAGAAATCGCGAGAAGATCGTCGGACCCATTGGGTATTTTATTGAACCCTTACAATTTTATTCTTCCCAAGGGACAAAGTCGCCGGCAACAGCTAGTATAAATCTATCAACTATCAAGAGCTCGCGGTCGCGCTAGACGGGCGAGCGGGCTGGCGAGTGAATGGGCCGTTTTTTGTGCAAGTACACTTGCCCAAATCGCTGTGAAATTACCTTCCCGCTTCTGTCGGTCGTCTGACGCTTATGATTATGCGTCTTGATATCGATAGGGAGGTATACAATAAAGAGTTCTCTCAGATCCTATCCGGGTCTCTGAGAGAAGACTATGTAACGTGCTGTGGAATGTATATCTACTGCCTTTGATACAAATTAAACAACTTCCACACAACAAAATCACTTGTCCTGGTCCCAAGGTTAGGATAGGATACCCTCTGCTATGGTAACCAGGCAAGGACATGGACAAATATGGAAATACACCCACCCCATTTGTACCAATGTACGACGGCTCCCGATGGGAATCGAACCCCCGACCTCCGGCATGGTAATCAGAGCGCCACCCAACACAGAGGTCCACCGCGTGGTTTCAATTTGTCTTTCCTGGATTACCATAACATAGACTCTAGTCTAAGGTGAAATGCGCTGTAATTTTTACCTGTGTTTCAATATCATTATGTGACCAAGGGCTATTCTCGGAATTTCTCTACGAGATTGAATCAGAAATGATGAGATCGTTAGACGAACGAAAGTCGTTGACATAGCCCAGCAGATTAGTAAGTTGAAGTGGCAGTGGGCGGGGCACATAGCACGCAGAACTGATGGCCGGTGGGGCCAAAAAGTTCTCGAATGGAGACCACATATCGGCAAGCGCAGCGTAGGACGACCAGCCACAAGATGGACTTCATCCAAGTGGCAGAAAGACGCTGGATGCAATCCGCTTTGAACCGGTCTTTTTGGAAATCCATGGAGGAGGCCTATTTCCAGCAGTGGACTTCTTGTGGCTGAATGATGATGATGATGTGACCGTAGCTATAAGCTTGCACTCCTTGAACACATTTTTTTTACTTTTTAACAACCTACGATTTGTTTATTTATTTACGAGAATCTATCACAGTATATTTATGTAGTTTTATGTAGGCCATATTAATTCAAGCAAGCTTATACCTATGTTTACGTAATAGGCTATTTTATTTTATTCTATTAAACCTGTAAAAACTATCCATATAATATTATACTACATGTAGGTTTATTTAATTATTTTAAATAATAGACTTGAGCCATATTAAAGTTTTCTGTATGCATGTTTAATTTTTATTTTATTACTGTACAAACACTACCTACGTTATGTATGATATAGGTATTTAAGTTCACCCTGAATGGATCACTGTGCCCCAAGATACAACTTAAACTATTTTGGGGCTCAGAGTTACTATATTTATTGTTAAGTTTTGTTCAGCTCAATAAACATTTTTCATTTCATTATCATTTTACTTGAGAGGACCTCACAATCGTGTTTGGATATGATTACAAAAGTTCACAAACGGGCATTGTCCAACATTTTGAGAACGAAGTTTAATTTAGATTTCAATTCAATCTAAAGAATATTTTAGATTCTGAAAATTGGTCATTGAACCTTTAAACATTTGTTGTCACTATTGCAACGCGAAAGCAATGCAATAGATAAATCTGGCAAGCGCTTGTCATAGCCATAGAGCCGTGTGACTACCAGAAATAACCTCAATATGGATAAGATTATATTATACACAATTAAATATTATAGATTATTATTTTAGTAAGGATATCATTATTATATTTTATATTTTAGCATAATATTTTTGTCAGATATTTGGTCTGGTGTTTGGTCATGTTTGTAATAATTTATGTACGCTTTATTTTATTGTGATCAAAGTAAATATGCTATTAAAAACAGCTTTACTATAATACAGTTAAAATAAATAATAGCTATTTTATATTCTTAAGTGAAATCAAAAACCTTAGTTTTATTTTAATTTTATGCATAAATAATAAATTAAAAGGATTTCAAACGTCGTTCGTTCATCATTAGTAAATACGTAATACAATTTCAAGATACACTCACCATCACTGCTCTGGTTGCTGCTGTGCGCGTGGTACTGGTCATCTGTAAAACCATAATCTACATTAGGGCTGACACATCTGCTCTCGATCCAGAGATAAGATTAAAACTGTAAGAATTGATATTCTTTGAATTAATATACAGGTTTTTTCTAAGGAGTAATAGCAATTTTTGTGCGCGGTAGTAGCGCAGCGGTAGAACGCCAAACTCATAATGCGTGCACCAATGACTGTTTAAGTAACGTACATTAGTTCTTAGGTATACTGTACATACCTCAACTCTTGAAATTGCCAGTCCACGGTACGCACGCGTGATAATAAAGCCCATACTCTCTCTCTGAGATATGCCTATGCCCTGTAGTGGGACGAATACAGGCTACATAAAAAAAGTAATTTTTGTGCATGTAAAATGAGCCTATATAAACGTAATCTATATCAAGTTTTAAACCTTAATCTATTTTAAAAATTATTGTAAATAAAATCTACTAAAGTGCCGAAGCGTTGGCTTGTAAAATATTACAAAAATGTAAAAATAACGTTACGGGTTACCGTTAGCAGCTAATCAAACTTCACATGGAATCGCACAGTCAGCCGCAAAAAACTGAGTACACCAATTTAAAGGTAAGGTTTTATTTAAATTAATAAAAATAAAATTACAAAGAAAAAAAATCTCGAACAAATGTATGACTATCAAATAAAGCAAGCATACTCACCTCCATTCCGATGATCCCCCATCATCTCCTGGTTCTGCAGTGTCGGTGCATGAATGAGAACCTTCTGCTGAGGACTGTGAGGGTCTAGACCCTCGACTTCAAGCATTGGCGCATGGGGCTCGTACCCATGCACGACTAGTTGTGGAGCGTGAAGATCCATGATCATTAAAAAAGTTTTGTATTTTTAAACACTGGCAGGATAGAACTTATTTACACTGGCTGTTTATTTTTCCTTTTTTATGTGGCACTTGTTTTCGAAAATCGTTGCTATTTGATGCAAGTTCTTCGAACTTCTTTTTTAAGGGCCGCTCTAGTAGATTTTGTCGGTCTGTGGTCGAATTTCACTTTGTTACGTTTTTTGTCGCCGCCGGGGTTTTGTTTTTGCACTGCTATTGGCACTTTTTTGCAAAAGAGAACTATGTTTAAAAAGTATTAAGTAATTAATTCTAAACTAAAATTACTGGAGAATTCTTGAGTATTTTGGGAATTTTAGTTTCTTAGAAAATTGTTACTAAAAAGTTACTAAAGTCAACGTTTTATTCACTTTTTGGTCACATTTTCACTCTGTTGCCATTTTGAATAAACTGTCATCCGGTTTTCTTCGGAATTTTCCGATTAATTTCAGCATTGTTCCACCTGTGTACAAAAAAAAAGAATTATTAGCAATCACTCTACGAATAAATCAATTTCGTAATTCCGAAGTTCGTAATTCAATAATAAAAAGTTACAATTAGGGGTCACAAAACAGGTTTCCTCGAAACCGTCAAAACCGGGTAAACCTTCTGATTTGGTAAAACCGATTTACGATTGTTTCGGCTTTGTTCTATCATACATTATTTACCAAAACATTATTGTAATCGCGACGTTGAAAACCGTACAAAACTGCTTATATTATAAGCGTTACATCGATACATTTAATTCAAAATCGACATAGCGATCCAGATTTGAACGAAATCAGAGCAAGGCGAGCCTTATCGGAAAGTATACCTAGTGCTTAAACTTAGTGGAAGGTTGCAATAAACAAAAAAATCGATAAATTCCAGCCCCCAGAGCAGGCCAGGTTTCGAAAAGCCTACGACACCATAGATCACATACACACAGTGCGGCAGATAATACTGATAAACCGGGAAGTACAATCGCCCGTTTTGTTTTGCATTTGCGGACTACGAAAAACCTTTCAACTTGGTCGATATCTGGGCTGATCCGGAATTGCTGCATGGATAATATATCACGCATCTATGTTTTCGGATTGTTCGTTATTTTTTATTTCGGTTTTTGTTTTTTGTCTTTTTAGTGATATTTTTTTGTACCATGGCATCTCCACCATATTATCACTTCATTTCTACTGTGTGATTGTTTAGAATAAGATTATTTATTATTACTTTTTACTTTAAGCTTTTTTACTGTTTTCGCGTTTTATTATTGTAAGATTGTATGTGTGTTGTGGTATCGGAATAAACTTTTTTCAATTTCAATTTAATTTTATGAATCCTATGACATTTGCGCAAACACGGCGAATCGATTGAGATCTTATTTGACATACCTAATCTGACCACGATTATTTTACGAAAAATCAAAGTTATTTGTTTGTCTAGACGACAAACGTCTTAAAGAGTTGGAAAATTATGAAAAATTCTGCAAATGAAAATCGGCCTTCACGTCAATTTGTAAGCTAGGAAATCAACACAAATAAACAAGATTACGGGTAGGAGTACTTAATTTGTTGTTGTTACTATCAAATATGTATGTTAATCCTCAGCCAAAACACAAAACCCGAGACAATAAACTCAAAAAGAACTCCACCCAAATATAAATCAAGCGAGTGGCTTCCGTTTCGCGAATAAAATATGTATCTGCGAGTACAAGTACATTCTACAACAGAATACACGAAGATAGTTCTTATCTCCGGGGCATAGAGGCCAATGTTGAGCAATAGGAGTGGCATACGATTGTTGTGGACGGTTTAAGCAATATTTAAACAAAATCCGCAACGGTTGCAGGTTCGTGCCCCGGCCGGACCATTGTCTTTTAAGCATCAGGGAAGAGGTACGAAGATTTGGAGTAAGCGGTTTTAGGGCGATTAGCGCCAAGTCACTGGATAAGTAGGTAAGTAATAGATAATTACTTATCCAGCGATAATCCAATAGATTTATATACGGTGAGTTCCTGGCCTTAGTCTACATAAAATGTAGACAATGGATATTATTTTCTTTCATTTTTTAAATTACTATCGTTACAATTATGTAAACTTTGACAAAACTTTAAATTATTCTTGACATTTTATATCATTGACATTTTTCTTTATTCAACTGAATTAATATTATTTTTATAGCTATTAATGTAGGTGGGTAGTTATTATATTTCAATTTGACATGTAATGAATATTACCAATAAATTATGTGTATGTCTAAGTCTACTTGGATTTCAGTCAGATCTGGCATAATGACCTTGTACACCAAATTAACACTCACTTCAATTAATAACAACACTCAGAATACTTGAAAGGCCACATAAATGGGTGAAATTATTAAAAAATTAAGAAAACTCAACGACGTCACTTTGTTTTATTGTGTACGTAGACTCTTGGCCACCATATTAAAACTGCTAACAAAAACGTTGATTTTTCTTTTCTTTTTTTTTTCATGAGCAATTTCACTTTAATATTTGGTGGGCAGTAATAATTAAAAAAAAAGAACTTTCTTATTACATTTTGAAATCTTATTCCCCTAATTGTTAAAAAAAATTATATTTCGGTATTATTCATAAAACACGATTTCTCAAAACACACCTTAAACGACGTACAAATAGTCTAAGGCAGAGACTTTACAAGATTGCGTGTTTTAGGCAATCGTGTTATTATAAATAGCAATCTTTACATTATCTTAAGCATCAAAAGGTTAGTTCCCTCTTTCCATTCGCAACTCCACGTTAGTGGTCCTCTAGGATACAATATCTCAGTGCAGCGAATCTCGCAGCTCCCATGGGAAGAGACCTTTTGTTTGAATATTCAAATGTTACCTCCGTTTTATATGTTGTACGCAAAATAGCGAGGAAAAATTACAATGCAGCGCAAAGAAAGGAGTCAAAAAGGTATAGAAAAGGGTTAAGGGCTAAAATCTACAATTTGCAGGAGATAATGTCGACAGACAGGGTGCAGGGGGTCTAGGATGTTCTACAACCAATTCTTTAGCAAAGCGTCATTCCACAAGCAACGTTTGTCAACGTTTCGTTTTGCAAACTGTTGTTTCACAATGACATCCAAATACAAATTCATTCAATTCAATTCAATTTGAATTCATTTGAAAGGCTTTCATTTTTAAAATGCATCATTTATAATATATTTAAAAGATAAAGTTACATTAAAAAAAAAACAGATAACAAATTATGCATTTCGAAAATACTTTATTTATTATTTTTTTTTTAAAGATAAGCTGACATTCTTGACAGTCTCAAGTTTGCAATATAACTTCGAAAATGTTATTCTGCAAGGGTGTCATTTCCATTTGGGACAAATCATTTAAAGGTTAGTTTACACAACGGCCTTTTCCGCCTCTTAAAGTAACCTAATAGGTAAGTAACCAAATTTATTTTGCTAGGTCGACTTTTTGGTAACCACTAAAGAGCTACGCTCGCTTCGCTCACTCCGCGCAGTGAGATCAACCTGACCCACTGTTTCAGTGACGGGGGAATGTTTTTTTTATGTGGGGGGCTACGCCCCTCGACCCCCCCTCGCGGGGGCTGCGCCCTATGGACGCCACTGCTCTGGCTTACGTGTGCTGTACTTCAGGCTTACGTGTGTTTTGGTTATCTTATCTTGTCTTATCTTATGATGTGAAAGAAAAATATGTCAAAAAAATATATTTAATGTATTTATTTAAAGAAAACTCATCTAATGTTATGTTGCCAAATTACATTACATATATGAAATAATTACTTTATGAGGTGTAAGGTTTACGAAACATTTTTATATGGTGTGATGAGTTGTCAAATGATACATGGTCATTTTGTTGTTTGTTGTCTGAGCATCTGATAATTAACTGCTGAACTTTCAAACGGCACCCGTGTGCAAGGTGTACCAAAATTACCTTAACTTCCAAAACAGAGAAAGTTCTACTTGTCTCCTTTTTCGGAACTCAACTTTTTTTGAAAATAACAAATGTGGAGTTTCTTGTCAGCTTCTTCTCCACATAATCTATTAATTGTAAAACTAACATTAATTGTAAAACTAGATTGACGAAACAAATGTATCGAGCGAATGTGGGTGGAAGGGCCGGTAAGAGACGACCCAGGCGGACATACTTCAACCAAATACCGGATGTATTAGCAAAGGGCAAGATAAAAATAATGAAAGTTGAGGAAGCGAAAGTGATCTGTCAGGATCGTAGCAAGTGGCAGTCCCTGGTCTCTGCCTACCCCTCTGGGATACAGGCGTGAGTTATGTATGTATTTAAAACTGACAACTTTGGCGTAAATTAAGTAAAAGCTTTTTTTTACAATGAATAAAACATTGAAATTTGAACTTCTCCAAATTCAGGAAACGTGAAGCATGCGTGATGTCATGAACTTGAATCCCATGTTTACTGTCAATCAATCAATGAATCCGCCTGTACTACTCCAGCGCTGGACGTAAGTCTTTTCCAAGGCATGCCACTTCTTTCTGTCCTCTGGCATCCTCTTCCAGCTACTGCCAGCAATTTTCCTCAGATCGTTCGTTACTCACTCGCTTACTATAGTGATAACTTCGAAATTCGTAAAAGTATCAAAATGTTCCATATATTTTACTAGTAAGTATTAAATTTTATGTACAAACCAATCCATTATCATTAATCCTGCCTTTTGTGGCAACATAGATACACACATCTATGGTCCTGTTTTATTTATTCGTTTTTTCTGTTGTGTATTTAGTTTTCTTTCTGTTGTTGTGCATGTGCATATTCAAGACATGTATTTTTTTGTTGTACAGACGTAGACGTTGGTAACACAATAAATTTCTTATTTCTATATTATGTTACTTATCTGCTTATTTTGTTTCTGTGATGTATCTTGTTGGTATAATGAATGTCTTTCTTCTTCTTCTTCTTCATTAGCCTGTATTCTTCCCCTGCTGGAAATAGGTCTCCCCTAAGGCACCGCCATCGCCGATCACTCCTAATGTAGATCACAAACCCTAACCGTCATGTTTCTGGAACACAATGAACCTGTATTTAGGTACCTTCCCAAGTATTTAGGCACCTTATTTCTGAACGTGTGGGCCGGCCATATCGTCCGAAGAACTGATAACCGATCGGGTAGACGAGTTCTTGAGTGGAGACCGCGGATCGGTAAACGTAGTGTAGGACGTCCTCAGACTCGGTGGGGCGATGATCTTCGCAGGGCGGCTGGCAAGAGCTGGATGAGAGTAGCCGAGGACCGTGCTCAGTGGCGTGCAATAGGAGAGGCCTATGTCCAGCGGTGGACAAGCATAGGCTGATGATGATTTCTGAACACAATGAACCTGTATTTGGGTACCCAAGGGTCCATCCCTTTTGGATGTTATTATCAAGTTGTATCAAGCGCACACAGGTATTAAAACCTTTTGGAACAACGACTGTGATTCATTGGAACAAAAACCATCATAATCCCCCTACGATTAATGAAGTTAAAACATCCAACTTCCACTAACCAAACGAAACAGCCTAACCAACATCCAACCGAAATATGAAATTTCATCCTTACGTCGGTTGAAATAAGCGCTATCTGTATGTACTTTAGAATATAAGAGACGGTACATAAAAAGGTAACCCCAAAGCGTATATTCAAGGTTGTGGGAAAACCCGACAAAGACAATAGCCTTGTCGACGCGCAGGGCAGGGAATGTATCGAGATACATCCTAGGATAATGTAGAGAGCATTTTGAAATGTGCCAAAATACTCAAGTTTGTTCGTTTTTACTACCAACTCTGGTTTCTATCTGCAGCTCCGGGATACAGGCGTGATTTTATGTGTGAGTGTGTGTATGTGAGAGACAGAGAGAGAGAGAGAGAGAGAGAGAGTAAGTATGGGATTATGACTGTGTGTGTAAGTAGCTATGTGTTACGTATTACGTACGATACAGGATTTTTACACCTAAATGCATAACATTCTACGTGGTTTTGACCATGCTATATGTTGATTCACTTCACAAAATTGCTTGAAAATACAAAAGACACTTTAAGCACGATAAAACCAAATTAAAGTTTGGCTATTAGATGGAGTCCAATAAAATAATATACGCTATAAATTCGCACACACAAATGCTATTTAATATAAACATACGAGGCAAACGCGGCTGACCCAAGCGGAGTTGGCGGGACGACCTCAGGATCTTTTTAGCGGGTTGGCAGAAGGTGGCCACTAATAGGGAGGAGTGGAAAACTAGACGGGGGACCTTTGCCCTAAAAATAAAAATAAACGTACGCAGGCAACTAACGTAAACGCTTTCTAAACCGGTAAAGATTACACACATCCACAAATCAGTTACGCGTTTGTGTGGATACAAATATATGTTATATAAATGTGATGTTTTGGTAAATATAAGTTTTTAAACAAACTGCCACTGTCCATTTGGGATAATCATGCAGCTGACAGCAATTATCTACTTTTACAGGCATATTTCCTACCCTTTATGTTACGGGTGATTTCGTAACCAAAATATAAAGGGCCTATAACCTGAAGTCGACTGTGCCTTTTATCTCCATTTTCTCGGGTTAAATTGACCTATCCTTAATTGTCTCAGGTCAGACTGACGTTTACAATTTTCAGATCAGATTAAGTACTAATTATGGTACTGTTTATGTGGGAATATCACGAATCATTATAAGTTACAATCCTCGGATTTTTCTCCAGATTCCTCCCCAGACCTCCGACCCCGTGTGCGTCAGTATCGGGCGATTCGTTCACACATGTCGGGCTGTCTATCGCCGTGTACATCTTTACGACGCTAGGCATTACCTGCTGAAGATAATTAGTTTTGGCTCCGTTTGTCTTAGTTGGTATTTGGTATTATTTGGTTCTTGGCAAAATGTTTCTAGTGCTTTGTTCAGTACACGCAACACAATCACTTTTCCCGGTCCCATAGTAGGATACCCTGATTCACAAATGTACGTTACTTAGAAAACATAGTCAAATTATTTGTTTCTAAGTAACGTACCGTTATCTCAGGTGTTCGCATACTTCGGCATTTGAAATTGCCAATCCTTGATGGGAATCGTGGTAATTAAGTCCATATTCTCTCTCTCTTTGATAAGGCCTGTGCTCATCTGTACAGTGTGACGAATATAGGCTACGTAAAAAGGTAGGTAAGTAGGTTCCGTGTGGCGCCGGATTAAGAATAGCGTCACTCCATTTCCTTCCGTGGATGTCGTAGAAAGCGACTAAGGAAATCAATTTGAAAAGAATAAATGTGGAGTTTCTTTGTTAGCTTCTTCTCCACATAATCCATTAATTGTGAAACTAACAACTTTGACGTTCATTAAGTAAACATTCTGTTTTTACAATGAATAAAAATATTTGAATTGAATTGAATTGAATTGAATTGAATTGAATTGAATTGAATTGAATTGAATTGAATTGAATTGAATTGAATTGAATTGAATTGAATTGAATTGAATTGAATTGAATTGAATTGAATTGAATTGAATTGAATTGAATTGAATTACCAGGAGACGGGCAGCAGCGTCCTCCTGAGATTCCGACAGCATACTGCCATCGCCAACCCGCCTGCCAAGCGTGGCGATTATGGCAAAACCCTTCATGGTTATGAAAACCACGAAGGAGGCCTATGTCCTGCAGTGGGTGTCAAATGGCTGATAATGATGAAAAAGGAAGGGGTAGGAAATTACCATAAACTAAGTTTATGACCAATCTAACGTTGTGATGGTGTGAATGCAGCTACGCAAAATTCCGGGGTGAACGATAAAATATTAATACTATTTCTACTGTCAGTTTACTATTTCTACTGTCTGTCTACCTACCCATCCAACCATAGAAGCAACTAATTTGATAACACGTAAACGAAGGTAACTAATAATATAAATTAACCAAGTATATTCGGATCCCTTTTAACCGTGTGAACTACGCTTCAAAACTCAACCCACAGAAACAATGATTTCAAAGTTATTTTTTATTTACTTCTTTTTAACTGACTGCACAACTCAGAGGGCTCTTTTTTCTGTCACGCGTGTGTATGTAAGCGCAGACGCCGACATTAAGCAAATGGATCCTTACGGTCTTATTTATTAAAAAAAATAAGTAATGCCTCTTTCAGAGGCTCTTTAAGTAAAATACCGTATAATTAAGGTATCACTTTATGATTTATAAAAAGTTCTCGCTATACTATACTTTATATTATGTGTTCCTATATTACTCTCACGTACCTATATTATGTGAAGATAAATAAATAAAAAAAATGTATTTGTTTCTTTTAGCGGTTTTACATATTTTTACATAAACTGTGAGTTTTTTTTATTCACATCGTTAGTGGCTACCGGTTTTACTTCATTGCTATCCATGAAAGGTCTCACGAGGCTGATATATGGAATTAAACTGACTTCAAGCCACCCAAAACGTATGGAATAAGCTTAATCAAAGCTGGATAATCCATGACACGATTGGGTGAGCATGAGCGTTGATTACGAAATAAATATCGGTTTGACGCCTTGTTAAAGTCGATTTGCTTTAGATTTTGAATAATAAGGCTTCATTTTTGGGTTCAAGGGATCATTAAAGACAGATTTAGACGTGTCAAGATACTTATGTCTCAGGATCACAGACATCGCTACTTTTAAAAATAATATTTTTATCGTAACATATAACATACCATAAACTCACGCCTGTGTTCCGGAGGGGTAGGCAGGGACCAGGGTTTGCCCCTTGCCACGATTCTGACAGATCTCTTTCGCTCATCAACAAGTATAAAATGTAAAATATACAAAGTTTTTAATGTTTTTTGCATAGGAAATTTTAGCACCAAGCCCTATATCAATCAACGTTCTTGTAACAAAATATAGAAGAATAGCAGAATAATTTAGGGAAGACAGAAGCTTGACTCGTTAGTGATAATTTAAATGTACCTACATACCTAACACGAACAACTATGTAAAAAACCTTTAAAACATTCAACCGAACTAATAATAAATTATATGACTAAAATTATGTGCAAAATAGTTTACAATACAAATTCCTGCAACACTCCGAATAGAGTTTGTACTTTTCAACATTTTATTTTTTAGGGTTCCGTAGTTACAAGGAACCCTTATAGTTTCGCCATGTCCGTCCGTCTGTCTGTCTGTCTGTCTCTCTGTATGTTTATCTGCATGTCTGTCCGCGGCTTAGCACAGAGACGACAAGTACTAGAGAGCTGAAATTTGGCATACATACTTATTTATTACACCGACAAAACTCAAGAATAAAAACGTGAAAATTTGATAATTTTTTTTTTAGGGTCATCCTTAATGCACTTTTTTCCCGCCTAAATCATAGTGTAGGTATCGTTTAAAATTTTGTGAGTGAAGGAAAACCATTTTTTGATTTAGGGATCCGTTTGCGAAATATAAAACATTAAAGCATTTTTTGTTAGAGTAGCCCGTTTCCCTCCCTTTCCCATCTAAACGGTTGATTGTAGAAACTTGAAAAAAAAAATTGGGGCCGTAGAACATATAATAAACTTAAAAGAAAAACTGTCAGGGTTAAGTAGGCGTCACAGTTTAACGAGTAATAGGCGACCAACTTATAAAAGGAAACCTTCGTACAAATTCGATTGACGATAACTTTGATGAAGTAATAGTTCTGTAAAGCTGGTAAAAACCTCGTCCTTCTACAGAACCCCACACTGCGTGTAGCCCGACACGCACTTGGCCAGTTTTTTTACTTTATAATAATATAATTTTTTTGGGATGTTAATATACAGTTTTAATCCATTAATGCAAAAGGCTTCTGCGTTTTCTTGATTCATTTCTCACGTGGACAAAAACTGACGACATTGAGCCGGCAGATAATTATTTAGATCCACTAACAGCCATTTACTGCCAAAATGTAGACAAAGGCAAGTTTAATTACTACTGAGGTGACCATGGCGTATCAGCTGACAGCAATAATAATTTGGAAAAATTCAACGAAATTTTCTTTATTGTCCAGCTGCAAATTAAGCTTTTGTAAAAAATAGTAAGCTTTAAAAAGTGTCATGTTACGTTAGAACTTATGGTTTATAAAAAATAATGCTTCGAAAGTTTAGTTGGTATGACAGAGTTTCAAAACAAAAAAAAATGGTTTTATTTTTTGAACAAAAGGATTCATGGTCACCCGACACGGACATGGTGTATTCTGAAGATAGTAGATAATGTGCCAGCACTTACTCGTTTGTTCTATGCATCCTAATTTGTCTTTTTGTGGTTTTATTTTGGTATCAAAGTACTAAATACGATTGCCTTAACGTCTTAACCCAGTTTTTTTAATTTTTTCTAAACGGGATATTTTAAACTACCCACAAACGATTAAACTTGGACAAAATTTGTGATAAATGCACAGATTAGATTAGATTAGATTAGATTAGATTAATACTCTTTTTTAAAAAATCTTAAATATCTAAGTTACATACTATAGAACTGGCGGTCTTATCGCTAAAAGCTATCTCTTCCTGAAAACCTTATATTTCATTAAAATTAAAGATCTGGCTGTATTTCCACGTTGGTGGCGTTCTTGACTGGTTACCATAGCACAAGATATCCTACTTTAAGACTGAGGCAAGTGACTGTGTTTGTGGTAATTATTAATTAAATTTTTAATGGCAAAACTCCTCATGCTTATGAAAACCATGAAGGAGGTCTACGTCCTGCAGTGGGCGTCAAAGGGCTGATGATGATTATGATGAAACTTGTTCGTAACTTCGAAACCAAGTGTCGTATAAACAAAAATATTTACGTAATTGCTACGTAACTGGTATCATATGAAGATATTTTTTTCTTCTTTCGTAACTGGTTACGAACCTACAGTTTCGGACGCGGACGAAAAGGAAATTTTTAATTTATATTATTTTTAATATTTTTCCGTGTGGCGCCGGATTAAGAATAGCGCCACTCCATTTCCTTTCTTGGATGTCGTAGAAGGCGACTAGGGAAATCAATTACCAGGAGACGGGCAGCAGCGTCTTCCTGAGATTCCAATCGCATACTGCGATCGCCAACCCGCCTGCCAAGCTTGGCGTTTATGGCAAAACCCTCAGAACACGTTCTGAGGGCAAAACCCCTCATGGTTATGAAAACCAAGAGGGAGGCCTGTGTCCTGCAGTGGGCGTCAAATGGCTGATGATGATGATGATTATTTTTAACATTTTAATTTTTTTTTATATTTTGTCAAGTTGACCAGTAGTCCAAGTGCGTCAGACAACTAGCGAATACTCTAATCATTACTCCGTCCAATCAATAAAGCTGCTAATAGCCTGAACACTACCGTTTATTTTCCTAACAAAAAACGGCACAAATTATCCTACTATTCCGCAATGAAGGTCCTCCAATTACCAGTGGAGCGTGACATCTGACAGTTGGCCAGTTGATTCCGCTCGTGGAAAAATTGGTTATTTTGTAAACAATAACAATTTCACGGTACATCTACTTCTGTTAGCCCCGTGCGTTAGCATTCTTGACGTAATATTTGTAATGACTTTATGAATAATGCTATCCAAATAGAAGGAAAGATGCGCTGGAAAAAGAAGAAAGTCGTTAAGGGACCAGTGTTAAATATGCCCTTTGACAAAATGCAGAAAAGTTCGTGGGTAGTTGATAGATGAACTTCTTGCAGCATTGCGACATGAAAAGAAAAATAAAATAATCAACGACAGAAAATGCGAAAGTTTGGATGGGTGCTACTCAATCACCCCAGAACGGTGGAATGGATCTGGATGAATTTTGGCACAGAGACAGAAAACTACAAACAAAAATTTTCACGCGAACAAAGTCTTTAAACAGTACAGCCAGAAAACCAATATAAAAACAAGGTATAACAATAATCTGAGGAAAGTTTCGGCTGAGAGACGCAAGAAAATTATGTTTTTTTGACGAAGGTTTAATACGTCCTGAATGCCTTAGAACCATAGCCAAGGGTGACTTTGAAAAACGGAAGCATGCCATGCCATGCTGCAGCGCATTTGCATTGCTTCTCAAAAAATGTAATGTCACAAAGCGCGTATAAAAGTCGTTGTGATAGATTGGCTTAGAAGTTTTTTTTTTGTATGAATATCTGCAGCAATCGTAAAACAAATATAAAACATTTTCCCACAGCACAAAAAAATCCATTACTGGACGGAAAAGCAGGTTGGAGAATACCTAATAGGAATAATTAGTAGTTGTTTTAACCCCAGTTTATTTAAAACTTTGTTTAACCAACCGTTACATTCCTATGGACATATTCACCCCTGTTTGAGCTTCAACTTAACATGTAAACTAAGCCAAATTACACTGAACAAATTCGATGGTATTACGACACTTATTTTGTGTGTCTTAAGAGCTCTGTACAGGTACATTACGTTTTGTCAAACTGTTATTGCATGCTGAGGGATAGTTACCGGGTTTTGCTGTTTAATAATTAAGTGAGGGGTTAAAAGTTAAATGGCCATAATTTATCGTAAAGGTGGGAATCGCATTGGTGATTTGGTTTTACTGTGAAATCTTGTTAACACCATCTATCTATTTATCCATTCCATGTACAGGCCTCTGCGTGCCACAGGCCTCTGCGTGCCACAGGCCTCTCCCCTGTCATAGGCCACTTCCCTGTCATAGGTCTCTTCCCTATCACGCCAACCCTCAGATTCCCTGCCAATCTTGTCTGCATTATTGACTTCATCAATTCTGCGGGTCAATGATCTCCTGGTTCTTCTGACACCATACCGATTACCAAATACTCGAGAGAAAGGAGGGTTAAGAAAAATCTTACGCAAGAACGACAGTAGTACAGTGGACAGACCGGCTGCTTCGATTTGATCGGGTTCAAATCCTGGCGTGTATTAATTTCATGTAAGACTCACACACAAACGATCAACACAGACAGATGATACCAATGCCGTAATCTCAGGCGAAACTGTAGAAAGCCTAAATGAAAACATACGTAGTGCTCTTGGTACATTCATGAATTGGTTTACAGTAAACAATTTAAAAGTAAATAAAAGCAAAACGATAGCAATGCTCTTCAAATCTACGGCTAAAAATAAAGACACAATTAGTGTACAACTAGATGGGGACAAAATAGAAGTGGTTGACACCGTTACATTTTTAGGCGTGAATATTGATACTCTGCTAAACTGGAAGGAAGAGCTTAGTGCTCTGGAAGGTTCAATAGGCTCAGCATGTTACGCAATTAGATGCCTAAGAGATGAGTTATCTCTACAGAGTCTGAAGATGGTTTATTATAGTCTCGTAGAATCAAAACTAAGATATAGCATCCAGTTCTGGGGCAACAGCTATCAACAAAATATAAATAGGGCTTTTGTTTTACAAAAACGGGCTATACGCACAATGTTAGGCATTTCACAGAGAGAATCGTGTCGCCTACACTTTAAAAATCTCGGCATATTAACAGTACCAGGATTGTACACTCTTGTAGTGATTATGTCTCTCATAAAAAATCTCCATAGCATAGAATCCACGGAGCAAAGAAAAATTCGAGAGAGTACACGAAGACTTGATTTAGTTAGCCAAATCATTCCCAGACTTAATATCGTAAAGCACTCCACTAAATATCAAGCTACTATTCTCTTTAATGCCTTACCTATCGAGCTAAAATCGATGGCTTATGATAAAAAATTCAAGCTTGAATTGCGGCGACTATTATTGGAAAAAATATGTATAAAATTGACGAGCTTTGATTGATTTTGGCCGAATTGTATATGAATCATGTTATTATTAGTTGATTTTTGTTTTTTTTTTAATTATAGACGACATATTAAATTATTATTAAGTATTACAATCTAGAATTATTATTGACATTTAAAATATGAATAGTATGAATTTTCCATTTAAATATTGTAAATATTGTCTTAGTCAATTAGTTTCTAAGTTATATTTCAAATGCCCATTGTTTCTGAATAAATAAATACAAATACAAAATACAAAAGCGGTGACAGCGGAGCAGCAGGACGCCGGCTTCTCATTCGGGAGGTCGTGGGTTCGAATCCCGGAATGTACCAATGACTTTGTTTTCTGAGTTGAAGTACATACATTTTACAGTACATTTTTAAATACATTTTTGAATACATACAGTACATTTTTGAAGTTAGGAGTAGCAATACTATTCGCTTACCGAGAAGAAAAACATCGTGAGGAGACCTGAGTGTCGGAGGTGTTCACATACCTCAGCGCTTCAAATTGCCAATTCACAGTGGGCACGCGTGGTAATTAAGCCCATACTCTCTATCTGTGAGACGACCTGTGCCCTGCAGTGGGACGCATACTCCAAAAAAAAAGACTCACTTCATTTTGACGTTCACCATATTTATTTCCCTAAAAAAATATATCTATTTTAAGTTACTTTCTATTCAAACCGAGATGGTTTCTGCAATATTTATTAAAAAGAAAACCATTAGAAGAACGAAATGTTTTCTGTAATATTTAATGAAAAATAAAACCACCAGAAGACCAACCAGGTCTTCAGTAAACAATCTGAACATGACGAAACAAAATACCTTCTCTTATATATTTTTTTTGGTTCTTATAACCTAGTACGTATATATCCATAAATACTCTCACCTGTATCCCGATGGGATAGGCAGAGTTCATGGTTTGCGACTAAATACCAAACACCGTTTCGATGTCTCTGATTTCCTTCGAACGAAACACTAATTATTGAGCCATAAATATGTGTTTCCAAGGCCAGACTTAATTACTTATGCTGAACTCCAATACCCCCATTCCAACTTCAAATCTAAACTAAAAACAATAAAGGCCAGTTCACACGCTCAGCCCAATGTCTAGGCCATGAGAACTGGAAGACAAACATACAGACAGAACATAATAGTGTAACATTATGTCAGCTTACATCAGTGGCTTCGAAAGGAAAATTCTCTCACCAATTTGTGGGTTCCAGGTTAGTAACGCGGTATTCATCATCTGGCTATGCAACTCTGCAACTATGACTCGTTAGAACTAGTTAATTCCGGAATCATTTTCAGTAGAACGTCGACAATCCGAACGACCGCTTAACCGAACTGGCAACAAATCTCGCGCCTCGATCCTTCCCACAACCTTTGCCGAAGAAGAGGTTCAGCCAGAGTGTTGACGATGGAGATCCAAGGCACCAAATATTACATAAGCATACTATATGTATACGTCCCCCTGTAAGGCACGGGCCTTCTCTGAGAGAGACAGTAGGGGCTCAATCACCACGCGTGCCCATTTTGTTAATTTACTGTTACCAGCTGCCAATACACCGAAGTAGATACAAAAAAATTACAACTTTTATCAACAGATTTACAAATTCTTTGCGTGTTCTCATACACAAGAGAAAAAATATTTTCTTTACCGTAGTAACAAGACATATTCTGTTCAATATTTAGACAATTTGGGACGATACATTCTGTCAAACAATGTCCAAAGACTGGCTTCAGTTGCCTAAATAGTAAACTCTGAAATCTTCTCCGTACACCGCCAATCAAACCTATACTTAAATGCAAATATCAATGAATAACTACACGTAATAATGTAAAAACTAATTATCGGTTAGGTTAGCTGTTTCCGTCCATCTATCTTGTACACTCCGCGACAAATATATTATCATCTTATCAAAGCGATTTGACCTCTAAACACAGTGATTTGAAATTGCTACTTGTTATAGAAAATAAAGCCTTACAACCTGCGATGTAAGAGCAAATATCGCACGCGAAACGTGTAGATTTTAATGACACTGACTCTACGTTTACGTATGATTAGATCTTCGGAGATTTTCATTGAAAAGTATCCTTTATTTCACAGTCAAATAGAGTTTTTTATCACATCCGTAGTTGGTTATTTTAACGTACGTGATAAAATACACCTTACACGTGTTTTTCGTTGCAAATCAGGCCTTGTATAGTTGGTACTAGGGCTCTCAGCTTTGTGTGTGTAAGTGATTAGGAAAGGCGCGCCTCCCCAAGGCTAGTGCGCCATCTCTACTAGACGTCGGTTTGACGAGTGTTTGTTTAATTGCACTTCGCGGATATTGTTATTTTTGTTATCCAGAAGCCCTCTCCAAAATAAAAAATTGAAATGAAATATTTAATTTTAACGTAAAGAATTTATATTCTATTTCTGGAATGTCAACGTACAATGTTAGCCACTGCCTTCGGGGAAATTTTCAAATCAATTTAAAGCTTATTCACTCCTGAATCGGAGCTTAATCACGTAGATTCTCCAAAAAACCCTGCATAAATCCGCTGCAGTAGTTCTAGAGACTGATGATGATTTTAGTTATACAAACATAACTTAAGCTGCCTACATACGTCCCACTGTTGGGCCTTCTCCCAGGGAGAGAGTATGGCCTTAATCACCACGCGTGCCCACCGCTGATTGGCGATTTTAAGCGCTGAGGTATGTGAATAGCTCAGACACTCAGGTTTTCTCACGATGTTTTCCTTCATCGTTAGCGAGTGGTACTGCTATGTTAACTTCACAAATGTACATAACTTAGAAAACAAAGTCATAGGTACATGCCCGCACTGAGAATCGAACCTGCGTCTCTCGCTTCCGAGTCCAATGTTCTACCCACTAGGCTACCGCTGCCTTAGGTATACTTATTGTTATACAGGATGTAACAAAAAATCCTCAGAAACATAAAAAATGTAGAACCCCTATTTTTTATATTTCTGGCGATTTTGTTAATTTAATCAACTTTTACTGTTTTACTTTTTTGATACTTTGAAATTGCGAACAAAATATCAGCTGTTATAATATACCTACTAAAGATACGACCAAGGCCTTTCAGCTGTTATTATTATTATTATTATTTATTTGGGAAACTTGCAGCTTACATAATAAATGTTTCATAGGACTACACTTCAATGACTAGTCTATGTACGTTGACAATTCGATGACAATGCGGTGTAAATAATATTTTTTATGGCATTAAGTTACATCTTGTGCTACTGCAATACTCAATCCTTTAAGGCTGGGTTTTCCGACATTACCACCAAATCAGGCGTTTTAAAATACATTGTACTCTCTAACTCAGAGCCAGATTTTGAGGTCTAGAGGCCCTAGGGCAACGAAGGAGCGGAGGCCCCTAATTATTCCCAAATAAAAAATACGAAACAAAAACTACAATGAATACGAAGAATTTTTTTTTTAAACTTGAAAAACAAACAGACGTTATAAGTACTCATAAAAGATTGGCGTTTAATGATAGTACATATTAGCCTTTTGTGGAGGCCCTTTCCTTGTGGAGGCCCCAGGGCAGTAGCCCCGCCTGCCCACCCTAAATCCGGCCCTGCTCTAACTAGTATTTATAATCTGAAAAATATATATATTTTATAGGATTCGCGCCCGGCCTCGCCCCATCTCTTCTAGGTGGGCTTCATACCGTCCCTTCAGTACATTATGTATGAAGGTGAATTGAAAAGACGACGCGTCTTTTCCGCGCCCTCGCCCCACGTCCCTTCTATGTGGTCAGGGCCAAAGAGCCTAAAACTAACCTAATTACCACGGTGCAGAGATCTCGACCAAGACAAGCAGACACCTGTCGCCCTCCGAAGTCGGGCGAAGGCAATAGGGACGTTAAACCGCTCCCGATAACCAGCAGGATGCTACATGTTCTTGACAACAGGAGGGGAATAACCGTCCGTTATTTCAACGGCTTTTTGATTCCTATAATAGGTGTAATAAGTAATTTCGAGATTTCGGTAAGGTAGTAACTCCTAGAGAGGTGGTCACCGGTATCAGTGCTCTGCATCGTGGTCGTCCACTGCTGGACATGATGGGGTGCTGTAAGTGCCTGGCCGGAGCCTTAATGTTTTCCTAATTTTGTAAAAAGTAACATGTGGAGAGGATGAAGGAAGAAAGATTGACGAAACAAATATATCGAGCGAATGTGGGTGGAGGGCCGGTAAGGGACGACCCAGACTGGCATACTTCGACCAAACAGGGGATGTATTAGTAAAGGGCAAGATAAAAAGTACCCGAAACCGGCGTGCGTGCATGCAACGACTAATGAATGTTGAGGAAGCGAAAGGGATCTGTCAGGATCGTAGCAAGTGGCAGTCCCTGGTCTCTGCCTACCCCTCTGGAATACAGGCGTGAGTTTATGTTACATGTAGTTACTACATGTAGGAGAAAGGAAACAAACTTACAATATAAATTTGTACCTAGAATTAACTATTTACTATTATGATGATGATGACTATTTTGAACACAATAATTTCTACAGTAGAGGAGACAAGTGCGAGTCTGCCTTACGGAAAAAAACTAAAATCCGCCTCATCGTATGCTAAATCCGGCAATCAATTACACCAATACAGTATTGTGGAAAAATGCTAAACAGCCGATGTTTTCCTCCATTGTCTGGTTCCGCGATAATTGTCGGGTTAAAGACCTGGTAATGGCGATTATTGTCATAGTTGTAGACTATTGTTGTAGCGATCGGCGAGGATGGTTTGGCAAGCCTTTTAGTAAAAAAAAAACATAACATAAACTCAGGCCTGCATCCTAGCAGCCTGATTATTAGGTATTAAAATTAAAATTAAATCTACAGTCACACTTCTAGCAAGGAGGTCTCATGCACTTAAGCACTGGTTCCCATGCTGCAGCTATGTTCCAACCACGATCTCTATTGAAATTTGGATGCCGGCGGATCTCTATTGCCTCGCGTATCATTCTAGGAAAGAAACGGTCCTCTCGGGCACTCTCGGGCTAGAACTTGAACTTTATCAAAATGATTGAAGTAGTTGGTACCGCTGAGAGTATGTTCACTGACTGCAGATCTACGGGTGTGTGGGTATAATTTAAGGGTGGCTTGTCAAGAATATTCAAAGGGCATTACCGATGTTGGTTTATTGACTTGAAACCGAGATTGCACAGCGCGTATGGAATTAGCCTACCTACGTTGCAGGTCGAAAACATCATTTCGATCCAACGTTTAAAGCTAAAGATAACACGTTAAACATTGAATAGTCTTGTCCTCTACCGTTGAAGAAAGAGATTTAATTTCCAAATACAAGCTTTAATACAACTAAAATCAAACTTCGTACTTTAATATATTACAGTGACAGACTTCGAGGTTTGCAACTGGGGAGGAGGCTCTCAACAATGGGCGACCGAGGCACTGTACGTAAATGCCAGTCTGAGCCAGTCAATTATATTTGATGAATTTAATCAAATGTACGAGGCTCCCAGAATTTACCCCATAAAGGCTGTCACTGCATTAGTCGATTTAAAATTCAAATGAGTGTAAAATGACTGTGAACAACAGGTGGTGAATTTATGTGGGAAACGTTGGTATTTACATATAATCGTTATGATCTGTTTCAGAGGGAGTTAGGTGTACTTGGTTTGGACGTGTTGCTAAGCCTCGTGGGTCCAATTGGAAGATAAATGAGGCCGTCAGCGCAAAAGTGGCTAACCCGCAATCTTTCATATTCTTGCTTATCTACTGCAATTTATTTTAAACATAATAATGATAATATTCGCTGTGTTAATGAAATAATACAAAACCTTAAAACTGTTTTTTTTTGTATTTTTTATGCAGCCCATATGCGTCCCACTGAAGAAAGCAAAGAGATATGTCACGATCGTGGTATTCTAATAGCAAAACAGTATATCTGCTTACCCATTTGTCATGCAGACGTGATTTTACACGTTGTATGTCTATGCGCATTGTGCAACCTTCACACTTCTACAAGTTACCTTACGCTAAAATTGGTCAGCTTTTGACTTGACTCTACCCTCCTGAGACCCAAGACTAAAGTATTCAACTTACATTTTATGTGTGCTGCTTTTTAAAGCAAGGTACCACTAGTTGTTACAAAAATACTAGAAAAAAAAAATCCCCCCCCCTCCCCACTTGGCAGTAGGGATGGTATCACGAGTGATACCTTGGGTTCGCATTAGTTTAAAACAAGATTGTTCCTCATATTATTATTTAATTTTAATTTACATCGAAGAAATACAGAAAGATTGAAAACTTTATAACAAAAAATTATTGAGAAGTATGATATTCATAGAAGCAATTTCTATTAACATTAAAGCATAGAAATATATTACATTCCGAGCATTTAACGAATATCAACGTTAACGAATAATAACGAATACAGCCTTCATTACGACATTTTGATCTGTTATTTTGGGTTTCCTTAGCACAGGTTGGTAAATGTTTTGCTTCTTTCACTCTTTTGGCCGCGTGAGGTAAAGGCTTCACGAGTCTTTGTTTTCTGGGAGAAGTAGAAGGTCTCTCGTTTATTAAGGAAACAGGACTAGCACTGTTTCGGGCGCTTCAAATGAAACCAACGCTGGAAGTAGGGCTTTGCTGCATATTACGTGTCACGCGTGCTAATTGTAGGCTCAATAGTGGCTCTGATTGGTGTGGATCTGAGTAAATGAATTTCTTTGCCAAGTCCAATTTGAAGTCCAAGTATTGGAGTATATCTTTTCTAAGGCATCCTGATTGTGCAGCATCTTGTCACACTCATGGCTATTGAACATCCGAAGAACTTGCTAAGTTCCTCAGGCGTCGTATTCAGTGATTTTCCTGTTCTTATCATGCTACAAACATTTGTATATTCGGCCATAAATTCAAACAAACGGTTATCAATATAATGAGAAAAGTAATCTAAGGAACTCTTGACAATGACGCTAGGGTCGAATGATACGTCCAATTCTTCATCTGGAGTAAAATCGAAGTTTTCTGTGTGTTTCCATCGTAAACTCAGGTCCCTAGACGATTGAGGAAGTGTGCGTAAAGATGAAAGAGGTTCGTCGTCCGAATCATTCCATTCCTCTTCATTTTCGAGTGAAAATTCCTGGTCGGGTATTCCCTCTCGGCATTCTTCAAGGTCTATTTCTTTATCACTGTCTTCCTCTTCCATATCTGACACGTCGAAATTGATCATCTGCACTATTTCTCGATCAGACAGAGGACCTGTAAAAATATTCCAAAAATAATACTGAATGCCCAAGGTATCACGTATGATACTTGCAGAAAAACTTGAACTATGTACAAAATAATCACACTTTTCTACATAATAGTTTTACTAAATGTAAATTTACAACAGATTTTACAAGATTTAAACAAAAAAGCACGAAGATTTAAACAAAAACTAATATTTACCTTTACGCGATTTCGCCATGACGGTTACTGCAGAATCTTCAAACTTGCACTGACCGCAAATAATTTAAATAATGACACCTAGCAAAGTAGCGGTGATGGTAACAATAAACGAAACCCTACACTTACTGTTAGACGAGAAGTTACATTAGTATTGCGACATATGGCGTTAAAAAAAATTCTAAACTAAAGGTATCACTGGTGATACCGGGGGTCTCAGGAGGCTACGGAATTGGGTGACATTTTAGTCAACCGCCAAACTTTATAGGGGCTTTCTACTCATAAATATAAACCACTTTTTCTAAGGGGCCAAACAAATCAGAGCAAAAATTAAATGGTGCTGTTCCATAAAATGCTGTTCCATACATAAGATAGAAGCAGTACTCCACCAAATGTTTGAAACAGCTGATTTATTTTTTGCTCTGATTTGTTTGACCCCATAGTAAAAGTTGTTTATATTGACGAGTCGAAAGATCCCTTAAAGTTTGTCAGGTGACTAAAATGCCACCCGGTATAATCCTATCCAATCCATCAGTCTTTATACGTCCACTGCTGGACATAATATAATCCTCCCCAAAGGCACGCCGCTTCCTTTTGTCGTCGGCCATCCGCTTCCAGCCAGCCAACGATCTGGTGGGCGTCCGACGCTGTGGTCTGCTCTCGAAAACCTCTTTATAGGACTGCTGCGGACCTTCAAAAGGATGGTAATGTGTTTGGTTAGCTTGAATGTATGTAAGTATGTATGTGACATATGTCCGATTCTCTGTTCCTGTATCCCTTATCAACTCCGATTTTCAGGAATAAGATCTCAATCCTAAAAACCAACCTCAGCACGGGTTAGTGCAACAAAAAGAATATTATAAGATCTCAATCCATTTATTTTGTTTGCTTGTGTTTCTGTTATATTCGTATCATTCGTGTCATAGGCTATTTGAAATTAGAATTAATAAAAAAAAAACACTGAGCATTGACAACTGAGCAGGCGGGAACAATGTAACTTTTTATATTATTTATTTAAAATGTTTCAAAAATACACATTTCATTCGTTTACTGCTTCGTTAAGCCATTGCTAGTTTGCTGCAAAGCTAGCGTCTTCGGATATTACAATCGTAGGTAGGTACTTGGTGGCACTTCATTTCAATGTAGCATACTGCACTTGCCTGCAGTACGAACACAGTTCTGTCGGGTTATATTGCCCGGTCATAGAAAAATAAAACACCGCTAGACCTCACTGCAAGGTACCTAGGTGGGTCCAGCCTGCAAAGTAGCTAATACTCAGCAGGCGTGTTTGTTTTTTTTTTTTTTTTGCCCGACTGCGCTAGAAGGGAGCTATGTTTTTTAGGAGTCACTAGGGATGTGACCATAACTGCCAACAAAATCTGTACCATCCATTCCGTAACCCTAAAACACTTGCGCGTGCGTTGGCGGGAAATCCCCATCCCTTTGTAGATCGTAGATCGGGCACGTGCTGCGCAGGATTCCGTTAGTGTCAGGTGCGTGCCCCCGCCCCGCGGGAGGGGTGTAATGACCCCGCAACCTTGCGCGGTACAGAAAGTCTGGTCACAAGGTCTGGATACTATTCCATAGAACTACAATTCATGGTTTGCTGTGACAATTCGATATAATTGCATGGTTGATTAACCTACAGATTACCGAAATTGTACTACTTAATCAAGAAATTAACAAGATTGTACTAAGCTATGCAGTGTACATCGAATTGTCCTAAAAGTACAATTATATACCAATACATATAAGACTAGCCAAACAATGAAACTTGTCTAGTGGTGCTTTCAGTTCCATGATAAATTTATCTTATTTTTGCGGGAGGCTTGTGGAGATTGATAGATTGTATCCAGACTGTGGATAAAGACTACTTTTAAGGATAGTCCTTATTCCTTTCTTATAAAATAAATTACCTAATATTGCAACGCACCGTGGAATCCCTAATATTTTCACCACTAACCTATGAACGGTCAAATTACGGTATCCTAGCTTGGGAAGCATTTTTTTTTTATATTTTCACACCTCAACGGTTAAATCGTGCCGTTACCATATATTAAAGTTAACATGCCGTGTGGCGCCGGATTAAGAAGGCGAATAAGGGAATAAATTATCAGGAGACGGGCAGCAGCGTCTTCCTGAGATTCCAACCACATACTGCGATCGCCAACCCGCCTGCTAAGCGTGGCGATTATGGCAAAACCCCTAATGGTTATGAAAACCGTGATGGAGGCCTATGTCCTGCAGTGGGCGTCGAATGGCTGATGATGATGAAAGTTACCATTTATGCAGTGCTTCCCAACCCATGGGTCGCGGACCACAAGTTGTCCGTGAGAACTTCGGGAGGTTCCTGTGGGGCGCGTTACCTACGGGCTACATTAAAAGATTTCCCAATAAACGGGGATTTTGAAAGCCGTGTACATCCATGCCGATAATTTAGCTCTGTTGGTGCGTTGAATCTACTGATCAATACAGACAACTTGTTCTATGAGGCCACCAAAAATGCAGAAAACATATCAGTTTTTAGGGTTCCATACCCAAAGGGTAAGGGACTCTATTACTGAGACTCAGATATCCGTCCGTCCGTCTCTCACCAGGCTGTATCTCATGAACCGTGATAGTTAGACAGTTGTTTTTGTTGCCGCTATAACAACAAATACTAAAAACGGAATAAAATAAATATTTAGGGGGGCTCCCATACAACAAACGTGATTTTTTGCCGTTTTTTTGCTCGATATTAATAACGGCAACAGGTAGACGCTTGAAATATTCAAATGTTGTATAGATAATGGTACGAAACCCTTCGTGCGCGAGTCCAACTCGCACTTGGCCGGTTGTTTATTACCTATTCGCTAGAACAGGCATAGAAATGTTGTATTATATAAGCAGCCTATATACGTCCCACTGTAGGGCACAGGCCTTCTCTCAGGGAGAGAGTATGGGCTTAATCACCACGCGTGCCCACCGCGGATTGGCGATTTCAAGCACTGAGGTATATGAATAGCTCAGACACTCAGGTTTCCTCACGATGTTTTCCTTCACCGTTAGCGAGTGGTATTGCTACTATAACTTCACAAAAGTACATAACTTAGAAAATAAAGTTATAGGTACATGCCCGCACTGGGAATCGAACCTGGGTCTCCCGCTTCCGAGTCCATTGTTCTACCCACTAGGCTACCGCCGCAGTTGTTTTAAACAACTGATATTTTCAACCTTGAGCTTGAGGCCCTAATTGGTTGAGGCCTTGTATTCCCCTAGGAGTTAAAGGACCGAAATAGAAGATTAAACCTTGAGAGAGTCTTCTGTTCACAGCTACATCCACCCCTAGGTTGGGGTAGTTGCCCCTTAACGGAAATAGCCGTTTGCCGCGCAGGTTGTGGGAGATTTCCTATCTCTTTTTTATTCCTTTTCTGTTTGTCTTTTGTTGGAGGACAAATTGTAAGGTGTTAGGTTGATTTTCGTCTTCCGGGTTTTTGTGATTAGGAAATTGTGGCTTTGACTAGCCAAGGTATCTACTCTTAAACAGGAGGGCAATTATTCCAAATTCGACTGTACCATGTAATGTATGCATACAGTCAGATCAGTTTTAACACATGACATAAACTCACGCCTGTACCCGGAGGGGTAGGCAGAGACCAGAGTCTGCCACTTTCCATGATCCTGATAGATCTCTAACGCTTCATTAACATTACTCGTTGCGTGCACGCACGCCGGTTTCGAGTACTTTTTATCTTGTCCTTTGTTAGTACATCCCCTATTTGGTCTAAGTATGTCCGCCTGGAACGTCCCTTACCGGCCCTTCCACCCATATTCACTCGATATATTTGTTTCGTCAATCTTTCTTTCTTCATCCTTCATCAGTTTTTACTGACTTGGAATAAACTTCAAGCACTTGTCCTGGAACGAAACTATGGTAACCAGGCAAGGATGTCACAAACATGGAAATACAGGCAGACTGAGGCCATTTTTACAAATCCAGTGGTCAGCCAATTGGCAATTTCAATTTTTACTTTACCTCTACAATATTTAATGACATATCCCGAAGGTAGTTATCGTAATACGGGAGGAAGACCAGGTGCCCGACGCGTGGACTTGTGATTTTTTTGCGTCAAGTTAGTAGTAACAGCAAATGTTATGCCAGGTCTGATAACTTGGGGTTAGTGACGTCTTAACCATTGTCGAGTACAAGTTCATTTCTACGTCAACCCTATTAAATACTGTTGACATTTATTTTGGTGAATTAATTTTTTTTATGATTAAAAACTCATATTTTTTTTAACGTATTCAGAACGGGAGGAGGTTCTCAATTTGACGTGTTTCCTTCTTTTTGTCTATGTTATCGCATAACTCCGTCAAATGTTATACAATTTCGACAATTTTTATTTGGTGAAGATCTGATGAAGACTTTCAGTGATGGAGAACGGAACTGTTCAATGACCAGCAGTAAATAAGGCCTAATGGAGCTTAAGTAATATACATGTGTTTTTTTTCTCCCGCTTCTCCACCAAAAATTGAACAATAAAACAATTGAAATACATCTTCAAAACACTACTGCACTAAAAAGTTACAAGTAATTTAATTTTCTTATAACTTTTTAGTGCTGTAGTGTTTTGGAGTCGCTTTTTAATTTGTATTAAAAATATTGTGTTACAACTTTCATTTAAATCCAACGAATTTCGAATACATAAGCAGCCTATATACATCCCACTGTAGGGCACAGGCCTTCTCTGAGGGAGAGAGTATGGGCTTAATCACCACGCGTGCCCACCGCGGATTGGCGATTTCAAGCGCTGAGGTATGTGAATAGCTCAGACACTCAGGTTTCCTCACGATGTTTTCCTTCACCGTTAGCGAGTGGTATTGCTACTATAACTTAACTATAACTTCACAAATGTACATAACTTAGAAAACCAAGTCATAGGTACATGCCCGCACCGGGGATCGAACCTGGGTCGCCCACTTCCGAGTCCGAGGTTCTACCCACTAGGCTACCACGAATTTCGAATATATAAATGCGTGTATGGGAAGGCCAGAAAGCGACGTCCTAGGCAGCCATACTTCGACATCGACATCGATTTTTTGGGTTCCGTAGTTGACAAGAAACCCATATAGTTTCGCCATGTCCGTCCGTCTGTCTGTCTGTCTGTCCTGACCTAAATTAAGGACGTTTTTTTTCTCGCCTACACCATAGGGTAGTATTGGATTGGTCGTTTTAAAACATTGTGAATGTAGGAAGATCTATTGTCCGAGTAGGGCATCACCCCTCTCCCCATCTCCTGGCTAAACGTTTGATTTTAGAAATGTGAAAAAAGTCGGGTAGTAGCACATATAATGAACTTAAAAGGAAAACTATTACAGGCTTTACAAGTCAACGAGTAATAAGCGATAAGATCAACTTATAAAAGGAAAACGTCGTAATTCAATGGATTTTCCATTAAAAATTACGTTGATGAAGTTGTTAGTTCTGTAAAGCAGATACAACCCCCTCTTTCTACGGAACCCTACACTACGCCTGGCCTGACACGTACTTGGCCGGTTTTTTATCTTACCCGAAACCGGAGTGCCTCCATGCAGGGACTAATGAATGTTGATGAAGCGAAAGATATTTTTCAGGATCGGGGCAAGAGGAAAACCCTGCTATCTGCCTACCCCTCCGGGATATAAGTAAGAGTCACATCATAAGAACTGATTCCGTCTCTCGTTTTGCAAGAAGATATGTTAAGTAAATATGTAGGTAGTTATAACTGCTACTATTTGCTAACTTGCCTTTCCTGTGGGCTAGACCGACTAAGCTGTCAGGATAGTATAGGTGCTAGGCAAGCCTACACTGTCTAAAAAACAATGGCCCAGGCACTGCAGCGTCCGAGTGGCCCCTTTACCCATCTAGTGTGAGTGGAGGTGACTGGACGCTGTATAAATCATCTCAATGCGTAGATGCCAAAGGCCAAGGTTTTTTACTAATAGAGACCTATGAAATATTTGTCTACCCAATTTCACTACGTAAACGTCTATGTAAACCATCCCTAGCAGAAAGTACAAAAGATATATAACCAACAACGTCATGCACGCTACAGTATTATCTCAAGGGTCAAGGAACGCGATAACCCTACAAAATGACCTTAAGCGACGCCTTGCAAAAAATCACGTGACACCCTGTACGGTTGCCAGCAGCTGTTGCGGTTTCTTTAATTAAATATTGGCTCATTTATCATTGATAATTTCTGTGTGAATTTCTCGGGTAAAATGGGTGGAAAAGGGCACAGCGAAATAAAAGGTCTTTGGTATATCTCCATTCAGTATAGCAATTTCCTCAGCCAAATTATCGATTTTATACCACGTATGTCACCAACTGTCTATAAAAACTGCGACGTCTTCTGGTGATCTACACTTCAACGATATTGCTTTGCATAATAAAGACAACCAAAGAATGATAGCTCTCGGCGATAGTCAATTTGGAAAAAGAACGTTGCATTTATATGTACCAAAAAACCTAAACACATGTCACGTTGCCAGCATTGAAAAGCAACAATAACTTTTTTATTCGTTCCAATTTTAAATTTGGAAGTGTGTCGGTGTAACGTCACTTTTTATGATGGCCGAAGTTGTTTCCTGTAAACTGCCAGTATTGTATTTTGTTACGATTTCAACGAGTTTTACTTTCAATCGAATTGAACTTCGTGAAGGTAGTTTGTTGTGACAAACGATAAAATATAGATCATTTTCAGTTTTTTTTTTCAGGGAAATTTCATTAATAAATAGGTATGTATATTTACTGAAGTAGGTTTTTTTGTGTTATAGACACTTTATACAGAGTGACAATATAAATCATGATAGTAATAAAAAAATGTGCATCTATACTCTTTCCTCGTCTCAAGAACCGAAAATTTACTATGCGATTTGGTTAAGAAGTTATTGGTAGCCTTTCTGCATATTATTTCTTATGTCTTCTTATAACTTTCGTATGCAATAAAGTACTTGAGAATTAAGCCGTATTACTATTTACACAAAGGATTTGAACGCGATTGATTGATTTGTTTATAACGGTGGTAGCGGAGCGGCAGTTTCTCATTCGGGAGGTCGTGAGTTCGAATCTCAGTATGTACCAATGACTTTGTTTTCTAAGTTACTTACATTTGTGAGGTTATAGTAGCAATACCACTCGCTAACGGTGAAGAAAAACATTGTGAGGAAACCTGAGTGTCTAAGGTGTTCAGACACCTCAGCGCTTGAAATTTCCAATCTGCGGTGGGCACTTTTGGTGCTTAAGCCCGTACTCTCTCTGAGAGAGACCTGTGCCTTGCAGTGAGACAAATATAGGCTACACAAAAAAAAAAAAAAAGGATTTGAACAGAGAAACTCTCACCTTGAAAATAACCTATCAACTACCAAATAATCGCTTTCACTTTCACTCACAATTTTCAACCTAGGTCTAGCCCAGACAACTAACAGTTAAAAGCTAGGTTAACAAACTCCCCAAGACAGGTGGTACCTACTACAGTTTTCCGTTACTAACTCCCTCATTACTTACAAAAAACAGTCCGGAGGGGAACCCCTGCTTTCTTTCTTTTACTCGGTAACAACCCTGCGATCAGCTGTTTTAATTGAGGTTAGAAAAAAACCGGCTAAGTGCTAGTTGGAATCGCGCTCGAAGGGTTCCGTACCATTTTCTATAGAAAATGAGACAAACATCGAATTTGGGAACAGCGCCATCTATAGAAACCAACAAGAAGCGTTTAACATTGATATTTAACGACATCGGTGATGTTACATAGATAGCCGCTAGATGGCGAGCGCTGTCTTTAGACAACCTTTGCTATATGGGAGCCCCCCTTAAATATTTATTTTATTCTGTTTTTAGTATTTTTGTTGTTATAGCGGCAAAAGAAATACATTTGTGAAAATTTCAACTGTCTAGCTTTTCATGAGATACAGCCTGGTGACACACAGACAGACAGACAGACGGACAGACAGACATACAGATAGACGGACAGTGAAGTCTTAGTAATAGTGAAGCCTTTGGCACCCTTCGGGTACGGAACCCTAAAAAAAGGCGGGATCTTATGGAGTTTGTTCTGTGAGGACGTTGTAAGATGGTATTTATTGCCAATTTGCTCTAAAGGTTCTGTTTGAAGGTCCTAAAAGAGATGACGTCGAAAGTAGTGTGCGTGGTTCTATGATGACTATTTGTAGCCTTTTTAGGGCTGTTATGTGCCAATGACACTGTGTATCTTGGTTAATATTTTGTGATTGTTTTTTTAATCTTATGTTATCGTAGGTCTGACATCTGTTCCCGAAAATCGTGCCGGCTGGATCTCCAGAATAAACTACAGCAATGCTTGATTTAACAGATTGTTAACTTATAAGAAACCGGATTTAAGTCTTTTCTTGCTCTTAGCACAGTAGTTTTTCAACCACAAAACGCCAAGCAAATAACAGTACCCCCTTATAAAACTGGGCTACATCGCATCGGCCGGTATCGCTTAGCCATCGGCCCGTCAACGGTATCGGAGTGAATTTGCTCGTGAAAGTCGAGCCGTACCACCCTTGAGGCTGTTCCACAGTGGTGGCGAATACTTGGTTAGTTAACTCCGTAAAAGTGGGGCTTAATCATCTCGCGTGCCCAGGCAAAACGCTTGAGTTTAAAAAAAAAGTGAATAATAATAAAAGTTGTAGAAAAATTTATGAGGTTTCATTTCGTATCAGATTTTTAAGCGAACATCTAAATTTTTGTAACTTCTAGTATGATCATCAGCCCACTTCGGACCACTACTGGATGGAAGCCTTTTCCCCATCATGCCATGTTTGGCTGTCTCTCGCCATCCATATCCACGGGCCCTCTGCCGAATTGAACACATAAATGGTTTCTTTCACATCGTCCAACCATTTGGGCTTTTGATCTAACCACTGACAGCCTGACCGTCACTGCATTACTACCCTGGTCTATCTGCCATTTTCCCGCCAGGGCTAAAAATGTCAATGTCATCGCCACTTCAGATTCAAGATTTAGTTACCAATAGCGTCGACTTTTGTCCGACGTCGATTAAATTTCTATCACAAACATTGGTCAATTTCCAAACGTCAAAATACCGTCTACCACAAACTTTGATAAAATTTCTAAAGGTCAAAATGCCGTCTTTAAGACACTGACGAATATCCAAAAGTCAAAATGCCGTCCACCACAACCTTTGATGAATTTCCAAACCTGAAAATGCGGTCTACCACAAACTTTGATCAATTTTTTAACATCAAAATGTCATCTACAACAAACGTTGATGAATTTCTAAGCGTCAAATTGTTTTATTGCATTCTCTGTTTGGAGGTGTTAAAATAAAAAATAAATTAAATATTATTAAATACAAGTACAATAAAATTTAATAAAAATTAATGTCAGTAATTGAAAAAAATAATTTAAATAATATTTATTTGTAGACAAACATAATAAGTTCGTAAAGATTACAATTCAGTGGTTCCCACATGTCTGCGCCAGGATCTAGCATTCAAACAAATGGCGGTAGATGGCGTATCAATAATTACTTTATATGCATAATTTAAATAAAATGAATAATTAATTAAATAAAAAAAATTAAGAAATTAATACCATGTCAAAAATTTATTAAATAACAAAAATAACCTTAAGTAAACAAAATCAAATGTCAAAATATCATAATGTCATTAAAAAAAAATACTTAGGTATATACATATAATTTTTTGCGCCAATTAAATTCAATTTGGGTATCTAGTAAGGAAGTTGCATTGTTTTTTCTGAAAATCTCCAATGTTTTTCTTAACTAACAAGCAGACTGTTTTTCTTAAGAAACATTCTTCTAAGTCTTTTATGTTTTTTATTTATTGTTATTAAATGTAGGTATTTCTTTTTCTTCTTAAACCTCGAAACTCAAACCTATCTCAACATGAACAGTGCGATCAATGTAAAAGCTCTTTTCGCAGCCAAAATGAAAGAAAGTGCCGCCCGGGGTCTCTGTATTTACTTTGGCCGTTGCACTGTAATCTAGTTAAACCCCAGACTTGCACACAGCCGGGGGGCTAACGAGCCTCGCTCGACGTCTTCTTTCTGCAGACATTTTAATAATTTTATCGGAATACTTAATAAATGAGATCGGCGAATGATGACGTGGTGGCCGAATCGCTTGTCCCCTTGTAATATGGTTGCAACTGGTGATGGCTGACCGATGCATTATGCTCGTGAACGGGTGCTGTTTGTATTTCTGGGCGCTGCTTCATTTGCAAGAACAGTACTTGAACAGAACAGCCTTTTGTGGCAACTTAGATACACCACAGGCTACATCTATGGTCCTGTTTTATTTATTCGTTTTGTCTATTGTGTATTTAGTTTTCTTTCTGTTGTTGTCCATATTATGTTACTTATCTGCTTATTTTGCTGTGTAATATTATTATATAAGTAAAGATTGTGAGAGTGCAGTGGAAAAGATAGTCTTTACAACTACGGAGGTCGAACCAAATAGTTCAATCAACTCTCATCCTCTCATCAAACCATAGACAAACAGCCCAATCAGAAAAAACCTCAGTAAACTCCAGTTTTGCCGGCAGGTGTTTGCGACCGCAACCGCTTCCGTGTCCAATCTGCCTTGCGGGTGTGCTAGGAATTGGGTCAGGTCTAAGAAGTATTGTTTCTGAAGGGCATACAAAACAATATGTAATATATAAAAATTCGCCTTCACCGATTTTTATGATTTTTTTGTGTTTATTTGGTAGATCTAAGAATAGGTTAGGCTAATTAATATGGCAAAACAGCGTTCGCCGGGTTCCGCTAGTTATTAATAAAATTAAATAAGTCCGACATTAAAAAAAAAGTTTTTATAAAAATATTAGCCAATATTGTCTTAAAAACTTTTTTCTTATTGTCTGGCTTATTTGCGTTTTACGGACTATCTGTAATACTCAGGCGAAAATTTACATTGTTGTACGCTTGTCCGTTCAAAGTTATACCTTGTACATGAGTTCAACCATTTTGTGCTAAATTCATAAAATTCACTTTGTGAAAAGTTCATGAAGAAAACGGCTGCACCGACGACCTGAGGCAGATTGGTGGCGGTGGTTGGATGAGAATTGCCGACGGAAAGAAGTGGTTTGCTTTGGGGGAGGCTTACTGCCGACAGTGGGCGAAATCTGCAGGGCACGGGCCTTCTCTCGAAGAGAGAGTATAATAAGTAAAAGTAAAGTAAAAAGTATTTATTGCCATTTTAAAGGTAACATTTAAACATTTGCTGACCCCCACACTAGGCAGAGCCTGTCCCGTGGGGGAAAGATTAGATGTGGCTGATTACCTTACAGTTACGGCGGTACATGCAAAATCTTAAGGAGGTTTTGTAATCTTAATGAGTAAATACCTAGAGCATGCAGATCTAGGTAAGTACATAAAAATATTGTGGAAAATGTAGCAAGTATACTAGAACCTATTTGCTATACTTTTGATAGCCAACTTATTTTAGACTATTTACATCTTGTATGCTATGTGAATTGAAACTTTATGTGTGAGTGTATGTGAGTGTGTGTGTGTGTGTGTGTGTGAGGGTGAGGGTATAATAGGTTATAATAGGTTAGCCTAACAATACGCCTGCCCACATCGCTTAGGTATGCGAACACCTTAACATTTTTTTTTTTTTTGTAGCCCATAAGCGTTCCACTGTAGGGCATCGGCCATCTCTCTGAGAAAGAGTATGGGCTTAATTTCCGCGCATGCCCACGGTGGATTAGCAATTTCAAGCGCACGACCTTAGTCTCCGACTCCGGTTTTCTTACGATGTTTTCATTCACCGTTAGCGAGTGGTATTGCTACTACAACTTCACATTCATGTACGTTACTAAGAAGACAAAGTCATTGCTACCTGCCGGGATTCGAACCCACTACCACCGCTCCATAAGCATATAAAATCAAATCAACAATTTTATGTACCAACAGTCTATCCGGTAAGTACATCAAATAGTTGATTATCTATCAAAATACCACTATAAAAAATAATAGCAACAAACTAAACTAAATCCCATTGAGGTCGGCGAACAAATCAAACAACAATCGAGCGGGAATCGAACCGGCGACCGCAGCTACCGAACCGCCGCAATTAGCGGTTTGTTTACCATTCCCGGTCATTACCTTTATTGCCGGTCGCTCGGTTTAGACGTAACATGGAAACTATCCTATAAGATGTGGAGTGAGTAGCAGATAATTTTATATTTAAGTCTACAAAATATGTATTTCACATCTTGTTGGTTATCCTTTGTCCGAGTCGGACTCGCGCATGAAGGGTTCCGTACCATTATCTATACAAAATTTGAATATTTTAAGCATCTACCTGTTGCTATTCTTAATATCGAGCAAAACACGGCAAAAAAATCACGGTTGTAGTATTTGGTGTTATAGCGGCAAAAGAAATACATCATCTATGAAAATTTCAACTGTGTAACTATCACAGTTCATGAGATACAGCCTGATGCTAGACAGACGGACGGTCGGAGCCATTTGGGTACGGAACCCTAAAAAGTTTACGATACAACCTGTTATTGATACCACGTAAAACCGTTTTTTACAGTATCAATAATAAAGCCCCTCCCAATAAATAAAAAAATACAAATTAATAATTTTAAACTTGACACGGACAAATAAGTATAATAAAATATTTTTTGAGAACTTTTCGCTGTAACATCGTAGGTTGGCAAAGTGATAAAACTACACGAGTCCGTATAGGTAGTCTTGACATTAAAATGTATTGGTAACCAAGTAAATTCTATATTTTGCTCGTAGTAAGTAAAGCCAACCAATAGACGAGGAACCCTTGATACATTTAAATAATAGTAAATGAAAGACCATCATGCTCTGAACATTAATATAGAGCATTCGAAGTGGTTTTGAATGGTAATTTGTTTTTTTTTCGTAGATAACTTTAACCGATGATGAGTAACATAAGAATTTGCATTTCTAACAATGTTGTACGACCGACAGCGGGTCAACCTTTACATGTTTGTTGCAAAGTGATCCTTAACGTAACGTATTAGATTGCATGCGTGTAAAGGTTTATGTTCTGTCAACTGTACATGTAGCCAGGGAACGTTTCAAAATGGGCACTCCAGTTGAGACGACGTGTAAATACGTTTTTGGCATGCATGCAATCTAAAATTTAGACGGAGTTTTCTGTAAAAAAAATATTATGGATAAATAATTGTTTCCCGTGCTATATTTCTTTCTTTATTTTCTTTTTTCAAGATAAGGAATAACTAACACATTTTAACTTTCACTAGCTGTAGATTATAGAAAACGCTTATTAGTAATTTTTAGTAACTAATTCGCTTTGGTAAGCTAAGGTATCAATTATTATTAAATGTGTCATTAAAATAATAAACACAAAAAATGAGAATTATGTCCTTCGTTGATTGAAAGTGATTTAATTTCCGACATTGAAGGAACGGTGAAGGTTTTTCAGGTTTAGGATTACTTCAATGGTGCACAAATTTAAAATTATTTACAGCGCTGGCGTTTAAGTAAAAGATAATATTTAGTATCGCAATGTAGAGAATTGACACCGGTCAATCCCAAGTCGAACCCTCACCCTCTTCACAAAACAGTAACCTCTCGATCGCTCTACATTTCGTTTCGTCGCGCGCATTCATTGAAACGTCTTCCCGCGCCGGATGTACCGCCATTGCGCGCTCGACCGTTCCAAATTCAAAACGGAGTCGCTTCCGGCGTGACGTCATCGGCGGCCATTTTGTCGGCGTCTCTGGCGCGTCTGCGCCCGCGCGACTGCTGCCCGACTGCGCCGGAGATGAGAGGAGTGTTTAATATGTTGGATAATAGAATTAAACATTATACTCTCGTTTCCTTCAGCAACTCTCCATCGTCGGTTGCTTGAGAGAAAAAGCTCGTCGTAAATATTTTATATTTGTTTTTTCTCGGTTTACAATAAAACATATTCTTATCTTATCTTATAACACGTATGCCATATAGTAAAGTCTCATTATTTTTGGGTATTTGCGGCATAAAACCTTTGCACTTCGACTAACCACCAATATGCAATACTTCTGCAGTGGAACATAATTATACCGGCTGGATTTGCTCTTGCTTATTTATGTTTACGAAATGTCAAAAGTATTGATTTATCTATACAACAACAACTTACATGTCATTCACAAAAAACTACTTTTTTCATAAAAAATAACCGACTATAAGAATATCACAATAATTTTCTCATTGATCCTATCAACAGATCTAGACCAAATTGATATGGGACCGTCCTTGAGGTAACCTCGTTCTACCAAAAAAAAGAAGTAGGTAATTGGAAACGAAAACCGTAGTAAAGAATTGACGCTGAACATACATAGAAAACATAAGACCAATTTAGAACCTGCTCATTTTTTAAGTCGGTATTTGTTAATAAACCTATTTTAATCACTTCTTTTGAATCCATCCGCTCACTTCAGCTCCGATCCGTGGCAGTCCACGGATTGCCACTCAATAGTAGGTAAATGGCTAAACGCAGTAGGGTTTTAATTTTTTGTATGTTACTAAAACTCATTGTTGTGCCCCATCCATGGGAAATGGGAGCGAGTAAAATGGATTTCCCGCAGGAGAGGATGTCGTTTTAATGGTGGGCGTAATGAGCCGCTTTGCTCTGCTTTTTAGGTATTGTGGTCGATTATTACTTACCTTTTTTTTACTTACACTGAAACGGACATCATGTAGTGTGGACAGCACATTAACCTTTACGTAATAATGCAGGGGTATAAAGAGAAAAGGCCCGTGACCAATTATTCCCACTGTAGGGTACGAGCCGGAGAGAGTAGGAGCCTGACCACCACGCGTGCCCACCGCGGATTGGCAATTTCAAGCGCTGAGGCTTGTGAACACTTCAGGCGCTTAGGTCTCTTCACGACGTTTTTCGTGATATTATGACAAAAAATTTGCAAGTGTAATGAGAGATGATTTAGGCATAATGACATGATTTATACGTGTCCAGTGGCATCTTCATTCACACTAGATGGGTGAAAGGACCACTCGGACGCTGCAGTGCCTGGGACATTTTTTTTTAGATGGAGTAAGCTTCCCCATCATCCTGAGAGCTTAGTCGGCCTAGCCCACAGAAAAGACAAGTTAATACGTGCGGAGCCAACCAAGCCGCGGGTGTCCTCACGATGTTTTCCTTGGAATCGCTACTACAAATTCGCTGATGCACGTAACTTTGAAGCGTTGGTAGCCCAGTGGGTAGAACAACGGACTCGAAAGCGAGAGACCCAGGCTCGATTCCCAGTGTGGTTATGTACCCATGAATTGATTTACAAGTGTACGTAACTTAGAAAACAAAGCCATTGGTACTTTCCGAGATTCGAACCCCCGTCCTACGACTACCGAGCTTGTAGTTAGCTATTATTATTGCTACCATAAATTCACAAATCGCAAGCCTTCGTTTCTGCCTACCCCTTCGGGATTCAGATCTGAGTTTATGTAAAGTTGTGTCTCTACAGAGATTTAAAAAAAATGCTCGGTGTACACAATGGCATTGTATCTGGTAATGTGCAAAGAAGTTAAGTTTCTTGGTACATTACCCAGTTTTGTACGAAGAATATTTTTTTCTTTAGATGTTGCTAGTAATGTTACTCAGTAATGTACGAAGAGCAAGAGGCCCTATCTCAAAATAAAATTAATTAGAGCAAAATATGCAACAGTCTGCGTGGCGCCGGGTTAAGAATAGCGTCACTGCATTTCCTCCCGTGGATGTCGTAGGAGGCGACTAAGGAAAAAAATTACCAGGAGACGGGCAGCAGCGTCTTCCTGAGATTCCAACCGCATACATCGATCGCCAACCCGGCTGCCAAGCGTGGCGATTATGGCAAAACCCCTCGTGGTTATGAAAACCATGAGGGAGGCCTATGTCCTGCAGTGGGCGTCAAATGGCTGATGATGATGATGATGATGTAACAAAAACTCTTCGATGTGTTGTCTACAGCATAATAGGAATATTTGTCTGAGCCCGTGAACCCTCAAACTACATAATAGTTGTCTATTATTTTGTCAACTTGACAAAAACGGACAATATCATCAGGCTGCCGGTAAATAATCAACGGTAACTTTACATCAACAAAAGTAATAAGCAACTAATCCGCCAAAAAAGAATATATGTCTGAGCCCGTGAACCCTCAAACTACATAATGGTTTGTCTATTATTTTGTCAACTTGACAAAAACGGACAATATCATCAGGCTGCCGGTAAATAATCAACGGTAACTTTACATCAACAAAAGTAATAAGCAACTAATCCGCCAAAAAACTCAGCCGTGAACAATCATACGACCTTATCTCATTTTAAACTTGGCCTAACCTCGCGGATTCGTTACATTGAAACCGATTTGTCGAGAGCCATCTGTCAATAATGATTAAATAATTGAATTGATCGCTGAATCGTAGCTTCCATGAAAACCACTGGCGACGACGTAGAGGCATCGGGCACAGTTCAACATTATTAAATACACTCGGGAACAATGAAGAATGATCACTGATGAAATCGTTAATTCCCAGCGAGAAAGAATGTTACTTTGATAAAATAAACAGCGAGTCGACAGCATCTCAACACGCGTGCACTCTACTCAGTTACGTTACGGGCGACTTTGCAAGAAACATGTAAGGGTTGACCTGCTGTCAACTATACGTATATAAAATTGTTAATTTATTTTACATTTACTATCCCCTCATGTGAAGGAAAACATAGTGAGGAAACCTGTGGCTTTTTTGGCTCCGCACTCATTGACTTGTCTTTCCTGTGGTCTAGGCCGACTAAGCTTTCAGGATGGTATAGGTACTGGGCAGGCCTGCTCCATCTAAAAAATAATGTCGCAGGCACTGCAGCGTCCGAGTGGTTCCTTCACCCATCTAGTGTGAGCGAAGGTGCCACTGGACGTTATTTAAATCATCTCATTAAGTAGATACAAAGGCCAAGGTATCCCCTTAGTATTGATTTACTGCGCTCGGAAATATTGTCTATATTTACTGCCTCGTTGGTCTAGCGTTAATATGGTTGATGCCAAAACAGGGGGCGTGGATACGATTCCCACTAGAGGCCGCCGTACTTGATTTGTATAAATGGCATCAGTCTGGTGTATTTCCATGTTTGTGATGTCCTAGCCTGGTTACCATATCACAGGGTATCCAGATTGGGACCAGGACAAGTGACCACATATTAGAAGAAATTTGTTTATTTATTTATTTACGAATACATGGAAAACCAACAGCTCGGAACTTTCTTAGTAACTTCTAAATAATAACTGTATGCTAATTACAGGTTTTCACTTATATACCACTGATTAATACATGTTTTGAAAAATCTTACGATAAAGACAATTAGGTGTTTCTTGAATCAATTTGATTAACCAATGAATTTATTATAAATGAAAAGGATTTATTATACATGGAAGGATTTTTGTTAACAGATCTGGATGAAATTTGACACAGAGATAGATTATAGTCAGGAATAGCACGAAGAATACTTTTTATCCTAGAAAATAAACTACACATTTCCACGCTAACTAAGTCGCGATTAACAGCTATTATTTTATTGGCTTAATTCCGAATTCATTCACTTGATTTTTGAAAATGTAACCGGAATTAAGCTAATAATGTGTAATGCTTACGAAAGTTACTATTAATTTGTTGTATTTCAACCATTTTAATGAACGCTACTAGTATACGTAAGATAGAGCGATCGTTATCACAACATGTTGCGGTAATTCTAAGCATGCTTTAAGGGTGAAACACACCGGCGCGGTGGCGGTGAGGATGGCGGTGTCGGTCCATACATATGTTCATATAAATACTACTGCAGTAAATAACGAATGTATGGACCGCCACCGCCACCTCCAACACATTGGTGTGTTTCACCCTTTAATTTTTGTGCATTAACAATATAGTACACTATGCGTTTTCATGACAGAAAAAGTGTGAACACACTTTCGTAAATCAAATTCTGGCCCACTACCGCAGGGTCAGGGCCTGGCTGACCCACTCCAAATTAAACCTGACCTGCTAATCTAAATCCTGGTCAAATAAGACAAAAAACCGCCCATCAAGAGCATCCCCAGCGTTAGCAAAAACGTCACGAAGGTTGCAGTGTTGGTTAAGAGCGTTTTTGTTAACGCTACCGAGGTCAAATGTGGAGGTCTTTTGGTGGGTTGCGCAATTTAGTGTTGAATTCACTCTATGGGTGGAATTGTTGGCTATAAACTTGGCTTTAACATTGTAAATTATTTGTAACATCTCTTAAGGTAAATTACATTAAATTTAATTTTAATGTGGGTATGTATCTTATTATTGTTACTAACATAGCATAAGTCTCCACTGTTATTAACAATTTATGGGCATTGCTTAAAATAAACAAATAAATACATACATACATACATATTGAGTTTACCAGTGACGCGGTGCAAAAAATGTGCAACACACTTTTGGCTAAGAGTCACAAAAGTATTAAAGATTATGTACAAACAAAAATGTCTGGCATTAAAGCCTATTTAATACATTAGGATGTTTACGAATAAGAATGTACACTCTATGAATGAAATTTAAATAAAACTTTATTTATTTACCTAACGACCAAATAGTCCATTTTTTCGTCCATTTTTTTCTCCAAAGTTATATAGATCTTTCTTGAAATACACTTTTCAATGTAAATAGATTTAAAATTACTTTTTAGTCCGACCATCGGTGTCCGACACTACTTGTTATAAGATAAAACCCTTCCTACACATTGTTCAACTCTTTGTTAATTAGGGGCTGACTAACAAGGACACTGGGGTCTTTGCACACCGCGTTTTTTATGCGCTGATGACGCGCGTTTTTGATGAGCGCCTCCTCTCCGCGTTATCACCCCGTACTAACAGATTATAAAAGCAAGGATCTTGTGGAAAGTTTACAATGTGCCGGCGGCCTTGCATTAGCGTCCTGATCGGGTTCAATAAACGTCGTGTGCAAAGGCCCTAAATGGCGGCTATTGAGTTAGCCCACGTGTAGAGCTTATGGGTTTTGAGAGAGAAAGAGAGCCGAATTTACGGATTAGGGCCGGTTTCTGAATTGAAAATTTCACTAAGTAAATACTTAAGTAACGTTCTGTCGCGCTCTTTACTGAAAAATTCGAAGAGACACCACTACAGTTAACTATTTACTTAGCAAAATTCTCAATTCAGAAACGGGCCCATAGGCACGCTGATTATTTATTATTAATGGTATATTACGATTCCTACATATTATTTGGCATATACTTTATGCGTTGTTTGTTATAATAATCGAAAGCTAGCACTGACCCACAGTAACCTATGCACTCGCTCTGACTCTTATCTCCCATGGCATATGTGCTAATATCGGAAAAAATGTGTAACTCCCAATGTCACACCTAGAAGTAAGGAAACAGGATGCATTCGCGTACAGTGTGATACATTCACGGCGCAAAAACGCGAGGCCCGCGATGCGTGAAGTGGAATCAGCACGCAAGACTCTGCACTACTTTGTAGGCTGCCCGTTGGGGATTCAATTTATAGATGTAGACGATGAGTTTGGCTGTCCAGGATTAAACTGAGTTTTTATATAATCTTTCGTGACCAGGGAGTGTGCAAAAGCAGCGTCCCGTACGATGTACCCTTGGAACTGTTCCTACGATACTGATTCCAAATAGCAATCTACAATTTGGGTCTTCCAAGATAAGCCGAAGCCGACTAAAATTGTTAGCTTTTAAATACTTCAAAGAAACTGGTGGCAAACTAAGACGAAAGTAGATGATTTCAAGTTGAATATTGAACACCTTCACTCTGGAGCAGAATAAAATGTTTTATCAACTGGTTCGAGCGAATAAAAAAGTATATTAACTTACGTGGTGAATATTTCGAAAAACAATAAAAAGTAGTATTGATTGTATGTATTTTCGTTTTCAACTTCTTTTTTGTTTTATATTTTGTATTAGAAAACCAACGGACACGATAAATCACAAAATACTGAAGAAAAGTTAAATACCTGGATGACCGAGCTTTGCTCGGTATTAATTTTTTTATTATTTCGTGTTTTTTGGAAATTATCTGTAGATAGGTACGACGAAAGAAACGGGAAAAAATAATCGAACTGGAGACGAACTCGAACCGGGTAATCCGAAAGTGTTTTCATATATATATTATTTATTGGCCTTTTCACCTACGTAATGAGATGAGCACCTTCACTCGCACTAGATGGATGAAGGGACCACCCGGACGCTGCAGTGCCTGGGACATTGTTTTTCAGATGGAGTAGGTTTGTCCAGCATCTACATATAAGTACCATCCTGACAGCTTAGTCGGCCTAGACCACAGGAAAGACAGGTCAATATGTGTGGACCAAACCAAGCCGCGGGTTTCCTCACGATATTTTCCTTCACGAACACCGAGTGGTATAGCTACTACAAATTCGCAGATGCACGTAACTTTAAAAATAAACAAAGTCATAGGTAGGTACATGCCCGCACTGGGAAACGAACCTGGGTCTCTCGCTTCCAAGTCCACTGTTCTACGCACTGGGCTACCATCGCTTCCTACTAGCAATATAACCACGATATGGTTATGTTGCCCGTGTTATCATTTTCTTGAAGGAAAGATTTAAACCGAATTCACTGCCATTGAATTCGGTTCCAATCTTTCCTTCAAGAACTCATATCTAATGAAATAGGAAGATTAGAAAAAAGTTAAATTATAATTGAGTCACCAATAGATTTGAACTAAAAAGTCTCCGATCGTAACAGATCCATGTTGTAACTGAGCAACAGCCACAAATCCACCGTCTAATTGTTACCACACACCGCCATCACGACAGACCGACCGATAGTTTCTGCTTGTTATTATTATTGTGGATTACTTCATTTGCACTGGATTCGGCGATCGATCTGGAAAATCTGTACAAATCACGTTGAAAGTGATAAATGACATTTTTCGGCAGTGGTCAATAATTGCAGTTCTATTATTGAGATCAAAATATGTCCAGGCAATGTAGGGTTTGAGTGGTCTCTTCACCTATATCACGTATGTACGAATTGACGCTAGAGGCTGTAGATATAACTTCACTATATTACTCTACTGTATTTATCGAAATTTATTTTAACGAAAAGAGTTTACATGCTGTTTGTTTACATGCTGTTTGTTGAATATTGATGTACAGTGTTAGCCGCTGTCTGGGGGCCGAATACGGGAGGCTTATATCCTGCAGTGGGGTCAAATAGCTGATGATGATGATGGTGATGATGATAATGGGGCCGAATTTGTGGTTGAGAAAATGCAGCTGTGAAAAAACTCCACTCTTACCCTCTTTTCTCAAATCACCTTAAATCTAATACATAATTTGGTACGAACGAACAACCTAAGAAGTTCCTATGAGTGCAATCAACAACTTGCAATCCTGAAACATTGTTTTATATTCTTACAAAAGTAGGAAAACATGGAAGACGTACGGACAGCACCCGTTCACGAGCATAGCGCAGGGGTCAGCCGTCGCCAGTCTCAACCATATTAGAGGGAGGTAGGCGACCCGGCCACCAGGCCACCATTCGCATGGCTTTTTGCAAACTTGTACCTATGATCAAGTTCTTCAGTTACAAGTACATAGGAAAGTACAAGGAAAAAAACCGGATAAGTATGAGTGGGAAACGAATCAAACCTGCCAGGCATCAAAAGTATGAAAAAACACGTCACATTACCTCACCGTGTATCTGCAATTGTACTATAATGCACTAACCGGACCGAGGCCCACGTCAAATGCTTCTGGAAAAACCGACGACAGCAACGAGTTCTATATATTTTCGTTTCTCACCACGAAATTCGCGCTAGATTCAAAAGAATTGGTAAAGCCTACATGCCTGACGTCACACAAGGCAGGCGTCCAACCAACTGGTTACAGTCTGTTCAGTTCACCATGACATGCGCCTCAATGGTTCGACACAGTCCGGCTAGCCGCTTCTGGGCTCGTCTTCGTGAAGTGTGAAGTGTGTAGCACTGAAGCATGGAGGCACTTGAAGCGGGTCTGTAGTGGTTTTGGATCGTTGGCGATTGGTATAGTTTTAGTTGATTCTGGCTATGTACAAACTGTACCATAGTGTCAGCTTAGAATGCACTTGCTGTTCCCGCAACCTTGTACGGGTAGTACATTTTCATACGTTATATTATATATCGTATTAAATATCGATAAATTAATACGTGGATTTTGGTGCACGCCCTTGTTTAACTAACCCCTTTCAGTGCGTTTTCAGCATAGTTGGGATAGTTATTTTTATGATTAGTTTAACTAAGTATTGCTGCCTAAAAATCTTCCTAAAATAGTCTAAAAATCCTGCCTAAAATAGTCTAAAAATGTTATAATTACTTGCAGTTTCTGGAGTTATTTTGTCACAACTGTAAAAGTTTTTTTAACTGATAAACAGAAGTATATAGAACCGGACTATAGATATAAAGAGAACATTATCTACATATATCACGGTTATTGTACTTAAAAAAGAAAATTACACAGATATTTATTGTATATTATAGTGAGACGCGATGATATTTTCTACAAAACTCCGAGGCCTGTGAAGCATTGTGTTTCTGTTGTGCAGTCAACAACAGATCAACTTTGTTATTTTTTATTGCACTTGTAACATTACTTAGTAAAGTGCACACAAAAGCTTCAAGTGCATAGGGATATTCTAGAAATTATTGCGGTTTGTCAGGGTTATGACAAGTGGCAAACCCTAGTCTCTGCCTACCCCTCCGCGATACCAAGGTAAACTATGTATGTTTTTATTGAATTTAGTCCAATTATTGACTTAATACTCCCGCTCTTAACCTCACGGTTGAGCCATTGTAAATAAATCGTAACCAAGCTACGTCAATGAAACATGCTCCCGTGGAACCAGCACACTGTTACTCATTGAAACGAAAGATACAGCAACAATACAAACTACATTCTCGATCGTTTTGGACCACTGAAGCAAGGAGGCTCACCCACTGACTAAACTCCATGGCGCGTCCTCAGCTGAGTGACTCCACGCGCCCCAGATGACTCCAACCAGCGCGACGGCGCCTACGCAGTCATCGTGCGAAACAAAATACTGCACTGACCGGCGGCTCGGCTCATCACGAACGCAGTGGTCGGCCAACCTGACACATGGCTATGATGCCTTTTGCCAAGAGAGTTGGAAGAGGTTTTCAATGAGTTGGATTGAGATGTGCGTACACGTGTTAGGTTTTTGGTTTTGATGTGAAAAGAGGTGAAAATTTCCCTTCCTGTTCTTTTGACACTAAAACCAAAAACTGGACTCCTTTACAGGCCATCTTATCGGGTGATATTGAAAAGTTTAGATGGAAGTGTCTGAAACTCGAGAGCATGCAAGCAGCGACTATTAAATGTTGTTGAACCAAAAGGGGTTTGTCAGGGTGGCAAATAGCAAACTTTGGTACAAGTTCACACCTGTGCCCATGAAGGGTGGGCAGAGACCAAAGTTCGCCATTTTCCACGCTGACAAATGGCTTATGGCTTAGTTGACGTGTCGACTAAGTTGAGAAGATTAATTTGTATATAGAAACTTGTGTGATAATATTAATGTATTTTTGTCCTAGCAAAATATTCATCCAGTCGCAAAAATTGCCAAAAAGAGAACGCAGTCGAAGCATAAAGAAAACCACAGAAGAAAATCGAAAATGACAGGAATGCGTTTCGTTACTACTGTTGTAACGCGTGCTCATTGAAAAATATGAAATAAAAATCATTAGTTGCTTGCGTTGGAACGAAACGCAATTGTTAACTTTCTGGTGATGTTCCGCTATCGGTCAAAACCGTTAAGAATTTTCAGTGTTGCCAGACAAAAATACAACACTTATTTAATATGGCAATAAATACTCTTTGTGTAGACAAAACCGCACTGTAGACCTGGAAAGTACTCCTAAGTCTCTCATTCGACGTCGACAGAGAGTCAAAACGCGCATGCTAAGCGAGCTGGTGTAACTAACTAACCACCGCCTCAGACCGTTCCTCGCCACGCCTCGTGTCCTGACGCACTCACTGTGCGAAACAAAACATTGGACGGAACTGGCCAGCGATCCACGCCGCGACCAGCGGTTCAGATCGGCACGTGGCGTGCACTCAGCTGTGCTGAGGATACGGTGAGATGGGTCTCCGGTTGAAGGGTTCCAAGTGACGTGAGAGTCGTAGGTCGTGTTGTGGTGCGGTGAACCTTATCGCTGGTTACTCCACGTTGACTTTTGTGTTCAGCTACTATTGATCAGGTAGACGGCATTATAGTCAACAAGTATAAGGTGCTAGAATAAGATATAATAATCTCTTGCAGAGATAAGCTGCCTTTGTACATATTATTTCTTGTGTAATTTCAGTGTTTCTTGTGCAATACAATATTATAATTAATTAAAATCCGTCAATATAACCATATTAAATTTACTTTATGCGTGGCTTAACAATGTGTTAATCAAACCATTCAAACTCTCTTAATTTTAACTTTGACATTTAATTACAACAATTTTATAATTTTAATTTGACATACAAATACATAATTATTGCATGCTAGGATGAATTCTCATATGTACGCCCAGACGGGCAGCACATGGAACGCGTTGAAACTCTGTATATAAATATCTATTTTATTTACCCATGTACGATACTTTAATTTGCTTTACTTTACGCTTATGCCAGTAATTTTAGCATTATGTGACAGTTTATCTCGTTCGCCTGCATTCTCTTTCAATGACTTAATTTTGTATCCCTCTCCTTGCTTGAAGACAAAAATACATTTGTTTTCCAGCGACGACCGGTGCGATGGTCTTTCCGAGACCGCGAATCATTCAGAGGCCACCAAAAAGGTCGTGGGTTCGATTCCCAGGCTGGAGGCTGCCTTAGTTGATTTGTACAAATGGCTGCATGCAGTGTTGGCTTATTTCCATTTTCGCGATGTTCTTGTTTTGTTATCACAGCACAGGGTATCCTAGTTTGGGACCACGACAAATGATGGTGTTATATGGAAGTTATTAAAATATTATTAAAAACTCTATTAATTAAGTCGAATTTGGCCGAAAAGAATAAATGTGGAGTTTCGTTTTTTTTGTTTATCTTAGGTTTCTTGCCCATATAAACTATTAATGCCTCTGCCTCGTTTGTCTAGCGGTATCACGTCTGATTACCGTGCCGGATGAGTGCCGGTCGTGGGTTCGATTCCCAGTAGGAGCCGCCGCACCATGACATTTGTACAAATGGCCTAAGTCTGGGTGTATTTCCGTGTGTGTGATGACCTTGTCTGGATACCATAGCACAGAGTATACTACTTTGGGACTCGGACAACTGATTTTGTTGTGTGGAAGTTATTATTATTTAGGTATTTATTCAATCTTGAAACTGACAACTCCTACCTATTATTATTTATACTAGATTTACCGTTTATTACGGAACAGTTTCGTTGTACAATGAATACAAATTTTATTATAATTGTAGCTATTCTAGGAGCCTTTTCTCGGATTAATCTAATATATAAAAATCTCGTGTCACAGTGTTTGTTATCGAACTACTCCGAAACAACTTCATCGATTCTTATGAATTTTTAATGTATCTTTGATAGGTCTGAGAATAGGTCGTAGGCTAATTAATATGGCAAAACAACGTATGCCGATTCAGCTAATATTTTTATAAATATCAGAGTTTGCTTACATAATTTTATTAATTCGCACTCTGCGCGCTCTACCAATATAGCAACATAATTATGGTAGATCATTGTCACGCATAAACGAATATCCATTTTATGTAACACGTATGGTTTTATGCATTGCTTATCAAACAGTACAAAGAAACCTTGTTTTTAATGAAACAAAAAAACAATTAAAAACTGTTACGAATGACAATCTCTGCTCAACGTATACCAGAAATTGCGCATTTTCGAGGTAACCCTATATAGTTAAATTTATATGTGGAATGGCAACCAGCCAACGTCAACAAAATGTCAGTGTTATCTTGAAATCAAATAAGATAAGCGTATTCTTTGTTGTACATACCAGAAAACAATAATTCTCTAGGGTCAGCAGACTAAGACTTAAGTCAAATTGTCAATAAATTATTTTTCTATACCTGCAACATAAGTAACTAAAATAGCAGTTTGCTTATTTTTTGTAAAAAGAAACATACCTGTATGTTCAATTCATTGTTTCATGACAGCTCTCCGTTAATGTAATAAAAGATAATAAAAACGTTACAGAGCAACTTGCTGACCCGGCAAACGTTGTTTCGCCATATTAATTAGCCTACAACCTATTGTCAGACCTACCAAATACACACAAAAAAATTCATAAAAATCGGCGAAGCCGTTTCGGAGGAGTTCGATAACAAACACTGTGACACGAGATTTTATGTTTTTTTCAGTAACTAAAAATTTACGCTTTGAACTTATACGCTTTAGGAGGCCGATCTTAGAACTTTGGACAAAAGAAATTAATACGAATACGTAGTTAGTTAGTTGTAGTTGTATTTATTTCCGACAATACCCTATGACCCAGCTTAACCAGCTGGTTGTCTGTCGAATTAATTTAAGCGGGTTATTGTCATGTTTGTGACGTCTTTGCCTGGTTACCTTAGCACAGCGTATCCTAGTTTGGGGCCAGGTCAACTGATTGTATTGTGTGGAAATGACTATTATTATTATTTGTTGAATTGTTTATAGGAATGCACCGGTCAAATCAATCAAAGTTTCTTTCGAATAACTCAATTAATCTAGCGTCCACAAGAGTCCAGTACCGGCCACGACGATTTAGAAAGTGCCACCGGCAGCCGCCATTGTTGTTTTTATGCGGTTTTTTTAAACGGCCGCTAAAAAGCGATGGAAAGGTGCCAGTAGCCGTTCGATTGAAGAAATTGTAGAGATTAAGTTGCTATAGAACGGGCAACGATAAAATATAAATTGTATTTATGTATCTGTCTACACATACCGTTTAACAACAATTTAGATACTAAGGCACAAATAGTCACTTATATTAAAATAAAAAAAAATAAAAAAATACAAAACAGTAATATTTTAAATGATAATTTTACATGGAAACAAAAAAGTATATGTCTCGGATAGTAACTAACGTACACCAGTGTGCAAATAGTTGCAAATTTTCCGGCAAAGCCATTCCCTGCATTAAGTTACACTTTGTTGGTCACAAAACTGTTTGTGACAGTTTGGTGGAAAGCCATCATACTTGCGGTAATTTTTATTTTACCAATACTTTGGTAACTATATTTTGTAACGAGTTTGTACAAAAAGTGTTATTGAATAAACTAGCTCCAAACCTTTAAAACCGTTTCAGCATCGATAAAATTAAACCAATTCCAATAAGAAAAATATCTGAAATAAAGCCTTATTTTTCATACATTTCCAATGAATCAGGTTTCATGACTGTATGAAAAGTAAAATTGAGAGAACATTTTAACATAATAATTATTAATTTCTGTGTATAACGATTTTTTTCCAGTTCGCCCAAAACATGTTTAATGTTTTTAAAGTGGTGACTGCCATTATTATTCTTTCCTCTGACTTTACATTTCAGTTTTAAATCTAGTAATAATCGGTAAAAATTCTAACTTTCCTATGTGTTCCTTCTATCTTAAAAATATTCATCGCACCGGGCCGTTGCGCCGCGCGCGGCACCCAACAAAATGTATTCAATAGAAATTGGCACCAAAATGCAAGAGAACTGAATTAAATAAAAACATGTCTATGCAGCCCGCCGTATTGTCGTCAATTGGGTGAAATGTAAACTTTGTAAGCTGATAGTCAAATGGCCTGTCTCTCTACAAACGTTGTTGGTGAGGCACACGACATAAAGACGTTAGCACACAACTTTGTGCATTAATACTTTACATCAACTTTGGCTTCATTTGTTGCAATGAGCCCAGCATCAAATATTTCACTTTAAATATATCTCTACATTATTTTAACGATAACAATACCTCTTCATAGTAGCTAGCCAGCACAACCGTCTGGTTAGATTTTGAATTGAAAGGGAATAGTTACATTTGGTTTGCGGTGTCAGTCGATGACTAGCTAGGTAATCGAAAGGAAGTTAAAAATAAAGAAGTGAATCTGATAATATCACGTTTCATTTAGCTGGGGTGTGCACAGTACTACCTGTTATCGGACGGAAATAGCAGTTTTCACTAAAAACGCGTTTTCTTGTTACCAACAAACGTTACAAAGCATTTCTTTGTATAAACTACATGGAAGTTTCTAGTCCATTAGTAAAGATAACCTACAAGCACCTTCTCGTCAAGCCAACTTCTTGCTTATTTTCTGGCAATTTTTCATCCACTTGACAAAATAGCAGCGAGTATCAAAACTTTAGACACTTTATTGTACACACCAGAAAACAAAATACATTAAAAGGCTCACATATCTACGTTTTTCCGCATAAAATTGGCGGTCTTATCGCTAAAAGCGCTCGCTAAATTTTACTTTTGGTTCTACGAGTACGTATAAAACTTTACTGTAGCTACGGGAACTGATATCATGTGTAATGCGTGGTAGATGCATCGTTAACACAGCGATTATGGGCATCGTCCTACTGACACTACATAGGTAAGTGACCACTCAGACGCCGTAACATCTGGGACAGATATTTAGGCGAAAAATGCTCCCTGAGACCCTACACCATCCTCTCAGTCAGCCTATACCACGTAAAAGACGAGGTCAATACGTGCAGAGCTAACCGAGCCGCTTCGAGCGACATTGGCGTGCCGGAATAAGATTGGCATACGCGCACCTTCCTCTTGACGAACTAAACGCGTAGTTCACGACACATTATGACTATTATCTAACGCCACCCGCATAAAAGCTCTCACAAACGTAACGAAACAAAGACTCTGAGTAACCTAGACCCCTCGCGGTTCCCACACTTGAGGCGGCGGGAAAAAGTGGAGGTTTTCACTTGCGTTTGAGGCTCTAAGGAGGTTATGTCACAGTTTTGTGCGTTGTTTTGGCGGATCTGTAAGTGTTAATAAGGATGTGAGTGGCTTAGATATGGCCACGTTCAGTAGGGGTTAATATTTGGTCTTTAATAACTCCCGACGGATTTTTTTTAAACTAGTTTCCAATCAGAGTTTCAATTCGTTGCTTTGGTCTATTTGAAGGAAAATATGACTCTATGAATATAATATTCGATAACTTAGTAACATTAATAGTTAAGACTGCATCTGAGAACTTTCAGTTTCAGGAAAACCTTTCAAATAGGTTCCACACTAATCAGCAACAAACTTATTAGAAACTTACATGATGTAACTATGAGAAATACTGTGATATTTCAACATTTGATCTAGTGTTATTTCTAATAAGACAAAGAGTTTTACAATTGTCTACTTGGTGTCTAGTAAAATAGTGCTTCACAAGAAACATTTTAAGTTCATGTTAAATCATCTCAACGTTAAGACTTTGCTGTTAAGTTTAATATTCTTAAAAACGCATCAAATAACAGTTGAAAATGCAGCAAAACTCGACAAATCATACAAAAACAACCAAACAGCAAAAAAGAAACACATACCTCAACCGGAAAATTACGAACGAACAGCCAAATCACGTAACTGAATTCTTTTTCTGTTATTTCACGAAAAGTATCCAGAACTTTCTACTCGGAACAACACTTCAATTTGACACTTTCGAAAGAGTTTACATACTAAATAAGTTTCAGCACTGGCCACTTTTCATTTTCAAATAAAAAAAAATATAATAAAGTTCTATATTTAAACTGCGCGCGCTGACGTCCGTCCGCGCTAAGGGTCTGAGCACAAATGCGACTGAGTGGAACAGAGTCGGCGTCGCCGGCGCAGCCCATGTTCTTTACTACACAGGTTTTTACATACAGCCTACATACACACACGTATGGATACGTTTTTACATAAGGGTCCTTATGTAGAGAGTGTGTGATTTCGAGTTCGGTCGTGATTTTGTTTCGAGTTTTTGTTGATGGGAAGTTTTTTTGGTTTTTGAGGATAATGGTGCCTTTTTATTTTCTTTACTTAGTCAGAATGTGAATCGAAAAACATGTCTTAGGCTCTATAGTGTCTGATTCAACCTGCCTATTGTAGGTTCTATTTTATTTTATTATATAGCCTTTATACGTTCCACTGCCAGCAGCGGGAATATAAATGGACTTAATTACTACGTGTGCCCACCACGGATTAGCAATTTCAAGCACTGAGGTATGTGAACACCTCAGACACTCAGATTTCCACACAATGTTTTCCTTCACTGTAAGCAAGTGGTATTGCTACCACAACTTCACAAATGCAATTGAAGATAAGATAAGAATATTCTTTATTATACCAGGAAAAACACAAACATGAAATGTTTACAAAAATGCATTGTACTGCATTTTTGTAAACTTATTGCATAAATTATCCAGTATAGAAATAAAAGTTAAAGTTAGTTAAAAATTTCAAGAGATAAGTAGTTTTTTAAATTTATTTATTAAAGATTGAATGGTCAATGTTAATTAAATCTGCTCTTGCCGTAAAAAAATTGGAAATAACAAATTTCTTGATTAAATAAAACACATTTACGTAATAGAAGCCTAGCCTTACCTTTCTAGACCTATTAAACTTTCACAAACAAATCAAATTACTTTTAAGCCGTGGTATAAAAAAGTAAAAAAAAAACATTCTGTCAGTTGTTTAACTATTTAATAATTTATGAAATTAATTACAATTTATATTCTTTTTGTTGCACTTATTCGTGCTTAAAAACCTATTCAGTGGCTAATACAGTAATACAGAGAAGTTTGTAAAGAGGTTTGAAATTTTGCCGATGCCTGGACTTGCCCATGAGCTCAGTTGGGAGAGCGCTGGCACGGTTAGCCAGAGGGCGCGGGTTCAAGTCCCGGCATGGGTGGAATTTTTAGCCTCTAAATAGGTTTTTAATTACAATTTAACTATTATTTTAAAATAACTATTTGAAATCTATGTTTGAAGCCTACTGCTATGTCAATAAGTGTCAGTCCCCCTTACCGTATATGGTTCCTTATACAACAATTTAAGAAGTTTTCACAGATATCACCGGCCTACCCACTGACTCAAAAGTCTCACTCCCAGTTTCTCGTGCGTTAACAAGTTGTTGATAGAAAAAAATTGTCCATAACAAGAGTTTATATAAAGGCTTAAATTAGTTTACTCGATAGTAATCGAGATTAGTAATAGACTGTTGATAGTTGTAAGTTGTTTTTTTATAAGAACGTTGGCCTAGTGTTAACAATAAATTTACAGATTTTTAGCGCACGAGAGACCAATTTTAGTCTGAGTTAATGTGAACGCATGTTTTACCTCTCTGACCCCCAGTTTCTCGTACATTAAGAGTCTGTGTGAATCTACTGTCAGTAGTTTTGTGTGCACTTTGGCCAACTGACACCTGTCAACAGTAGATTAAAAGATTTTTAGTGTACGAGAAACAGGGGGTTATGAACTGCTTCATAAAAATATGTAAATAAAGACTTACGGTGTTATTTTATACAAACACGATTCCTCTAAAACACTCCTCAGAGGCAGCATAAATAATCTGTGCGTACGTTTTTCCCTTTACCACAAACTATTTAAACTACCTCTGAGGAGTATTTTAGGAATCGTGTTCTTATAAATAAGGCAGTAAATTAAATCATGAAACAAAACAGTTCAAAGGAAACTTTCTTTCATGCAATAGACATCAACGCTCGCCCGCGCGCTTTCTTTTATATCGTTTCTGGTATTTGACTTATTTTTCTTGTTTAATCTAAACTTTACTCAATTTATTACTATTATCAGTGTTTATTATTATTTTTAAATTATTATTATTCAATTTATTAGGGTGTTTGCAAAAGATGAAAAAATTTACGTGTTTTGCTTGATATCCGCTTTTTTAGTTTATGATTACGTGTGACTCCCAGAGTGATTAATGAAATCACCCGAACATTCGTCTGTTTTTGATCTGAATCGTAATATTTCATTTATAAACGACAGATATAAAATTTTCCTAAAATTTTACTTAAATTTACTTTGGTACATTTTCAACAAACATGCAATTTCGTTACGAAATTAGGAAAATTACATCGAGTCAAAGAAATCGTTACAACCGAGTCCAATATTTCACCATCGCGATTATAATAGAAAAAAGCAACAGCAAACTTATTATGTTCAATACTATGAAAATAACAGAACGTTCGTTTGTTCAACCGGTATTTTTTTTCATTATAACACAGTGTGTGGCGCAATGAAAACGCAACATAGACGTTTCATAAAACTACAATTCATAGTTTATTATGACAACGGGGAACTTGCGGCTAACTTAGATTGGAGCGACTTTGCTTTTATACCACAGAAATCATACAAAAAACTAGGAAAAATTTAAAACTAAAACAATAAAAATTTTAATATAACTAGATTAGATTTCGTTTTTTCATTGAATTCTGAACGTTTTCTTATAAGGGTGTACATGCATAAAAACATAATTTTACTAGATAACTCAAATATTGATAAACGCTTCATACATTACAAGCGTTACGTTGAGGAGTGACGTCATAGTCTAAGGTCGATTTGTATGGTGCGTTTTAGTACCACGTGACTATATTGACTTTTCGACTGGTTATTTAACAAAAACTATTAGTCGCAGAGAAAAAAAAATACCACATTTATTTATCTTTTAACGTGTCCTCTCCTATTCTATAAAATTTTTAAGTGCAAGTTCTCCATTCGATATACATTGCGTAGGCGATTAGTACAATTAATCTTCCTGCTTGATAACCTACGGGTTAATTCACCATGCAATTTACATCGAAGTGTCATAGTAAACGATATAACCACGAATTGTAGTTCAATGCTATTGCATTAAAGAGAAAATCCTTAATTAAACAAAATAATGTGACAATGCTGAATATTATGTAGTCCAATGCACATTTTACGTAAATTATGACATTTTTTACATAACATGATGTTGTGATCAATAAATTAATTGAAATAATTCTTAAGAGGATAATAGAAATAAAATCAATAGATATTAAATTTGGTTGAAATTGTATAAGAAATTAAAAAGCACTATAATTTTTATGATGCATAAATGACATAAGGACGGACAATTCGTCAGAATGTAACGTGTAGGTGTAGTGACAGATAACTCGGAGGAAGGACAAATGACAGACAAATAACCGGCAAATAACTTGAACCAATGTCTTTGACTTCGCATGGAAGTCTTTAGGGTCCGTTTGGCGGAAGACGCGGATGTGACTTACAAATTGCCTGGCTATCACGGTTCATGAGATACAGCCTGGTGACAGACAGACAGACGGACAGTGAAGTCTTAGTAACAGGGTCCCATTTGACACCCTTCGGGGACGGAACCCTAAACAGCTTATTAATACTATCAACGTATCTAGTTTAAGACTCGCTAAAAAAATAAGTGTACCTAGATAAGATAAGACAAGAATGTTCTTTATTGTAAACCGGAAAAATAATACCAGGAACAGTGGTTACATAAGAAAAGGCGATTGCTAATAGCAATTTCTTCCAGGCAACCTCATATTCGAGAGTTCGCCGAAGGAGAAATAGATACGGGTAGTTCTTGTTATTTTATAGCTGGTTTTTTTTGTAAGCAAGTATCTAAAAATATGTTTAAGCTAGGTAGTGAGTTATAAAGACATTTAAGTTAAGCATAAAAAAATCTTTAATTAAACAAAAGTGGTGGTAGCCTAGTGGGTAGAACATTGGAGTCGGAAGCGAGAGACCCAAGTTCGATTCCCAGTGCGGGCATGTACCTATTGACTTTGTTTTCTATGTACATTTGTGAAGTTGTAGTAGCAATACCACTCGCTAACTGTGAAGGAAAACATCGTGAGGAAACCGGAATGTCAGAGCTATTCACATGCCTCAGCGCTTGAAATCGCCAATCCGCGGTGGGCACGCGTGGTGATTAAGCCCCTACTCTCTCTCTGAGAGAAGGCCTGTGCCCTAAAGTGGGACGTATATAGGCTGATTATGATAAAAAAAATATTTCTAACTAAAAGATCCTTACATTTCAGACAGCACAACTTCTATATTTTATCCTGTTATCAACCAATGACGATAAAAATGTATACTAATCGACTAGCGACTAAAACACATTTTGCAAAGATAATTGTCCAATCAACGACCAAAGCCGGAGTAAAATGTTAGTGACACAAGAAGCGATGCCATCGCAGAGACAGGTGGAAATTATGGCCGTCCCTCTCCAACGCGTGGCAGGTGGCGTAAGCCCGTCCCGCTCCAACGGAAGATAGTGTGATCTAAATTGTAACGGCCGGTTGTCGTAACTGACTTTTGTACAACGGCGGTTCTCAAAGTTTAGGTGTTGGCTGTTCGTTCCAAGGTGATTTTCTCCGTTTGTCGAAAGGAAAAAGCTTGTTGGACAACTTATTCTTGTCCGTCCATAAGTCAGTTAATCAAGACAGAGTTGTGTGGACGTTGTTTTTATTATACTTATAATTTTAACTACTTTTTTACATTTTAACTACTTTTTAATTTTTCTGTAAATGTTTATTTTTCTGTGAGCAACAAAGTATAAAGTAAAGTACATTCAGATTTCAAGGGGCATCCTTTTTATAAATAATCAAGGTTTGTTTGAACCCCTTATCTCCCTATTTTGGCTTAATAAATGAACAGCCCTTAGCGAACTTCCCGTTAACGTAAAATCACGAAATGCATGCATTCTTTTCTTCTTCTACACCATAGAGTATCATTGGATTGGTCGTTTAAAAATATTGTGAGTGTAGAAAAACCATTTGCAAAATATTTAGCTTTGAACTTAAAAGGAAAACTGTCACGGCTAAGTAGGTTTTGCAAATAATCGAGTAATAGCCGACCGACTTATAAAAGGAACACTTAGTACAAATTCCATAGAAAAACACTTCGATGAAATTGTTAATTGTATAAAGCAGGTAAAAAACCTCTTATATGGAACCTCACACTGCGCGTGGCTCTATACGCATTTAGCCAGTTTTTGTATTTGGAATAAACTAAGTGTACAAAATTTTCACATGGTTTCAAGATGGGTTATGAATTAACTTTGTCCTTTGCATCTACAGAATGAGATGATTTATGCAGCGCCCAGTGGCAACTTCACTCACACTAGATGGGCGAAGGGACCATCCGCCCGCTGCTGAGCCTGGGACATTGTTTTTTAGATAGAGTAGGCTTGCCCAGCACCTATACCATCCTGACAGCTTAGTCGGCCTAGCCCACAGGAAAGACAAGTTAATACGTGCCGAGGCAACCAAGCCGTGGGTTTTCCTCACGATGTTTTCCTTCACCGTAAGCATGTGGTATAACTACTACAAATTGTTTTCAAAGTTGTGTATCTCCGCGAGGCCTCAAAGGTCACCGGAGGTCAAATCGCGATTCTAGATTTTTCACTACTACTACTTGCTAAAATAATTAAACATACAACATTTACAAATAGTCCACTAATCAATCAAGTTTATTAGGTCCAAAAGGTTGAGTACCGCTGGTCTTTTGTACAATAAAGAGTCAGCTAGGTGCGCACGCGCGCAGCACCTCGTTACAGACTAATTGCCTAATTATTGCGTCTGGAATCCAGACCGAACGGAGGAGCTAGACTTTTCGAGGTACAGATTAAAAAAACAAGATTTACACTTATTTTATGAGACACACCAACTACCTAGTACTGACATATTAGTAAGCCGCACGCTATGCGTATTGTATGATAGAAGAGATCACCAAGAAATAAGGTTTCTAAAAAGCTATGGTAGTTTTGTCTGGTTATTTCAATAAGGAATATATGCCAAGCGGATTTATTCAAAATTTGTAACACAACTGGCTTTTAATGCAGTAAAAGTAAGAAAAGTTGTTATCGATTTGATGTTCTGCGTAGCAATTTGTAGCTTCTAGGCACTGACTCTGGTGTGTCTGATGATTAAAGTGCTCTGATATTCTGTATAAATAAGCGTCTAAAGTATGCTGTGCCAATAGACGATAGTTTTAAGCTAAGAATATCCGGACAAACAATTTTTTGTTGCGATCAAATTATGACGGGTTTCTTTCATACCCTAGGCTCAAAGCGGTAGAGTCGTTATCTACCTTAAGAGGCTCCGTGAAATCTACTAGGGCACCAACGAAAAAAAAACATAATATTCTTTTACAGATCGTTTTTGCAGTGTCTTACAAATCTTGAAATTATGAAAATTTAGATTTTTAGAATCCACGACCGAGATAGCCTTTCTGCTCAAAACGACCGTTTTTGCATAAATGCCGTCTAGTCTCAGGTTCTCTATCCTAGGTTTTCATACATGATGGAAATTTTGCAAAAAACAATTTTTAGAAGATTTTTTTTCGGTACTAAATAATTTATTGTATTGTGCAATACGAACCTGAAACTAGAAGGAGTGATATGATTGTGTCACCACATCACAATTTGTGTGTTTGTGATAGTATATATGAAGTGTGAGTATGTGTGTGTATGTGTTTATGAGTGTGTGTATGAGATGATGCATGTTGAGTAAGTGTATGTAACGTTTATGCATGTAATGTTTATGAGGAGGGCAAGCGGAATCATGGCGGTCCCCTCCTCCGGTACAAGGATGTCCAAAAGCGACACATGAAGAGATGCAAAATAGAGCCCTCCCGCTGGGAACGGTTGGCAGCACAGCGGCCAGAATGGCGCAGGTTGGTGAACAGTCAAGTACGCGAGTTCGAGGTTCAGCGTAAAGCTGACCTGGATACCAAACGCGACCAGTTAAAGGCTCGCCCACCTGCTGCCATAATATATAATTACGAGAACGGCATTCTCACATGCCCTCAGTGTGCACGGAGTTTCGCCGTGAAGATAGGCTACATAAGCCATCTTCGAGCGCACCAGCGCCTCATCACTGATTAGGGGTCAAAGTGGTCGCCATGGCCGAAACCGGTCGGAACAATCATCATCATCAATGTTTATGCACCAAGTAGCCATGTGTCCTAAAGACCTAAGAAAACCGAAAGCAAACAATTGTTCCTGGCCAACCATTTCCCGCCGCCAGCTTGAAGCTACCGCCGGCCGGTAACATTTCAAACGGACATTAAAAAGCTCATCATTGCACTGGGGGAAAGACGCGCCACAATTATAGTACTTCCGTCGAAGGATGCTAGGGATGGGCCGAGGAGTGATGGCAAAATTATCGATAGATTTGCAAGAAAGACTAGTACTTCTTGCAAATATTCTATTTATGGATATCGTAACAGAGTCGACAGATTTTCGAGAAAGACTGGAAACACTGGAGTATCTGTCGATAGGTACTTACTTATAGTAAAAAAATCGGAACAAAGGTACTTATTGATACTTTTCTTGCAATTACATTTAACAACATCATACAATGCGGCGGACGTAATGCTATAACCGTTTACTACCAGTCAGCCGCAGGAGGTAAAGTAAAAAGTTGATAGGCGTGCAAAAAATTAATCAAGCTAAATTTGAAAACAGGTATATAAGGTTAAATTAAATAAACTTACAGATATAGTACAATTTATATTAAAATAAGAATATAAGTCCATATATTACTATAAAATACATATTATATCTACACACTGAGAGAGCAAGTGAATACATATAATTTACTATACATACGAAAATTAAATATGATTAATAGTAGAGGACATACAATTGAAAGACTCCATTAGTATTTCTTGCAAATCTATCGATTTTTTTGTTCTACTAGGTAGGATCAAAACTTCTCACATTTTTAGTTTTTATTGCAATGTAATTTCGTGCCTTGAAAGTTCCTACAAATTTATTTGCATTAAAGTAGCAATAACCAAGTGTACATACTAAACTCACGCCTGTATACCAGGAGGCGTATGAGGTGTTCAAATACCTGTATACTACTACTTAGATGTAAGAAATTATTTGTAATATCTTTCACCTGGTTGTGCAATAAAGTGTTCTCTATCTATCTATCTATCTATCTACCTTAGGGTTTGAAATCGCCAATCCGCGGTGAGCACGCATGATAATTAAGCTCAAACTCCCTCTCTCTCTCTCTCTCTCTCTCTCACTCTCTCTCTCTTCCTTAGAGAAGGCCTATGCTCGTTATTGCGACGTTGTATTTATAGACTGCTTATGTTATTTTGTGATGTAAGCTACGATGGTACAGAAAAATGCTCCCAAAAACGATAAGGTATAAAGTAAATGTCTATCTACGTTACAACGGACCGGCAAAGTGCGGGCGACATGATTCCAATCCAAAATACCCTTTAATACTTATGCTGTTAGAGACTACAATAAAAGCGCAAAAAATCCCCGTCGCCGGGATGCCCCGTCAGCCGCTCGTTGGAAAACGAGGCCGAGTTTTTTTTTTTCGCTACAGCCTAACTTAACTTTAAAGAACATTTAAGATTTATTTTTATTTTTTATAAGGCAAAACAAATTGCAGGCCCGTGGTGTGTTGGATAGTTCTTACAACAAAGAGTTATGAGACGTGAAACCGCAATTCGAGCTTGCAAATTGAGGCAACAAAATGGTACCCAGCTTTGTTTGTCAAAGGGTTGTCAGTGTAGTCCTATTAATGTGAATCTCTGCCTGTCTGCAAACGGCACTTACTACAAATAATGAATTTGGTTCGACACTCTCTGTCTTTGCGTGGTTTCGTTTTTTTTATGATTCGCGATACTCATACACAGTTATATATTAAACGCGTCTCATCGTGATTATTCATTAGGTAATTCCGTGGTACGTCCGTGCCTTAATAGTTCATCGATACAAACTCCTGCGCACAGCCATCGACTCCGACGCATCCCTACCGCCCCAACCCCGCGGCGCGGCGGAGCGCGACCAAGACGCTCTCACAACCGCCGCGTAACGGCCAACACACTGAGGGCCAGGCTGAGGCACGATTATTACTTGGCTGGGGAAACAAAGGGCCAGGAGGACCGGGTTCGGTTCCCGGGACGCGCTTTATCTTCTGTCTGTACTTACTTAAATAGTACCGTAACTCACTGACTTACTTTAGGCCCTGATACATTAGCAATTCACGGTTCACTATGACATTTCGTTGTACATTGTCGGTTAACCCACAGATTAAAAAGTAGGAAAATCTTCCTTTCCTATCCTTCCTATATTTTCTGCCAATCGGCTATGCAATGTCCATCGAATTTTCGTTAACTATGTACTGTAATTTTCCTTGCATATATTTATTTTTATGTCATGGGTATTTTTATTCTACTTCTTTTTTATCATAAGCAATAATTAACATAATGTAGTATTTACAATAAGTTGTATACAAAAAATAGGTATTCTTATAATATGGCCCCACTGTATTACATCTGACACATAAAAATCTCATATCACAGTGTTTGTTATCCAACTCCTCCGAGACGGCTTCACCGAATTTCATGACATTTTTGATAATGATAAGTCATAGGTTAATTAACATGGAGAAACAACGTTTGCTGGGCCAGTTAGTTTTTATATAAGAATGTATCTAGGTCAATGAATAATTAGTATATTTAATAACTAGTGTGTCGCGCCGGATTAAGAATAGCGTCACTCCATTCCCTTCCGTGGATGTCGCAGAAGGCGACTAAAATTACCAGGAAACGGGCAGCAGCGTCTTCCTGAGATTCCAACCGCATACTGCGATCGCTAACCCGGCTTCCAAGCGTGGCGATTATGGCAAAACCCCCCATGATTAGGTTCAAAGCTTGGAAAAAAATGAGGCAGGCCTATGTCCTACAGTCAAATGGCTGATGATGATGATATTTAATATTACAAGTTGCACTAACAGTTAATGAACATAACTTAGGTTAGCTGGTGGATAATCCTAAGCAACACTAAGCTCGCCTATGTGCAAAACTTTGTTTAAGGCCGACTGGCACCATTTTCTTAAATAAGCCACACACAACAGAATTTCACTAAAAATCTTCATACAAAAGTCGATTTAAGCGGCGACTTATGTGACACTTAAAAGAGCGGTGGTAGCCCAGTGGGTAGAACAACGGACTCGGAAGCGGGAGACCCAGGTTCGATTCCCAATGCGGGCATGTACCTATGACTTTGTTTATTTACAAAGTTACGTACATCTGCGAATTTGCAGTACCAATACCACACGCTAACGGTGAAAGAAAACATCGTGAGGAAACCCGCGGCTTGGTTGGCTCCGCACGTATCGACTTGTCTTTCCAGTGGGCTAGGCCGAGTAAGCTGGATGGTATAGGTGCTGGGCAAGCCTACTCCATCCAAAATACAATGTATCAGGCGCTACAGCTTCCGAGTGGTTCCTTAACCCATCTAGTGTGACCGAAGGCACCACTGGACGCTGTATAAATCATCAAAGGCCTAAGTTAATGTGACATTTAAGAAGTAATGCAAGTCGACCTCCAGTTTCTCGTACACTAACACGCTGTTAATCTACTGTTAACAGCTGTCAGTTGACCAAAGTGCATACAAAAAAAACCCACTGACAGCTGTTAACAGTAGATTAACCGCCTGTTAGTGTACGAGAAACCGAGGGATGTAATAAAATAATTACAGCAAGCGTAGGCCTCTTCTCCTCTGTTTGTTATTAAAATGCGACCAATAAATTACACTTCACTCTAGTGAAATCAAACTTAATTTGTAGCTGGGTAATTAGCTGTTGAAAAAGTACGAAATCTATTGCATTGTAATATAAATATCTACACTTATCGCACACCATCCTACTTCTGAGCACACATACGCACCGGTTAATTAAACTCTTATGAAACTCCTTTGTTACGTAAAAATAAGTAGCTGTTGTTAATCTCAAATTTAGCCTTTCATTCTTCTTCATTCCTTTTTAACCGACATAAAAAAGGAGGTTTTTTTTTTTTGCTATGTTCTCGCATAACTCCGTCAAATCTTAACCGATTTCGACAATTCTTTTTTTGGTCGAATTAATATAACGTCCCATTGGTCCCATTTTAATTTGGTAAAGATCTGATGAAGACTTTTAGAGATGGAGAACGGAACTCTTCAATGGACAGCAGTAAATAAGTCCTAATGGGGCCATTCCTTTAGTAATATCCGTATGTTTCGTGAAATAGCGTAAAAGTAGTCCCAAGGCAATTTGGTGATTTAGCCGTAGTATGTAGTGATGTAGTCCGTGTAGTAGTCCCAAGGTAATCTGGTGAAGACTTTCATGGAAATTGAGAACTTTAAATTTTGAGGCAACGAATTAAGTAGGATAAATTATGGTTATAAGGGACTTGTTTATTTTTGTCCCGCTCCCCCACTAAAAAATGAAAAATAAAAAAAAATTAAATAAAAAACGAAAACCGACTTCAAAACAGTACAGCACTAAAAAGTTAGAAATAATTTAAAAGAATACCTTTAATTTAGAAGTATGTATACATGTAGATATTGTAGAAGTATAATTTGTAGTCGGTGCCCAGTTTCATGACCAGGACATATATTTTGGGCACCAAATTATACTTCTACAATATCTTCATGTATACATACTTCTAAATGCAAAGGGCAAAGTTTTTTAAAGCCTTTCAACGTACCTACGCCTATTTCACTACAACACATTTTAAGGTGGAGCCGGTTTATTTTAGCCGGAATTCCTCAGTCGGCACACTTGGTCTTGTCGACGAGAAGGCAGGTATTCAACGATGCTTCTGTGATCAACGCAGTTAAAACAGGCAGCGATCACCGTATGGCACGAGTTGAATATCAATCTCAAACTCGAGCGCGCAAAACTGATAAAGTGTACGCTACGACCAGTGCCGGCCCAAATCCAAAACCCCGAGAGCCTTCAAATTGAGCTTCAAAACCGCTTCGAAGTGTTAGGCATTGGGGAAAACGTGGACGATATCGATAACAGGTTACAGCAGCAACAGAAATACATCATCTGTGAAAATTTGAACTGCCTAGCTATCACGGTTCATGAGATACAGCCTAGTGACAGACCGACACAGATGGACAGTGAAGTAGTAATAGGGTCCCGTTTGGCACCCTCCGGGTACGGAGCCCTAAAAATGAAGTAATGAGTCGTTTAAGTAAGACACTATTTAACTTTAGTGGGGCGTTTTAACTTTTTATGATCTATAAAAACGTCAAGCTAAAACGCTGTTATATTCTTTTTGTTGCACTAACCTGTGCTGACGACAATTTTAAAAACCTATTTAGAGCCCAAAAATTCCACCCATGCCGGGACTTGAACTGGCGACCTCTGGCTCACCGTGCCGCTCTCCCAACTGAGTTAATGGGCAAGTGCAAGCATCGATGAAATTTCGAGCCTCTTTACAAACTTCTCTGTATTACGTACAGGCAGCGACATCTGACCGAAGCGATTTACATCACTTGCAGCCCTGAGTAATTTTGCAGTTAGGTTTTTACATCGGAATGATATCGCTGTACCTACATGATTATACTATTTTTTTTGTTGCACTAACCCGTGCTGAGGACAATTTTAAAAACCTATTTAGAGGCTAAAAACCTCCATCCATGCCGGCAATTGAGGAAACTCAAACCACGATGGCAAATAGTAATAGAAAAATTGGTGTAATTGCAATTTTTGGCCGCCATAATCGCCTCATCTGGCAACACTGACAGAAAAAGCTGTTTTTGTCTGACATTCATTCACTCATGGTATTGCAAAGTGCACACCACAGATTAAAGACACTGTTTAAAGTAGGTTTAAGTGACATTTAACGAGACTAGCGGAAGGCTTAAAGCTTAACCAATGTGGAGATTTGACTTTATAAATCATAATTTTGTTAAGATCTGTTAAGCCTCACTAAGGGCTATTTTAGTGGAATCGTTTTATAAGTAAGACCGTGAATATTGAAATGGTCACCTAAAATTAATTTCTGTGCTACACTGGATTAAAAAAACTTAAGCTTCGTCTCTATGTATTGTCGTCGGTGTAAGTATTTCAGAAACAGCAATTTGGCCATAAGCCCTCCAGATGCATCAACAAACCACGACGGTCAGAAGTCTGATACAAACTTTATGTTCCAACTGTGATAACGGGCGGAAGACGGGCCATATACCAGTGAAACAATTACCACAGGTGCGAGCGAGACAGCTGTACCGCGGCTCCAACGCGAGAGAAGGAGATGGCAAAACTCATCTGTTATGTGGCTTAAGTACCAGCGCACGCGCCTGTTTTTATTTACACCCACATAGGAGTAACGCACACACATAACGAGTACAACTACTGACGTGATTCCTCTAGGTAATCTCTGAGGGAAATGTAGAGACATTTTTATTCTTCTTTGTAAATGTAATATGTTTCTTTGGGCCGGTATAGAGTTTCCTTCGCGGAAATACTTCAGCGACGGCCAAGATAAAAATTGCCCGAAACCGGCATGCATGTATACAGTTACTAATGAATATCGATGAAGCCAACGAGGTTTGCCACTGTTACAACTTCTTTGCCATCCCAAGCTAAGGAAACGTCCTAGAAACTTAATGGACAACAGACAACATGATTGTTGTATTTCAATTTAGATAGAACGCTACAGAATACCCGAAACCGGGGTGTATGCATGCAGCGACTAATAAATGTTTATAAAGCTAAAAATATATGTCAGGATCGTGGCAAGTGGCAGACCCTCGTCTCTGCCTACCTCTCTGGTCTGGGACACAGGCGTGAGTTATACATAAGCAGCCTATATACGTCCCACTGTAGGGCACAGGCCTTCTCTCAGGGGGAGAGTGTGGGCTTAATCACCACGCGTGCCCACCGCGGATTGGCGATTTCAAGCGCTGAGGTATGTGAATAGCTCAGACACTCAGGTTTCCTCACGATGTTTTCCTTCACTGTTAGCGAGTGGTATTGCTACTATAACTTCAGAAATGTACATAACTTAGAAAACCAAGTCATAGGTACCTATATGCCCGCACTGGGGATCGAACTTAGGTCTCTCGCTTCCGAATCCGATGTTCTACCCACTAGGCGTGAGTTATAGTATGTTATATTTTTTATGTATTACGCTGCTGAATAGACGCGTATATATTTAATTGTTACCGGCCCCATACAATGCACCCCGGCGCCGCTCTCCACAATAATAAATATCCGAGGTTCTCATTTGTAATTTTAATTGGCAACTGGTCAATACTCGTATCAGGTCGATTCACCCTTGCAATTATGGAAGTAAAAAGGGTTACTTGCCTCCACTAGACTTTCTTGGGGCGTTAGTTTTTACGCGACTACGATAGCAAGCGAGGATCATGTTTTTCACGAGTGTGTATGTATGTTTGTTTTTTTATAACCTTCTCGACCACAGCTTTTGAGTGATATCGTCTCATGCCGGAGCCGGCGCCGTGCTGGAGGTTGTGTGTTCGATTCTCACTAGGGGCTGCCGTACATTTGTACAAATGGCCTCAATCTCGGTGTATTTCCACGCCTGTGATGTGTTTGCCTGGTTACCATAGCACAGGGTTAGTTTGGGACTAGGACATGTATTTGTGTTGTGTGGAAATAATAATTATTATTTTTACATTGCAATTAAAAGTAGATATCATCTATTCATAAGCAGCCTCTATACATTCCACTACAGGGCACAAGTCTTCTCTCAAGGAGACAGATGTATATGCTTAATTTCAACGCATGCCCACCGCGGATTGGCGATTTCAAGTACTAAGGAAGCACACCTCAGAAATTCGGCTTTCACGATGTTTTATTTCACGGAAACCATTGTATTGCTAGCAAAAATTACATGGTACATACCGGGATTTGAATCCACGACCCTCGAGTGTCATTCAGACCAGCGTTCTACCTTTGCGCTACCATTGCTTATTCATTCAGCGTTCGTTAGGCCAGTTTCACTTACGATGACGTCACGATAAAACCAAAATGGCGAACGTTTACCGTTACTTTAGATACTGTAATAAAATTGTTTTGATAAAACATCAATAAATATTTTTAATTTCTTGGTTTCTTTTTTCATATTATTAGTAAATGGAACAAGTCGTCCGCGACGACTTTTTCAGTTGGGTTTTATTTTTTGTTTTTATAGCAAGGTTTTTTTTCTAGGCTTTAAGGGAAAGGAAAAAGGGAAAGGGAAAGGGAAAGGGCAGAAGTCTGACCCTCTCTCTTCATCAAGCTTGTTTTAATACGTACTTATTTAATTCAATTCTTTTCTATACATAAAATGCGTATGTAGAGTTTGTTATTCACTTACAACAACTGGTATTCTATAAGTTTTTTCTCGAATTTTTACTTAATCTCAAGTTACACAAAATTTGGACAAGTTTGACTAGGGCTTAGGTAGCCTAATGTTTATACTTTTAGAGTAAATTTATTTGTCAGAAATTATTTTAGTTTTAACATCTCACACCTAAGCCACGGTAGCACCCACATCCGCTCAAAATAAAAATTACTGCGCTTCTATCTAGCCGTTACCCAAAGAAAAAACCCAATTCCAAAAACGTCCAGAAAAGAGTTAGTGGCCATTAATTTTTAAGAGCCAGCATAAAGCACATAGACATAGCGTTCATTAATTTTACTGTTAACCTGACCCACACATAGGCTACTTTTACTTGAACGTACATACAGATAGGCACACACACGCGTGATGGTAATTGTGGGGAGAATGAAAAAAAAATTGCGCTAAGTGTGCCTTACTTGCGCGCGCGCAGTCGTGCACACACGAAGATAGAGTTTGTGATAGGGACTGTTGCGGCGACAAGCGAAAATACTCTGAAAGTAAGACGAGCAGGGCCAGTTAAGATTAAAGGCCAGAGTTAATATTCTCAAGATAAACCAAAGTTTTCTTTCCACTCCTGGCTGGTGCAGGGTGAAAAAAGCTGGCGCCCTACCCGAAAGTTGCTGGATACCAAATACTGTATAAATATTTGGTTTTCGCTCAAACAATAAAGGCGGCAATATTGTATGAGCGATAGCCAAATAGTTGTCCAAGTTGCGGTTTTATTTATTCGTTTAGTCTGTTGTAAATAAATGTATAATAAATGTCTTTCTTCTTCTTCTTCTTCTTCAAACACTTTCTTTCATCATCATCATCATCATCAGCCCCTTGACGCACACTGCAGGACATCAATAGTATTATATCTATTACTAGCTTTTGCCCGCGACTTCGTCTGCATGGAATGAGTAATTTGGCTCGTATGTCCTTCCCCTGGACTCAAACTATCCCCATACCATTTTCCACGATGAAAAAAATTCTATTTCCTTTCCCGGAAGTGGAAATATCTCCATACCAAATTTCATCTAAATCGGTTCAGCGGTTCAAGCGTAAAGAGACAACAGACCAACACACTTTCGCATTTATTACGTATATTAGTATAGATAAAATTTTGCTACTACATTCCAATTCCAGTAGCCGCAACAAGAGTTTGATGCAAATAAATGTTTTATACTATCTACATATCTGAAACGCTACGCTGTGCACCAAAACCAAAGTCGCTGACGTTAGAGCTGCGATGGTTCAAACGTAGAGCTAGGCTGGCCATGTCACCCAGAAAGGTGGGCAAAAACGTCATCGATTGGGTGCCGTATGGTGGCCATCGGCGACGTAGCATAACGGGGCGGAGGTGGTATGAAGAGTTAACCACATATTTACCTGGGTGGCAAGAGCTGGCCAAGGACAAGGAGGAATGGAAGTCTAAAGGGAAGGCCTTTGCCCAGCAGTGGGAAAGAATTATGGATACTTATTTAGTTTTTATTTATGCATCCCTACATCCCATAAAGGGCACAGGCCTTCTCTTAGAGAGAGAAAAGGCTTAATCACCACGCGTGCCCACTTCGGATTTGGCACTAAAAAAGCGCCATGAGCATCTAATTCAGCTGGCGTGCGTGCCTAGCGGGCTCCGTTCCGACTCGCCCCGCTCGGCCGGCAGAGCGAGAAGTTCAAATCTCCTCCGGTGTAATTGATAAATAAACGCGGCACGTGCGGTGGGTCAACAACTTGTACACTTACTCCGCTCAGGAGAAATGGAAGAAAGTCCGAAGAGTGAAAATAAACTTAGCGCGGCTTACCGCGGCCCTGACAAACCTTATCGCTTTACAGGTCCACCTGGGTCGGATACGCAGCCTACTGTTAACCGCTTATCTGCCGCGTCACAGATCTGTGTCCAAGTTTGTATAGACCACCAGGCATCCCATTAGCGCGGGCAGTTGTTAAAAACTTTCGTAAAAATAAAAAAAAGCTTTATAGCTACCCACCTGCTTACCCCTCCGGGATACAGGCGTGAGTTCATGTTATATTACTACTTATAAGTATAGGCATTCTATTACTTAGTATTTTACATTATTCTATATTCTTTTTGTTGCACTAACCCGTGGGGAGGACAATATTTGGAGGCTAAAAATTCCACCCATGCCGGGACTTGAACCCGCGACCTCTGGCTAACCGTGCCAGCGCTCTCCCAACTGAGCTAATGGGCAAGTGCAGGCATCAGTGAAATTTCGAGCCTCTTTACAAACTTCTCTGTATTACGTACAGGCAGCGACATCTGAGAGATGTCGTTGTTGGAGATGATCTCAGTTGGGAGAGAGCTGGCACGGTTAGCCAGAGGTCGCGGGTTCAAGTCCCGGCATGGGTGAAATTTTTAGCCTCTAAAATAGGTTTTTAATATTGCAATATATTGCAGGTTATAGATAACACAATGCAGGACGAGGATGGTCGGGGACAAAAAGAAGTGGTGCCTTCGGAGAGGGCTGTCTTCGTTGGTTTATCACTTCTGATTACCATGCCGGAGGTTATGGGTTCGATTCCGATACATTTGTACAAATGGCCTCAGTCTCGGTTTATTTCTATGTTTGTGATGGCCTTGCCTGGTTACCGTAGCACAGAGTAATGTACTTTGAGACTAGGACAAGTAGTTGTGTTGTGCGGAAGTTATTTATTTATATTATTTATTTATAGTTTATGTGGACGAATATAGGCTGATGGATTTGATTGAAATAGCACTCATATTTTTAAGCAGCCTTTATACGAGTACGTCCAACTGTCGGGCACAGGCCTTCTCTCAGTTAGAAAGTATGGGCTTAGTCACCACCCGTGTCCACCGCGGATTGGCAATAATTTCAAGCGCTAAGAGGCACCTATATGAACACCCCAGACACTCAGGTTTCCTCACGACGTTTTTCTTTCAGCGTTGGCGACTGATATTACTATAAAATTTCAAAGGTACATGAATGGTTATAAATGATTTATCCATCTTTCTATCAAAATTCACAAATGTACGCAACTTAGACAACAAGGTCATTGGTACATATCTGGATTTGAACCCACCACCGACGTGCTACCACCGCTTCACTTTCATCGCCGCAGGGATAGCGAAACGGTAGAATGGTGGCCTTACATTCGAGGAGTGCTGGGTTTGGCATGTGCTCGTACCAATAACTTCGTTTTCTAAGCTACAATACAATAAATATGTATATGAATTTGTAGAATACTTATCACTTGAACAAAAATGCGAAAGTGACCTTGGATTGTGCATACAATCCGATTGGTTATCGGATCCAAAATTGCTCTGAAATGGGCACCATTCGAAACGAGAAAGAGAGTGAAACCACTCGAAAACCACCTGGGACCTATTTCAGAGAACTATAATTCATAGTTTAGGTACTATGACAATTCGATGTATATTGCAAAGGTCGAATGACATGTAGACTCTGCTACGCAATGTACCTCGAATTGTCATTGCCTTCCTCTCCAGTAGTGTGTGTAGTATTTTATAGTATTTGTATAGTATAACATTATTACCTTATATGCATAAGTATATTTCAAATTGCATTTCTACTTTTTCTCCCTCTCCTCTTTGCACGCCTACCAATCTTTCTTCCACCTCCTGTTGTTGGTAGAAAATGCTTATGGCATTAAGTCTGCCGTATTGTACACGAGGCTAAGTGAAAGTGAAGTGAAAACGAACCACACAGAAATAATAAATAATAATTATTGTTTCATTCACAAATGTGCAAGTACAATAAAAGTATTAAATAATAATAATAATAGACTGCCAATTGTAATTTTATAAAACTCGGCCCTGGTGACGCTCAGAGGCCTAAAAGAACATTCCCTCGAAATACGGTGAACGTATTTAAGGTCACTCTGTAGTAGAAACGAATTTGAAATTTCATCGTGTAATGTACCTATATTATTCATATACCGTCTCGCTCGCACATTCTAAAGGTTTTTATTGTCTAGAAAAACGCATGTTTAATGTTACAGCGATGACAAATACCTATAAAACGTCTGAACAAAATCAAATAAAATCGCAAGTAGGAATGTTTCTGCTGAAGGTCTGATTTATGAAAATGCTATAATGTACCTACTATTGTTTCTAATTCCCAATAAATAAAAGTAACATGGTCCACGATTGTTTCTCTAACCGTACCTGCTAAAAATTCACGTTGATGACGGTACAATAATGTAATGCAGCAATTAAATACGGAGCCGATACATCACCGGGCGCGCTCGACCGAGCACAATAGCCTATAACTATGCGAGAGGTTTGCTGCCGGTTCCTTGTACTATCCAGCTCGGTTCTTGGCAACTCGCATACACGTAGGTTTTTTTTTTAAGTAGCCATGACTTTCTTCCACTGCTGGGCAAAGGCCTCCCCTTTAGATTTCCACCTTCCTCCTTGTCTTTAGACAACTCTTCCCACCCAGGTAAATATTTGGTCAGGTTGTCACACCATCTCCACCTCGGTCCGCCACGTCGTGGGTAGCCATCGCACGGCGCCCAATCGGTGACGATTTTTGCCTACCTTTCCGGGTCCATACGTTTGACACGACCGGCACAGCTCCACTTGACTTTAGCGGTCGCAACTCCAACGTCAGTGATTTGGCTTGGTTTGTGTTTCGGATTTTGTCAATCCTTTTTACGCCGAGCATGGTGCGCTCCATTGCCCTTTGGCAAACCTTGGGTTTGGACTTCTGATGTTCAGTCAAAGTCGAGGTCTGAGCGCCGTAGGGTAGGATGGGCAGGACGCACATGTCAAAGAGCTCAAGACTTTAGTAAGGGATGTGATTATTTATTCATTGGCGGCGCTCGCTTTTCAACAGCTCTTTCATAGGCCAGTAGCTCTTCCAGGCGTTGTCGATACGACGATCGATCTCCTTGTCTTGCCTCTTTTTGAAGGAGACTATCTTCCTTAGGTAAGGGTACTCGTCGACGTATTGTATTTCCTGCCCATCTACCTCGACCCTACGTTTTGTGCTGTTGGTCATACACTGAGTCTTTGATCTGGTCATCCTCAGTCCAACCTCAAGGCTTGCATACGTAATTACACCCTTTTAATGGATTTACAATATGAGTCCCATCACTTATGGTGGAGGAAAAGATGGCGAGGAAACCGGAGTGTCTCTTAGGCCTTTGACACACGCCTAAGAGACGCGTCGTCTTTCCGATTCATTTTCATACAAAATGTACTGAAGGCACGAGACCAAGCCCACACAGAAGAGACGGAGCGAGGGCGCGAACTCTATGCAACACGTTGCGTCTTTTACGCGTCCTCGTCCCACGTCGTTCCTATGCTCCCCCGCCTTATCCTACCAGCTAGGGCCTGCCTCCTACACATGCCAAGTATGCAGACGAGGAGTCCTCTCCCGAATAGGACTTTTTATGAGCGTAAATGCTGAAAAAACGCTGTATAAATCACCTGCAATCTGCAATAGATGTAAAGGCCGTTAATGATGAAATACAGGGTAACTTTAAAACCCGTAATTTATGGTGCAGTCGACAGCTGCACATTAACCTTTACATCCGTGCACTCTACTCAGTAACCTACGCTAAAATGTAAAGGTTGACCTGCTTTTGACTGTACACATCAACTAGATTTTTTGTCTTACAACAATGTTTTTTTGTATGAGTTTCTTCTCAGATTTATATTTTTTGAAAGGGTTTACATCCGGTGATCATCGTTCTATATAGAAGAACGTCCATTCTTTTTAAGACATATGGTTTTAAGCACTTTAAGCGTTACCTATTTAAGCAATACCACTATAAAGCAGAAAAACCGTAAAACAAACCAAAAATTGATTTAGTAAAATTTAATTTGACTAAAAAATTGTCATAAAAGTTATTTTAAACGACATACTCTGCCTAATCGACGTGTTACAGGATTGCGCATTTTTGATAACGTAGATACACCTTAATAATAATAAAAAATGTTGCTATGCCCTACAGGGCATACCAACGCCAAAAGTGTATATGCAATAATTTTATTATGACTAGCTGACTCGGCAAACGTTATTTTGCCTTATTAATAGCCTACGACCTATTCTCAGACCTACCAAATACACACAAAAAAATCATAAAAATCGGTGGAGCCGTTTCGGAGGAGTTCGGTAATAAACACTGACACAAGATTTTAATATATTAGAGGAGTGTACACTCATGCCATCCAAGATGCCATCTATCAAATGATCCGCCGAACTACAAATACGCCTATGCAAAGCAACATGATACCTACCAACCTACGCCAGCGGCCACACAGAACGGACGTGGGGCGAGGGCGCGGAAAAGACGCGTCGTTAATCCAATTCGCTTTCATATAAAAAGTACCGAAGGGACGGGACGAAGCCCACACATAAGTGACGGGCCCCGCGTCCTTTCTGGCCAGCGGCCAAACAGAAGGGACGTGAGGCGAGGGCGCGGAAAAGTCGCGTTGATCTTTTCCGCGCCCCAGCCCCACATCCCTTCTATGTGGCCGCTGGCTTGTGTGGTCGCTTGCTACCAGCCGTCCCACATTCCGGCTTCAAACGTTCATCGTGGAACGTAACAATTAGTTCAAGACTTGAAAAATAGATGGCGCTGTAACAAAAACCTGTAGTACCTAACTTGACATTTTGGTTAGGTCTCCGAGGAATATAAGCAGATTTTACAAATCAATCAGTTCTCCATTCAATATTTTCCTACTTACGTAATTTAGGTACCTGGGTAACTGTTAAGAGCAATAGAAACAGCAAAATAAACTTTATACACAATTTTAATTATTTTTTCTCCAAAATAACAAATATTTTAATTAATATTTTTCAGAACGGAGGAAGTGGCTACTTAATCAATTATTACGTGAATAAAGAGTAAGAATTAATTGAAATTAGGTTTATTTGTTCATACACACACCACATTCTAGATTCAGAAAGTTCAACTTTCATTCCCAATTTGGTCCAATCTCAAAGCTATCGCAACAGTTTCTGTCAAATCGTCTCAAAAATCGTGGACATCTGTAAAGTTTCAAAATTTTATTTATCTCCTGATACAAATTAAATCATTTCTTAAATATTACATTACGTTGTTTCATTTTAATTATAATTTATATAAGTATGAAAATTGTTTATTTGTTTTGGGACAGAATTTAACCTAATTAGAAACTTTAAAATCCAATTAAGGGTAACAAATATTAAAAACTGCGTGATATTTTTTTCATATCTTTTCTAACACTCATTCCATAACTAGAGTGAAAGAGATAATTTTAACAACAACAATAGTTATTAATAATAGATAAAGTTTTTAGAAAGAACAACATTAGACCGAACTGAGCAACAGCCATAAAAATCACAGGATTAAAGAAACATTTTATCTTAAATGTGATAATAATAGAACTCAAAACTAGTAAATAAGTAAATTATTTGCAACAAAACCGAAATGCCACGCTTTAACAAGAAAATAATATTAACTTTTATAGAATTGATTATTTAATAACTTTAATTATTATTTATAATTAAGGTAATAATAAAAACTCTCAGTTTATTCACACTATCAAAAAAATGTGGCAAATTTTGGAAGAGACTTTAACATCGAATTCGGTTTACCTAGAAAATAATTATTTCCTACAAATATAATTAATAGTACCTCGATTAACTTCGCATCCAATGCATTATTATTACGTTCACATTAAGTTATTGAATCAATTATTAAATACAACTCCTATTACATTTAAGAAACATTATATCATAATTACTATAATTATTAAAATTAAATAATCAATAACCACTTAATTCCATTTATCTTACCAAAACCTATGCAATCATAAGATGTCCATTACTGGTGTAATTTTCATGAATAAAATTTATTTTATTACAGTTTTCTCGACGTTTTATATATATATATATATATATATATATATATATATAAGTATAGATAGTTTTGATTAACAAAAGTATAATTATTAACAAAAACCTTTTCATAATAATTAGCTAACCCTTAATAAAGATCCGTTTTTAACACATTTATCCTTTCTATGAAAATAAAACTATATGAACCACATTATTTGATGATATAAGTACAGTAGATTTGGTTCTACTCAAAAACCCGGCAAGACCAACTCTTTAATACAATATATTGATATTCTACAACTCACTAACATCGAGTTAACATCCTTTCCATAAAATGACTCTAAATTGGTCATGTGACCCTATCTCAAATTTGTGGCAAAGACCGTCTTAGCTTAGCAACAATGATTGTTTGCCATTTAACAAGGTAATAATGCAGAAGGCACTAAAGAGTGTCTCTAGAAATAATTTACCTATAGGTATATTCCTAACTCAAAAATAATTGAACTCAAAACAATTTATCGGATTTACGATGGCATTACCAGAGATATTTACGAGTACCTAATAGGCCCCGATGAAATAAATCATATTTTAAGTAGGTACTGTATTTTGACCTCGTGGAGCATTAAGGAATATGTTTGTTTAGGTTTATCCTGAATCTAACATTGATATGTAAACTATTTACCAGAGAAAAACATCTAAAGACAGTTAACTCTCTAATACAAATTGGTTAACAATATTGGTTTTCAAGAGTCCCTCTTTTCAAAAGAAATAGAAGAAAGAGATCTCTTAAAAACCAAGTGAAAACTTAGCTTTATTCAACCAACTGCAGCAAATAGTTGCGATTATTTTATGGAGTAAAATCTTCAAGCCATAATCTCAGAAAACGGCCAGTAAGAAGGACCTTTTGTCACAAAAATCGTTGTTATACACTGAAGAAAGGCTTTAAATCCATCCATAACTACACATCTTTAAATCTTAATTAATACTGTTTTTTTACCTATATTTTTAACAACTATCTGAATACTTAACTACTGAAAAAACAAACCTATAATAATTATTGGAGGTCTTAAAAAGAGTTGTCATTCTACATTAACTAAAAATGTTCATCGTCACTTGATAACTTTATTAGGCAGTATTCTGGTTAACTCCCAATCGTTTTATCATCTAGTAATTGTTTATACTTAACCGTTTAACGTCACTTTTGGCGGTTTCATGTCAAGATTAAGTAATTTTAAGTGGAATATCTAAGTCAGACCACTAATTTCCTTAATAGTTAGGAAATCTTTAGTTTATATTTTTGGCCAGGCCGGCCGGCCACCATAGAAATGTCCACTATTGTAAAGATCAAATATTATGTACTTAATTGGTATCAATCAAAATCAGAGCCAGATCCAAATTCAATTACTTCTATCTCTATATTACGTTTGACAGAACATTATTCAGTCACATCTAAGTCAGGCTTTTCTATCTACCCATTAGAAGAATACCTATCCAAGGTGTAGTTCCTTCTATTCACCTTTCGTCTCTAGAACGCCTCCATGTCATTCGATATCTACTCTATCTACCTGCTTATTAGCAAGTGATATCCTTGCTTTAATTCACTACAACTACTCTATTTCACCGTCAGGTAATCTAGGATATCTTTCCCTTTAGGTTTTCCAAACCAAAGAACAGATACGTTAACTCCTTCCTATTTAATTAGCTTTGTAACATGTGTGACCATACGGTTTGCTGGATAATCATCTTTACTAAGAGCCGTACCTAAAAGGAATATCTTCAGCCTAGAATGCAGATCTGACATATTCTCTCATTCCTCTTTAATTTGCTTTGTAACATGTATGACCATACGGTCTTCTAGAAAATCATCTTCACAAAGGGCCATACCTAGAAGGAGTGCCTTCAGCCCGTAAAGGGCCATCTTTACACGTAACTCTCAGCGTGCTGGCTGGTCGACGGACCCTAGAAAGATGCTTCCACTAAGTAGGTGCCGTCCATTGCGACTCCAGTCTGATTGCCTTGAACCGTACTCCCGGCAGGAATGTATTTTCCACACGCTTGCTGAAAATTTGAGAATAGGCTTCGTAAGTTATCTCGCGGTGTTCGTTAGTGTGCTAGATTATATAATGCTGTGAGTCTAAATAGACATAGGTGCGTGGTTGCCATATTTTTAATCAGTTTTTCATTACATATAGAGCGATCTGTTAAGATAAATCGGATAAGATACATGAAGATACCACAGTATTTTGTATTTGTATTTAAAGATTTTATTAAAGAAAGAAAATAATAAATACGTTGACAGATTTGCCAAACTGCGCAGCAGTAATCCGGTAGCATCAAAAAGGTTCTGTATGACAACTTTTTAAGACACGATATACCTAAAAAAACGGCTAAGTGCGAGTCGCACTCGCGCACCAAGGTTTCCGTACCTCCGTATCTATACAAAATGGCAAAAAATCACGTTTTTTGTTTGGGAGCCCCCCTTAAATATTTATTTTATTTTAATTTAATTATTAATTTCTTAGGCGAATATAGAAATAAATATTCTGTGAATATTTCAAGCGTTGCCGTTATGAATAAAGAGCAAAAAACGGCAAGAAAATCACGTTTGTCGTGTATGGGGCCCCCCTTAAATATTTATTGTATTATGTTTTTAGTTTTTGTTGTTATAGCGGCAACAGAAATACATCATCTGTGAAAATGTCAACTGCCTCGCTATGAGATGCAGCCTGGTGACAGACAGACAGACAGACGGACAGACAGTCAGACAGACGGACCGTGAAGTCTTAGCAATAGGGACCCGTTTGGCACCCTTTGGGCACGGAAGCCTAAAAATGCACGATTCCTGAAACACGTCGATCTTTTCATGGCTACGAAGGCCTCCCCTTTAGATTTCCACTCCTCCTTGTCTTTAGACAACTCTTCCCACCCAGGTAAATATTTGGTCAGGTTGTCACACCATCTCCACCTCGGTCCGCCACGTCGTGGGTAGCCATGGCACAGCGCCCAATCGGTGACGATTTTTGCCTACCTTTCCGGGTCCATACGTTTGACACGACCGGCCCAGCTCCACTTGACTTTAACGGTCGCAACTCCAACGTCAGTGATTTGGCTTGGTTTGTGTTTCGGATTTTGTCAATCCTTTTTACACCTAGCATGGTGCGCTCCATTGCCCTTTGGCAAACCTTGGGTTTGGACTTCTGATGTTCAGTCAAAGTCGAGGTCTGAGCGCCGTAGGGTAGGATGGGCAGGACGCACATGTCAAAGAGCTTAAGACTTTAGTAAGGGATGTGATTATTTATTCATTGGCGGCGCTCGCTTTTCAACAGCTCTTTCATAGGCCAGTAGCTCTTCCAGGCGTTGTCGATACGACGATCGATCTCCTTGTCTTGCCTCTTTTTGAAGGAGACTGTCTTCCTTAGGTAAGGGTACTCGTCGACGTATTATAGGTATTTCCTGCCCATCTACCTCGACCCTACGTTTTGTGCTGTTGGTCATACACTGAGTCTTTGATCTGGTCATCCTCAATCCAACCTCAAGGCTTGCATACGTAATTACACCTTTTTAATGGATTTACAATATGAGTCCCATCACTTATGGTGGAGGAAAAGATGGCGAGGAAACCGGAGTGTCTCTTAGGCCTTTGACACACGCCTAAGAGACGCGTCGTCTTTCCGATTCATTTTCATACAAAATGTACTGAAGGCACGAGACCAAGCCCACACAGAAGAGACGGAGCGAGGGCGCGAACTCTATGCAACACGTTGCGTCTATTACGCGTCCTCGTCCCACGTCGTTCCTATGCTCCCCCGCCTTATCCTACCAGTTAGGGCCTGCCTCCTACACATGCCAAATATGCAGACGAGGAGTCCTCTCCCGAAAAGGACTTTTTATGAGCGTAAATGCTGAAAAAACGCTGTATAAATCACCTGCAATCTGCAATAGATGTAAAGGCCGTTAATGATGAAATACAGGGTAACTTTAAAACCCGTCATTTATGGTGCAGTCGACAGCTGCACATTAACCTTTACATCCGTGCACTCTACTCAGTAACCTACGCTAAAATGTAAAGGTTGACCTGCTTTTGACTGTACACATAAACTAGATTTTTTGTCTTACAACAATGTTTTTTTGTATGAGTTTCTTCTCAGATTTATATTTTTTGAAAGGGTTTACATCCGGTGATCATCGTTCTATAGGTATAGAAGAACGTCCATTCTTTTTAACACATATGGTTTTAAGCACTTTAAGCGTTACCTATTTAAGCAATGCCACTATAAAGCAGAAAAACCGTAAAACAAACCAAAAATTTATTTAGTATAATTTAATTTGACTAAAAAATTGTTATAACACTTATTTTAAACGGCATACTCTGCCTAATCGACGTGTTACAGAATTGCGCATTTTTGATAACGTAGATACACCTTTATAATAATAAAAAATGTTGCTATGCCTTACAGGGCATACCAACGCCAAAAGTGTATGCAATAATTTTATTATGACTAGCTGACTCGGCAAACGTTATTCTGCCTTATTAATAGCCTACGACCTATTCTCAGACCTACCAAATACACACAAAAAAATCATAAAAATCGGTGGAGCCGTTTCGGAGGAGTTCGGTAATAAACACTGATACAAGATTTTAATATATTAGAGGAGTGTACACTCATGCCATCCAAGATGCCATCTATCAAATGATCCGCCGAACTACAAATACGCCTATGCAAAGCAGGAATGTATTTTCCACACGCTTGCTGAAAATTTGAGAATAGGCTTCGTAAGTTATCTCGCGGTGTTCGTTAGTGTGCTAGATTATATAATGCTGTGAGTCTAAATAGACATAGGTGCGTGGTTGCCATATTTTTAATCAGTTTTTCATTACATATAGAGCGATCTGTTAAGATAAATCGGATAAGATACATGAAGATACCACAGTATTTTGTATTTGTATTTAAAGATTTTATTAAAGAAAGAAAATAATAAATACGTTGACAGATTTGCCAAACTGCGCAGCAGTAATCCGGTAGCATCAAAAAGGTTCTGTATGACAACTTTTTAAGACACGATATACCTAAAAAAACGGCTAAGTGCGAGTCGCACTCGCGCACCAAGGTTTCCGTACCTCCGTATCTATACAAAATGGCAAAAAATCACGTTTTTTGTTTGGGAGCCCCCCTTAAATATTTATTTTATTTTAATTTAATTATTAATTTCTTAGGCGAATATAGAAATAAATATTCTGTGAATATTTCAAGCGTTGCCGTTATGAATAAAGAGCAAAAAACGGCAAGAAAATCACGTTTGTCGTGTATGGGGCCCCCCTTAAATATTTATTGTATTCTGTTTTTAGTTTTTGTTGTTATAGCGGCAACAGAAATACATCATCTGTGAAAATGTCAACTGCCTCGCTATGAGATGCAGCCTGGTGACAGACAGACAGACAGACGGACAGACAGTCAGACAGACGGACCGTGAAGTCTTAGCAATAGGGACCCGTTTGGCACCCTTTGGGCACGGAAGCCTAAAAATGCACGATTCCTGAAACACGTCGATCTTTTCATGAAAAAAACTTTGTCATATTTTCAGTACTTTTTTATCTTGTTTCACGTTTGTTTCCGCTTGACAGTGAGGCGATGGACAACACTTCTATAATAAATAGACCTCAATGGACCAAAATTGACCGGCTGCGAGATTGATAGAGCTTGATAGAAAGCGTAAAACGCGAATTTAATAAAATTATGTAAACCCCGATATCATTTCGATAAATATATCTCTAAGAAAAAAGTCATTGAACAAAAGTTTTTTTAACATACAAACTTAAATGGGGTATTTCACAAATTGCGCATTTTTAACGAAACGCTGTAGAAATCCTCTATACTACAAGTGAACAATTCGTTCCCCAGGGCAATAAATGTATAAAATTCTGTGAAATATCTACAGGATCTTTTTGAAGCACCTTATAGGTATAATAATTATTATAAGCTGTCAAAATAAAAAAAACCATATGCAGAGAATTTCAGTGACGTTTTGTAAATGGTGACTATGTCAGCGCTGTTTCAAATAGAAACAGCAAACGCTGAAATAGTATCATTGTCACACGCACACTCCTTCATTTTTCTATTATTGTATGTAAGCATGTTTGTTTGTGGCAATAATTCATTCATTCATTAATTAATTAATTCATTCATTCATTCTTTATTATTATTATTTAATACTTTTATTGCACTAAGCCTCAGGTACAATACGGCGTACTTGATGCCATAAGCATTTTCACATTATCAGATAATACTGATAATGTTCGCTAAACGCAGCTATATTCAATCAGAACCCACTTATATCACACTCAGTAAGAAAACACTACAGTTTTACCATAAATAAACTAATTGTGCAAAAGATTACTGTAAATTTTGTTAACAAAAAGCTCATTAATATAAGTATTAGAAATTTTCCAACGTTCTACCTACCACATCCACTTTAACTACCTTAGGAGTACACATTACGACATTACGTCGAGCTGCATTTTATAACCTCAACTGATGTGCCTACCTAAAACACTATCTACTTGCAATACCCACATAAATTACAAACGCTTGGAAGCTTTACCAATAAAGAAAAAAAATTAAGAAAACTGACACAGTACGAAAAATAAACAAAACGTGATGTTATGAAAATGAAATGTGTTTAGTGAGAAGTAGCCAGTAGCATTTTTGTCTTAGGTGCCAGAGTCCTTGGGAAGTGTATCTACATGCCAATCAAATATAAAAATCATATATGAAAGTATATTAAAAGAGTTATACAAAACATTGAAGGCCCGATTGTAGACCCAATAGTGTGTATTTGTGTACTGTGATGTTTTTAACACAAAATTTTAATTCAAACGTTCAAAGTAATACGAGCTGGATGACGTGTGTTGTGGATGCCGAAAATTTGAAGCTTTGATAGCAAAAATAATTGTTTAATTTTTGCCAATGAATGTGTGCAGTGTGTTGGCATTTAGAAAACTAATTAAATAATTATACTTACTTTAAAAGACATCCTCATACTTTTAACAGTATGTATACAACACTTCTGGATCTACTTGAATAAATTGTCATCTTATTAACAAATAATTAAAAAGAAATCTTTGTTGGTAATAATCATTTTAATTATACTGATAAAATTAAATAAGATGACAAGTATTGTACAGGATATTAGTATTTTATAACAAGATACGTGAAACGTAATATTCACATATTTTTTTTTAATTTATTAAAAATACATTGATTGTAAAAATAAAACTTTTGGCAATAAGTACAAAATACGTTATAGGGGCAAATACACCAAAGCGGAAGCTTGAAGAAACAAAAGTAGGTAGTAACACTGAAGATACGACATTTATAAACATTACATTGATACATCGATTGTACAGTTTCTGAAGCATTACTTTTAGCAGCCAACACCCTGCATACATTTAAAGCCGCGATATTTATCTCAACAGCACCTGGCACCACGCAGTGAAATCAATTACCATTTTTCAGTAACGGTTTCAGTTTTACCTCTCTCCAAAAGTTTTTTACAAATTTCTTTTGGAGGTTTTACATGAATTTTCTTGGCTAACTACTTACTTCCTCTGTGCTTACACCAATCTTCCAAGTAAATCACAATATACACATGTTTATACATCATCTAGCGCCATCTCTACGCTGTACAAGGCGACTTAGGTTTTAAGGTAGCTGCAAACGATGCAACTCCACTACGTGGTGACCTGTTACTGTGGCCAGTGATGGGTGAAGGGATTAAAACCTAATGGGTGAAAATTGCCGGGAATTGCATTAAAGATTTGAAAAATAGTTTTGTCTTATACATGTTATTATTTTCTTCATATTCTTGCTGACATTATAAAAATCACATAAATTGAAACTGACTGAAACTCAGCTGAAACTGATTCAACGAACGATCTTTGATAAAATTTACTATTCGAGGCGTCCAAAATAAAAAATGCGATTAGATTTAAATACAATCTAGGTATCTTTAGTTCAAAAAGCTTCAACATCAAGACACTTGGAAAAAATATCCCTGTAAAATAAAAGTTACAGTACAAAACTTCATCAAAACTATAAGGTAAGATTATTCTTATTGAATATTCTTTATTGTACACCAGGAAATAATAACCAAAATATTTACAAATTATACAATAACGCATGTTTTAACGCAGTAAGTAGGTGTCCAAAATTTATGTGACGCTTATTAGGGGAATAGGTGGTGGAATCAAGCATTTCCGTCGCCGCTTGATCAATGGAACCAAAATTCCGCTTAAATTGAGTTACGTGATTTCTCTCGTGAAGTCACGTGACCTCTAAATATTTCCCCGGTTCCGTTCCAATTTCTCCCAGAAATTATTAAACTTTCGACCCATCTGGTTTTAACCCTTCGCCCAGCGCAGTAGTGACACCTACTGGTAGCGGGTCGTCACTGGGCGCGGCCGAGACGGAAGTGTCGGACGGCCGCGAGGTGGCGGTGTACCGACGGGAGCCACTCTTGAGCCGCACCTTCTTACTCGAGTCTAATAGGAGCACCTGCGATACCGATTCGGAGCCTCAGATAGTGTTTTGGAAAGGGGACATGTTGTATGTATGACATTAGTATTTTTACTCAGTGCTGGTGGAGTTACAGCGGATCTAGGGGGCACTGTTCTAATCGGAGTTCTGTGACTTTGGAGAGATGAAAATGATATCACTGATGTGTAAGCATTTTTTCACATTTCCTTGTTTTTATAAAAACCTCGAAACTTGCAGGCACGTTATATTATAGTTTTTTATTAAGTGAAAACTAATAAACACTGTTATTCCATTAGTACCCTTTTACCATGCTTAAGAGTAAAATTCATGAACATTACATTGGACATCAATAGAGATATCCAGTATCAATGTTATATGGTAGGTCGGTATCATATTACAGTATATTTTATTACGTTTGTGTTTTTAAGTTATAATGATATTATGTAAGTATTTAATTTTTGTTATAGTTAGGTATTTATTCAAGACATTTCACAAAGTAAATATTTAATATAGCAGACCCTCACTCAAACCTGTATAGGTGTAACCTGTAATCAACTATTTTTTGTAATAAATCACTCCCAGAAAAAAATTTCCACTCTCCAGAACAAAGTGGGGAATAAAATATTATCCAGTAAGTATTGAGCTCAAATAGTTGTTTACGGCAATAAACATTAGTGTAATTAAATTTAATTGTAAAAGTCCAAATAATTAGTTTTTCCTACTGAAACGCAGATTAGAACAGTGCATAACATTCTTTAGTGTTATCAAAATTCAAATGAATTTATGTGCTATGTTACTGAGATCCAGAATTTTAGTTGGTGTTTATTCTAAAGGTGTGTGTAAGAAAAGCATCTCTATCTAACCAGGTAGAGTATTTTTTGTATGAAAGAGGTGATGAGAAATCAACAGTAATGTCTATGTAAGTACAAATTGCTCTATTTAGCAACTTTGACGTTCATTAAGTAAACATTCTGTTTTTACAATGAATAAAAATATTTGAATTGAATTGAATTGAATTAGCATCTTTTTGTGATAATTTTTCATCTAAATCGATCACATACCTAGATTTGGTAAGTCTTATAGTAATTTCAACAGTTTGCTTAGCATAATATACTTACCAAAAATGCAAGGGAAGAGAAGAAATTTCACTATTATCATGGTAACCATTCAACAGTTTTTTTTATACAGTTTTCTAGATGAGTAAAAGGCTACTTAATTATTTGTGTACTATTGAGATCATATTTTAACAGTCAATCTAATTAGCCTTCGGCAATCTTAAACTAGCGTTCTTACTGACAATCACAATAATACCTACAATTTTAAACAATTTAAGAAAATCTTACATCCAATTCACACTAGCACAAAACTAGATTTAATCTAGGAGCTAAAACATTATTATCCCTGTGACACTAACTTTTTATTGCAATCCTAACATTATGCTAGTTGTGGTTAAGACGCATGTATTTAGCCACCTTTAGATTAAAGTGCGATTAACAATGCGACACTAGCGACATCTCCAATCGCAGATGTGTAACAACTTAGCAAAAGTAGCGACACCTAGTGGCCGAAAGCAACACTGCTGCACCTTAGAAATTAACCCCCGGTTTTTTGTACGCTAACAATCTGTAAATCCACTGCTAACGGCTGTCAGTTTTTTTATACATCTGGGCTAACTGAGAGCTATCGACAGTAGATTGTTAGCATGCGAGAAATCGGGGGTTAGAGTTTTATGGAGCATAAGGAGCGATTTCACAATATACCTCTCGTCTTGGACACATGGGTAGACCAAGAGGGCTGACGCAGCGGGCTGACCGGTGGCGCCTCTGGGTTCAGAAATAAACAAATCTGTGACCTCAGAACTAGCTTATCGTGGCTTATGAAGATGACAATATAATAAAAAAGTTCCATAAAGAATATGAGTACCTAGTTTTCACTTAAAACATGATTAGGTTGGTATCCAGAAGCTCCAACAAAAAAATATAGGTAAAGGAACTCTTGAATGCCTCATACACGCACGTAACTTTGTAAATCCCAAAACGGTCGACTCTACTAATGATTGATTACACCTTCACTTTAACGTTGCCTCTTTTCATTTAAATTCAGTGTTCACTGGTATATCTTATTTTTTCAACCATTAAAAATGTTGGCCAATTAAAGTACGTACCACAATGTTATACAAGTCCACCAGAACAGCGAGGTCTGTAACCACTACAACAGCGATCACGACTTGTGAGCACAGCGAATACGGACAGGCGCTATCTTATCAGCCTACGCTTTTTTTCAGGTATACTCGGAACCATCCCCCCTCATCTGCATCACCTGGTACTTCTTCGGGTAATAGCTGCAGTGCGCGGAGCACTCTAAACCGTTATTTTCGGTCTGTAACTACCATCACTGCGCTCATTACGGAACAATTTGAATCTGAATAGCTTGAGAGCACGTCATTGAATCTCAGACAGACGCTATGCAATCAGCCGTCACTCCTTATGGTTATTCTAAACTGTCCCTCTCATCTGTATCACCTGATATTTCTGCACACTAAACCTTTCTTTTCGGTCTGTAACTACCAGAATAGAGATCATGCCAGAACAATTTGTGAGCACATCGCTATCCACCAGCATTCACTTCTCAGGGTTTCTCTGAGCAGTCCCTTATAATAGACCATTATTTTTTATTTCAGTCAGCCTTCCTCCTTATTCTGAACCGTCCTCCCCATCTGTATCACCTAATACTTTCGGTCTGTAACCATGACTGAACAATTTGAGTCAACCTTCACTCCTCTTCAGGGTTGGTCTGAACGGTCCCCCCCATCTGTATCACCTGGTACTTCTGCGGGCAGCAGCCGCACCGCGCGCAGCAGGCTAGCAGTGCGGGCGCACGGCCCGAGTGCGCGGGCGACGCCAGCGGGGACGGCGAGCCGGGCCGCTTTGCGGCGCCGTTGAACGGGTTCTCGATCTCGACGAACTCGCGGTCCTGGAATGGTTTGAGGGTTTGATAGTTGCTTACAATCGGGAATAAATCTCACTATTGTCCATGGATATGACTCGCTAAAGGTGAGGAAACCTGAGTGTTTGAGGTGTTCACATGCCTCAGCGCTTGAAATTGCCAATCCGAGGTGGGCATTCTTGGTCATTAAGCCCATACTCTCTATTACCTATTTGTAATTCTCCTGGTTGTGCAATATTTTTTTCTCTATATATCTCTCTCCCTAAGAAAAGGCCTGTGCCCTGCAGTGGGACGTATTTATGGTGCATTATTGTCAGTGGATGCGGATTGCATGGGACCGTGGGAGGTAGCATTTAGGGAAAAGGAGTATACCCAGCAGTGGGCAGCAATGGGCTGATGTTGATGACGACGATAATGATAGCATTAAAAGTACGCGCGCAGCGCATCGGTAGAACCCGTGCTTCACGTGCGTGAAGTCGTGGGTGCGAATCCCAGCTTGTACTCGTACCAATAACTTTGTTTTCTAAGTTACGTACATTTTAAGCTTGTAGTAGCAATACCACTCACTAACGGCGAAGGAAAACTTCATGAAAAACCCCAGTACTAACATACCTTAGCACTCAATGACACAACTGTGGGTAAGTGTAGAAATCTAACAAACTAGTATTCTCTACTCTACTATGAAACATTTGTAGAACGCTGGGCTCACATTTCAGAGGTCGTGGGTTCGAATCCTGTTTTCTTGACTTCATTTTCTAAATCCATACATTTGTGAATTTGAAGTAGCAATATCACTCAACATCATCATCATCAGCCACTGCCCACTACAGGACGACCACTGTAGGATATAGGCCTCCCTCATGGTTTTCCAAGCTTCCCGGTTTTGTGCCGCCCGCATCCAGCGACTCCCTGCTACCGCAACACCACTGGCTAAGCCTAAAATGTTCACAAACCTTAGCGCTTGGAATCACCAAACCACTGTGGTGGGCACATTGCAGTAGGAAGTATGTGGGGTGCTTTAGACTCTATTACTTACACATGGAGAATACGTAGTTGAAAGGGATTTGCCTGAGCTCCAGGATCTTCAGGTAAACGATTGGAGGTAGCCCCAATGACAACTTTGGATCATTGAAGAAGTGACAATGAATGGATTACACGGAAATAAGTTTAAATCCGCTCAACATAATAGATAACTATTAGTCGATAAATTTGCCCTAAATATAAGGATTTGTAAGGAATAACCACGCAGAACTGCCAAATTTTATCTAACATAGAGCATATCAGTCAATCCATATAAATACAAGAAATAGAATGAGAAGGCCGCCTGCTGAGCTTGAAAATTTACCACAGTCTTGTTTAAGACTTTTTGGGAGTCGGTTTTTTTATGTATTATCATATAGCTACTAGCGCTTGCTCATAGCTTCGTATGCGGAGATGATGATTTCTTCGTATGAACTTTACCATCCATCTTACCATAACTCTTCAGATATGGAATTTCGAAAAATATGAAAAACATTGTCAAAAATGAGGTGCACCTTCTTATGGCACTCGAGGAATACTCTCTCCAAATTTCAAAGCTCTGAAGGAGTTCACTGATATCAGTTGTGCGTTTTCAGTTAGTTAATCACTCAGTCAATCACGATATGGTAAAGACTGACATGAAATGGCCATAATTGATTGTACAAGTCCAACCCCACGGCTTCCGCCATGATCGATCGACTGGGGATCTTCTTGTGTATGCCATATACTACTGGGGCGAAGCCATGGTGAAGCGCTTGCCATATGTCTCTCGATATTTCAAAGGCATTTGACAGAGTCTGGCATGCGTTTCTCCTAGGCAAGTTTCCATCTTACGGGATCCTCAACAGCCTGTGCAGATGGATCGTCAATTTTTTAAAAGAGTGTTCGATCCGCCTAGTCATCGATGATTGCTCGTCGGAATTAATGCTATTAATGCCGGAGTTTCTCAGGGACTGATAATCTCCACGACCTTATTTCTACTGCATGTCAACGGCCTCCTGCTGCCAAACACATTTGGATACGCTGATGACAGCACCGTCACGATCCAAGGTACAGGCAGATAGAGAGCGCACCCGTGCTATGAGATAGGACATGGTGGAGCGCATAAACTTGAGTCTAGAGGCTGTAACCACTTGTTGTAGCGATAACCTAGCCAAGTTCAATGCCACTAAAATACAGGCGTGCCTCTTTACCGCTAAACGGAGTCCCTTTACCCTGAATTCGACTCTTCAGAATACATCTAATTCTGGAGAGTTGGAATCAAAGAGATCTCTGACCATTTAGAGCTCTTGGGTAGGAACCTCCTGACCCCTAGGCCAAAATTTCTGCCACAAAACTTGAGTACTCAATAAAGTAAGACAGTATTTCACGCCAAAACCTGTAACAAGCACAGGTCCGGTCATGCATGGAGTACTGCAGCCACCTCTGAGATGGTTTCGCTTGCGGCTTTGGACGCGATTGAGCGCCGAACTATCAAGCTAATTGGAGATGAGGAATTGACGAAGGCAAGACTACGGCCTCTGGAGCACCGTCGTAAGGTCGCTTGCCTTTCCGTCTTCTACAGGATATATTTTGGAGAGTGTGCACAGGGGCTACATAAACTTATACCCCCATCCCCTTTCTTCCATCGGACAAGCAGACGGCTGGCCCACATGCACGCATTTGTCGTGCAAATTTCGCACCAAGCGATTCGCGAGTTCTTTTACGAGCGGCAAAGATATGGAACGCTGGGTGTCTTTAAAACTAGAGTCAACCATATAACATCTTAGACCCCGTCTTCGTTTACCATCAGGCGTGACTGAGGTGAAGTGTCAACTTGTCCTAATTTTTCTAAACCCAAAAAAAGAGTCCCTGTGTTAAATTAATCAAGATCTGTTCAACCCATTGGCGTGATTAAGTAACAGACATTCTTGCATCCAAACTATCTCATTTGTAATAGGATATATAAGGCTTTGTCCGTGTGGTGCCGGATTAAGAATAGCGCCACTCCGTTTCATTCCGTGGATGTCGTAGAAAGCGACTAAGGAAATAAATTACCAGGAGACGGGCAGCAGCGTCTTCCTGTGATTCCAACCGCATACTGCGATTGCCAACCCGCCTGCCAAGTGTGGCGATTATAGCAAAACCCCTCATGGTTAGGGAAAACCATGAGAGAAGCCTACGTCCTGTAGTGGGCATAAAATGGCCGATGATGATGATATAAGGCTTTTGAAGCACAGAGGACGAGATCAATAGGAAACCGGGATGTTTAAAGTGACGGGAAGCAGGTCTATCCCCAAACAAAGGGCTCCTTTCTTTGATTGAACAATATATACCTATAGTCCCACGATACAGGTTCGCCTAGTATGAGATCCACAGGTTTGTCAATTTTAGTATATTTTTTTATGGAATATTAATCTTTTTCCCTTACTTTAATTTTATAGTCTAACCGTCACCAATTGGGTGCCGTACGTTGGCCACCGGCGTCGTGGCGGTCCGAGGCGGATGCGGAGTGACGACTTGACCAAATATTTACCTGGGTAGCAAGAGTTGACCAAAGACATGGAGGAATGGCAGTCCAAAGGGGAACCCTTGTTCAGCAGTGGGATACAACTATGGGACTTAAAAAAGTCTTACCGTAGTCTTCTCCAAACACCTCAGCAAATGGTGGTGCTGCAGCTCGAAGATGTCCTCGTCCCGGCCAGCATCGTCCAGCTCCACGCCGGACTCCTGAGCAGCGAGCCTCGCCTCGGCGGCTTTCTTCTTGTTGACGAAGGCGGCGCCTGACGAGGCTTTGGCGATGCGGATGCGTGCCAAACGGGCTTTCTGTAAGATGCAGGAAGAGGATCCGTGAGGTTCATCTTTAAATTCAACTTCGTAGAGCAGGGTTATTCCACTAATCCCCACTGGAAATCGCCATCACAATTTGTGGAAAAAAAGTCAGTAATTTATTGACTAATACGTACATCTTTCAATAAGTAAGTACAGTTTTCTTACAAAACGACATAGTATTCTGACTATTCCTGACGGCTAGGCTAGAATATACAGTATCTTTGGGATTTACATTGAGGTATCTGTGGGATTTAGGTACTAATGTTGACGGTTATAATTTATAATATGTGAAATAATTTCCAATCAAAAATGTTTGGTGTGCAATAAAGTATAATTAATTAAATAATAATAATATTTTGGATCAAAATTAAATTTGGAATATAAATACCATTAAAATTATTTGGATGGCAAAGATGTGAAGCCAGTTCAATACATGAGTTCTAAAACTTACGGACATTTAAGATATATATTTGTTTTTCTATAAGTACTTAATTTTTGTAAATATGTGGCCTTAGACAACATATATAAAAGTTTACTAATATTTTTACAATAATTAAAATGTCAACTAATGAATGTTGAGGAAGCGAAAGTGATCTGTCTGAATCGTAGCAAGTGGCAGTCCCTGGTCTCTGCCTACCCCTCTGAGATACAGGCGTGGTATTATGCATGTGTGTATGTATGTATGTTAAAATGTTAGAATGAGCGAGCTTGCGCTTGTCAGTCCTCTGATTCTGACAGAAGATGCGCTTGAAGTTGGGAGACGTTTTTCGAGCATACACCCACCGTTCACGATCTTGCTCACTATCACAAAATCACCATCTCGCTCTGCATAGTGCAGCTAGATTGAGACAGCGCTACTTATCCAAATTTTTCTTTTGTAATTTCTGTAACTGTTTTTCCGGTATACAATAAAAAATATTCTTATCTTATCTTATCTTTATCAATGGGTTCTCTGCTGGGTTGGGCTGTAGTCAGAAAACTCGTAGAGGTTTTCTCCTCAACTGTTCTTCAGAGCCTAAGGACAAAGAATTCAACCAATGCATCCTGCCAGTTATGACAGAGCTAAAACGTGAAGCAGAACTTGCTATGGGGAAACTGATCTTGAGTTTAACTAACGTATGCAATTATGCATCGGTATGCGATGCAAGTGACTATCTATTCTCAATAGTCCGCTATAGAACAAAGCCTACTTGTCCAAGAAGTTTTATTCGATGTATTTACGTTACCACTAATAGAGGTTTTTTTATTCCTTTTGTCTTGATCTGTAATAAAGACATCGAAAAATTGCCCAAGATAAGATTCCTAAATGTTAAAAAACCTATTTAGAGGCAAAAAACTGCACCCATGCCGGGACTTGAACCCACGACCTCTGGCTAACCGTGCCAGCGCTCTCCCAACTGAGCTAATGGGCAAGTACAGGCATCGGCGAAATTTCGAGCCTCTTTACAATCTTCTCTGTATTACGTACAGGCAGCGACATCTGGCCGAAGTAATTTACATCACTTGCAGCCCCCGGTAACTCTCTTTGTAGTTAGGTTTTTACATCGGAATGATATCGCTGTACCTACATGATTATATTCTTCTTGTTGCACTAACCCGTGCTAAATCTGCCAAGTAATACTAACATTACTGTTTTAACGCTTGATAGTAGGGTTCGTGTTCCAATTTCACGTCTTTACGGTGGTCTTACCCGCTGCGCTTTGCGCTTGTCAGCCCTCTGGTTCTGATGGTAGATCCGACTGAAGTTGGACACGATGACGGGCACGGGCAGCGCGATCACGAGCACGCCAGATAGTGAGCACACGCCGCCCACGATCTTGCCTGCTATCGTGCCGGGCACCATGTCACCGTAACTGGAATAGAGGAGAGACTGAGTTAGTGATTTTTACCCGACTGCGGAGCCCAAAATAAAGTTTATATATATATATACGTTTGCCAAATGAGCATCAATGGATTTTTTTTCCAGATATTCCCTTTTCTAGTCACTAGATGGCGCTATGCATATCTTGTTACTGTTTAATTTTGCTGCTAGTGCTGCTGCTATTGCTAAAATAAAAAACCGGCCAAGTGTGAGTCGGACTCGGGCACGAAGGGATCCGTACCATTATCTGTACAACATTATACAAATATTGAGACAAGATAGATTGGGTACATTGAGAACAGCACCATCTATAGAAACCAACAAGAAGCTTTCAACATTGACATTAAACGACAATGACATCGGCACTGTGAAGGTTACATAAATGGCCGCTAGATGGCGAGCGCTGTCTTTAAACAAGGTTGAATGGGAGTCCAGCTTAAATATTTATTTTATTCTGTCTTGTTGTTATAGCGGCAACAGAAATACTCGTACATCATCTGTGAGAATTTCAACTGTCTAGCTATCACGGTTCATGATATACTCGTACAGTCTGTTGACAGATATCCAGACAGATAGGCAAACAGACGGACATGACAGTGGATTCTTAGTAATAGGGCCCCTTACCTCTTTGGGTACGAAACTTCTAAATCACGAAGACAAAAAACTCAGATAAAATATAAAAAAATCCAACTGCTTAGCCTTAGTTACTAATCAGGCGAGACCCAAATTAAATATTGTGACTCATTGTATCTGAAAAACCTATTTAGGGGCTAAAAATTCCACCCATGCCGGGACTTGAACCCGCGACCTGTGGCTAACCGTGCCAGCGCTCTCCCAACTGAGCTAATGGGCAAGTGCAGGCATCAGTGAAGTTTCGAGCCTCTTTACAAACTTCTCTGTATTACGTACAGGCAGGGACATCTGGCCGAAGCAATTTACATCACTTGCAGCCCCGAGTAACCCACTTTGCAGTTAGGTTTTTACATCGGAATGAAATCGCTATTGTCCACAGCACGGGTTAGTGCAACAAAAAGAATATAATAATTGTATCTGCATTATTTTGTCCCTTCTCTGCTTAGTCATTAAAGCTCAGCAGACGGGTTTTTTGGTACCAATACTTTTGTAATATTTTTTCCATATACCTAGTTACTTTACTGCGTAGAGCGTGTGCATTTCATCCATACGTGTTATAGTCATTTTCGGAGTCGGTGTGAAATAATTTTCTACGCTGCACCTAGCTGCACAACTTACAATTTACGCCGAACGTAAAACGGACCGAAAGCGACAATCAAGTGTTCTCAATGGCCGAAAACTTTGGCAACGATCCAAATTCTCAGTGACATCGTAGAGCAAAAACAACTGGAAGTTTAACTTCTTTAGTGAGTTTAATTGTTTCCTTTTCCGCTGTAGTGCACGCGGCTTGTAGTGAATTCGACAAAGTGGCTCTTTCTTATTTTAATTTTTACCTTTATACAGAAGATTTTTGTACTGAAACTTGCGTAATCATTATGCATTATCCGCAATTATTTACTTGGATTCCTTAGTTAGATTCCTTTGAATTACTTACGTCCATTCCGGATAATCAAGTGAATAACTTACAGATTATGGTAATTTGTTCCATCAGTGACTCTGAATATTGTATACACATAAAGCGTACAGTAAAAATTAAAACACGTCAATTAGTGGCTGTGTTTTGCAATAAGTAGCTTTTAATTTAAGTTTTTTTTTCGGATTGATATTTCGTTAAATATTGGGGTTGACAGGATTTTACGAAATAGGACCAGCGTTGCAGCCTCTAGAAAATCATTATTATTCATCATCATCATCAACCACTTGACGCCCACTGCAGGACATAGGCCTCCCTCATTATTATTAATATTATTTAATTCTTTATTGCATTGAAAACAAGTTTTCTGACAAATGCGTACTTAATGCTAAACGGCATTTTCTTCCAATCAACCTTTGGTTTGTAGATACTGTGGCTTGGGCAATGCATGATATACATGAGTCCATAAATTACTTAAATTAATCATGGGCTTTATACGAGAATGTCTATTCTATTTAACACTTTTTTTATTTTTAATTATTTTGTTGCTCTCTTGTGTACAATAAAGAGTTTTAATCAAATCTGACACAATGTCATAATCGTATGATCAACCATGGTCATCTCATCACACATGTTGATGAGCAAATGAGCATAATAGATCTTACAGTATCACTCAAATGTAGAAAAACAGCTAGGTAGATAATGCACGTAAGCATCATATGAATAAAGGAAAAACCAACCAAGTGCGAGTCGGACTCGCGCAGGAAGGGTTCTGTAACATTATCTATACAACATTAGACAAAGAACTAATTTGAGAACCGCGCCATCTATAGAAACCAACAAGAAGCGTTTAACATTGACATTCAACGACATGACATCGGCGCTGTGAAGTTTACATAGATGACCTCTAGATGGCGAGCGCTGTTTTTAGACAACGTTTGTTATGTGGGAGCCCCCCGTAAATATTTATTTTATTCTATTTTTAGTATTTGTTGCTATAGCGGAAACAGAAATACGTCATCTGCGAAAGTTTCAACTGTCTAGCCATCACGGTTTATAAGAAACAGCCTGGTGACAGGCAGCCAGACAAACAGACAGACGGACAGTCGAGTCTTATTAATTGGGTACGGAACCCTAAAAACAAGTTTTAAACACAAACTTTATATTTTCAGTTTTTTTAAATAACCACGTCTAGGTATGCCTGAATTAGTCTTCATAATCACAGTAATGAAACGCAGCTAATTTCTGTGTTTTTCTTATGTTCTAAGAATGCCCCATCCGCAAATTATCCCGAGCCGTAAAATATCATAACGCAGCTAGTAGAGAAAGTTTTATGCCAGACATTCCGTTAAAATACGTTTGAAACTAAGCCTAGCATCAATCGACAAGTACGTATATTCTTAAGTTTTTATCTCAACGTCTCAATTCCTAGGACGTATGAGGCCAGAACATTTTACGAATAGGATATTTTACGTCTAACCCCTCTTCCAGAATGCAGTGAATAGCCAGCTTTAATCGTCAGCTTGTTTTATGCTTTTCACAAGTCAGAATGGATTAAAAGACGCTTTTATTACAAGTTATGAGGAACCATAACGATCGTATAGTTTCGAAATTGGTACACGGTTGACATATTTCTAATGTAAACAACTCATAGGCTTATTCCAGTTAATTGTGTCCTACATATAGTTCAATTTATTATAGTTAAGAGAGCAATCTTGTATTTGGCCCGAGAGTGAGGTTTTTCGTTATTTGTTAGCGAAATTTTGTTTTTGATAAATCATGTTAAGGAGTTTTTTTTTCTAAATAATTCTCTTGTCTACTCACAAAGCAGTGTCTTAAACATCAACACGTTTTTTTTTTCAATAGTTCTCTTGTCTACTTTCAAAGCAGCATCCTAAAAATCAACACAAAACAATTAAAATTAGAAATCTAAGAAAGAAAGAAATTTATTGGGCACAGAAAGATTACATCAGAGGCTTAGCTTATTACAGTCAAGTTGATGATTTGCTTTACAAAGTTGGGGTTGTTGATACCTGTACTAGTTAAAAACTGTATTACAGATACCAGAAATCTATTCAATCAATTATCTTGAAGAATATTAGCTTGGACTCGGAAGCGAGAGACACAGGTTCGATGCCCAGTGCGGGCATGTACCTATCTATGACTTTGTTGTTTAAGTTATGTACATTTGTGAAGTTATAGTAGCAATACCACTCGCTAACTATGAAGGAAAACATACGAGGAAACCTGAGTGTCTGAGCTATTCACATACCTCAGCGCTTAAAATCGCGAATCCGCGGTGGCCACGCCCGTATTCTATCCCTGAGAAAAGGCGCCCTACCGTGGGAAGTAATAGGGGTTAAAGTATGAAATTGCCGTTTTATTGCAATAGGTTCTTTGAATTGACATAGAATCTTCATGGTTTGAGGTTTTCGAATGAAACTTTTTTCAAATGGTTTCTATGATATTCTTTTTTTAAAAAATGTGAAACATTTGAATATCGACTTTCAATTGTTTTTGTTATTCAATTTAGACAAGAAAGATGGACACTGCGAAAATTCGAGTGATTTTTGAATACGAGTTCCGACGCGGAACTAACGCGGCAGAAACAGCCCGCAATATCAATGCTGCGTTTGGAGAGGGGTCTACTAATGAACGCACCGTGCGATTTTGGTTTAAACGCTTTCGTGATGGAAATTTCGACTTAATGAACGAGCCACGAGGAAGACCGCCCACACAGGTGAATAACGATGAATTAAGAGAGATAGTGGAAGCCGACCCTAGTCAAACTACCCAGGAATTAGCGGCATGGTTTAACGTTACCTTACCCACAATATTGACTCACTTACGTCAAATCAATAAAATAAAAAAATACGAAAAATGGGTGCCTCATAATCACTCGAATTTTCGCAGTATCCATCTTTCTTGTCTAAATTTAATAACAAAAACAATTGAAAGTCGATATTCAAATGTTTCACATTTTTTAAAAAAAGAACATCATAGAAACCATTTGAAAAAAGTTTCATTCGAAAACCTCAAACCATGAAGATTTTATGTCAATTCAAAGAACCTATTGCAATAAAACGGCAATTTCATACTTTAACCCCTAATATATAGGCTGCTTATTTGAGTAAGCTTGTTTACAACATGTTAACTACATTCCTTCAACATCGACAATGGAGAACACGCACAAAAAACGTTTTAATATAATCGGAGGGGCCATGTGTTGACATGGAGAATCTGTTGAGATAGGTAAATAAATGTGGTTTTCTTTTCTCCACGACTAATTCATAATGTGACCTGTCGAGAAGACATTCTAGTCACGCGGTACAAAAACGAGCCACACAAATCGGACTCAAAAGTCACAACTTGAACGTAACGCCTCATAATGTATGGAGCGTTTATCAATATTCGTGTTACCTCGTAAAATAATGTTTTTTTTTAAACATTTTGAGACCCCGAAAACCCCCTAAAAATTTATTTTTATGGTTTTCTTTTTTATTCTCCTTGGGTTTTTCTATACCTCCTATGGTATAAAAACAATCTCACTTCAATCTAAGACTGACGCAAGTTCCCCAGTAAACCAAGAAGCAAAATTTTCAATTTTATTTTTCAATACAATCTTCAAACTTGACTACAAATTTTGATAGATAGATAGAAAACATTCTATTGCAGATAAAAGAAAAGTCTCCACTCCAGAACCTTTGCACCCCATCGAACATCTGTTCTTTGGCATTTGAGGCTGCCAGTTCAGCTTGCTAATCTTCTAGGCTTTATCAGTCAAATTAAACCTTTTGGCTGCCTCGTTGGTCTAGCCGTTAAGGCGCTCAGCTACCAAAACAGAGGTCGTGGGTTTGATTCCCACTGGGAGCCGCCGTGCATTTGTACAAATGGCCTTAGTCTCGGTGTATTTTCACGTTTGTGATGTCCTTGCTTGGTTACCATAGCACAGGGTATCCTATTTTGGGTGCTTGTATTGTGTGGAAGTTATTTTTTATCACACCTGCTCTGAAAATACATACTAATTATACCAATTAGAGGGAAGAAACGCCTTTATCCCGCCCTTCAAATCCTTTCATCCCAAGGTATGGAAGTTTGTATGAAAATCCTTCTGACCCAAGGGTGTGAAGTATGTATGAAATTCCATTACATACCCGGTTTTTTTTTTTTTTAATTTGTCAGCAGTCATACTGCAAAGAGACTTTAACTGTCTACTAATTAAATTTCAAGTAAAATTGTTACTGGCCACATACAGTTTTTTTTTACCAGTTACCAACCTTCTTGGTGCATACAGAAAATTAAAAACGAAATTATTTTTGTAAAACGCGCGGAATCACGGAAGAAGTGGCTGCATGACCTTATGATCTTAGCCTACTCCAGAAACTGGCGAATAAAAAAAGGAAAAGCCCGCGCATTTTCGCAAAAACTTCGATTGATTTAGCATTTATCTTTGTGTTTTTTGTAAACATTTCTATGCATTTATGTCTATAATTTTCCTCGTAGGTGTAATAAAAAGCGCTATACATACCTCAGGATAAAGTACAGTTCCATACCTCAAATGGTTTGCGTCCCTCGCAAGCTCGTGGCGCAAATGCCATAATCTCGGTATGGAACTGTCACTTTCTTCCCTCTGAAGTAATGTACTATTTTTATTTTTTATTACGATTGGATAGCGATTGGTGGCTAGACTACAGCCATTGCTGTGCTAATACCATTTTATTGGTTAATCGTGTATTTTGTAGACTCGTTTCTCAGAGCGCGAGAAAGCGCCCCGGCAAGTTCAGGGAATTTTTATTGGCTTGTTTTGTCATGCGATATTCACCACTATGTACAGTTAAGAGCCGATCAACATTTTCTCGGAGAGCAGCAAAATCTCCATATGAAATGAAGGGTTTTGCTCGTCTTTCTCTGTGAGATAAAGTTCGAAATCGCGAAAAAAATATCAGCCATTAACATTTAAATGTTAATGCCGCAGGCAGGTGGTGATTTTCCTATGGAATAACTGATGTGTTATTGTATTTTCTCTGTATCTGCAATACGTAATGTTTTCTATCTATCTATCAAAATTTGTAGTAAAGTTTGAAGATTGTATTGAAAAATAAAATGCTCTCCGCAATCTGCAACCAATCCTGAAATTCTTCGCTCATACATACCGACCAGCGAGGCCCAGATAGTCTGAAATATCTCGTTATCACCACTCGCGTAGACGGAAAAGGCAGGAGACGAACAGTACCAATGCGATAAACGGAAACTATAGGAGAAGCTACGAAAGGAATCCTGCAAACATCTGACGCGTAATCGAATCGAATGAAGAGCGTTGGTGGCAAAAGTTGCCTCATAGTCATGTCCCTCGGTCATGAGGCTACGACCTAAAAAAAGAATTAAAGAACGAATGAATGAATGAACGAACGAATTAATTAATTAATTAATACATGTATGAAGAAATGAGTGAATGACATAATGAATGAATGAATAAAAAAAAGGAGAAGATGAAGAGAAGACTGCAAACTAATGTCAACTAGCTGCCACTGCAGCACGGGTATCGCTCTATTGAATAACTGCGCGTTTAACAGACTCTAGGCCGAGGCCTGTGAAATGTCAGGTGCTGAGGATGTTTACAATACCTGCAATTGAGAATTTTCTCAGCTGCGTTTAGACCGGACAATCCAGTGAGCTTAGAGTTAGAACGATCATTTACAACGATTGCCGCTGTCAGATACACTAAATAGGTTTCCGAGAGCGAATAAATAATTGTAAGAAAAAAGTTAATTCTTAAAAAAAAATGCCCGCATCAAAACCAGAGTGGTTCAATTTCTTCGACGTTTCACTTTCAGCGTTAAGTACACAGATAGGTATCTTTTACCTGTTACAAAATAATGGGCCATTGAAATTAAAACGGAATAGAATTTGTCGAGCAGAGATGAAATTGAGCATAAAATTATGTCAATATAAAATAGTGCAGTCATTATGAAATACATTCCTAAGTATACACATTTAGGAATGTATTTCAACCGAGAAGGCTAAATTTTTTGATATTACGCGGATTTATTGTAAAAAAAAAACTGAATTTAACCCTTTTTTTAAGATGGCGGAAAATGTACACAGGAAATCTTGGTAGACAATTTGAAGTTAAGCTTATCTAGACCCTAAAAAACCTCACGTAATATTCAAAATTTGGCCTTCTCGGTTCACACGCATTTCTAACCCGTTTCTTCCGTCGTAAGGACTGGACTAAAATTACACCGGAAATAATCTGGGTATAGGCACAAAACTTTCTTATTTTGTTTAGATAACGTAAATCGAAAAGAACCTCTTATTTATTTTTTTTAGGTCCCACTGCAGGGCACGAGCCTACTCTTAGAGAGAGTTTGGGCTTAATTACCACACGTGCCCACCGTGGATTGACATTTTCAAGCGCTGAGTGGTGTGTGAACACCTCAGGCACTCGGGTTTACTTACGATGACGTTTTCCTTCACAGTAAGCGACTGGTATTGCTCTACTATCGTGAAATTGAGCATAAATTATGTCTACTTCTTTAAAATTATGTCGGGCATAATTTGGGAGTGGGCAAAAAGCTTAACTAATTCGTTCAGATAAAGTAAATCTTATACATCGAATATAAATAAAATATATCAGCGAATGTGGGTGGAAGGGCCGTCCCAGGCGGACATACTTCGACCAAATGGCGAATGTATTAGCAAAGTGCAAGATAAAAAGTACCAGAAATTTGCGTGCGTGCATGCAACGACTAATGAATATTGATAAGGCGGAAGTGTTTGTCAGAATCGTAGCAAGTGGCAGTCCTTGGTCTCTGCCTACCCATCTGGGATACAGGTGTGAATTTATGCATGTATGTAAATCTTATGCTAGGCTATTTAGTTTTTTTATTGCAAAGCCGCGTAACTGAGGAGAGAGCTGATATGTTTGTGGTGTAAACGCGTCCTCAAAGCGTTAAATTCTCAATGAGCGGTGAATCAGCGAGTGTCGAATAAAAATTTCATCAGATTTTAAACAACATCAAAGAGCTACACGAATGAATGAAACAGTTTTCAAGGGTACAATTCAAGTTTACTACTTGCCTATCCTACTAGTCGATAAGTTTCGTATGCCTACCAGTTAATTTCTTGCACCACCTCTGTTTGACTAGTAGAAAATGCTTATAGCATTAAGTCTGCCACATTGCCCTTGCATTTTATACTTATGTGCAATAAAGGTAATAATAATAATCATAATAAGATAAATATGAAATAAACAACTTAAAAAAAATTAAGATACTTTATTTAAGCGAGAAGTTTCCAATAATGTTTACTGATATATTAATAATAGTTTTATGCATGGTCTCTAGATACCTAAACTAGGTCGGAACTGCACTTAAATAGGAATCTATAGCATGGTCCGACCGGAACGAAACGAACGGAAGGAAAGATAGTGTTTCGTTCGTTCCGTTGATGTTTTCCGCAACAGTTACTAAGCCAATGGACGAGAGACAAAAATCTGATAGTAGGCCTCCATTTATGGATTTTTGTAGAGATCTGGTTCTATTCGTCAATACGAATAATCCTTTCTAATGTTATAAACGCGAAAGTTTTGATGTTGGTGGCTCTTTCACGCAAAAACAGCTGAACGGATCCGGATGAAATTTTGCACAGAGATAGATTATAGTCTGGATTAGCACATAGGCTATTTTTTATCCCGGAAAAATACGGACGCGAACGAAGTCGCGGGCACCAGCTAGTCTAATATATAAAACTCTCGTGTCACGGCGTTTATTATCGAACTCCTCCGAAATGGTTTCACTGAATTTTTCTTACTTATTTTGTGCATATTTGGTAGGTCTGAGAATAGGTCGTAAGCTAATTAATAGAGCGGTGGTAGCCTAGTGGGTAGAACATTGGACTCGGAAGCTAGAGACCCAGGTTCAATTCCCAGTGCGGGCATGTACCTATGACTTTGTTTTCTAAGTTATATACATTTGTGATGTTGTAGTAGCAATACCACTCGCTAGCGGTGAAGGAAAACATCGTGTGGAAACCTGGGTGTCTGAGCTATTCACATACCTCAGCGCTTGAAATCGCCAATCCGCTGTGGGCACGCGTAGTGATTAAGCCCATACTCTCTCTCTGAGAGAAGGCCTGTGCCCTACAGTAGGACGTATATAGGTTGCTTATGCCGATATGTACCGTAACTATCTTTTATGTTCTATGTATATGATTCCGTCAATTTTTATTCGTATTTGTTTAGTGTTTAGTTCCAACCCTGTCCCGGCTAAACGGTTGACAGTAAAAAGGTAAAAAAATTCAGGGCAGTAGCACATACAATGAAGTTAAAAGGAAAACTATCACGTCTAAGTAGGCTTTACAAGGAAGTTGTTAGTACTGTAAAGAAGGTAAAAAACCGCTTCTTCTTCAACCCTACAGTGCGCGTAGCCCGACACTTTGTTAAAAAAGCAATGGATTGTACATGTTTGTGATCTCGTTGTTTCTGGTTCCCACATCACAGGGTATCCTAGTGTGGGGCGAGAAGCAATGTATGTGCCTGTATGTAAATGTTTATGTTTAGGTTTATTTCATCTTCCCCGTCTAATATATCTCCTATTTAGTTAAAGTATGTCCGCGTGGAACGTCCCTTACAGGCATTTGACATATTTCTTTTATCAATCTTTTTCCCTTCATCCTTTACAAAATATGTCCAAACCAACGCAACAAAACATCATGGTTATTAACCACGGGAGCCCACCACGGTTTCGAGCTTATAAGTATGTGAATCTCTATTGAACACTCGGGTTTCCTGACGATGTCTTACTTCGCCATTCGTGGCATTGCAACTAGCGAGCGGCAGACCGCCAATCCAGTTACTGGAATGGATCCAGTGCATTTCAGTTTGTTTCAGAAACAATCCAGCACTGGACTAGATCGCTGATGGAATAATGTAAACTGAGCATAAGTTCAACGGACACCCACAGTGAAGTAAACATGAATTTCAATGAAGGTGCGAAATATTTTACAACTATTTTGCGTCTAAAATTAACATTCCATTCGATAGATCTTAAATGAGTGCACTTACCTTTCGACCTTGCCTTATTAAAGCACATGAATAACAAATTAACGCTCCGTATATTATTATTAGAGAAAAGATACGACCACTAAACGTCAGCACGGCCCGGTGCGCAAAGGGCGTAACTTAAATTATTTACATAAAATATGTGTTTACGTTCCACACCTCGGAACAAAGGGTTAGTCACGTGACCCGCCATAGATTCTCAGGGTAAAGGAAAACGCTTTACACTACATAAGCTCTCATACCTATCTCTCTATACAGCCCATAAAAGATGCCCACTGTTGGGCACATGCTTCATCACCGTCACGCCAACCTCGCTGGTCCTCTGTTAATCTCGTCCATTGTCCTCCTGCCGCCTTCTTGATGTCATCGACCCATCGGGAGGCGGCCTACCCACCGAACGACAGCCAGTTTACGACCACCACTCTGTAAATGCCATCGTTCTTCTTCTCGTCTAATCAGATCGGTTTACTAATGTATTGCCAAAAATCGTTTCCCAAAGTATTACTTCCCAAACTATTTTCCGCAAATTATCACCTGGCAAAAAAACATTTCTCAAAACAACTTAAAGCAAATAAACAGTTAGCAAAAGTTATTATGGCAAGTTATTGTTTACCAAATAAATACTTGGTCAAAATTAATTTCCATTATGTTTTTGTTCTAACTTAACCCACTTTTCTGGTAACAGTTGGTGTCTGTGGGGGGTCACAGTTCTAACCTAACCTAACCCACTTTTCTGGTAACAGTAGGTGTCTGTGGGGGTCGCAGTTCTAACCTAACCTAACCCACTTTTCTGGTAACAGTTCGTGTCTGTGGGGGTCGCAGTTCTAACCTAACACACTTTTCTGGTAACAATTCGTGTCTGTGGGGGTCGCAGTTCTAACCTAACCTAACACACTTTTGTCTTAATAAAACTTGACGCAGTAAAATTATGCGAAATGATAATTTGACCAAATGAATAAAATGCGAAATGAAAACTTGCTAAAGTTTCATTTGGGAAATGAAACTGATGCCATAAGTTTATTGGGAAGTAAAATTTGGCGAAAAATACTTTGGCTAAACGACGGTATCCCAATCAGATCTCCCTTAGATTTATTTATTTATTTATTTTGCGTATTGCATGCGGCGGGTCAAAATACAAAAGGGAGGCTATCAATCCACTCGGTTACTTCCTCATCCGCTCCGTGAATTTTCAGAATGCTTCCTTTTACGGACCATAGCAGACAATGGTCAGTAATGTATAGTTACACAGTCTGCACTTCTCCGCATCTGCAGGTGGGGTCTGTACCGAACTTCCACCCATACATCAGGTCGGCGCATCGTTTGAGTCCAGTGACTTCAGGGTACTTACATTACCTCACTCCTGTATCCCGCAGGGATAGGCCGAGACAGAGTTTGCCACCAGCCACAGTCCTGACAAACCTCTTTCGCTTCGTCAACGTAATTTAAGAGAACCTGGGGGTGTACGTAATATCTCTAAAGTACTCTACATCATAATGGCCTCTGGCATAAATAAACGCGAGGGCTCTAGAGTGCTCCTGAAATTGGCCACTCTAATTGTTCTCCGGAGATACCAGACTGGCGCGGCGTGTATGAAAATCGCTCTGAAACGTCGACAATCTTCTCGATGCAGCTGTTAAGGAGTAAAAAACAGTGTTCTTGAAATTGAAATTGAAATTGAAATTGAAATTGAAATTGAAATTGAAATTGAAATTGAAATTGAAATTGAAATTGAAATTGAATATTAAATTGAAATTGAAATTGAAATTGAAATTGAAATTGAAATTGAAATTGAAATTGAAATTGAAATTGAAATTGAAATTGAAATTGAAATTGAAATTGAAATTGAAATTGAAATTGAAATTGAAATTGAAATTGAAATTGAAATTGAAATTGAAATTGAAATTGAAATTGAAATTGAAATTGAAATTGAAATTGAAATTGAAATTGAAATTGAAATTGAAATTGAAATTGAAATTGAAATTGAAATTGAAATTGAAATTGAAATTGAAATTGAAATTGAAATTGAAATTGAAATTGAAATTGAAATTGAAATTGAAATTGAAATTGAAATTGAAATTGAAATTGAAATTGAAATTGAAATTGAAATTGAAATTGAAATTGAAATTGAAATTGAAATTGAAATTGAAATTGAAATTGAAATTGAAATTGAAATTGAAATTGAAATTGAAATTGAAATTTAAATTTAAATTTAAATTTAAATTGAAATTGAAATTGAAATTGTTTATTTAAAACATGAGAGCACATACTAGCATACACATACAGTGGTCTCCACACTAGGCTTAAAACCTGTATAGTGGTGACCGAAGGAAAGAAAATATCTCTTATGTTTAGCTTGGCCTCTCTGACCGTGAGGTTAATAATGGGACACATTTTAATAAGTTTATTGAGTAAGAAGGGCTGTAAAAAGGAAGAAAAACGTTGGGCAAACCTGGTTCTCGTGGCAGGGACAGGCAACCGAGTGACTCGTTTTGTGTGAGTGAGTAGTGATTTAGGTGATGACAGGAAGGATTTATACGCTGCGAGAACAGACTTCATGATGAACAATTGACGAACTGTCAGCACTTCACATTCCAAGAAGAGAGAATGAGTGGGGTAGCGGAAAGGTTTTCTGTGAAGAACCTTCAAAACAGCACGCTGTGCTCTCTCGAGTTGCAAGATATGTGACTTAGCTGAACCACCCCAACAAGAGATACAATATCCTATCACTGACTCACACAGTGTAGTATATACGAGATTATGAATTGTTTTGTCAGTTACATCACGTATCTGTTTCATAATATAAATAAGTTTCCTGGTGCGACTAGTTACGGCAGAAATGTGGGCGTTGAAGGTAAGGTTCTCGTCGAGAATTACACCTAGGTACCTAATGGACTCAACTCTCTTGATACTGCTGGTGCATGAACAATTGTGATAGTTGGCGGTTGAGGAACAGCTATGTAACTTGATAGAATCGACTTGTTTGGGTTCTGACGCTTTGGTTTTGTGAAAGCAAATAAATTTAGTCTTGTCAGAATTCAAGGACAGGAGATTATTCTTAAGCCATGCTCCTATCTCGCTCCTATCTCGCTATGCTCAGACTGTTCCAATACAAAGGTCACTTTGCGTTTGAAAGAGCTAAAACTAACACTACAGAGTAAGTACTAAGTTGAAGAGAAATAACAGAGCGCTTAGTCAATTCAAATCAAATTAAATATAGATATTTTTATTCAAGATAACACAGAAACTGTGACTTAATAAACGTTACAAGTGAAACTAGGTGTCCATTTCAAAGTCTAGATCGTTTTGGTGAAAAAATGGATAAAAAACCCCAAACTTTGTATTTTCCTAAATATGGTGCTTAATAAACAGAATTTACATTTTTTTAAGTAGCCATGACTGTGTCCCTCTGTTGGGCAAAAGCCTACTCTTTGGACTTCCTCTCCTTCATCATCATCATCAGCCATTTGACGCCCACTGCAGGACATAGGCCTCCTTCGTGGCTTTCAAAACCATGAGGGGTTTTGCCATAATCGCCACGCTTGGCAGGCGGGTTGGCGATCGCAGTATGCGGTTGGAATCTCAGGAAGACGCTGCTGCCCGTCTCCTGGTAATTGATTTCCTTAGTCGCCTTCTACAACATCCACGGAAGGTAATGGAGTGACGCTATTCTTAATAAGCGGCACAAGGATATTCCTCTCCTTATCTTTGGCCAACTTTTCCCACCCAGGTAAATATTTAGTCAGGTCGTCACACCATCATTTTCATATTCATTTATTCAGTTTAGGTTACAACATCGTCAAATTGTTTTTTTAGTATAAAACTAAGCAGATTCTTAGATTAAATTGCATAATAATATCATTACAATTCCATAAAAAACACATTGAAATCAGTAGTAATAAATTAATGTCAATTCTGTTGTTCGTCCAGATATTCATCAACAGAGAAATAGGCTATCTCACAGAGATATTTCTTCAATTTATTTAAGAATGTCCTATGCCCACGGGAATTTCATTACAGATACGCGGACCCATAACTTCCAGCGACTTGCCGGTCTTAGACAGCCGATGTGTGACAATCATAGAGTCATGCTGTCTTCGAGCCTTACACCTAGTAGTAGTCACCACTGGAGAAAAGCGTGCTAAATTGCACCGGACATATTTTGCTACCTCCAATATGTATATAGAAGGAACTGTCATCATCATCATCATTCGGCCACAAGAAGTCCACTGCTGGACATGGCCTATGTCCTCCATGGATTTCCAAAAAGACCGGTTGGGTCGGCCTGCATCCAGCGTCTTCCTACCAATTGGATGAGATCATCTGTCCATCTTGCGGCTGGTCGCTTGCCGATAATTATGTGGTCTCCATTCGAGAACTTTTTGGCCTCATCGGCCATCAGTTCTGCGTGCTATGTGCCCCACTATATACTGCCACTTCAACTTACTAATCCGCTGGGCTATGTCGACGACTTTCGTTCGTTTACGGATCTCATCATTTCAAAGGACCCGTGATCACACTTAACTCAATAAACAATTGTAAATGTTTACGTTTACGTTTACGTCTACATCTACGTTTACGTTTATGTTTATGTTTCGCTGGTTCATCATGAGGTGCCTTAATTGTTCTTCGAACCATTCTTTTTTGAAAGATGCAGGGTCGATCTATATGCAGCTAGTCCCCAAAGGTCTATCCTGTATAGACTGGAAGTAGCCGTAGTAAGCTATAAGCACATTCCCTCGATAAGGTAGGTGCTGCTCTGGCGATACAGTAGTAGGCTCTATTGAGCTCACAACATACTCCTTCTATGCGCTCTCGTCATTGCAAGCCAGTGTCGAAAATGATATAGCCTCAGAGTTTACATATCTATTATTCTAAAACCTAAAACTCATGCATTGAACTGGTGAAGAGAAATAACTACTGGGCATATTGGCGGATGTCATTGTATTACAATACATTAACAGAATCTAGAAGGAAGGAAGAGAGTGGAAGAAGGAAGTGGCTTACCATCGAGGAGGCCTATGTCTAGCAGCGAACGTGTAACGGACGAGACTGATTGATTGATTGATTGATTGAACAGAATCTAGGCCCAGAAGGACGGTCAGTAGGCAGACTAGCAGCCCGATGACCGGACATATCGTTGAATCGGTGGAAGGTCCGTGCATGCGGATGTCAAGGGACCATGAAAAATGGTATTTGGGGGAAAAGGCCCACCGCGAGCAGCGGTGAACTGATGATGAACAAAAAGTATGTGGATATTGTAATATGCCTATATCAGGCTGTCGAAGAGCTGGCCTGTAACCGGAGTGCGTGAATGATTCTGAGTCAACATGGGTTTTAAATATAATGATGATGGGATTATGTTAAATCGTGAATAGACTATTACCAATGTAAGTTTGTGAATCAAATGCACATCGTCATTCATGGGCATGTATCTGAACCCTTCTTTACTTACTCAGGAGTAAGTCAGGGCAGCAATCTGGGGCCCCTCGAATATAGCATAATGATTAATGATCTCCCCTTAGTTGTTCAGGACGCAGAATGCCTGTTATTTGCTGACGACCTCAAACTCTTGCTGCAAGTTCAAAATGACACCGACTATGAAACCCTACAGAAGGATATAGACCGAGTGGTCGAGTGGAGTCACAAAAAATAAACTGTACTTCAATGTATCGAAGTGTGCCATGATGACGTATAGTCGAGCCCGAGCTCGACGCGAGTACCCGTATGAGGTGAACGGCGCCGTGATGACTCGAGTTAGTAAGGTGCGAGATCTAGGAGTGCTCGTGAATACCGATTTGTCCTTTAGTGACCATATAATAAGTATATGCAAAAGTGCATTCAAGAAACTAGGCTTTATAATGCGACAAGCTCGGGGATTCCAGAACTATGAAGCCATTAAAGCTTTGTATAATGCTTTGCTTAGGAGTAAACTGGAGTCGGGGGAATCATTTGGAGTCCAAAATAAATTTATAAGATTTCTATATTTTAAACTATATTGAGTGTATCCATTCTATCCCCTTATGTACCCAACACTATTTGTAATTGGTATGGTCGGGTATAATCAACTCGAGGTTAGAAGAAACGTGGCTCTAGTGACATACTTTTTTAAATTGCTAAGAGGCTGGTAAGATAATCCTGAAGTGTTAGCACTGGTAGGATTGTGAGTGCCGGATAACTATCGGAGAAGCAGGACACACAAACTGTTTTATGAGCCGAGTGCTAAAACAGAAATGTTGAGAGAAGCCCCGGTCACTCGGGCTATCCGTATGCTCAACATTTTCGATAGCGAGTCACTTACACAATAGGGACGTATTCAAGTGTTCGCTTACACAATTCACTACAATAATGACAGAACTATTGAGTAGATAGATTAAATTATTATTATTATGAAATGTTATTTGGAATAATCTACAATGTGAAATATTAATTTATGTTAATTTTATTGGATTATTTATAATAATTTTAATGAACTTTATTATTTATTTAAATTTATTTCTTTTTAAAGTTAAAGGTCATTGGGCATAATCTGACCCGGTTTTCGAAATATTTGCTACAAAAATCAAATTATTGGTAAATTATTGAGGGCTAGCCTACATTTCATTTTGTGATGTTAAAAAAAAAAACCGCGGGGGTAGTCTGAAATACAACTATTGAAATTGAATTGAAATGTGTTTAAAAATATTACGTAGGTATCAATTAAGTATTGTAATCAATAAAAATAACATGAACGTTTGCGCCTTCCAATAATGCACGGCCAGCTTGCATTATCCGTTTCAGTCGCACGTTAAAGCCGCGCCATACACTCTTAAACAAGTTAAAACCGGTTTCGCCTGTGCTCGACGCCCGCGCTACCTTAGCTTTGTCGTCGCATTTCCCACAATTATCGTACGAAGATTTAATTCTTTTTACGCTGGGCAGCTATCACCTCAGGATAGCAAGATCATACGTCCATGAGCACATGCGACCAAATGGCCTATATATCATCGAACTCTACCGGCACCACGAATTGGTCAACAACAGATCATTGATACGCGGTAGAATTCAGTCCCGACACGTCAGGAGTAAGCAGTATTATACATACATATTGGTGAACCCTACAATAGAGGGCAGAGAGAGCATAGAAGACTATTACTGTTCTTGTATCCACGGCCGCCGAACTATCGGATGCTGCGCGCATATTGCCAGCATGGTGTATTTTTTATCTTGGGCCAGACACCAAGAACAAATAGATGCGCCAGCCATGTTCTTGGACAACACTATTGTGCCTGTTGACATAGATTATGTTGAATAAAAACTGTTTGATTTAAACACACATTTGTTTGATTTAAAATGCATCAGATTATTCCTATCGTAATAGTTCATTACCTATCAATTCAATGCAAATAGTCGAAAATGTCTTATCATTACCGTATATGACTTACATTTATTTTTTTCAATTTTTGGGCAGATTCCCATACTCTACATTGATGCGACATATATATTCGTAAACTAGGGACGTTTATCTAAACATCCATACCAATTTTGTCTCTGTAGGCCGTGGGTATAGTTTTCATAGTAAGTTGCCCAGTGACCTTTAGAGTAACAGTGTTGACTAGTTAACATTTATGACATTATTTTGATTTTATCGTATAATTGACTATGTTAATTGATTCCGATTTTAATTTTGCATTTTTTATAAGTGACGTTTAACTCTATATTAATAACATTAGACATTAATGCTGATTGATTTGGGTTCGCCTTTAATGACAGTGTATGCGATGATAATAATAAATAATAATAAAGGCACACATGTACGTTGAAATCACAATGAGAAGATATTTCCGTAATTGAATGTGTTCTCGTGCCTCATGTTATAACGTCCTATATTTACCCTGCGCCGTTGTTTAATTAATTTGTAACAAGCGAGAGTGCAGAGAGAGCACAAAGGCTTTATTCGTAACAAAATCAGCTCTTCACACTTATCGGTCTTGTAACTTTTGTAAAAGCTAGCTTTCAGTCAAAAGGTAAAAAAAATCTTAACAGCTCTATCTAATCCAAACTTAGTTACGACCACCGAGTTCAACGTGATCTCTACCACTGATTCCTGTACTACTAATTTATTATTAATTAATACTGTATTAGACTACTGCGCTGACCCGCTAACTGTCTTGCTCTTAAAGTTACCTGCTTGTTCCTTTATTTTTATGTTAATTATTACTCCCTATCCGTATTTTACTTAGTGTGTGTAATTAAACAATTGACATCCTTGTTACCTAGTTACTCTAGGTCTAGATTATAATTATTCAGTGAAAAATATTTATGGGTTCAGGTTAAGTATTGTTCTTAGAGTTATTTTTATATAAACAGTAGCCTGTTTCCTGTTTTCTTTTTCAAGTAAATAAAGTAAAATAAACGCTACTAATCGTGTTTTTATAAATAAGACCGTAAGAGAACCAGCCGCCCTTGGACACATTCCACTCCACCACGCTGTGATTTTGAAGGTGTCACATAGTAAATTAGTTGTTGATTTTGACAAATTGTTGGATAGATACACTTTACACTTTTTATAGGAACTAAGGGTTTTGTAACATAGTCAACCTCTGTGGTCGCGTACGGCACCAACCTTTGCATTCCCTTGCGGATAGCATGCATGAGTAACAGCAAAATGAATGTCCCTTTAAATAATTCAAATTCAATTCAGCGAGAGGTGCAAACCTTTTGCAGCAATGAGAATGTAACTTTAATTTTGTTGTTTCTCTTTGCTGAGTAAAGGTTTAAGCAGCAATTGGTTTACATTTCTGTAAAGTTTCGTTTACAGTCTCTGCTTTTGAACGAGTTCTAATAAACGAAAGTTCACAATAGCTGTTTATGAAATTTTAAAGAGATAAATTACAGTAACTACGCGCTACTACGGTATTGAAGTTTCACATTCCTGTTCTCCATGAAGCTTAAAAATTACTATAAGTTTTTGTTGGGAAGAAATATTCGAAAAACGATACTTCTTTTTTAACACAAAACGTCGACTTCAAGGAAACGCGCACTGAAAAATAGTTATTTACTTTGGATGTCCCTAACAGGTCTTCACCAAATTTATATGGGACCGCCTTGGAGTTACCCCTTTCCCTTTTCTAGAAAAAAAAAAGATTAATGACGTAGTTAAAAATTATTGCTGAACACATATTATAAAAAGAACGGAGGAATTGATAGCCACCTACTTTTTTAAATGGGTTAAATTAGCTCCTAAGCCATTCCTCTAAGATACTCCTAAATTGCAGTTTAAATAGTCTTTTTAAAAGGGAAAGACGAAAAGTCAAAGACGAAATTAAACTTGATTTGAGAAGTGTTTTAAGTAATCTTGTTTTTTTTAAATTAGACTGTATATCTTCGTCATGTATTTCTGTGAGTTTCCTGCACGTTTCGCCATTCTTTTCCCGCAGCAAAGTCTACTTTTTCATTGTGCTTTCAAAGAAAACACAATAAACGGCCGCGTCCCGTTTTTTTAATAGATAACTAGATCGATATTTTGACCAATGAATGCTCTTTTACGAGTGAACGAAAAAACTGGGCGAAAATAAACGCAATGCCAGTCACGAGGCGACCGGAAAACGGTCAAGATTGAAGCTTTTTTCTTGAACTTCAAAATTATCTATTGTTGTCTCAGTACATACCTATATGTTTTCTTGTTTGTTCAATAATAGTACATTACGATACTAGTGCGAAAAGTAGGAAATTCGCAACGAGTGGCGATAAATTAAAACACGACCGAAGGGAGTGTTTTATATCGACACGAGTTACGAATTACATATTCGCACGTGTATCGTACAACGTTTTATAGTACATATGGCCCTTTGAAGTTTCGACATAGGCACGTAAAGTGCTCATTATCGCACTAGTGCGGTAATGTAGCACCATATGTACTATAAAGAATATTACGTTTTTTCTTCAAATGATATGGTCTCTGTAACTGTTTTCTGGTGTGTAAAATAAACAATATTATTTTTTTTTTCCTTAACATGGTCTATATTTTGTCTGTAATCGTTTTCTGGTGTGTACAATAAACAATATTAATTTTTTTTCATTAAAATTATCTATACTGTCTCTGAAATTGTTTTCTGGTGTGTAAGTAAAGAATTTCTTATCTTATATTTTGAAATGTACACTTATTAAGCTGCAGTTTCTGTGTTACTTTGAATAAAAAACAGTTCAGCCACATTTTGTCATCTTCTACGAATATGTGATTTGAAAATTCTTTAGGTATTACAGAAGAAATTAATCTACGCAAATGATGATAATGATGATGAAATAGAGGAAGGGGTAATGCCATAAAATATTTTTTAAAGTTATTAGAAATTACCATTATAATACATACACTTATAATAAAAACTTATAAAGTTTGTGGAATCAATTTTTATTTTATCACCATATTATCAGCCTGACACAGCTCAATTTTTATTTAAGACTTTAGACATGGGTGTTACACTGTTTACTTATATTATTATACATATAAATACTTGATTGATCTACAAAATGCTGCAAATCTGATAATTTTTTGCGTAACAGTGATAGACAGATCTAGTCTAGTTACTAGGATGTCGTCTCGAACCCGATCGCGTAACTAAACTACACAAAGTTCACTAAATAAGTTCACTAATGGGATACCATTAAACGTATAAAGCTGACTTTTCTTATATCGCCTGAAGGTTTTATTCGATAGGGTTACATTAAATGAACACAGTGAAGGAGGAACATTTTATTCCTTTCAGTCTTGTGACCAGCGCTATTCTTTTTGTGATTTATGTGACAAATCGGAAATACTTGAATTGTTATTAAATATACTCATGGTGTCATGAAGAAACAGGCAGTTGTTGTATGTTTTAAGTTCCAAAAAGATTCGTTTACAATCTGAAAATTTAGCAAAATTGTAACAAAGTGACGTAAAAAAATGACGTAAGAAAATGACGTAAAATATATTCTTTATATTTCTTAGTTAAGTAATTGTTAACAACTCCTTTTGAAACTGGTGACATAAATAATAAATGCCTCTTTTTTCTATCGTACAAAAAGTTCACTTCTTATAATACTGTAACCTGCGATTTGTTTGCCTTGTAGTTAAAGCAGCTGCACCGATTTTTTTCCCACAGTTCTGCAAAAGCAGATTTAATATATCATAAAGCCTTCGATATATTTGTTAAACATATTCAGGATAAGATAAACTCTCAAACGATACTGGCATATAAGTAGTAAGAGCAAGCCAACATAGGAAAATCCTACCATAGTTTGTCAATATTTAATTATTATTCGGGATTCACTTACATGTAACTTTACCAAACGAGCACACCTTATGAGTAACATAAGAATTTACCATAATAAGGTTTCTTTTTCTAAATTTGTGTTGTGTACCTTCTGGTAACTTTTGCAAAAGTTACCTGAAGGCCCCGGCTTCCGCCCCGCGGGATCCTGGCCTACACGCGGCTCGTGGCAAGTGGCATCGCTGTAAACCGCGTGTTTATTGTTCCCGCGCCCGACGCGTTTACGAGTCGGTTCTTGTTGTGCGCACGCGCGCTTTGATTTTATTTCGGGATTTATTGTGCCGGCGGCGGTGTGTCTTGACGCGGGTGGTGATGGGCGGCGATTGGTGAACGCCTTGGGGGGTGGAGATGGTGATCAACTGTTTTGTCGATATCATGATATACAGCGAGACTTTGAAATCTTTAGCAATATTTTGAGGGAATGTTCCTGAGGCGATTGGTGAACGCATTAGGTGACGATGGCTCGGGATATTTTTGCCTAATATATTTGATAGCATAAAACCAATTCCGAAACGTCCCTGGTAGACTTCCTTGTAGATACTTCGACCAAAATAGGGGATTAGCAAAGGGCAAGATAAAAAGTATCTGAAACCGGCGTGCGTGCATGCAACGACTAATTAATGTTGATGAAGCCAAATAGTTACGGCGGTAACAGTTTTCAGGTTTTGCGTTATTTCAATTTCTCGTTGCATAAGGTATACCTTAGAGTACGGCTTCCCAAACTTGTTTTGACTCTGGCGCCCTTGGGAGTTTCCCATTTCTTTACATAGCCTATATTATACGTCTCACTGTAGGGCACAGGCGTTCTCTCATGGAGAGAGTATGGGCTTAATCACCACGCGTGCCCACCGCGGATTGGCGATTTCAAGCGCTGAGGTATATGAATATCTCAGATACTCAGGTTTCCTCACGATGTTTTCGTTCACCGTTAGAAAGTGGTATTGCTACTATAACTTCACAACCTGGGAATCGAAGCTGGTTCTCTCGCTTCCGAGTCCAATGTTCTACCCGCTAGGCTACCACTGCTGTCTCATTTCTTTGCGACGCCCTAACCTTTTTATTCTTTCTTTTATATTTTTTAGGGTTCCGTATCTCGAAATTGGTGACGTTAGTGAACCAGTTCCAACCTTAATGGCAACTCCTAGATAGCTGATATAACCTGTCAGACGCCTGGCACAATTTTCAAGTTAATTTTACCACCCCGTACAGTATGTTCGACATCAGTCAAACGCCGTATTGACGTCATAAGCGTAACTGTCACAGTTACAGTGCACCAGTTAAATATAACTCAGACCAGTCTGCCTATTAATACTGGGGTTATTTACAAACATGCGCATGAGTCGATTTGCCAACAGTTCAAGCTGAGCAAAGATCGCGATTAAACGAGGTGTGGTAAAGTGCTGGATAAGATTAGAATAGCATAAGCAGCATATACAGGGTTATTTTTTAAAATCAAACGCCCAGATTATAGCTTTTATCTTACAGCGACTTCTGTCCTATGAGTTTTGTCTTCGATTTTTTTTTTGTTTTTTCATGCAGCCTATGTACGCCCTGCTGCAGGGCACAGGCATTTTCTCAAGCTATCAGCTTAACGCGTGCCTACCGCTAATTGGCAATTTCAAGCGCTGAGGTATGTGTTGCCGACCGATCAACCAACCTTTTTTATGTTTTTACTTCTTTTATACTTTTTCTATATGTCTAATATTATAAAATTGAAATGTGACTATGTCAAGGAAAAATAGAGAAAAAAGACGAATTAAAGATTCCTAAAAGTTACTCTCGCGTTTTCTTCAATTTTTACGTGCATGCGTTTCAGTATGTGAAGACCTCAGACGTTGAATTTTCCTCACAATGTGTTCCTTCAAGAGTGGCGGTGGTAATTTTTGAAATATAAGGGTTTACATAATGTTATTAACTTCATGCTCTACCAATATTGTACCCTTCAGAAAATCATTGCGCTTCACAGAAGAATATCCATTCTTCTTAACAAATGTAGTTTTAGGCATTATTATAAGCATTATCGACTGCCTCGTTGGACTAGCCATTACCTAGTACCAAGATAGAGGCGGTGGGTTTGATTCTGAGAAAAATTGTAAATATTCATATCATTTTTTTTTATAGAATATTTAAGAAAAATCATTCAAAAGTCGTAGAACTAAAGTTGTTGTAGGTAAATGACGAACTCGTGTTACAGGAATTGCACATTATAAAAGTAACCCTATACAGTCGGTAGAACATTAACCTTTACATACGTCTACTTTTGTTTCAACGTAAGGAATTTACATTCTGTTTGTTGAATGTCGTCAATGTACGTACAATGTTAGCCGCAGCGTTCGGGTCGATTTGTAGCGTAGGAAACGGCCTCGAAAAAATCTCAACTCTGACCATCTTATCTCAAATAATCTTAAACATAACGCATCAGTTGCTACCTACATGATCAAGATTCCGTGTTTGCCATCAATCACTTTAAACACCAAACTTTAGTTACTTTTGTTACAAAAGCGGCCAGACATACGACCAGCACCCGTTGACTTCGTTAACCCGTTGATAACTTTCACACAACACAGTCACTAGTCCTGGTCCCAAAATAGGATACCCTATGCTATGATAACCAGGTCAGAACATCACAAACATGGAAATACACCCAGACTGAGGCCATTTGTAAATGGACGGTGGCCCCAATGGGAATCGACCCTAGTGGGTTCCGGTATGGTAATCAGACGTGATACCGCTTGGCCAACGAGGCAGTCCCGTGAAGTCGAAGTGTTTATTCAGTGGGTAGTGGCCCGTCTGCAATATACATCTGCCATGTAAAGGCCATCGTTGATTATAGGCTTTCAAGGCGATGATATGCAGAGAGTTACGCCAACGATTGTAGTCTAACTTCGCTCCACAGTTATGATTGTGAACAAAGCTTTCGAATGCGAAGCCTGAAATGGAACAGGCGGCGTGACCTGAAACGGCATTGTGCCGAATGTGCCGCATCACGAACACAAGGGTGACTATGCGATGTGGTTGTGAAGGAAAACGATGTTATGAATTCACAACATAAACTTACGCTACAGATACAGACCTCAGAGGGCTAGGCAGAAATATGCCGGAGAAGTAGGCAGAAACCAGGCTCTGCCACTTGCCACGATCCTGACGTCTTTCGAAGAACTCTTTCGTTTCATCAACATTCAAGCCATTTTTGTCATTTTTTTGTTACACATACATATGCACATAAACTCAGGCCTGTATCCCAGAGGGGTAAGCAGAGACCAGGGACTGCCACTTGCCACGATCCTGACGGATCACTTTCGCTTCCTCAACATTCATTAGTCGTTGCATGCACACACGGACACGTTTTTTTTTGTTATGAAATAACAGATCTGAAATTTATTTCAAAATCTTCGTGCGTGCACGCAGCGACTAATGAAAGTTGACGAAGAGAAAGTGGCAAATTCTGGTTTCTGCCTACCCCTCCGGGTTACTGGCGTAGGTTTATGTTAAGTATGCATTTCAAAGTAAAGAATTTACATTCTGTTTGTTCAATGTTAGGGTCGATATGTAATGGAGAAAAAGCAACAAATGTATGTATGCGCATGTGTGTGTGTGTGTGTGTGTGTGTGTGTGTGTGTGTGTATGTGTGTGTGTGTGTGTGTGTGTGTGACAGTGTGACATGACATTTGCATGGATACTACTATCTAAAAGAAAAAAAGATCACTTTCGTTTTGGAGTTTCGAAATCACGATACTACTGAAGTTTTTATTATTTACATCACCTATAAGTGAACTATAATAAAACTCGCACTTACCGTTTTCAAACAAATACACTTGAAATCACAAAAAACGTCTTCTGCGCAAACAAACTTTCTCCTCAAATTTCAACTACTATATTTTGACCCATTTGGTCGCCCTAGGTGTTGAGAATCGGTGTAATGGCATATTTGTTCTTGAAACCAACCTTTGCCACCATTTGATTTAGCTGTCACGTAATGCTCCATAGAGTAACAATAGCGCCATCAAGGAAAAAAAAGCGTTACCGCCAAAAACGGCCATTTTTGACATAAATGCTATCTAGCCGAGATTCGTGATCCTAGTTTCTCGTTTGTGGGTCCTAAAAATTACTATTAACATAATTGAGAGATTTATTGACACTTTTTGCAAAATGGACCTGAAAAAAGGTATGTTTTATTTTACTCGGTGATGCTGATGATGTTACTCTATGAAGCCCCTCAACACTCCTTTCGAGCTCAGTTTTAAGCGCTGAGGTATGAACACCGCCGACAGACTATTTACCAAGCCATTATTCCATTATTTCAGGCTAGTAACTACAATTAATTCAATACAAGCCATCAGAAATTTCCATTCCAATCTCCACATTATCCGTATATTCGTACTGCGACTTTTATTTTTATTTTTAAGTAGCCTATTACTTCCCGCTGCAGGGCACAAGCCTTCTCTCAGATGACGCATGCCCACCGCAGATTGGCAAATTCAAGCGCTGGGGTTTGGAACACCCCAGACGCTCACGTTTCCTTACGATGTTTTTCATCAACGTTTTTAAGTGGTGTTGCAACTTAATCGTCGCAAATGTACGTAACTTATAAAATTAAGTCATTGGTATATGCCGGGATTCGAACCCACGACCTCCTGAATATGAGGCCGGTGTTCTACCGCTACGCTGCCACCGCAGTTATTTTTTATTTTTTCCTATTATTTCCGACATAATGTTTCATTTAATTGTGGCACAATGTGAAACGCAAAAACACAATAAAATAAACATTCGGTTAGTTGGGTCCGCACGTTTGCCTAGTTGTTTGCTTATACCGCTAGATGGCGCGGTCCCACTCGGAGCAAACACAGGTCGACCCGCAAGGTATTTCCACAAGCCCAACTTTGTGCCCGCCTAAAATTCAAAAAGAGAACGGGGAATTGTTGTTACAAGCCGGAATTATTCGCTTGTGTTGTTCTTGTATTAGTAATGTGTATTTTACGGTCGAGCTACACTTGGACGAGATGATCTACAACAAAGATTTGCCAAATCCCCGAAGTATGGCCCCGCGTTTAGATGGAGATTGAATGAAGAGCTAATAATAATCATCATGATCATCGTCATCAGCCCACCTCTGCCCACTGCTGGACATAGGCCTTTTCCCTATCATGCCACCGTTCGTGGTCTCTCCCATTCGCATCTACGGGCTCCCTGCCAACCTGACTACCTCGTCCGACCATCCGGCCGGTCTACCCACTGACCACTGCCCGTTACTGCCCTGGTCCACCTGCCCTCTTCCAGCCTTGCCAGCTGTCCAACCTATGGCCACTTTAGACTCGAGATTCTTATGATAATAATTTCTTCCAGCGAACCTTGGAGTGTTGGAGAAGCAGTAAAAAAAGTTTATATATACGTGTACTAAATAAAGTACATAAACTAAACTTTTACTTTACAGTATCAATAATTTGAACTTTTTTCAAATTATAAACTAACTAGCTGACTCGGCAAACGTTATTTTGCCATGTTAATTAGCCTACAACCTATTCTAAGATCTACCAAATATACACAAAACAGTTCATAAAAATCGGTGAAGCCGTTTCGGAGGAGTTCGATAAGAAACACTGTTACACGCAATTTTGATATATTACATTACCAATTAAATTAAATAACTTTCATATTTTTATTTTTAGGTTAGATTAAAATGCTTATTCTCTGAAGATAAAATGTATCAAGCCAAAGCAAAAGTCCACTCTATCTCTCTTTCTCTCAATATCTGTCTCACTCAAGAATACAAATACAAAAAACATTACCTGAAAACAGCAACAACAAAGTACCATCTGACAGACTGTATTCGACGTACATTCACACACAATTCATAGCGGTTTATTCAGATAATTGCCATCAATCAAATATTCTCTCTGTATGTCAGCACTCCACCGCAATAATGAATTCACGATAACCTACCCCGGACTACAAAACACAATAACCTCATTCAAACCGTGTTCGTCCCGCGCAAAGCCTGCTTCCGAATCACTGAATGAGTCTGGATGAATAAATGATGCGTTACGCGTACTCCGTACGGCTTGTTAGCGGCTTCTATCGGGGCAATGTATAAATTTTAATTCGTGCTTCTGATTGGCTGACGGCGCGGGGTCACGCCCCCTTTATGACGTCACAGATTAATGTCGATATCATGAAAATTCAGAGCTTTGTTACGTTAGATTTAGAGCGCGCAATAATATCCCCATATACATTAAAAAACGAAGCGACAGACGCCCATTGGCTCGCTGGACCGACGATCTGAGGCAGATAGCTGGCTGCGGCTGGATAAGAATGGCCGGGGATAGAAGGAAATGGCGTGCCCTTGGGAAGGCCTATCTTATATCCAGCAATAGATGGGTACAGGCTGATTAATTAAAAGTTTAATATTGGGGGTTAAAGCGGCATGGTTTAACGTTACCTTACCCACAATATTGACTCACTGCGTCAAATCAATAAAATAAAAAAATACGAAAAATGGGTGCCTCATAATCACTCGAATTTTCGCAGTATCCATCTTTCTTGTCTAAATTGAATAACAAAAACAATTGAAAGTCGATATTCAAATGTTTCACATTTTTTAAAAAAGAACATCATAGAAACCATTTGAAAAAAGTTTCATTCGAAAACCTCAAACCATGAAGATTCTATGTCAATTCAAAGAACCTATTGCAATAAAACGGCAATTTCATACTTTAACCCCTATTACATAGAAAACACACGATTCCATGTACTAAAGTTACCCACCTGCAGCATTTAAATGCCTTAACAGCTGCAATTTTTCCCGTGAAATCTAAGTTTTTCACACACAAACAGTATTTCGTATTGAGTGTCTTTGAATGCCTCGTTGGCTAGCGGTATCACGTCTGATTGCCATGCCGGAGGTCGCTGGTTCCCAGTCATTCCCACTGGGACCACCGTATATTTGTACAAATGACCTCGGTCTGGGTGTATTTCCATATTTGTGATGTCCTTGCCTGGTTACAATAGCAGAGGGTATTCTAATTTGCGACCAGGGTAAGTGGTTGTGTTGTATGGAATTTATTATTATTAGTGTTTGTTATATATCATAATAATTATAATGCTGCTGACTCAAAATCAGGCTCAGAAATCAGAAATCAGAAATCAATAATTTATTTCCACGTAAAGAATTTACATTCTGTTTGCTGAATGTCAATGTACTATGTTACTATGTTAGTCGCTGCCTTCGGGCCGTATTTGTAGTGGAGAAAAAGGCAGCGGAAAAAAAACTCCACTCTCACCATCTTTTCTCAAATCATCTTAAACTTATACATCAAAGCCTATATGATATGATTCCGTGATAGCCACCAATAACTTTAAAAGCCAAAATAACACTTCTTACAAAAGAAAGTAGGAAAAACATTAATGCTGCGGCCAGACACACGAACAGCACCCGTTCACGAGCATAACGCAGGGGTCAGCCATCACCAGTCTCAACCATTTTAGAGGGAGATAGGTGACCCGGCCACCACGCCACCATTCGAATGACCTTTAGCAAACCTGCAGATTGAGTTCTTGTCAGCTGTAAAATGTGTGCTATAGTTATTAATGTGCAATCACGTCGTCAGTACACGTTTTTAAAACAAAATAAATTATAATATTAATAATTAAATAACAATGAAATCGCAGTGGAATTGGCTTACTACCAAGGGCTTATATCGTTCATATACTCGTCTATTCTATAATAGGCTTTTTTACATAGTGATTTTTTAATGAATGTTTTAAATTTATTTTGAGACAAGGATAGAACATGTTCTGGAATTCTGTTGTAAAAACAAACGCAATAGCCTACGAACGATGTATTTACCTTGGCTAAACGAAATTTAGAATAAGCAAGCTTATTTCTATTTCTAGTGTTTACGTTATGGACGTCCCTATTTAATTTGAACATTCTTATATTTTTACGGGCATACATTATATTATCGAATATATATTGGCAAGCCAGTGTAAGAATTCCTATTTCTTTGAAACGCTCCCTTAGCGATTCCCTACTGCTTAAGTTGTAAATTGCTCTTACTGCTCTTTTTTGCAAAATAAATATTGTTTCTATATCTGCTGCCCGTCCCCATAATAACAGCCCATATGATATGATACTGTGAAAATAACTAAAATAAACCAGCCTCGCAGTCGATATGTCTGTAAGTTGCCTACGAATACGATACGATGCTCAATACGAATACCATCTTATCCTTGATACAGCTTGATACAGTTGTAAAAGGTGGTCCACAAAAATTACTTTTACTCAAATGGATGCTCTTCAAGATTAGATTGATCACATCTGAGACAGTGCGAGCATTATTGAAATAAAAGATGGTATTCTCTTGAGAGATGTCACTAGATTTCTTTGGACTGTCAGATCCAATTCTTCTAATAAGAGAATTATAGTATTATGTTCATAAAACACTATTTGTTACATGATCTTTCCCTTCACCCACTACTATTTAAACAGCACTTAAGGAGTGTTTTACGGAATTGTGTTTTTATAAATAACACCGTAGGTTTTCATAATTATTGCCTAAACCAACTCTTCAACGTCATTTAAATTGAATTTTGTATGAAACGGTTCGAAAATCCAACACACAACACTGCACTCCAGAACCAAAATTGACGATGTTGGTGCTGCAACCACTAAGCTGAAGTGATATTGGGCGGGCCACGTTAGCCGTATAGGCTTAGACAGGTGGCAGAAATTGCCACTGACTGGGTTCCACGCGAGGGATATCGCAAACATGGCCGACCCAAGTGGAGGCGGGAAGATCTCACGACCGTTCTACCGGGTTGGCAGGAGTTGGGCATAGACAGGAAGAAGTGGAGAGCTAAAGGGCGGCCTCCCCAGCAATGGGACACAATCGGGGCTGTATAAAAAAAAGGTTTTGTTAAAGATACGTACGTTTTGTTTATTAATACTGATTTCGAGGGTAGTTGTACTGTGTGGCAGCTGGGGTGGTCGACATCTGAGGGCATCCCGTCACATTTCCTGATGATTATGTGCAGTTAAACCTAAAAACTACTTTTGTAAAGAAAAACCAACTTCACGAAAAACACTCACTAAAAACAAGAGTTCGATGACTTTTTCTGGAATTTCATCAACAGAATACGTTTGTCTAACAAAAAAACCTGTAGTGGAATCAGAAAATATCCGGAGGAATTGTAAACCTACCTTTCCTTTTTACCTTTTTTGTAGTCGGTAAAAAATTAAAGTTTTGTGTGCCACGCTTCTGACCCATACTGCAGCGCAAGTGTCGCAAGAGAAAAAACTCAAATATACTTTTTATCATAATACTCGTCTAACGAAGTCCCAGGTACAGCTGGTTTATGCGGTTTAATTGTGATTTAAATGGAGTTTCGAGAAGCATTTAAAGTGTCACTCTAACAGTAGTGCACCGTGTCCACCATCGCGTCGTAACGGTTTAAGTGTCACTTTACGACCACGTTTACGAGACTGCCAGATGCTATAAATCCGAAGCCTTACACATTGTTGGCTGTGTCTTCCTTCAACTATAGAACTTTGTCCAGAAGGGGCGAATTCGCCGCGGATCGCCCCGCGCGATTTTCATACGGCCGTTTTTAAGAATAGGAATTATTTATTTATTTATAAGAAATAGGCATTCATGATAAGGTTCACCATCAGCCATTTGACGCCCACTGCAGGTCATAGGCCTCTCTCATGGTTTTCCAAGCTTCCCGGTGTTGTGCCGCCCGCATCCAGCGACCCCCCGCCACCGTAACCAGGTCGTCAGACCATCTGGTGGGGAGCCTTCCCACACTGCGTCGTCAGGTACTTAGTCTTTTCTTCTCCTAATTTAGCTACCTAAATGAGGAAAAGAAAAGAAGAAGAAAATGCATTTATTTGATGACACAATACTCAAAACGTAACCATAAAATCACACAACAAAATGCAACAGTTAGACCCTAGACCATTCGGGCAGTACCCCTCTCCCCCCACCCCAGATACGTCAATGGTTAATGCTGTGTTATACAATAGATACTGCAACAGAAACGTGAAAATGGGGACGAGTCTGCTACAAAATGATGTAAGCCCGGCCATGGCTGTTTTACATGTCATTACCTCACCAGAGTTTGCCCTGATCCTGACAGCCCTCTTTCGTTCTATCAACATTCGTTAGTCGTTTCATGCACGCACACTAGTTTTGAGTATATTTTTTATCTTGCCCTTTGCTAATACATCCCCTATTTGGTCGAAGTATGCCGCCTAGGACGTTCCCTATTCAACAACATCCTCTTTCAGTCCACAGCGTTCTCTCATCAAATTATTGCGTATCCCCTCATTCATGGTGTTAGTAACACCACACATACTTCTCAAGGACCTCATATCGATTGCATTAATCAGACTTTCCCATTGAACCTGGTCGCCATGGCGTTCGTAACGCAGTGGTAGAACGCCGGCCTCACATTCAGGAGGTCGTGGATTCATTTCCCAGCATGTACCAATGACTTTGTTGTCCAATTTACGTACCCTCACTAATTGTGAAGGAAAACATCGTGAGGAAACCCTAGTGTCTGAGGTATTTACATACCTCAGCGCCCGCTGCGTACAATGGCCCAACTATGAGGCAGTGCGTGAAAATAACAGGTCTAAACAGAACTTACCTAGTCGCCATACGTCCTATTTTTTTCAAAATTAATGTCTGATAAAAATAAAGTCAGTTTCGCTTATTATAATTTCAAATGAGATTGCGGGATGATATCCGGGGAAACTTCGGTCGTTTTGTTCCATGCCGCCCGCATCTGGCAAGTTAGGGTCATAACGGGAGGGTAACAAACTTTACTGCGATACTTATACAGTGAAGTTGTGCAGATAGGAACAGTGATAACGAAAAAGGAAATTGTCTCTGCAGCATTCGGATTTGAGGACTGGTTTGTCTTCAACTGTACTGACGATGTGATTGCATAATAATAACTATATCACACATTTTATAGCAGACAAGAACTCAATCTGTAGGTTTGCTAAAGAGGAAGATAGGTGGCCGGGTCACCTATCTCCTTCTAAAATGGTTCAGACTGGTGATGGCTGGACCCATGCGTTATGCTCGTGAACTACTTTTTTTCTTCCTACTTTTGTAAGAAGTGTTATTTTGGCTTCTAAAGTTATTGGTGACAATCACGGATTCATATCATACGGCTTTGATGTATTAGGTTTAAGATGATTTGAGAAAAGATGGTCAGAGTAGAGTTTTTTTTCCCGCTACCTTTTGCACCACCACAAACATGGCCCGAAGGCAGCGGCTAACATAGTAACATAGTAAGTACATTGACATTCAGCAAACAGATTTCCGCGTGGCGCCGGATTAAGAATAGCGTCACTCCATTTCCTTCCGTGGATGTCGTAGGAGGCGACTAAGGAAATAAATTACTAGGAGACGGGCAGCAGCGTCTTCCTGAGATTCCAAGCGCTTACTGCGATCGCCAACCCGCCTGCCAAGCGTGGCGATAATGGCAAAACTCTTCATGGTTAAAAACTATGATGGAGGCCTATGTCCTGCAAAGGGCGTCGAATGGCTGATGATGATGATGAAACAGATTTCATTTATACAGGGTTACCGCTAATATGTACAGTGGCCTGATTATGCGCACGAAATCCTGAGTGGTTCCAATCGTCTAACTGTCAAACTCCATACTAATTTGACAGTAAGACGAATGGAATCGTTCAGAATTTGATGCGCATAATATAGGGAACCGCCGGGCCGCCCTCGTACTACCTGGAGGCGTTCCGTTGAGAAAGAGGCTGCTTCAACGGGACTCAATTGGAACGAGTTAGAAGTTGCCGCACAGGACCGCGAGAAATGGAGATCCCTTCTACGAGCCCTATGTCCCTGATAAGGGATAAGAGGGAATCATCATCATCATCAATATAGGGAACCAGATGGTCTGGCGACCTGGTTACGGTGGCGGGGAGTCGCTGGATGCGGGCGGCACAACACCGGGACGCTCGGAAAACCATGATGACGTATGTCCTACCGTGGGCGACAAATGGCTGATGATGATGATGAATATGGGGCAGCTTTTTATTCTTCTTAGTTTGTGTTTTTCTTCTTAAGGTTGCTCTTATTAACTATCAAACCTGTTGCTATCTGGTCCTGCATATTTTTCTTGGAATTTTATAGAAAAGGCCAATAGCACAGACGGTAAAAGTAAAATGTAACAAACTAAGATAAAGATTGAGAAGGGCAATAGGTACAGCGCTACCACGGTGATCCGGATACCACATGTGTCTAACTATTTATTGGTTTTATTGATTTTATGGCCTTGTAAAAAAATACTGCGTGACAACGATTCGGAATATTTTTTTTCAACCATAGACACAGAACAAGGTTTTTTTAAATCGGTAGCTTAACCCTAATTTGGTGGGCGACAACCACAGTAGACTGTAATAGTTTAAGGATTAGGTCATTAAAGAAAGCTAAACAACATGTTCAAATTCTGACCTTAGCCTAATTTGTTCTCATGTCGTAGCCTAGAAAACCTTTTTTTAATGGACGTAAACTAGCCAGAAAGAAATAACCTGGGTTGTGCACAGACTTGTGTCATTACTTTTACCAATGAGTAAAAGCTAGTACCCAGTTTAGTTTGGCTGATTATATAGTATATAGTAGCCTGTACTCGTCCGCTGCTGGACATAGGCCTTCCGCAAGGCACGCTCCTTCCTTCTATCCTCAGCCATCCTCATCCGCGCACACAGGTTGTAACACAAGTATACTCATTTTATTACTATCACTGAAAAATCTACATGCGAAAGAGGCAGCATGACCGACGTGAAAGCAGCCTTAAAAAATGTCATCTCGTGTAGAGAAATCGTAAGCTAGATGCTACGCACCTAGCGTAGCATTGCTACGAGATGTCGTAGCAAGGTCTACGGCCTACGGCGTAGTACTCTCTGGACCACTCACCATTCCTAATTTAGCTCAATAACTTTACTTTAAGAACGTTCTAAGGTCCGAGTGACGCAGATATATAATTGTTGGCGGCTAAATGAGGATAACTTAGGACAGAAGTACAAAAGACTAAAGGCCGGTTTCTGAATTAAGAATTTCACTAAGTAAATACTTAAGTAACGTTCTGTCACGATCCTTTCTGAGAAATTCGAAGAGACAGCAATAAAGTTAACTATTTACTCAGCGAAGTTCTCAATTCAGAAACTGGCCCTAAGTTTAGAGTGTTTTTGTCCACTTTTTCTCCAAAATAATCTAGATTTTGAAATGGACACCTAGTTTAACTTCATTGAGTTGCAGTACAGTAGAAGTGTAGCTTATGACATAAACGGTGGTAGCAGGGCGGAAAAACGCGAGTTTCTCCTTCGGGAGGTCGTGGGTTTGGATCCCGGCATGTAGCGACTTTTTTTCCTAAGTTACGCACATTTGTGGAGTTGTAGTAGCAATACCACGCGCTAACCGTGAAGGAAAACATCGTGAGGAAACCTGAGTGTCTGGGCTGTTCACACACCTCAGCGCTTGAAATTGCCAATTGGCGGTGGGCACGCGTGGTGATTAAGCCCATACTCTCTATCTGAGAGAATACCTGTGCCCTGCAGTGGGAAGTATATAGAATACATCAAAATAAAAATTAAAGTCGCAGTACGAATGTACGAATTTAATAATGTGGGGATTGGAATGGAATTTTCTGATGGCTTGTTTTGAATTAAATGTAGATACTAGACCTAAAGAATGGGGTTATAGTTTGGTAAATAGGTAGTCTATTTTATAAACTCCGGATTTTTTACAACTTCCAACACATGCTGTGTTTCCACATACACTTGAAAAAAATACGTACACACTCCATTCCACGAAACGAGCTCCCAAAGAAAATCGTCCATCTGCGCCTATTGGTTAATATCATCTTCAATAGCCCTTTCAACAGCAGACCGTCTTCGCTTATTGTTTGGCTTATCCCCAGCCGCGCACAATTACCAATGAGATGCGAGTATTCGGTTCCCTAGAAGTTCGACTCGTGGAACGGTGTACAGTAAGTTTTGGGCCACAAATGCTTCAAATAAATGTATTATTGTTATCCTATAATGACAGTGGCCTGTCAAGTAACTTGCAATGCACAAAAGTACTTTTTTACGTTGATACGAAATACTACTTCCACATTTTTGTCCGTCAAAAAGTAACCAACTCTCGTTCAGGCTGACGAATCGATGGAACAGTATAATTGCTCGACAGCCGAGCGAAACAGTCAATGATTATATAAGGCGACGAAAGGACCGCGTTTCGTAAAACTACAATAAAACTCATTGTTTACTATGACAATTCGATGTACACTGCGTACGTCTTTCTACTCGGTAATCTGTGGGTTAACCGACTTTGCAATGTACGTCAAGTTGTCATATTACTCGTTAACTTGTAAAGTCTACTTAGCCGTGATAGTTTACCTTGTTCTGAATTTTTCACGTTTCTTCAACCAATCAACCGTTTAGCCGGGAAAGGGGTGGGGGGGGGCGCCCTAAGTATGACTTTAAACTAAACAGTTAATACTGATAACCTTATGAGGGGTTTGTTTTTATTTAAGTTCTTTTTAATGAAGCCTTAATGTTTGATCGTTGGTTTTTAGATAAGCATCTACTCTAGTGTTGTTATAAGTAGAATGATTTATGAATGAATGAATGAATGAATGAAAATATTTATTTCAGACCTGGGTCCATATTTGACAATCATAACAGCAATAAAAATGTTAACATTACAGCAGAATTAATTAATATAATACAATAATTATAAAATCAGTAAAAAATGTATCTAAATTAAAATTGTATTGATTAAAATATATATATAAAATTTGTAATAAAATATGTACAGTATTTGTTTATTCTAGACATAACCTAGGCTCCCCCCAGGGTCTAGGTAATAAGATGGAGCTTGACCCAATGCACCAGGATGGGGCTATCGACCTTGTCCGCAATGGTCTGGAGGAGGACATTGGCGCTGCCGCGCACTCTAAATAACAGGGACATACATTCCTTTCATTTCCTTTCTGAGCGCAGATTAAATTACCCCCCGTTTCTCGTGCACTTACAATCCGTTAGTGTACAGCTGTTTACAAGAGATAAACAGACTTTTAACGTAAGAGAAGCTGGGGGTCAGTGTATATATTTATTTGTGTAGGCTTGTCTACATACCTAAATAAATAAAAGCGAGTCGTGTTAACGTGAAACGTCTGTAAGTAAGCGTTATTTTTTAACTCAAACTGCGCAATGTGTTACGCGGCGCTGGCGCCGTCTAGCGGCACAATTCAAAAGGATCTGAGTAATATCGGATACAAAATTGTTCTACTCAACGGCATATAAATGAATTGCACACGATACGTAGTCACAGAGTTACAACACTCGCCGAGGTGACATGTTTTCGTTGCGTGTGGTTTCAGCAAATTCCCCCCCCCCCCCCTACTACCGAAGTGAAAGAAGGTTCACGTCAGAATTATCATCATCATCATCAGCCATTTGACGTCCACTGCAGGACATAGGCCTCCCTCATGGTTTTGTAACCATGAAGAGTTTTGCCATAATCGCCACGCTTGGCAGGCGGGTTGGCGATCGCAGTATGCGTTTGGAATCTCAGGAAGATGCTGCGGCCCGCCTCTTGGTAATTTATTTCCTTAGTCGCCTTCTACGACCTCCACGGAAGGAAATGGAGTGACGCGATTCTTAATCCGGCGCCACACGTCAGAATAAGACATAACAATAACATAGAATAAGACTAAGCCGGCCGGCTAGTGGCCTAAGGTAGCCACTGAGTGGTGGCCAAGAAAGGGTCGATGGTCAGTGGGTAGACCACCAGCTCGGTTGGCCGACAACATTGTGAAAGCGGCTAGGAAACGTTGGACGAGACTAGCAAAGAACCGGATAGGTTGGCGTGAAAGAGAAGAGGTCTACATCCAACAGTGGGCTTTGTTTATAGGCTGATTAGATAGAACGACATAGAAGATGAAGATGAGAAGTTCTTCTGTAGCTCTCTGAGCTGTGTCCAAACGAAAGGTCCCCGGCAATTAACGTCCAAAACGATCGATCTAATGGCTTTATTATACAACGGACTTGGCCGACTGTGGCGAAAGCGGCGCGGAAAGACTTCGTGACTGCGCCCGCGTGTTTGAAAAGGACTTTACTGATAAACCGTTGAGTTGTATATCCAGCTATCTATTGGAGATAAGTTTGAGTGACCTCAGTTCTACCCACTAGGCTACCACTGCTTTCCATACTAAATAAAGTATTATTATTAAAGTTATTATGAAAATTGGTTAATTGGTTATGAAAACCAAGAAAGAGGCCTACGTCCTGCAGTGGGCGTCAAATGGCTGATGATGATTAAATTATTTATTGTACCAGAAATAAATGTACAATTAGCGGGCTTAACACTAAATAGTGTTTTATTCTAGCCAACCAACAGGTGACGTAAAGAAGGTGGGGGTAGTGCCAAACGGCGGAATGATATTTTAATGTAATTTATTCTAAAATTAAACAATATATTAACAAGTAGAATAATTATAAAGGTGATAGTGATGCATACAAAGATAATAATGATGCGTATTATATACAAAGATAAATAGTACATACAGATATATAGACGTAATTATACTTACATACTACACATTATTCTGAAGATGAAGATAGTGTTCCTGAACTCTGCTCTGAAAAACGCCCTCTGACGGTGCCTGACGAATGTATAGCGGCAGTGCGTTCCACAAACGCACCGCGCTGCCACTGTCACGTTAAAAAAACTTAAATAACGTGCCGTATAATGCTCTGGGATTTCAAGAAGTAGATTAAACCCTCATGATTATCTAACAAACCCTCGGACGCTTATCAAAAGTTTACTCATTTTATTACAATAATTTATCATTTTATTCAAGCGGTGGTAGCCTAGTGGGTAGAACATTAGACTCGGAAGCGGGAAGCCCAGGTTCGATTCCCAGTGCGGGCATGTACCTATGACTTTGTTTTCTAAGTTATGTACATTTGTGAAGTCATAGTAGCAATACCACTCGCTAACGGTGAAGGAAAACAACGTGAGGAAACCTGGGTGTCTGAGCTATTCACAATCCATTCACGCCAATCCGCGGTGGGCACGCGTGGTGTTTAAACCCATACTCCCTCTCTCTCTCTCTCTGAGAGAAGGCCTTTGCCCTACAGTGGGACGTATACAGACGTCTTATGATTATGATTACATTAACAAAAAATGTTAAATTGTGCGAGCTAGACAGCATGCTTCACGTAAGAACAGCCTTAAGTTTTTTTTGTTGTTTGTTTTGCTGTAGATTTCACATTAAATAAATAAATTTGGCATAACTCTCGAAGAAATTACAACTCCTGATTACCACACCACAAAGCATGAATACCGCGGATCGGCGATGGTGATGATCCGAGTTTCCTCTGGCTCCAAATTTTTCTTACAGATTCGAGTTTGTGTCGAGATATTTTTGGAAATTGTATTTTAAAAAACACAAAATGGCGAATTCGCTCCGGCCTAATTCGATAGCTATTGTTAAGGCACGTTCATTTTGCTATGGCTTTGGAACCACGCAAAATTTATAGTGTATAAAAAGTACCCAAAACCGGCGTGCGTGCATGCAACGACTAATGAATGTTGAGGAAGCGAAAGAGATATGTCAGGATCGTAGCAAGTGGCAGCCCCTGGTCTATGCCTACCCCTCCGTGTGCGTGTGTTTATGTTATGTTATGTTTAAAAAAACGTACTCTATTCCCAGTCTTTTCCAATCACACAGTGCACACAGCCTGATTAACATGTTAATGATCTGCAGTATGTACACAGACAGCTTATTACATCGACTGTTGCTGGCCGGGTAGAGTCGTCCCGGAGCATAATTAATGGAACATAAAGGGGCGGACTTGGGATTAAGTTATAGTCTATACCAAATGAACCTTTCCTAAGTGTAAACAAGCAATTTTTCTTAGGGATTTGTGCCCAATTGGTAAGAGGGGACTTCGTAAGGTGTGTAGTCTTTAGTCAAAATTATTTTTTCACAGTTGTAAAGAAACAATTTTATTTAGGGTACCGTAACCCGAGGAGTACATGTCGATAGAAGCTAGAAATCTGACTCTGTTCTGTCTAAGTATCTGTCTATCTTTACAGCCCATGAAAGATGCCCACTGTTGAGCATAGGCCACTTCACTATTACACTAACCTGCCACAGTACCTCAGAGATGGTCCAAATATAAATCTGTTGATGGGATCCTTGAGAAAATCATCAAACTCTTCAGTTTACTGAGTCATCTGCACGGCATTATGGACACAGTCGTACCGCGATAAAGAATATCATCAGCGCCACCTAGCGTTAAAATTAGCTAATACATTTTTAACATTTGTATCAACTGTTCATTTGTCCAGGGAAATTTGATTTAGTACGAAATAGGGAAACAAACAGGGCAGTGTTTTATGTCCATAAGAGCACTGCAACGAACGGTACATGAAATCTCCTGACCCAGGAGGGCAGTCGTAATGACGTTAGGTGTTTACATTAGTGTTGGCTCGAGTGATTTGCTTTCTGCAACCAAGTTCTGTTAACTTACGATGGCGGGCGACCCATGCTTATTTAGGTAGTTGTGATGTACACTTACTGACAGAGAATAGTGGCTGGGCTGATTTATTAGTGCTCCAATTGGTTCTGGATATATTTAATAGGCATCTCTCTAGTCGATCGTGTGCGCAACGTCGTAATTCGATGGAAGACCAAAGTGGTAGACGCAGGCACACGAATCACGAAAGTTAAGTGGAGATCTGGTAGGACGAGAAGACGTACGTTGGACGAAGGCCGTGATGGCCGTCATGATGGGAGGGCCGTCTACACGATCAATTGATATTTCTTAGCTTTATAACTTTCGAAAATTTCTTTTTATTTTTAATTTTAAGTTTTGTAAGTCAAATTCTTAGGTTTTGTAATTTTAGAAGTTACACTTGTTTTTTTCATGTTTAGTACATGTTTAAGTTATTATGAATACTCACTTGAGTTAACGAGTTACTCACTGTGAGCCTTTAAGTAAATGAATCTGGAAATCTCCCTCAATAAGTTGAAAATGTTATTCCGGTTTCACTTAGTTGTAATATGCTCAGTCACGATCGGATTCGCAAATTTGTAATAAAGTGTAGTGCTTATAAAAGTTTAAATTAAAATATAGGTATATGTATGTGTAAAATTGTTAAGATAATAATGTAGAACAAAGAGCAAATCTACCAACAAACTACCTAGTAGTTTGGCAGAGTTTTGTATATGTTTAAGTTAATGGTTTCAATAAACACTTTACTTACTTACTTATTTAATTGGTAAACTTATAAGTGTAATATTTTATAAAAAAAAGGTCGTTGGATTACCTTTTAAATAAAAATCGAACAGTATTTGCTACAGTTCTGGATCCCCTTCGGATGTCTGACAGTTAATAAACAAATTTTGAGAGTTGTCTAAGCAACGTAATGCAGACAACTCTAAGAATGTTCCACAAGCCCTACATCTCGTAAAGTAATTCTTTCTTATAATATTATTTAGTAACATATCATTAGTAAACTTTTCTTCACATAAAAGAGTTAAATCGACAAAGTTCTATTAATATGATCTAACATATACAGTTCATGCAAGACAGGAAACAGGGCACGGGGGGTCAAGGAGGGTAGAGCCCCCTTGCGAGGGAAGCGAGGGGAGCGAAGCCCCCCTCATTAAAAAAAATCATGTTCGCCCGGAAACAGCAGGCTTGTGATCTCCCTAATGGGAGCAAGCGAAGCGAGCGGAGCTCCCTATTTGTTACCAATAAAATAAGTGCTTCTGACTAAACAAAATTAGTTTCTAGTGGGCTACTTTGAAAAACGAATTAAATTGGTATTTCAAAATGAATTATTTGTTATCTGTCAAATTTTGACGTGATTGTTTTTCAAAATTACTGCATATCAAATGAAACTTTGTATTTAGATCTCATTGTTAAAACAATAGTTTGTAAAACGAAACATTGAGAAATTTTGCTTGTGAAGTGATACTTTTACATTGAATTGTAGGTAAAACATCATAAACCCCATTTTTAGCTTTCCGTAGTCGATGAGGAACCCTTATAGTTTTGCCATGTCCGTCTGTATAATATCTATCTGTCTGTCTGTCCGCGGCCTAGCTCAGAGATGATTAGTACTAGAAAGCTGAAATTTGGCATAGACATAGATATTAATCACGCCGACAAAACAGTAGAATAAAATCATAATTTTTTTTAGTGTACCTCCCCTACACCTAAATAAGAGATGTATTTTTTTTCTCGTCTATACCATAGTGTGGGGTATTAAATATTAGTTTTCAAAAAATATTGGAAGTTTAGGAAAATCATTTCTCGATTTAGGGATCCCTTTGCGAAATATTAAGCTCTTAAGCGCAAATTTTTGTTAGAGTAGAGCGTTCCCCTCCCCCTCTCCCGGCTAAACGCTCAATTGTAGAAACGTGAAAAGATTCAGGACAGTGACACATATAATAAACTTGAAAACAAAACTATCACGGCTAAGTAAGCTTTACAAGTTAACGAGTAATAGGCGACCAACTTATAAAAGGAAAACTTCGTACAAACTCCATTGAAAATTTCTTCGATGAAGTTGTTGGTTCTGTAAAGCTGGTAAAAACCCTTCTTTCTACGGAACCCTACATTGCGCGTGGCCCGACACGCACTTGGTTTTTACTTATCGCTGAATGAAATGAAATATTATCCGTCTTTACCAAGTAAAAAAACAGTACATTGATGTTTTTCAGAGTGCTGGTAGAGGCTTTTATGAGATGTCATGAAATTTAGGTTTACAATAAGTCTTTTAATTTAAATACGAATCCTAGAAAATACATATTTCCCTTAAGCTTGTGAATATGGCCCGATTTCCACAAGGAGAGATGAATTTGGGGTCAAACCATTACGACGCCTTTAGGGACGCTTAACGCATTAAAATTCACCAAGCATTTAATGACGAGGCTTTTACTTCAGGCCCTGTGTCACAGCGGTTGACTAGAAGATGTCGGTATTGATGTTAAAGGCCACTATTAGAAGCACTGGCAACAAAGGACTAGTTTTATTCTGGTTTAAATCTTGTCTTATTAATAAAAACACGATTCCTTAAAATACTCTACAAATACCGTTTGAATTGGTCTTTTTCTTTACGACAGACTATTTGACCGCCTCGTTCATCTAGTGGTTTACACGCTTGACCAGGGGGCGTAGGTTCGATTCTCACTGGAGGCCACCTTACTAGATTTGTAGGAATGGCCTCAGTCTGGGTGTACTTCGACGTTTGTGATGTCCTTGCCTAGTTGCCATATTACAGGGTATTCCAGTTTAGGACCGGGACGAGTGATTGTGTTGTGTGGAAGAAAAAAAAGTCCATTTGAAGAGTGTTTTAGACGATCATGAACGAAACCGATCCGACGTGCTCGGGTCGGTGACATTGGATCGGATACACTCAGCTCCAGTCGGTCTGTGACGCTGAATCCGGTATACTCGGCTCCAGTCGGTCGGTGACGCTGAATCCGGTATACTCGGCTCCAGTCGGTCGGTGATAATGAATCGGATATACGGTACTCGTCACCAGTTGGTTGGTGAAGCTGAATCCGGTATACTCGGCTGCAGTCGGTCGGTGACACTGAATCGGTTATACTCGGCACCAGTCGGTCGGTGACGCTGAATCTTGTATGCTTGGCTCTAATCATCATCTAAAATATCATGTGTTTTCACTTCATAAGCGCACGCGCTCTTTATTTCGAATAGAGTCAAAAGCTTAGCGTGCGCCTGCCATGTTCCTTAGTACAAGAAAGAAGCTTATTTGTACAACGGCGAGCTTATTACTAATGAGTATTTTCTTCCAGCTTCCAGCTGGGTTATGTGGAACGGGTGGTCATCATCATCATCAGCCCACCTCTGCCCACTGCTGGGTATAGGCCTTTTCCCCATCACGCCATCTTTCGCGGTCTCCCGCCATTCGCGTCCACGGGCTCCCTGCCGACCTGACCACATCGTCCGCTTTTTGTTTCTGTTAAGGATGTTTGTTCAAGTTATCAGCCAGGTATTGAACGTACTGAATGAACAACAGAAACAGTTTGAAAATATCAGGTTTCATAACAAAAGTTAGTCGACAAAAGTACGGACTTCGCCGGGGAAGCCAACAAAAGTTACCGTAGTTAGCGGACGATAACGTCCGATTTAACTTGTTCGGGGATTAGCATTTTTTTTATGTAGCCTCTATACGTCCTACTGCAGGGCACAGGCCTTCTCTCAGAGAGAGAGTATGGGCTTAATCACCACGCGTGCCCACCGTGGATTGGCGATTTCAAGCGCTGAGGTATGTGAATAGCTCAGACACCCAGGTTTCCTCACGATTGCAAGATTCAAGCGTCAAGGATTTAAGCGAACATCTCAGACAACCAGGTTTCCCCGCAATTTTTTCCTTCACCGTTAGCGAGTGTATTGCTACTACGATTTCACAAATGTACGTAAGTCAAATTGTTCCTTTGTACTCTACGTGGATTTGCCTGTACTTACATTTGTTGTTGTTTTTGTGTATCTAGTTGCTGTAAAATTATGCTTTGTTTTACTAGTGCCATTTAAATCGTTACATTATGTGTGTGTATGCGAAATAAATGTATTATCTATCTATGTAACTTAGAAAACAAAGTCACTGTCGCACGCCGGGATTGGAACCCGCGACCTCCGGAATGTGAGGCCGGCGTTCTACCGCTGCGCTACTAGGACATGAACTGGGCAAAATCAGCCACCAAATCATCTGTTTCGTTGCAGCGTGTGGCTCAGAAACGGCAAGTGGTTGATGGTCGCAGTCTGATCATAAATATATACTTTTTAATTTTTTATTTTATAGCCATATATAAATATATATTACATATGTATGATTGTATTGGGTTGACGTAATAATTATTGTACACTTTCCTCCCTTGTTTAAAATGTTCGTATTACCACATCAAGGGTTGGCTGGAAGAGATTTCTGCTGAAATAAGCTCGCCATGTAAACTTTTTAATTCTGTAAATGTTTTGTTTTATTCATGTAATTTTATGTGTGCAATAAAGTATAAAGTAAGTATAAAGTATATACATACATACATAGACTCACGCTTGTATCCCAGAGGGGCAGACCAGAGGCAGAGACCAGGGACTGCCACTTGCCACGATCCTGACAGATCACTTTCGCTTCCTGAACATTCATTAGTCGTTGCATGCACGCACGCCGGTTTCGAGTACTTTTCAGCTTGCCCTTTGCTAAAACTTCCCTTGTTTGGCCGTCTGATCAAAAACACCAAATTAGCTACTGTTTGCTCGAGATTTGTGTGATTGCCAAATACTTATCATCATCATCAGCCATTCAAAGCCCACTGCAGGACATAGGCCTCCTTCGTGGTTTTCATAACCATGAGGGGTTTTGCCATAATCGCCCCGCTTGGCAGGCGGGTTAGCGATCGCAGTATGCGGTTGGAATCTCAGGAAGACGCTGCTGCCCGTCTCCTGGTAATTGATTTCCTTAGTCGCCTAATAGAAGCCGCCGTAGAATGGAGTGACGCCACTCTTAATCCGGCACAACACGGACAGATACTTATGTATTTGTACAACTTATGTATTTGTCGGACACGAAATACTTATGCGAGTTGACAATTCAACGGCTAACGGCTACCAATTACGTTAATCGGATGGGCGGAATACAAAACACGTTCAATAAGTAGTGAGAATGAATAAGATGCAATTATAACTTTTAGCAAAATACGTTACGTTAGGGTATCCTAGTGTGGGGCCAGAAGCAACGTATGATGCCTGTATGTAAATGTTTTATGTTTATGTTTAAATGTTATATAAATTTTTCAACATAGTCACCTTCTAGTTGTATACACTTAATTTATTCTAAGCCTAAAGGAAAATGATCAAGTGATTAAGACACTTAGTAGCGCTATCAACAAAGTTGTGCCACAATTAAATAATACCTTAATTTGAAGTACTGGCTTAGAATTTTAAAATACTATTGTTAGCATTAAAGTAATTCTCCGGACGAGGATGTAATTAGATCATTAATACTACCGCATTTTTCGTGTCCTATACCATGTCATGACATGAAACTGTCATTCTCACACGTCGTGTGCATACTCTCCGCGTAACTCAGGCGAATTTCGCTAGCAAAGAGGTTGCACCGGGACTAAACTGTTCGTCCAGACTAAATTCTTTCACTCATTCTTCTCCAAGCGCTCTTGCGCTGTAATAATAATAATCCGCAACCCACACAAAATGCATGGGAGCGAGTTTATTTAAGCTGTAGTACTATTTAGAGAAGAAAACGGAAGTTGATGAGTGTTGACGATGGATTTGAGGCGAAAAGGTTCGTTTGTTACTAACACTTGTTGCAGCGACGATGACTGAGACGTAGGAGAATTCTAAGGGTATTCTTACAGTATAACAGGCCAGCGCAGTGCTTAGGAAAAGCATTAGAAACAATTAAAATTATGACAATAACTGGCATCTATGCGGCCATCGCTATTTATTTCAACTGTGCTAAGGGTCAAGGTCAAGTACGACCTATACTAATTAGCTCAATAGAATTTAACTGTATATAGTGATCTAAAATATCTGGAAAATGATGTGGAGTAACTGCTTTTGTGCCACAACACGGAGAGGGCAAAGTAGAACACAAAACACTCACTGTCATCATTCCGCGGCTGAAATAGCTTCACGAAAAGATCTTCCATCAACACTAATGGCCTTATATTAAAAAAACAGCCCAACCTTGGCCAATGGGTGCAAAAAAGTTATGTATCACGTGTAAAACCATCACCATCGGCCGACATTTCTCAAATCACCAAGTGACATTTATTGATGTGAATTGGTTCCACGAAAACCGATGAAAAAACTTTTTTTAATTTAGAGAACCGATACTACCCCATGCGCTGCGCGGCATGCTGCGAGGAAATCTTGAAAAAAATGCCATGTCCTTAGCGTAAATATACCATTATAATACGTCATCATCATTATAACCGACAGCCCGCTTTGCCGGAGATGCCTCAAAAGAGAGGAAACACCCGCCCATGTGACCATTCACTGTGAAGGCGTGGAAAAGCAACGGACCGCTATCATTAGGAAGCTGGGATCCCTTCAGGAGGCCTGTAGTGACATCAGAGCACTGCTGGCCTTCTGGAAAGAGATAGGCTGACTGGAGTAAACTCACAGCTTTGCTACGTACAATGGCCCAACCATGAGGCTAAGTGCGGAAATCTCAGGTCTAACTAACTACCTAACTATCATCATCATCAGCTATTTGACGCCCACTGCAGGACATAGGCGTCCCTCATAATTTTTCAAGCCTAGCGGCCTTGTGCCGTCCGCATCCAGGGACTCCCCGCTACCGCAACCAGGTCGTCAGACCATCTGGTGGGGAACCTGCTCACGCTGCGGCGTCCGGTCCGCGGTCACCAGGTCAGAACTATAATACATAGTTTGGTCCTAAAAATAATCAATTCAAGTAATTAAATACACACAGTGGTATTTATAAAAACTGAATTACATAAACACTCCTCAAATGCATATTTACCTAATAGTCTGTGGTAAATGAAAAGATTTTGAGAATGTTTTTTAGATGAATCGTGTTTTTAAATAACATCGGATATTTTGGGTTTCACCAACCAAATGAGGTAACATCAATATTTGAATGGCCTTTCTGCACAATCTGCAGGTACCCTTGATGTGCGTAAGTACACGTAGTATGGATGTGCCACAAGAGAAAAATACACTTCTATGCCCAAACGTAGGAGCTGCTGCTGGCTCAGACTGGACAGCATCTCGTAAGCAAGCAAAACATTCAATGCAAAGCTGAGCTTCACGTGAAATCTGCAAAATATACATTATATTTTTTCAGTCAGGGGCCTCTTTCATAGAACTACATTCATGGTTTACTATGTCAATTCGAAATACATTGCAAAGTCGACTAATCCACAGGCCAGCTAGTAGCAAGACTCTGCTACGCAATGTACATCAAATTGTCATAATAAACCCCGAATTGTAGTTTTATGAAACTCGGCCCTGGTAAGGAACTCAGAGTACTCTGTCTAGTTCTTTAGGTGAATGATAGGGTATGTGGAATTAATCCATACAAAAATTATTATAAAATAAATTAAGTGAAAATGTAAACACATTTATATCCGTGTAAAATGGCGATAAAATGCGTAAGCTATAAAAGCTATCTATATACAATTAAACTTACCGATGTCGGAAAAATCCAAGTAACGAGAGTGTTGTAAATATTATAACCAATTCCCTCAACGACCTCCATTGCAAATGCCGCAATCCGAGGGAACAATTATGCATCGCAAATTCAGGGTATCATCCATAATGATGGAGTGTGTATTTTACGATAGAATACACACCAATATGGAGACTTACAAAAACACAAGAAGTCTCTAGCTTAACTCATTTACTCCGTCACACTTCGTCTCACAAAAGTACTAACATTCATGCGAAGTAGTTAATAAACAAATATAAATTCTGATCATGAAGAAAACAATCGCAAAACCGTTATAATGATAGGTGACAGGGCATAGCACAGATTATGAACGATGACGTTCAGTGCTGCAAAATGTAATTTATATCGATCAACAATTCGATTCCATCAGTCACCATTTCATAAAATATAACTGAAATGTAATATGAAATGAAATGTTTACGTGATGCGAGTAGAAAGCCCGGTTATTATGCCTCATATCACCTTTACATAATAACATAATAATATATAATGTGCAGTCTACGTACATAAACCATGACATTTTAGTTGCAAAGTCACCCATGCGTAGGTACTGATTACGTTATGTGCCCACTTTAGGGCACGAATCGTCTTGCATGCTAGCTCGATGACTTTCAATTCCCCGAACAAGTCGGTTTCCGATAAGGCTTTTCATACGTTGGACCACACACATACGCTGCGGCAGAATGTACAAAAGACCGAGAAGTATAATCTGCCACTATGCTTAGCTTTTTTGGAGTGAGGTGAGGTATGGGGACATGGGGTGTACCTCATACACATGTTTCCTCTCGATATTTTCCGTAAACGTTAGACAGTCGTACTGCTATAAAAAAATCACATACAATGTCTGATTCGAACCCAACACCTTGGAATGTGATGCAAGCGTTCTGTTAATACATAACCACCGCTTTCCTAGTTCATTTAAAGGTTTATTTAAAGATCAGCATCCGAGATATTCGGTCAAATTAAGGTCCACAAGATCCACAGATCCGTGTGGCACCGGATTAAGAATAGCGTCACTTCATTTCCTTCCGTGGATGTCGTAGAAGGCGACTAAGGAAATAAATTACCAGGAGATGGGCAGCAGCGTTTTCTTGAGATTTCAACTGCATACTGCGATCGCCAACCCGCCTGCCAAGCGTGGCGATTATGGCAAAACCCCTCATGGTTATGAAAACCACGAAGGAGGCCTATGTCCTGCAGTGGGTGTTAAATAGCTGATGATGATGATGATGAAGGTCCACACTGTTGAATCTGTTATCTGGTGTTAGTACCTAATATATAATGTAAACCGCAAATAATCTAAATGAACAGGTGGATAAAGAAATATGCAAATGAAGTACTTAGGTATTATCAAACGAAATAACAAAAGTTATGTTATGCTACTTTTTTCAGCTAAATATACCTATTTTTCCCTGTATCTATTCATTCGATTTGAAAAGTATCGGTCGGTTGGATGGCAACACTACATTATTGAATGCACAGATTGAGATTTGAATAGGTCTGTGAATGGACAAATGGATTTGTATCAAGATGACAGCGGTCGTTAAACCGGAAGCATTAATTATTGTATAACTTTATTAATTTAGAATTACGGAGAAGTCATGGTTTTATAAGAAAACCCCAATTTTTTATAATTGAAAACATGAATTATGGACACTCAAAACTAGTGACACTATTTAGATTTTAGCGATACTGCTAATGGTCGAGATCCTTTCCTTTTTTTTTAATCTTCGTCTTGATTCTCTAAAAAACCTTGTACTGCGGTGATCACTGCGTCATCATCGTCGAATTTCTGGCCTCTTAGATATTCTTTCAACCTCGAAAATAGATAAAAGTCACCAGGAACAAGGTCTGGAGAATATGGAGGACGTTCCACAAATTCGAAGCCAGCATCATTGTTGGCGGCCATCGCAACTTTGGACTTGTGCTCTGGGGCGTTAACTTGATGAAACAATACAACTTTAGCGTGTTTGTTACGCTGTTTTTCGCGTTTTTCGTCACGCAACTTTTTTCATTTGTTCTGCGCACATATTTCCCGTAATAGTGACTCCAACCCAAAAAAGGGAACCCATGATCTTGCCGGCGGATGGAACGGCCTGGATTTTTTTTGGGTCGGTGATGTTTTTTGTTTCAAGGTCGTAATGGTGAAGCCATGTTTCATCCATAGTTAGAAATCGAGGCAAAAACTGGTCAGGATCTTGTTATAACAGGTCCAAACAGGTTTGTAAAATTCTCAGCATGGTTCGTTTTTGTTCGGCCGTTAGCATTCTAGGCACCCAACGCGCTGAGACTTTTTTAATTCCCAAATGGTCATCTATTACGTTATGAGCATTCACTTCTTCAGCTATAAAACGAACAGTAGTTCGACGATCCCCCAAAACAATTTTTTAATTTTTTTTTATCATTTCTTCAGTTGCTGCAGTCGTAGGGCGCCCTGAGCGCGAGTCATCATTAGTGGATGTTCTTCCCCTCTCAATCTCAGCAAACCAACGCGCAACCGTTGAATAAGGAGGAGCGTAAACCCCTAGCGTATTTTGCAAGTCTTGATTTACTTGTTTCGTAGTAAAATTTTTCAAACATTTCCATTTTTATCATTTTTAATTTTTATATGTCTAATTACTGCGCGAACTTCAATTTTCTCCATCTTTGGTTACTCGTTGCGACAGAACACAATTAAGAACCTTTTATGATTGAAAAAAAGAGCATTAAACTTTTTTTATTTTATTATGTCGACAAATAATTGGGCTATGCCTGCGAGTACATTCTTTACCTCTAACCAAGGAGTTTATACCTCATTCTCACTACTTATTGAACACCCCTCATACTACTAGAGCTGTGGTAGCGGAGCGGTAGAACGCCGGCTTCTCATTCGGGAGGTCGTGGGTTCGAATCCCGGCATGTACATTTGACTTTGTTTTCTAAGTTACGTACATTTGTGAAGTTATAGTAGCAATACCACTCGCTAACGGTGAAGGAAAACATCGTGAGGAAACCCTAGCGTCTGAGGTATTTACATACCTCAGCACTTGCTACGTACAATGGCCCAACTATGAGGCTAAGTGCGGAAAATCTCCAGTCGAACTAGAACTAGAACCCCTCATACTAGTCAAGTTAATTGTAATAAAAAAAAACCTTTAATTATCTGCCTGTGAGTATAATATGAGTTACGTTTCGAGAAATGAGGCTAAGTGCGGAAAATCTCCAGTCGAACTAGAACTAGAACCCCTCATACTAGTCAAGTTAATTGTAATAAAAAAACCTTTAATTATCTGCCTGTGAGTATAATATGAGTTACGTTTCGAGAACTAGTACCACAGCGCTGTTTGGAACTCCCAATATGAACAATACAATGTAAGAGTTTAGTAGGTGCTTGGCGTGGTACTGCGAAATTACAAGACCACATTAATGTGCGTTTTATATTTCACGTAAAACCCTGTTTACCTTGTTAGCCTGGTACATTGTATGCTCGAAAGCGGCAGAATATGTAGGTGCCAGTATTTATTTACCAATAAGGCTTAGGCTTATGTGAGATTAAATTCTGTTGGAGCCGTTATAAGATTTTAGTAGAGTCAATACAAAAATATGAAAAACTCAGTTTATTTTCTGATGATATGCAAAGAATCTACGAGTGAGTATGTTGAAATCAATTACCGCGCGTGTAATCATCATCATCAGCCTTTTGACACCCACTGCAGGACATAGGCCTCCCTCATGATTTTCTAGGCTTTCCAGTCTTGTGCCAGTCCAGTCCATCCAGCGACCAGGTCGGCCACTGCCACTTCAACGTACTTCGAGCGCTATTCACTATTACTAACTCGGGTTCTTCTGCGGATTTCCTCACTCCTGATTCGATTACGCAGTGAAACTTCTTACATAGTTGTCTCCATTATTCGTTCGGCGACCCGGAGCTTTCTTATGAGGCCCATAGTGAGCGACCAGATCTCACATCACACATTGGTGTATAACCCAGGTGTATAACCTTTGTCTTGAGACACTGAGGTATTTTAGACGCGAAAATGTGTTATAGTTTCCCGACCGCTGCCCATTTTAGTTGGATTCGACGAGTGACCTCTTTCTCTAAGTTGAACTTACCTAACCGTGCGTGTGACTCGTAAAAACTCGAAAACGGCTGGACTGATTTGAATTTTGTCCTGTTCGTCTCAATAATAGAGTAACCTAATTTTTGTCTTCAGCACGGGTTAGTGCAACAACAATAATATAATATTGGAGTAGTCTACGAAACACGAATAGGAAAAACCCAAGGGTAAGGCTGAAAAATTTAAAAAAAATTATGACTATAAGTAATCGGTTATTTTCAGTGGCAATTACCTCTTCGGACTACTTTCAAGAGATGGCGTTGGGTGGCACGAACTTCGTTATCTAATCTGTAAAAGTTATAATTCTGACAGCTGTTTGGATTTGACTTCGTTTTGCAAAGTTTTTGAAGTGTTTTGGTGGATAACTTGAAATATTGGATAAAAATTTATGGACATACAGTGGGCACTTTTTTATTATTTGTTAACCCTAGACATTTAACCTTATAACATACCCCATAATACCTAACCATTCGTCAATTCGACGACCATTATTTGAAGTGTTAAGTTTTAAATAAACTTTTTGAGTTTTTGGTACCTTTATTGCACTGAGATTTCAGGTGTATTTTAAATTTTTTAATAAAATATATTGATGTTATATCATATTATTTATTTTTCTTTCTGTTTAAAATGACACGCGTTTTTACAGATCAAAAGCGACATTCTCATCAAAAATTTAATTAAAACAGAAATTAAAAAAAATGTTGTCCTTTTAAAGGCAAACTTAAAGTGTAGACATTACAAAACAAAAATTTTACCTTTTTTAAATTGATATTGTACGTATTTTTGTAAAATTTAGAGAAATAGTGCTTAGCTGTTGGAATTCGTTGCCTCACGCCAAGCCGTGACGAACACCGAGTTGACAAGAGACACCACGGTTATCCGCATACGCACCAAAAAGATACAGCAATTTTTCGGTCGCGTATTCGTCGAAACGACGAAGGTTAGGTGTCTAGGGTTAAATCGACTAATGCCCGAAAAACTCTAAGGGACATCCTACGTCCCCCGCCAATGAGACCCGAATGTGGTTCAAATCAAATGTGAAACACCCATATGTAAGTTTTCTGTAATCAAACTTGATTTTTGGCATTTCTTAAGACCTGTGAACCCCCGAAAAGTACCGGAAACGTGCGTGCATGCAACGACTAATGAAGCGAAATAGGTCTCTAGTGGCTAGTGGCTCTAGTGACTCCAGTGGCAAATCCGTATCTCTGCCTACCCCTCCGAGGTACAGGCGTAAGTTTATGTAATTTGATGTTCGTTAAAGTCCGAAAAATAATTTTTTATGGCTTTTATACGGTGTCAATATATTTACAATGTCACTCCAATCAAATTTTGAGGCTAGTTCATCATTCAACCCATCGGGTATGTAACCTTAAAAACCATGCGGTATGCTCATTGTGTCTGCGATCGAACTAAAACCTCCTAAATCTTGAGGCAGTTCCGGCCTTACACCACAGGAACCTATGTTACATACGAGTATTTCTATGTACAAGGCTCATCAACTGAAGGAGGGAGGCCATCAATCACGGCCCCTAGATCTGATTACGACCGGTATAACCGCCTCAGTACGTACCTAAGTACAAACTTTTACTGAACTTGCTTTGTATATCGCACAGGGTATCCTAGTTTGGGACCGGGCCCTAGAGTCTACTCACATAGTTTTTGAGTAGTCTACAAAGGACTAAGGAATAGCAGTAGAGTGGTATAACCCGCGCAAATTATATAGACATCTTTCGCGAAGAAGATCGAATCACGCGAGGTGCCGAGTTAAGTTGCACGGTTTATAAAAAACCGGACAAGTGCGAGTTGGACTCGCCCACTGAGGGTTCCGAACAAATTTGTAGGTTCTTACATATTATAAATAGTTCAGGAATCGAGTCTCGCAGTTTTTTCCGAGCTTTTGCCGAACTTCAAAGACATTTTTTAACGATTCAATTGCAAATCAACGTTACGGTAGTAACCAGTTGCATTCCATTGCATTCCATTCCACAAGCGGTGGTAGCCTAGTGGGTAGAACATTGGACTCGGACGCGGGAGACCTTGTTTTCTAAGTTATGTACATTTGTGAAGTTATAGTAGCAATACCACTAGCTAACGGTGAAGGAAAACATCGTGAGGAAACCTGGTGTCTGAGCTATTCACATAGCTCAGCGCTTGAAATCGCCAATCCACTCTCTCAATCGCCAAATCTCTCTCTGAGAGAAGGCCTGTGCCCTACAGTGGGACGTACGAGTATATAGGCTGCTTATGATGACTACACTACAAATATTGTCAGTGAAACAAGAATTACCATATTAATATGACTCTACAGTATGCGTTTTAATAACCCGTCTCGAAGTTTAATAATAAGCCAGACATTACAATACTGGATGCTTTTCTGCAAACATTATGTAAACTAAAAGTGCAAATTTGAGTCTCATTATCCCAAGCAGTTAATTTCCTAGACATTCCTTTATGTCCAAACGTTGACATCACAAAGTGGGATTTTGTAAACTATGGTATGTCGGGACTTTTTGCAGGGCATTGCAATTTTTTACAACTTGTCGCACACCTCCAAACGCAGTTAATCAAAACGCAAGCATGAAATATTTTTGTCGAAAATAGAACCAGAAATCCAATTCAGCTAATCGATTTCCACGGACAAAACTCTCGCAAGACAAACACAAGGCTCTAAATTACAAAGCCAATCGTAAAACCAACACCGCGCGAAATTGACACCTAATCTTGGGTCAATAGAGTTGTGATTTATGCGCGATTAAACATGCCAAGTGCAAACAAAGGGGAAATTGCTGTTTGTGCTGCCGTCATTATGGTAATGCGATAGCGGTTGCTGGTTTCCGATTAAAAACTATTACTTTATGTGGAATAAAATGGAATATAGCGGTCAGCCCACAAGGTATATGACTTACAACATAGATAGCTTCTATTGTATTAGGACGGTAAGCTGGTACTGCTGTTACGTCTGTCATGCTATCTCGTTCGCACAATCTAACCTTTTTAGTGATTGTAAAAAAATTGCATACTTTTGAAAAATGTGGTCTGAGGGTTTGATCGACATAAAATTGCGAAAATTTTAAATATATTTTGTTTCCCTATACTTAGGTTTTAACAAAGAAAAGTGGTTTTCAACATTAATAATTTTAGCATCAAAATTTTCTCAATAAAAAATGAAGTACAGAAAAGAAAAAATATGCCTCGAGCTTCCGTAATTTTATTATCTATCAAGACCTCAGACAACATATTTTATCAAAAGTATAGTCATTTTTTACAATCTTATCTTAATCTTAGCTTAAGGAGAGGCCTTTGCCCAGCAGTGGGACAGAATCCACAATTGGGGCTAATTAAAAAAAATCTTAGAATTTATGAGCGAGACAGTATGTCAGGTGTAAGAAAAGAAATTAACAGAAATTAAATATTATTAACTTAATTCCTAAGAACAAGAAATCATTTACTTGAATTTTTATCCGTTCCTCTTTTACTCTGTCTTAAGAGTGTTTTAGTGGAATCGACTTTTCATCAATAACACCAATATTATTGCAATAAATCACAGCATATGGTTGAAAAACCCCCTTAATACTTCTTACAAATCTCACAGCCGTTAACAAACAAATTATCCGCACTAGTTTCCGAACTATAAACACTTTACTGCGCGTGCGACGCCGAAATGACGACCAAGATGGCCGCGTGCCAATATATTATTATGTACAATGAATGGAATGAAGAAAGTGTGTTTCAGAATAATCAAGGATCAACGGATTAGAAATGAGGTCCTTCAGAGGTGTGTACCTGGTGTTGATTTGAATGACAGGATACGACGCAATAGTGTGATTAGAGAACGTTGTGGTTTAAAAGACGATGTAGTGACGATAATTTTGGTGAGAAATATGTGTTGCGTATGTTTGGCCATATGGAGAGGATCAAGGAAGGAAGATTGACGAAAGAAGTATATCGAGCGAATACTGATGGAAGGGGCGTTAACAGACGTCCGAGGCGGACATAGTTCGAGCGAGAATGTTGATGAAGCGAAAGTGATGAAGCGAAATAGGCTCGTCAGCATAATCCTCGTCACCGCTTGCTCTCCCACTATGCAGGCGTAGGTTTCGTCGGTTTCAGAGCTCGGGGCGCGGGATGTCACTCAAGAATTTTGAAAATTTTCTTCGGGCAAATTAACAAATTATACAAAAATCGAAGTTTGACGATATTGGTGACCGGATCTTGAGTACGAAGTGGCGGTGGGCGATACACCTGGCGAGGTTGGAAGATGGCAGGTAGACCAGGGCAGTAACGGAGTGGTGGTTGAGAACAGGATGACGGTCGCTGGGTACAGCAACAGCCCGATAGTCGGACGATGTGACCAAGTCGTCAGAGGGTCGAGGACGCGAATGGTGAGAAATCCCGAAAGATGGCGTGATGCCGAAGAGGCCTATACCCAGCAGTGGGCAAAGGTGGGCTTATAATGATGATGATAAAAAAACTATCACGGGGATCCAGTGGGCTAACTAGCGCAACCAATGAAAAGAAAAGTCATGTCTTCTTTTACAGATCGTATTTGCAAAAAGTGTCTGAACAATCTCTCGATCATGTTAACAGTGATTTTTACCCACGCCCACGACTAAGAACCTAGGATCACGAACCTAGGACTAACTACTAAATAGCATTTATGGCGAAAACGGCCGTTTTAGGCGTTAATGATATTGTAACGATTCCTCTTTATAGTAGCTGGCTGGCGAAGCCGTCTAGTCATATTTTGAATAGTTTGAAGAGAATCGTTACGTTTTGTGTTAGATGCGCTAGTGCATCTGCATACCATGCGAAAGGTCCCGGGTTCGAATCCCGGCTGGGGACAAAAAAAGAACCCCATGTCTTGGATGTTTACATGTTTGTGATGTCGTTGTTTCTGGTTCCCACGACACAGGGTATCCTAGTGTGGGGCCAGAAGCAATGAATGTGCCTGTGTGTAAATGTTTATGTTTTATGTAAAAGTAATGTTAGCCCTTTAATCCGGGTTTTAATGAGTAGAGTGCTACAATATCTAGTCCTAGGTTTTGTGCCTTAGGTTTACGGCCGTGTTCGTGATCCTAGGTTATTGGTCGAGGGTCCTAAAAATCACTATTAACATGATTGAGGGATTGTGCAGACACTTTTTGCAAATTTGATCTGTAGAAGTAAGTAAAGTAAAAGTAAAAAAAAAAATGGTTTATTGTTCATAACTTAAAATTAGGTACATTTTCCAGCGGCACCCACACTAGGAGACCCCGTTAGTTAGTTAGTTAGACCTGAGATTTCCGCACTTAGCCTCATGGTTGGGCCATTGTACGTAGCATAGCTGTGAGCTCACTCCAGCCAGCCTATCTCTTTCCAGAAGGCCAGCAGTGCTCTGATGTCACTGCAGGCCTCCCGAAGGGATCCCAGCTTCCCAATGATGGCGGTCCGTTGCTCCTCCACGCCTTCACAGTGAATGGTCACGTGGGCGGGTGTTTCCTCTTCTTTGAGGAGACCCCGTATCGTGGGTGCCAGTTTGTCATATGTTGTATTACGACAATAATACAGAACTTATCTAGATACTTAAGATAAATAAGAAAAAATATATATATAAAAAAAAACATAGCATACAATTGAGTTTTTCTTTCTCTTCCTTTATCAGAAAAGATGGTACTTTTTTTTTCTCGGTGGCGCTAGTAATACTCCCTGGAGCCCCGGAAGTGTCCATCGCAAACTCATCCCGAGGACGCGGATTTTGCTGTCAGAGCGCCGGGCGTTGTACAGAGACAGGAAATGGAGAACGTCGAACTGTCGTCGCCCACGATAGAGGCTCAGTCTAGTGTGGGGACACGGCCATCACTACCTAATATTATTTGAATATTAATATTGTTAATTATGTTTTAAATTGAAACTAAGACGAATAACTATTGATCCACATGCATGTAACATAATTCATTTGGTACTAAATATTTTTTTTACTTTTACTTTATTTTACGTTAGTGCCACGGGTTGCTCGAAATTCTTGTTTGATTTTGCTGACCTACCCCAGAAAATTGCTCTTGGTCACTATAAACATAAACACTATAAACAGTTCTGAATCAAACTTACGCGTCAAGATCTTTTTAACTCGTTTTAAAAACCTATTTAGAGGATAAAAATTCCACCCACGCCGGGACTTGAACCCGCGACCTCTGGCTAACCGTGCCAGCGCTCTCCTAACTACGCTAATGCGCAAGTGAAGGCATCAGTGAAATTTCGAGAAATTTTTAACTCGTGTTTATACGGCTTTACTTTTACAGTCTTCTTCTAAAACATCAATATTGTTTAGGATTCTAGGTAGTAGGAACTTTCATGTCCTCTCAACGTAATAGTTACACATCTTCGGTATAGTAACATTAGTATTTATCTCCAGGTTTTCTAGCATTTGCCCTAGACAGTTTATTAATCTTAAATTTATTACACTTGTGGCGAGCACATGTCAACTCTGCGCGCGTACTATAAACTCCAACATTCCTGCATCGCGCAAGCAAAATGTTTCACATGACATACCATAAATATAACGTCCGACGAACATCAGTCGCACCGGCCGTCCCCAGGTATACGATCTGCCTAGCGGGAAATTTCCCTTTATAGTGGAAGAACACGGTCACCCGCTCTTCCCTATTGTGATGACCCTCGACAGAACAATGTCAACCTTCCTTCACTCTCGCAGCACCCCACATACAATCAGTCTCAAAGCAAGGCCAGCATCCTCTTCCCTCTTACCTCATCAGTTCCACTACAGTCAACGCACCGACTACTGGTACTGATGGTGATCTCCCCCAACCCCTCGGCACGGCAGCCACACAGCAACAGCACATGTTGCCAGTGGTACAACAGCCTTCACCGGTTCCTACCACATGCGCGGTCCCCATGGTACTGTCGCCGGTGAAGTGACTGTTAGCCGCCGAACACCCTCAACCGCTAGTCGACTCACTGACTCAGCGACTCCTGTCACTTGCAGGCTTTAGAGCACAGACTTCGATTCTTATCAGACCTAGCTATGCGTAGCTACGGTCTTGAAGGGGACTGATGTGATGTGATGTGATGTGATATGATGTGGGTGTGAGTGATGCACTATAAACTCCAACATTCCTGCATCGCGCAAGCAAAATGTTTCACATGACATACCATAAATATAACGACCGACGAGCATTAGTCGGACCGGCCGTCCCCAGGCATAAGATCTGCCTGGCGGGAAATTTCCCTTTATAGTGGAAGAGCACGATCACCCGCTCTTCCCTATATACTTAAAATTTTCTACTGCTGTCGAAAATTTAGTTTTTTCATGCACTGGTACCTAATATTTGTCCTTCCCCTCCCCTGCCTAGCAATATGTGGCAATAGTAAAGAAGCAAAAGTTTAAAAACTATATATAAGCCGACAACGGATATCTGGTAGTAGTACCTATTAATAAACGCTAAAATGAAGTAAAATTGTTTTTCTGTCGCTTAGAAAATTTAAGTATCATATTTTATACAGCCTTTATGCGACCACAGGGCCTTCACTCAGAGAGAGACTATGGGCTTGATTACCACGCGTGCCCTTAACGGATTGGCAATTTTAAGCGCTGAAGTATGTTAGTACCTCCGACACTCAGATTTCCTCACGATGTCTTCCTACACCGTTAGCGACTGGTATTACAACTCCACAAATGTACATGGCTTAGAAAACAAAGTCATTAGTATATGCCGGCAAAATATTATGAAGTCAGAATTTTCTCCTCTTTTATTTGATATCCCACTCGAAACGATAGGAAAAAAATCAGAGACGCTGACTCTAGCTGACGGGGGCGATGAATTTGCTACGTCAGATAAATCGCTCCCGGGTAGAGATACCTACTTTTATAAAAAGTGGGTCGACAAGATGTCATTGAGGGAGGAAGACTGTTGTTTCATTATTACGGACTTAAAATTTTACTTAGGCCACGCGACTGAGCTTTTTTTCTATGTCGTGTATTACGCTTTCTTGTTATAATACGTGTATTTTTTTTTCCTACAAGTGTAAGGAACACTACCAAGCTTTTTTACGTATATGAGAGTATTACTCGTTACGCAATAACTTTTTTAAATTAAAACAATTTCAAGAAAAACACGCACTAAAAAGAACAGTTCGATAACTTTCTCATAGCTCTCATCAACAAATCTTGACCGAACTCATGTGGGACCTTTCTAACCAATAAAGTATTAATTGAATCAGACCACGTGGCAAAGAATTATCGCTTTGCACACAAAAACATATTTTACAAACAAATTGAGAACCTCCTTTTGGTTAAAACAAATTTCTGAGACAGTGAAAAAAGAATAAGAGCCATCGCCCACGGCAACTTTTGCACGCGCTTCCAATCGCGTTTTGTGACATTTTTGATGAGCGATGTAACGCGCTGTAACATAGCATTTTTTGCTTTCATTTTTACCGAAGCGCCGCGCCCGCGCGCGCGCATTGCGTCTTTAAGTCGTCGTGGGCGCGAAGCCTGATAGCTCTCGGCAGACAAGTAGTTCCCATGCCCCAACCAAAGCAATCGACGCTCCTTGACCAAAGCTTTGAGACTGGACAGCTGTGCTAGCTCTAGGTTTCTCTCGTTTGTGACCCTATCCTCCCATGTAATACCTAACATGTTGGAAAGACAGCGCATTTGGAAAGTATTCAGCCGACGTTCTAGTTTTGCATACAAAATCTTAGCTCCTGAGCTTAATTTCCGACGTTTCGGCGTTGCGGCTGCCGTGGTCACGGGTGGACTGAAATGACGAGTACAGTCAATTATTGTAGTGAGGGTAGGCCACCCTGAAGTCACTTTTAGTTTTTCGCAGCGGGCCGACATACAACACTCGCTACGTCCGCGGACAAGTCCGGTGATAAGGCGCGAGATTTGTATTTGCTTATTTTAAGAAGAAGAAGAAAGACATTTATTATACCAACAAGATACATCACATAATAAATAATCGGGATTAAATCCGTTTAATATACCCGCTGAAATCTGGTGGTCTGAAAGCTGCGGTTATGTAGTTAGTTATAAAAAATGCCATCTATTTAGAAAGTATAGACGTCAATTTCAATAAAAAATTGAGTTGAGAAACCTTGTTTTAAAAAATGCACGAACAATTAGTAGTTGCCGCCTCTCCATTTATCAGAACGATGACCAGCAGACCCGCCGCACGCACGCACCGCTCTGGCTCGTTTCAATTTGTTTGTTTCGAATTTGTTTCGAGTTAATTTTGGAAAGATAGATAGATAGAGAACACATTATTGCACAACCAGGTGAAAGATATTACAAATAGTTTCTTATATCTAAGTAGTGGTATACAATTGGCGGTCTTATCGCTTAGAGCGATCTCTTCCAGACAAACTTTGTATGGAGTAGATAAATAAGAGAATCTGAAAATGTGAAGTAACAAATATGTATAGCGAAACATTACAAGAATATAAATACTTATAATTACATATTGTACGAATAATATACTTACTTGAATACCTAAAAAATAAATACAACATTAAATACATAATTTTATATATATATATATATATATATATATACCACGAATTTGAATTTTGGGTGGTTTGAAAGCCATAGACAAATGAATCAAACCACCCAAAATTCATGGTGTATAACCATACAATAGCCATGTGCGAGATTTAACTAAGCGGTCGTCTCAAAGCCAGTTACGGCGGTGACTTGGCGGATTGTCTGCAGCCCCTTCTCAACTTGAGGGGTTTCACGACACGGGGAGACGACACATTCATTTGCATATTGGATAACTGAAAAGCGGTGGCAGCGTACCGGGAGAATGCTCGACTCACATGCGTGAGGTTGCGGGTTAAAATCCGTAAAATACCCTTATTATAAGATATTTAGAACTCGATAAAAAGACAGAATCTAATAAGTTTTTTATTATTACTGGAACTTCATAACTGATCTTTCGCAATTTTTGAGATCCCGAAAACCCCAAAAAATATTATTTTTATGGTTTTAATTTTTCCTCACTTTTTATGTCTCTTCTATGCTATACAAGCAATGCCACTCCAATCTAAGTTAGACGCAAGTTCCCTATTGTAAAATTACGTAAAAAATACCAGCTAAAACAGGTATCAAAATTTGGCATGGAACACCAACATTTTTTCTTATATTTCTGAGTTGGTCTCATAAAAGTAAGTTTCATAACTTCCTCTAGCTTCACCGGACCTTTCTGGAACTGAGACTACTGAAATTACAGGAAATAGTCTCTTGGAACTATAGAGGATTATTCTACTCTTCAATAAAAGCCCTATCACTCTAGCGATTAGCGAGCGATATGAAAGTGATACGATTGTGCAGCGAGATCGCCGCGATTGCGTAGCGATTGAGCGGCGAGCACGCCGCGACGAAGCCGCGTTTTGGACACTCACTGGTAAAATGGATCGATCTGACAAGGAAACACTACTGCTTGCTTTGTCACTTCGAAGACGCAGAAAACGATAGCAGATAGGTACAAGACAACGATAAATCTGGGAGCATTAATTATCAAGTAATCAACTGGGAGAGAGCGACTACTATGTAAACCATGTAAACCGACGATTTTTTATTTTAAATCGTATCCATTGCATTAACGACGATTGTACCTTTAAACGATGCTACTTCCGCTTACACACGTATCTTTGATATGACTCAAGTGGAACGGGTCGGACTTTCGAACGCGATTGTACATAATGGCGACGACGGTGACAGTCGCGATCGCATCGCTTTCAAATCGCTTGCAAACCGCTAGTCTGATAGGGCTCTAAATAATACGGAGTTATTCTATTAATAAATACCTATCACACATTTACATCACAGTAGTCGTCATCATCGGACCAAATTTAAAATTGCAAAAAAAAAAAAAAACTAGCTATTTCGCTAGAACAGATATAAAATTACATGAACAAAATTCAACTTCTTAATATTCGAACTAAAACTTGTTAACCTTATATAGGTAATTATAGGCTCAATCACCGATTTAAACTCGTAATACTCACTTAACCTTAAAAATATTTACGGTTCTAAGACTTCCCCAAAGCTACTTAATAGTAATAAGCTATCGGCGGCGATCAGCGGGCGTTTTAACGTAAGTTTAGTTAAACCAGAGATTAACGCGACCCATGTCACTGTCAAGGTTTTGTTTGACAATGGTCTGAGGAGTTTAATTCTGCATCAGATTATATGAGGCCGTCAGCGCAAAAGTGGAATAAGCTTGACATAGTATGGAGATAATGAAGTATACATTTTCATGAATTTAAATTGAATACATAGTCTGCTTCGTGGGCAAAAACAATACGCGCATCCATGGGTGAAACTAGAGATAGGCTTATTGTGCATCAAAATTTATTATGTTTTAAACAAATTGCAATAGATAAGTACGAATATTAAAAATTTATCCGTGTGGTGCCGGATTAAGAATAGCGTCACTCCATTTCCTTTCGTGGATGTCGTAGAAGGCGACTAAGGAAATCAATTACCAGGAGACGGGCAGCAGCGTCTTCCAGATTCCAACCGCATCCTGCGATCGCCAACCCGCCTGCCAAGCGTGGCGATTATGGCAAAACCCCTCATGGTTATGAAAACCACAAAGTAGGCCTATGTCCTGCAGTGGGCGTCAGATGGCTGATGATGATGATGATAATGAAAAATTGTGGGTTAGGCCACTTTTGCGCTGACGGCCTCATATTAGATTGACTCTTTACTGTACACACCAGAAATATAAAAAATGGATTCATCCTACACATCGAAGTTACATTGAGTGAGTTCGTCACTTGTCATAATCCTGTCAAACCCCTTTCGCTCCATCAAAATTAATTAGTCGTCTCATGCCCGCACGCCAGTACTTTTCGGGTACTTTTTAACTTGCTCTTCGTCAATACATCCCCTATTTGCTCGAAGCGGAGCGTCCCTTACCGGTACTTCCACCCACGATCGCTCGCATATTTACTGTCTTTATTTTACTTTTTGATTATTGGCGAACCAGGGTTTCTGTCTACCTGTTTGGGAGACAGGCGTGAGTTAGTGTAATTATTATTAATAAGATCCTTACATCATACATACTTCGGCATACTTCGACCAAATGGGGGATGTATTAGCAAAAGGGCAATATAAAAAGTACCCGAAACCGGCGTGCGTACATGCACGAGTAATGAATGTTCAGGAAGCGAAGGATCGCGGCAAGTGGCAACCCCTGGTCTCTGCCTGCCCCTCTGGGATACAGGCCTGAGTTTGATGAGATTGATGATGAGATGAAAATGAAAAAAAACTTTAATTAGAAAATGGTTAAAGGAGTGGTTACTGGCTCCCAAACTAGGACTCCCCGTGCTATGGGTAGCCAGGCTTCTTCCAAAATATATAATAATATTATTATATGTTTTACAATAGTTACTAATATAATCCAATATCTAAATATCTAAGCGTCCTTATACCGTAACGTAAGTAACGACTACAAGAAACAACACAAATAGCAATACCAGCTTACAAACCCTGAAACACGAGTCCCACAAATTTTATAATATGAAAGTTCGTATTTTTTAATAATTATTATAACAACAATGTATGTTAATTAGCACATAGTATGTATGTATTTACTAGCTGACTCGTCAAACTTTGTTTTGCCATAATAATTAGCCAACGACCTCAGACCTACCAAATATACACAAAAAAAATTATAAAAATCGGTGAGGCCGTTTCGAAGTAACAATCACTGTTACAGGAGATTTTTATTTATTACATTTAAAAAAATGGCCGACCAAGGCTGAGATGGCGGGGCGACCTCACAATGTTTCTAACGGGGTGGCAGGGGTTGGCCGGTGACAGACAGGTGTGGAAGGCTAAAGAATGGACAAAAAACGGACTGCATCAGAATGCCGGTAGGTTGTTTATTGCGTTTTTTGCCCGTGGTACTACCAATAGTACCACGGGCAAAATTGTCTTCCCGTAGTACTACCAAGCGGTCTAGTAATTCTACGGGAAAAAAAAATTACCCGTGGTACTACTAACATTCCTCTAGTAATATAGTTTAAGTTTTTTTAACCCTCTTTTACTAGCCGTCGCTCTTGTCGTCCTAGAAAACAAAGTGAGATAATATTCTTTACATTTGAATAATAATATGATTTATTTTTAACTAAAGAAATTATAATTTTTTACATTCAAATATAATGTTTTAACCAAAACTTTGCTAGTAGTACCACGGGTAGATTTTTTCCCGTTGTACTACTAGACCGCTTGGTAGGACTAGGAGAAGAAAATTTTGCCCGTGGTACTACTGGTAATACCATTGGTAGTACCACGGGCCAGAAAGGGTTTATTGATTGCAATTGAAGTTTATGGAATTATGAAACACTTCCTGAGGCCGTGAAGCGAAAATATTGCCGTCCAAATTATTAGCTTATGTGTCAGTTTGTGACGCAAATATAATACTTAGTGCAAAGGGATTTGCTTAAAATTTAAATGAAATTTAAGTGGACATTTCTGTCGCAAACAGATCAACGTGATTTTTAACTAGATAAGATAAGAATATTCTTAAATGTACACCGGAGAAAAACAAACACAAAACAATTACAAATGTACATTTCTTTCCTTCACACAACATTACGATGGGAAGTTTCTGACAGATATTAGAAAAAGTGAACTAAGATGTGAGTGGAGCTACTAAATAGACATATTAATAAAGATATAAGTGCTAATACAACTTATTATCTTCCAAGCTCGAGGGTTCACAAAATAACATAATGGAAACAAACAATGTAAAGGTTGATTCACACCAATGCGGTGGCGGTGGCGGCCGAAACATGCGTCCATTAAACACTACTGCTGTAAACAACGTATGTATGAACCGCCACCACCATCGCCACCAGGTTGGTTCATCCTTTAATGGTATAACTCCGAGAATTCCAAATATTATTTCCACCATGCCTATTTCTTTATTCCATAAAAAAGGAAAAGGTCAATTGCTATAAAAACGAGACCGGTGTAAAACTCAATGACCGCGCTGAGAACCCAATAAAAACAATAAATAACGTGAAAGTAAGTACCTAATTTAGTGCCCTCAACATGAATAACTACGAAAAGGGGGTTTACTTTCACACGCGATTATTAGTTTTGTTTCAACAAAAGCTCATAAGCTAGGTTTACACCGTGATTCATATTCATAGGATGCTTAAGCGCTTTGTTTTAAGCAGTTTATAAACCCATCCTATGCTTCAGAGTTAGAAAGTATTTATCGATACTGTTTGTTGTGTAAATTGTGTAAGTTATAAAAGGATTGTTACCAAGAGCTTGCGGATAAACTGCATTAGCACTTTGGCAAACTAATGAAAATGTGAATTTTCTTGTTTTATTGAGGATAAATATAAATATAGTGGTATACTTTGACCGTTAATTATACTAACTGGCTCCTTCCTTTAACACCCTTATTTAATTAATTGAACTTGAAGTGTTTTCAGAACATCATTACGAGCGCGGCTTGATACATTTTTTTATGTATCCTATAGTTACTGCAATAATTTTGGGTGGTTTGAAAGACATAGCAAAAGGAACGTGCCTGACAACAGCTATCGATACGCTAGTTTGTTTTTTTAAAAATGCTCTTTTCAAAAATATCTCGAAACAAACTCGAATTTATTAGAACCATTAGTAGCCATCCAGAGCGGTGCTGCGTGCCGCTGGTTCGCGGGTGATTGTTTTATTACACGGAGAGGCGGTACTAGTTGTTGGCGCATTTTTTGAAACAAGATTTCTGAACTCGAAGCAAGCATTCTCAACTACCTACCTATTTGTTTTTATTTACGTCTAGACTTAAAAGTGATGTAAGTCTAAATAGATGCCATTTTTTATTACTAATTACATAACCGCGGCTTTGAAACCACCTAGAAATTATCGCGTCTACGTTACGTCCGTCTTATTGTCACTAGATAGGCCAGTTGGTGAATAAAGAGAGTGCGAGTGGACTGTTTACAATGTTTAAATTTGAACTAAAACGATAAACTAAATAGATATCGAATTGCACCTCTGCTCGCTTGCTGATCAATAAGAAAAATAAAATGGCGCGGCGCCGCAGTCGCTTCCATACGTTGGCCGTGAACGCCCAGCGTGTGCATGCCCTGTTGTGTCGTAGACTGTCACTGATTGGGTTCCTCGCGACGGATATAGCAGACGTGGTCGGCCAAGCCGGAGATGGTGGGATGATCTCTCAACCTTTTTCCCCGGATGGGAGCGGGTGGCTTAAGACATAGGAGTGGAAGACAAACCCAGCTAACTAATATATATATATATATATATATATATATCTTACTGCAGGGCACAGGTCTTCTATCAGAGAGAGAGAGAGAGTATGGCCTTACCCGCTGTTTACCTAGAGCAACCCTTTCAGGCCTACGACCCAAGACTATCATATTTCAGGCTTAATTACCACGCGTTTTCACCGCGGACTGGCAATTTCAAGCGCTGAGGTATGTGAACACCTTAGACACGATGTTTTCCTTCACCGTTAGCGATTGGTACTACTACTTCACAAATGTACGTAACTTAGAAAGCAAAGTCGGTCGGTTGGTACATGCCGGGATTTGGAATACGAAGCCGGCGTTCTACCGCTTGCGCTAACACCGCTCGTATATTTACAAAGATTTTTTTCTAATCCGGCTCGTATTTCTAGAATTAAAATCAAAGTTTGTTTGTCGACGTTTGTTTGTTGATTTTGGCGTGAGCCTTGCCGAATTGTTTTTTTATAAATATATTTTTGCGTCCAGCAGGAAGTAAACAGTATCGGGACAAATATGGAGGAGCTTGAATTGAAGGTGCAGAATCGGCCGGTACCTACACAAATCTGCTTTGAGAGCCCTATGTCCCTGACGAGGGACAACAGGAACTGATGATGATGATGACACTTAGCATCATTAATCAAAAATCACTCAGGGATCATTGATACTCACAGATCTTTCAGAGACGATGTTGAAGACTCCTTGGAGTCGTAAGTATTATAATTTTGTATATTTTTCCTTTTACTGTCTTTTATCTCTCATGCGATTCATTTTGTAATATTCATGCTGTCACCACCACATTGCCCAACTTTTCTATTATTTTCCAATTATTTTCATGATTATAATAATCCCCGTAAATCTTTTTGGCGGTTGAGTTAACTTCGTCAATTCCTGCGCAATTACTAATTTTAGTTACTTTATAAAATTATTATACGTAAATTAAAATTAGGCTTATATTATTTTTGCTGCACTAACCCGTGCTGAGGACAATTTTAAAAACCTATTTAGAGGCTTAAAGTTCCACCCATGCCGAAATTTCGCCGATGGCTGCACTTGCCCATTAGCTGAGTTAGGAGAGCGCTGGCACGTGTGACGGTCCGCACTGCCTTTGCAATTCGACCGCCACTTATTCACAAATGTAGGGGAACATAATAATCCTTTGCGTTGTACAATAATGAATAAAATTAAACAAATTTTGCTGAAATATTAGATATTCGCTAGATGGCGCCTTTTTGCAATAAATAATAATAAATATTTATTATTTCGGGCAATAATGTCCATTACTTTCACATTACAAAATAAAGAAATAAAACGTTGGTTTCTCAACCAATAAACTATTTAATATTTTTACAACAATTTAACAACGTTTGCTCAATTGGTTCTAAAACAAACAAAACCACGTTCATAAAAGTTGGCTGTATGCAAAGTTGTCTATGCCAATGTATCGGCAGAAAAAAAAGTAAACAAGAAAGTCAGGTCAATGGCAACCTGTAAATAGAACAAGGAGGGACCCGTAGGAGTCTGATAATGTTATCCATCAAAAACCTAATAATGCAGTCAATGAATATTATGGAAAGGCATAATTTAGCAAAACTATTAAATATAGTTTCAGTAAAGAATTCAAAATGCTTATTTTACAGATAGAAAATATTTAAAATTATGTAAAATATTCCTGAAAGGGTTTCATTGAAAAGACAAGGGAATCCAAGAGGGGGAGACGGCAACGGGGTGTGGGGGCGAGGGGAGAGGAAGAGACGCGCTCTTGGATTGGGGATTTTGGCGGGGAACCGGGCGGTGGTTTTCTTGGGCATCTTTTCTCTGTGACGGTCCGCACTGCCTTTGCAATTCGACCGCCACTTATTCACAAATGTAGGGGAACATAATAATCCTTTGCGTTGTACAATAATGAATAAAATTAAACAAATTTTGCTGAAATATTAGATATTCGCTAGATGGCGCCTTTTTGCAATAAATAATAACAAATATTTATTATTTCGGGCAATAATGTCCATTACTTTCACATTACAAAATAAAGAAATAAAACGTTGGTTTCTCAACCAATAAACTATTTAATATTTTTACAACAATTTAACAACGTTTGCTCAATTGGTTCTAAAACAAACAAAACCACGTTCATAAAAGTTGGCTGTATGCAAAGTTGTCTATGCCAATGTATCGGCAGAAAAAAAAGTAAACAAGAAAGTCAGGTCAATGGCAACCTGTAAATAGAACAAGGAGGGACCCGTAGGAGTCTGATAATGTTATCCATCAAAAACCTAATAATGCAGTCAATGAATATTATGGAAAGGCATAATTTAGCAAAACTATTAAATATAGTTTCAGTAAAGAATTCAAAATGCTTATTTTACAGATAGAAAATATTTAAAATTATGTAAAATATTCCTGAAAGGGTTTCATTGAAAAGACAAGGGAATCCAAGAGGGGGAGACGGCAACGGGGTGTGGGGGCGAGGGGAGAGGAAGAGACGCGCTCTTTAGACTTGCGCAAAGTGTGTCCTTAGAGGGAGTTGTTATATCCCATATCTTTGCTCACCGGGACACACTATATCTGTATCCTATCTGGCTCACCACTTGTGTCCTAGCTCATACGACATACAATCGAGTGAGTGTGTTTGGATACAAGAGCCGTAAGACACAAGTGGTGAGTGAGTCTAGTTTATCTGTTTCCTACTTTATCCAGCTGACGCGCTCTTTTTATACTATCAGTCTATTCCAATAAGAGGAGTTCAAACCAGAATCAAAATGTATTATCTATAAATTAACTTTTGACACTTTATATATGTTTTCTCATTAATTAAGTGAACTGTAAGTTCTTTATGAGAAATAAATATCTTTAAACCCAATTAAAGCGTGACAAGCATATATGATTATCGTCTTTACCGTTCATCTTTTTAGTACGAGTACTGCGACCAAATGCCCGATGTTGGCCGAACAAGCCATCCGTACCAATAGCGATCAAAAAGATCATCAATTCAATACATTTGTAGGAGTCTGTTGACCCATTTCTCGTCTCTTGTTTATTACTGCGACGAGAAATGCGGCCCAACGCATCCAATTTCAGCCGATCTGTCTCGCTCTCGCGCACTGTGTGTGAGCTGGATAAAGTAGCAGGAGCTAGATGTCTACCGTACTGAGTTGAGAGTATAGTGAGGGAGCCAGATATAGTTGACATCTCTGGGATATAACTGAGACACAGTTGACGGCAAGGGAGATGTGTGTCCTCTCATATCTGGCTCCTGAGTTACCCAAGGCTAGCGCTCTTGGATTGGGGATTTTGGCGGGGAACCGGGCGGTGGTTTTTTTGGGCATCTTTTCTTTGCGGGGCTGACCGGCCGGTCTAAATTAGGATTAGGGTGAGTTAGCAACCTGATTATCAAACTAAAGTATTCTACAGTGTGTCGGTAATGTGGCTACAGCAGCAAATATTGAGTAGTTCAGCTGTGAAAGTGGTATAGCTTGAGAAACGTTTTGGTGAGATGGCTTGGGCAAATCATGGCTGAAGCAATGCAGGCCGTGGTACGATTCATACCAGTGGATTGGATCTGACTACATCGATTTGGTCAAGGTAGCTCCCTAGATCATTCTCAGGTCTCAGCAGTAAATGTGGTAAAGTCTGATTTGCATCTTGGAATGTTGCTGTAGTCTACAGAACCATACTTCGGTGTAGGCTTCACCTACATACTTGTGTTTCAAGGTTGATTAGAATTTGTGTTTGCATTTGTTCTTAATAATCAACTTGCTTGCATCAATTTCAAACATTTAATCAATTTGATAGAATAGGTCTATATCTGATCGAACGGTGAGTTTCTTTGCCATGTTCTTTTCTCACTATGGGTCAGGTCTTGAACATGGCACGCACATTTGTTAGGAACTGGTGTTTGGCGTGGTAGAAAACCAGCAAACAGACAGTTTAGCAGTAGTATTTGCAAGCAGTTGAAGTCATTTACATAATAAAGTAAATTGTTAGGTAGAGTCTAAAACAACCAATTAAAAATCAAACCAAAATAAACCAAACTAATGAAAACTTGAATCTATCTAATCAACCAATAACCGGGCACAGAGCCTAACTAAAATTGTGAGTGTAAAATCTACTTACAAACTACTATGTGCAAAAATAAACTAAAACCATAATTGTTTCAAATATTTAAAATAACTAAGATTAACAATTACTGTTAATATTCTAATCTGTGTTAAACTGTGTTCACAAAAATCTATTTTAAATCTCAAATGTTAATATTTCTACAAATCTTGATAAATAAATAGATTATTTTTTAACTCTTTCTAGTTGTTTAATTGCTTTTGGAAACCTCGACTCCCTGAAAAGGTTCTGGTTACTATTTCACAACAAAGGGTCCTGTTAGGCTATCTAGACGATCACATTTTGGCCAAAGATTTGAATTTTCTGTGATTTTAGGTACTCATAAATTGCTCTTTTACACAATACACATTTAACTTACACTGAGCTAAATTGTAGGTAGGTAGGAAACCTAGGTACTCATACTAAACTTAGTAATCTCCTGTGAAAGAACCATATCTTGGACATTCAACGGAGGCAAAGAGGGAGTGCTGCAGAGGACTTCTTCTTCGGGAATCAGCGGTCATCAGTGGCAGGAGCAGTATTGAGGGGACTTAGGGATCAGTGTAAGCAGTGTAAGTAAGTAGCAGAGAGCAGGGAAGAGTACAGAGTAGAGTGTGAGGGGGGTAGCGTCACAAATGGTACACCGTGACCAAGATATTTATGTATGTATCTTATCTGGCCTTATGCCACAAATGTTGTTGTGAAATGGATAGGGGAGTTGAGATTTTCCAAAGCAATTATTAGATCATTTGCCTATTGTGTATTTTAGCGTTTTAACCTTTTTGACTAACTAATCTTATAATGCTTGACTGGATTCACATGCCTATTTATTGTCCTGTGGTATTTTTAACTAAAACCAAAATTATCTTTAACTATTAGGTAGGTAAGTCGTTTAACAGTGAAAATCTAGCACGCAAAATTATCATTTAACTAAATAATTAAAATTGTGGGGGCGTCTTGGACAAACAAAGAAATAAATAGGTAACTAAAATAACTCTTTATCAATGTAATTGAATCAAATTTAAAAGTTATTGATTGACTCTATTAGGTATCTTGATTTATATTACTTTTAAAAAGTGAGTCTGTGTTATCTGAATGAAGAAGTTTAACTAATTAATTAAAGTTTTCTCCTTCTGAGACAACTTGAGGAAGTGTTTTGGTTTAATAAACATTGCCAAGTAACTATTTGATCTCAGGGAGAAGCTTAGTTACATAGAATTCAAATTAGTATGGTTTTCCTTGTTTTGAGAAAATGCTTTTGTTTAAAAATGGTTTCAAAGACAAATTTAATCGGAGAGAAAGATTGAGCTATATCAAATGAAAAGTAATCTATTCTGAGAAGAAGCTAGTTTAGGTGTGGGTTGGTTTAGATTGATCATTCATTTTGAGATTCAGCATAAGGCTATGTGGCTATTTTGACAGCAAGCAGTGTTAAAGTTTAACTTTTCTTTTTTATGATTATACTTGAGATTTACAGTGAGGGTTTAAGGGCAGCAAGATTGCAAAGATATTGAAGTTCTCTATTATTAAATATAAGGTTATCATTATGTAAAGCAAAGAGATAGTAACTTAAAGCAAGAGTAATTAGGCAGAAGAGAGAAATAATTAAAGCAATGACAGTGATTTATTGAAATTATAATGCATACATTCAACATTACCACTTAATTGTGGAGATTTCAGTTATTTACTTACATACTTACTTAGTCAATCACTCATTTATGCATAAATCTTAGAATTTTTCACTTATACATGTAATCATAATAGCAGAATTAAATTTTCAAGATAAGGTTTACTCCCAAGCAATAAAACTAAAAGTAGATTTGGTCTTCAAATTAGATATTTTGATAGCACTTTTAGGTAGGCCATGGTTAGTCTGCATTAGATAGGGTCTTAGGAGAATAAATTTTAATGTGCTTCCGGACGGGTTGCATTTCCTCTTCGACTTATCAATTCTGAAAAAAAAATAGGTTGATAAATTAAACTAATCCACGGGAGCTGTTCATGATTTAGGCCGCAGTATTAATGTTTTCCTATTGTAAGAAAAGTATCTAGTGGTTAGCATTTTAAGTTGTTGAAGGCACTCACTGAGTTTTATGTAGGTAACAATTTATGCAGTATGTATGATTTAACTACATTACAATCTAGATCAACTTCCATTACAAACTCGATCAGAAGGCAACTTATATTGTATATGGATGTCAAACTAACTATGTAAATTCTTGAGTAAAGATAGAAAGACAGAGAAACAATAAAACAAACCTTTTGTTGTTTGTAAATTTTACAAAATCTTTGTGTGATCATTGTAGATAGTACAGAAGTCCTTCTTCTTGTGTTCTTTTGCCAAGCCAAGAGTTTAGGTTCCCTTTTCCTTCTGTGGATTAGTTTCATTGAAGAACTTTCAAGTCTTTGTTGTAGATTCATCTATTGCTATTGGTACATATAACCTAAAAAACAAAACAAACAATGTTATAAATGAAATGTTTATTAAAACTAAACCTTTTTCAATAGTCTGTAGGAATTAGGTAGCCACAAGAATGAAGTATCTAGGTACCTATAAAATCATTAATTTAATACCGGATAAACTTACTTGGGTTTTTGTTTTGATGTGTAGTGTTTACCAAAGTTTTAGTTCGAAAATGATAAAATTAATTAGAATTAGTATGAAGTCAATTCTTACAATTGAAACGAGATGAGGACGAGGTTTAGATAGTCAACAACAATCTTTGTTGCTTCTGTTATTCAGCTTTTAATTAACAGGTTAGGTACGAATCCGATTAGACGTTATATGGAGTAAAATAAATAGGTAATTCATTTGTCAATCAGTGTTGCCAGATGCTGATCGGTCAATGTCGCCAAAAGTTAAAATATTTGTAGTGCCCGACAAATAACTTGATCAAATTACTTTGATTTCGCATGGTTGTACTTCGTATAAGTACTCGGTTATTTAGCCATGTATAATTCATATAGCTCTGAAACTCATTTTTTTTTATGTTTGTACATTTAATTCCTTACTCCCAATGTATTAGTCCGGTCCGTCCAAAGGTTGTCTGGAAGAGATCACTGTTAGTGATAAGTCCGCCATCTGTACTCTTAGGTTAAGGAATATGTGTGTGATTTCCATTTTGATGTACAATAAAGTGTTCTCTAAATAGGTATCTCTATTTCGGGTCCCATTTGCTGGGGACGCCGGATGATTTAGAATATTTCGGAGTTTAGGTTAGTCAAATTAGCATAAATAATACGTCCCACTGTAGGCCACAAGCCTTCTCTCAGGGAGAGAGTATGGGCTTTATCACCACGCACGCCCACCGCGGATTGGCGATTTCAAGCGCTGAGGTATATGAATAACTCAGGACACTCAGGTTTCCTCACGATGTGTTCCTTCACCGTTAGCGAATTAGCATATCTAATTAAAACAATTGCCCTTACATCGCAACCTCATCCCGATAGCGCGGATTTTTGTACAAGTTATCTGCCGAGCATTTATAAAATTTTAAATACGTACTTTGTTGTGAATTCCCGAGTAGCCAAACGTCGCAACATAGCCAATGGGCCTGATGACAAATTTTGAAAAACTGTCGTATAATGTCTCAAAACCTACATTATTTACAATGTATTTCATATTTTTGGTTACAGTAAAGTTAAGGTTAAATGATAAAAATAGACATTTTAGTTTTTAGATTTAAAAATTCCCACCGAAACGCGCGCTTAATGTCCTGGGTCGCTAGTGACGTCACAGTGCAAAAGTGTAAAATTAGTCTGTTGTGTAAAACGCAATTTAATACCCACATGGAAGTTTTACGTTTCTAAATTCTGCTGAACAAGTCTTTACTTGATGCTAAAAATTCTCTCACCATCAACACGTCTATTTTAGGCAAACTACCACTGTCTGCCTTAGTAAACCTTTGCCTATTGTTTCACTCAGGATTTAAATGAAATGCAAATAAATAATAAAAATAATAATAAGAAAGATCCTATTTAAAACCAGAGAACCTGTTGTTATTTACTACCAAAGACGTTTAAGAGATTGACCTATGTCACAGATTATAAAGTAGTATGTTCAGTTCACTATTCTATGTTTACTCGCGTGTTCCTGAAAGTGACGTCATTCGCTATTCAGCTAAAATGGCGGACGTAGGATTTTTGTAGATTTTAACTATCGGAATAATTATCAATCCCGCTCTTAATAAATAAACGCATGCATAGTAAATATTATTTTAGTGATTTTCCAGTACTGTCATCATGCCTATTGTCGTCTGATCGCTGATTGCAATTTTCGCCAATTCACGTTCCGAGATAGCCCAAATGGCGATAAATCGCCTCATCTGGCAACCCTCTAGTCAAGTTTCTGTGACTTTGTCAATGGCCAAGGGTGAACACACACTTTCTGAAATAGTGATTTGCGAAAATAGTGATTAAGCATAAATTGCATGTTATCGTGTATTAGGTGTAATTACACTTATTGGTCAAATATAACTTTTGGAAAGAATTGACTCAAGTCAGTAACATTAACGGTGAATTTAATTAATTCTATAAATAATCTAACTTTAGTCTTGTGTTAGAAGATTATTTGGTAGTTAATGATAATAAATACGCACTGAAAGGAATTTCGTATAGGGTTTCCAAGGATTAATGAAGTTATATTACAATGGAAGAATAATAATTGCGGCAATACCGTGTTCTTAGAAATTAATTGATGTTTGGGAATTGGTTCAACTTTAACGTATTTTCTTTTTAAATTGTTGATGGTGAATTGTAGATTTAAAATATCGGGAATTAAAATAATAGAGAACCATTAAGTTAATTACAATCTTGTCTCAAGGTGTTAATGTAGACAGTGTATTGTATTATATAATTCTGTTGAAAATTTCCATATCCAAATTTATCCACATAAATGTGTGTTTGTTTGTTACGGATTTTAAAGGAGACTTGATTTTATTAAATAAATAAATAAATACAAAACTAAGTTAAATGTAATAATTGGTTGAATTCAATATCAGAGAAAATCTATTTCACTTTGAAGTTTAATTTTAAATGCGAATATAAAGGGGAAATGAAATACCTAATCAGCTCAACTTAAGAAGTTTAGCGACGTTCAGAAATTAATGTTATTGCATAGTGTAAGTGTATCTTAAATTATGTAGAGGGACTGTCTATAAATTATGAGTCTTGAAGGTTAGTCCAACTTTATGTGAGTTTGCAATTTGGTTACAAACAAAAGTAAATCTTCTTTCAAAAGTTTAAAACCTAAGTATCCTATAAAACTAAATTTCATCATGTAACTTATTCTTGCAACTAATTTGCGAAAAGTGCAGCATAGATAAACTGCAAAGGGAAGTACAAAAGTGACATTCAATTATAATCTAACAAAACTTTTAATTAGTTACTAAGTCATTTAATTTCGTAGGAAATCAGTGAATCAGGGAAGCGAAAGTGATCTGTCAGGATCATGGCAAGTGGAACTCCCTGGTCTCCACCTACACCTCCGGGATATAGGCGCAAGTCTAAGTATGTATGTATGGAATCAGAGAATCAAATCTACATAAGTTCAGTAGATGCAGTGATAAAGTTATAACTTGACACAAACTTTTTAGAAAGTACTAAATCAGATAAATCTTGTAAACCTTGTAGGTACTTATTAAATCAAAAGATTTGCAAAGGCATTCAATCAAACAGTAGGAAGCAGTAGGCAAAAGTATATACAGGTAGTTTATCCCAACTTTACCCATCAACCTAAATGTAGTTTCCAATACATTCAACTCAGTAAATAAATTAGTAAAATAGTTAATGTTGTCGTAACTTAGCATAGCAGAACTTTCCCCATGAAAGATGCTAAAAGGTAAAGGTCAATAAAGGAATAATTTTATTAAATTTCGTATGAAAGTATTACATTTTATCAATTGCATCCATAAGGTCCTAATAGATTTGTAATAAATCAAGTTCTCATTTGATAATATTTCAATTACATGTACGTTTCATTAAACACTTTGACGGGCACTAGTAACTTCATTATCTAGAAGCTCTCTCTATATTTAAAATCTCTCTGCTTGTAATTATGTCCCGAAGTAAACTGTAAGTTAATTCTTTCTCTGGTTGTGCAATAAAGTGTTCTCTATTTACCTATCTATCTAAACTCAAATTCAGGAATTTTATTCACTATAAAAACAAAAAGGATTTACTTAATGAACGTCAACTGTTAGTTTCATCATTAATAGATATGTGAAGGAAAGGTCAACAAAGAAATTTGATAATTATTCTTTTTAACAGGGCTTAGCTTAATTAACAGAGGTTTCAACTTAAAAATAAACTAGCTGCACTAGACACAATTGTCCCCATCAGCACTAATCAAATACCAGACATTTTATCTTCCTAAATAATCCTTAATGTTATACAAAGTTTTGCATAGAGTATGTTTAAAACGTTTTTAAACCGTGTCCGTGGTAACTTTAATATATTTTGAGGAATTTTATTGTAGAACCGTATAGGTACAGAGCCCCATAAAGGATGTATAAGTCTAAATTGTGGATAAGACAGGCTATGTTTATTCCTAGTATCAATATTAAGATAATAATAATTTCAAAATTGCTGATTTATAAAATAAATTGGTGTTACATTTGGTAGGTGACCTGTTTAGATATGCTGTGTTAGAACAGATAGATTGCCTGATAGAAAATGCCATTAGCATTAAGTCCACCTTTTTTACACTGTGTAATAAAGAATTAACAACAATAATAGAGTAAGAGTTATGGGTCTACATGATTAAATTCTGTTGATAATGATTGTAAGTTATATAGCAACTGTCAGTCAAGAGTGTTTTTGCACGCCTGTAACTGGGTGTTAAGCTAGATTATAACATATTAGCTAGTAATGAGTATTATTAGCAGATTGTAACAAGCGTTGACATTTAAGAAATTCGTTACTTTTATTAGGTATGTATGGTGTGCAATAAAGAGGATTAATCTAATTTAATCTAACTAGAGTTTAGATTAGACGTGACATCAAAGTAGGGTGAATGTACCAATAATCAGCACAGCTATTAATCATCAACGCTAATTGATAAAAGGGTGATGATCTCAGATAATTATATATTTTCAGTATAAAATTAAATTAAATTTACATTTCTTGGACCCTCTTCAAAGAAACAAAAACCTAAAAGCCAAATAAAATAAACATTACTAGAAATAAAATCGGAATTTAAGTTAAATATCCTAATGTTAAACAGCGTACTGTAATAAATTATAATAGATTAGCTAGAAATTGATACTATTAGGAGGTTGTAACAAGGTTGAGTAATGTCTAACATGACATCATGATAGGGTGAATGTATCAATAATCAGCATAGTTGTGCTTTACCAATAGAAAGGTGTGTGAATCTCAGGCATGTATTTTTGATGAACTCAAATTCTCAGATGTTTTAAACTCTACAAATAAATTAAAACCTAAAAGCGAAATAAACGGTTAAAGGGAATGAAATATTAATTTATGGTTAACAGACTAGTATAATATAATATAGATATGGGGCGTAATAAAAAAAATCATCTGTACTCATTGTTTTAAAACAATTAAATGTAAATAGTACATTCAAAACACAATTAAAATAAATTACTTTAATAAATGGTCCTCAAATTTTGCTCACAAACTATTTTGTAAATTCCCTACCCAACCTAACTAGGGAAGGAAAATAAAATTCCAGTAATCAAGTTAAGTTCATAAATGTGTTCTTAGGCTATTTTAGTTTGGGGGCGACAAAAAAATAATAATAAAGTAAATACTCAATTGTAAAATAACTTGTTATGTCGAGACATTCAAGTAAGAGAAACGAAATATTCTGCAACGTTCTCGAATAAAGGGCAGCATCATTTCAGAGAGAGAGTCTTCATAATAGCACATAGTGAGGAACTCATTTAGTAAATTCTGTAGACATTCTAACTAGAGAGGTAAATAAAACCCATGTAACCATGCTAAGCTTAAAACGAGTTTATGTGATTTTAGGATATTTCAGTTTGGGGGGCGAGAAAAATAATAATATTTAAAGTAGATTCTGACTAAAAGATTCTGTGTATGCTTGCGGGCATTCTCGTAGGAAGGAAAAAAAACTAAATTACCAATAGTACTTGTACCTTTACATCTTTTTATGTCTTGGTACTCTGGTGTATAATAAAGAATATTTTTATCTTATCTTCCACATTCTTGACTAAAGGGCGGGATCACTTCAGAGAGAGAGTCTTCATTTTATCACAATGTGTTGTGGTAGAAGTTGCTAGAGTGGCACAACCTTTCGGAAGTTTTGGCGGAATTAAATGATATACTATAGTGTATATTTTGGGTTGTAAGATACATTTTTTAAGAATATTTTCAATGACCTTAACGTAAATGGTTTGAATATTTTATGTGAGACAGCCATAGGTAAATCTATGTCACGAAAGTTTATCAGGGTTAAAATCCTTATAAACTCAATAAGTTATTGCAATTAAAATTTAGTTAAATTATTTAGTGGAGGAAGGGAAACAACGATACTGAAACTGGTCTTCAGAAACAAAATTTTTAAATTTTAAATGATTTTATTAAATTAATGTAACTTGTCACGTAAAACAAGTAAAATCCAGCAGTGAGATACAAAATGGCTAGGTACTCAAATATTAAAGATGATGGGAAAAATTGTAGTTACAAAGGTGTTTGATAAAGATTACAAAGTTGATCCAAGTGGCAGGAAGACGCTGGATGCAGGCCGCTTCTAACCGGTCTTTTTTGGAAATCCTTGGAGGAGGCCTATGTCCACCAGTGGACTTCTTGTGGCCGAATGATGATGATGACAAAGTTGCTATTACAGGTGCTATAGTTCCAAAAATAAATAAAGTACCTAAACGCAATTCAGAGAATTTGTATCTTTTGTTATATGACTGAGATGTCAAAAATAAAAGTGTAATATTTTTAAATGGAATTTATTAAAGAGGATAGGAACTATTTCCCTCCGGGACATTGGCGAAAGTTTATATTGTGTTTAGGAAAACATTGTTGATTAAAATTGCTATTGCACTTTAGTCTGAGTTTATAATTAGTTATGGAACTTAGATTTAGTTACAGGACTAAATCTTAGTTAAATTCAAGGAGTGAATATCTAAAGATATGTCAATTGATTTAAAACCAACTACAAAAATAATATAATAATTTCAAAATTATATGTTTTACCCAGCAGTGGAACACAAATTGTTACAAAAATGTTAATTCCTATTTTATAAAATAAAATTAATAAATAGTGTTAACTTTTTTCAATTAAATTGGGTTAAGAGCATAGGTATTGTAAATGGGGTAAATTTAAACAGAAAATTTAAAACATTTTATTAACAAATGTTTTAAATAAAGTATCTGATCTAGGTCGATTTTGACATCATCTTCCCGGACTGGACTTGTGATTCGTTTAGCAGCGTGAAATGGGGAGGGGGGGAGTTTGAAAGGGAAGAATTGCAAGAGAAGGAAGAATTTTCTAAATACCTAAAATTTGTTTAGGTATTTAGAAAATTCTTAAAATTAAAAAAAAATTATAAAAAAGACGATGGAAGACAATGTAGATTGTCTTCTTAAGAGTACTTCGGTTATTTGGTTTATAGAAGTATGAGAAGAATGGATAAATGCTGAATAAAATTCGAGTTTTATTTGGAGTGAAGGGCTTTGCGAATTAAAAGAAACCAAAAGGGAAGAATAAGGTTATAAGCATTCGATCCCAGAAACACAACACTTAACAGAGATCTCGCTTTAGACGAAACTTGGTGTTAGGGGTAGGCCAGATGGCAATCGTTTCTTCGCAAGGCGAAACTAAAGTGAGGTCTATACTCCACACGGAGGAAAGACTAAACTGATCTGGACACTACTATGGGTGCGAATCTGCTTATAGGATTGGTCGGCGTAACGCTTTACCCATAGTTTTTTTTAATTTATTTAAATTAATAATAAAACAATATTGTGAAGAAGAACTTAAGCTTGACCAGTACTATTATAGAGAGTGCTTTGGCCAATGGTTAACATTCTCCGTCCATTAACCAATTGATTCAGCGAACGAAAATCTAAACAAGGGACGAATTGTAATGCACAATTGGCTTCCAAACTCTAAGGATGTGCTTTATGTCATGTGGGCGTATTTGTAGGTTTCGTACGTTCGAAAAATTGGAATGTTTCGGAACAGACAATGCGAGGATCACTAGGACTGGAGTGGATTCACAACCCATCTTTCCCGTAGGACTTTGGCATTCAGGCATCTTGTGCGATTGTATGTTGTCCATTACCGATGAGTCAGCAAGTTGGATTTTCAATTGTTGAATCCGTTTCTTATTGTGATTTTAAAACACAATACACTCAAAATTTCACTCTGGGAAAGGTGCTTATAATCTCGGTCGTGAAACATTTGTGAATAAGTATAGGTGAAGTTTCTTTCAGTATCTAACTTGCAAAAACTTCAGGGGGCGCTGTGACGGTCCGCACTGCCTTTGCAATTCGACCGCCACTTATTCACAAATGTAGGGGAACATAATAATCCTTTGCGTTGTACAATAATGAATAAAATTAAACAAATTTTGCTGAAATATTAGATATTCGCTAGATGGCGCCTTTTTGCAATAAATAATAATAAATATTTATTATTTCGGGCAATAATGTCCATTACTTTCACATTACAAAATAAAGAAATAAAACGTTGGTTTCTCAACCAATAAACTATTTAATATTTTTACAACAATTTAACAACGTTTGCTCAATTGGTTCTAAAACAAACAAAACCACGTTCATAAAAGTTGGCTGTATGCAAAGTTGTCTATGCCAATGTATCGGCAGAAAAAAAAGTAAACAAGAAAGTCAGGTCAATGGCAACCTGTAAATAGAACAAGGAGGGACCCGTAGGAGTCTGATAATGTTATCCATCAAAAACCTAATAATGCAGTCAATGAATATTATGGAAAGGCATAATTTAGCAAAACTATTAAATATAGTTTCAGTAAAGAATTCAAAATGCTTATTTTACAGATAGAAAATATTTAAAATTATGTAAAATATTCCTGAAAGGGTTTCATTGAAAAGACAAGGGAATCCAAGAGGGGGAGACGGCAACGGGGTGTGGGGGCGAGGGGAGAGGAAGAGACGCGCTCTTGGATTGGGGATTTTGGCGGGGAACCGGGCGGTGGTTTTTTTGGGCATCTTTTCTTTGCGGGGCTGACCGGCCGGTCTAAATTAGGATTAGGGTGAGTTAGCAACCTGATTATCAAACTAAAGTATTCTACAGTGTGTCGGTAATGTGGCTACAGCAGCAAATATTGAGTAGTTCAGCTGTGAAAGTGGTATAGCTTGAGAAACGTTTTGGTGAGATGGCTTGGGCAAATCATGGCTGAAGCAATGCAGGCCGTGGTACGATTCATACCAGTGGATTGGATCTGACTACATCGATTTGGTCAAGGTAGCTCCCTAGATCATTCTCAGGTCTCAGCAGTAAATGTGGTAAAGTCTGATTTGCATCTTGGAATGTTGCTGTAGTCTACAGAACCATACTTCGGTGTAGGCTTCACCTACATACTTGTGTTTCAAGGTTGATTAGAATTTGTGTTTGCATTTGTTCTTAATAATCAACTTGCTTGCATCAATTTCAAACATTTAATCAATTTGATAGAATAGGTCTATATCTGATCGAACGGTGAGTTTCTTTGCCATGTTCTTTTCTCACTATGGGTCAGGTCTTGAACATGGCACGCACATTTGTTAGGAACTGGTGTTTGGCGTGGTAGAAAACCAGCAAACAGACAGTTTAGCAGTAGTATTTGCAAGCAGTTGAAGTCATTTACATAATAAAGTAAATTGTTAGGTAGAGTCTAAAACAACCAATTAAAAATCAAACCAAAATAAACCAAACTAATGAAAACTTGAATCTATCTAATCAACCAATAACCGGGCACAGAGCCTAACTAAAATTGTGAGTGTAAAATCTACTTACAAACTACTATGTGCAAAAATAAACTAAAACCATAATTGTTTCAAATATTTAAAATAACTAAGATTAACAATTACTGTTAATATTCTAATCTGTGTTAAACTGTGTTCACAAAAATCTATTTTAAATCTCAAATGTTAATATTTCTACAAATCTTGATAAATAAATAGATTATTTTTTAACTCTTTCTAGTTGTTTAATTGCTTTTGGAAACCTCGACTCCCTGAAAAGGTTCTGGTTACTATTTCACAACAAAGGGTCCTGTTAGGCTATCTAGACGATCACATTTTGGCCAAAGATTTGAATTTTCTGTGATTTTAGGTACTCATAAATTGCTCTTTTACACAATACACATTTAACTTACACTGAGCTAAATTGTAGGTAGGTAGGAAACCTAGGTACTCATACTAAACTTAGTAATCTCCTGTGAAAGAACCATATCTTGGACATTCAACGGAGGCAAAGAGGGAGTGCTGCAGAGGACTTCTTCTTCGGGAATCAGCGGTCATCAGTGGCAGGAGCAGTATTGAGGGGACTTAGGGATCAGTGTAAGCAGTGTAAGTAAGTAGCAGAGAGCAGGGAAGAGTACAGAGTAGAGTGTGAGGGGGGTAGCGTCACACACGGTTAGCCGGAGGTCGCGGGTTCAAGTCCCGGCATGGGTGGAATTTTTAGCCTCTAAATGGTTTTTTAAAATTAGGCTGTTGATTTCCTAAATAAACTTATAATAAATAAATAAAAAAAATAAATAAAACCCGCCACGCGGCTCTCAATGACATCATCCGGAGGGCCTTTGCCACAGCCGGGGTTCCGGCCACGCTGGAACCTCCAGGCATCATCCGCGACGATGGTAAAAGGCCCGATGGAATGACATTGATCCCCTGGAAACATGGGAGGCCGCTAGTTTGGGACGCTACATGCGTTGACACGCTGGCACCCTCTCATGTTTCCCAGAGTGGAAGAGCCGCTGGTTCAGCGGCTGGCGCGGCCGAAAGCCTCAAACGGCGCAAATACGGTTCAATAGGAAACAGTTACATATTTGCGCCGTTTGGGGTCGAAACCATAGGCACTTGGGGCCCAGAGGCGCGCCTGCTGTTCAAAGACTTAGCGGCGCGCCTAATCGACGCATCGGGAGACCAGAGGGCCGGCGCGTACCTCGGCCAGAGGATAAGCCTGGCCATCCAAAGAGGTAACGTCGCCAGCGTTCTGGGCTCATTACCGCGGGATAGTGACTTGGGGCAGGTGTTTTATTTGTAAATATAGAATTAGTTATTTGTATATTTTTATCAGTTATATATTAATTAAGTCTCTTATTTTATGTTTGAAATAATTAAAGTATTTAAAGTATAAAAAAAAACTTATAATAAAATCGAGTGGGAACTTATTAATCGATCAATTAAATCTTTCTACTTTGCGCATCGCTACGCATCACACTACGCCGATTACTCACACATACACTGTAAGGACAGTAAGCGATGTGCAAAAGACATGTGACTATGATCACTTTACCGCCAAAAGAATCTGTGTTGACTATACTTCATTTACCCGTTTTTCATTTGTTTCACTTAGTTACAGTCCTCTCCTCAACAGATCACTTTTAGTGATAAGACTACTGTCTGTATGTACTCTTTAGTTAAGAAAGGTCTGTGTAATTTCCGTTTTTGTATGCAATAAATTGTTCTCAATCTATCTACCAGGGCCATCGCAATGAACAATTTCCGACGAGCGAAGCCGGGGCGCCGCATTGGTTACCAAGAAGTGGATCAAGACAGGAATAAAACGAATCGATAGAGCATATAGCATTAAAATATCACACGGCTATTTTTGGATACGTACCGCAGAGCAGTACAGTGATGGTTCTAGGGTTGCCTGATGATCGACAAATACCGGGATCGTCAAAATTGGTGATCAATATATATTTTTTTTATTTATTCGGTTTATCAACAGTTGCGACATCCTTACATGCTAAATGAGAAATTATATTGTATTAAACTAGATGTACAAATAATTACAGATAAACACCGCATGCGTAGAAAATAAACAAGTACTTATAGCTAGTATTACTTTACTTACTTTACGAATGTATACCGACTGACTGATCATCCCTTGTCTTAATAATAATAATATAAAGTTACTATAACGCTAATTATAGATTGTTTGACATAAAATGTGGTGATGGTCCCGGCTGATTTCGGTCACGGTGACTACTTCAACTCCCATTTTGGTGGTGTTTTGTTTTGGTGATAAATATCTACGAGTATCTAGCCTAAGACTAGAGACCACTGCTGAGCACTTCCTTGGCGCGCTAACCTCTTTTGATAAATAGAGAAAACTTTATAGCACTGTCAGAAAACGTAATTACAAAATATGTTAATGTCTTAAATCTAAGTAATGTTACGCAATACAATTAAAACTGCGGAGTAGAGAATATACTGTGTTATTTAATGTCCAATGAAACTACAGTGAAAGAAAAAACAATACGTTCACTCGAATTAACTTCACTGACTAGTCTGACTACCCGTGACTTAGCTTCTCTAATGTTTTCCATCAATGGTTGTCTGGAAGAAATTACTTTTAGTAATAAGGACGCCAATTGTACTGTACTGTACTGTATTATTGTCATATTATGTTATTTCTGGTGTACATACATGAATTTAAAGAATATTCTATATTTCTATCTTCATCCGATATCGTCTGATACCACCTTTAGGATGGGGTATTTTTGCTGGACGAAACGGTAGCTGTCAATCAAAAAAAGATCGGATATACCTAAAAGTCCGAAGTTTGAACTGTGTGACGTAGAAACTTAAATAACAAACAAAAGACGACAAAATCGTATTTTTAGATGGACGCGGCAAATATAAATCACCTCTACGGTTGCAAACGTGACACGGGAAATTTTTTTGTTTCTTTTTCCGTAAGAAAGGGTCCGTACACAAAAGTGCGAATCGGCGAATCTTTCACGACTCGGGTGACCATTCCTCCCTTCCATTCCCTTATTTAGTAAACTAGGACGTGACAAGGATCGCAAAAAAAGTGCTCACTTCTGTTATTGCTAAAAAAATACAGGCAAAAGAAACAAAGAAGATTTTGTTTTCATCCAATTCGCAAGTTCTTGCGTCGCAGATTTTTACGATGCAACGTCGCGTCGCAGCTTTGTGTACGGGCCCCAACCTAAGCCTCTATAAGCCTTTACATTCGTACACCCTACTCAGCTACGTAACGGACGACATAACATCACATAAACTCAGGCCTGCACCAGGGACTGCCACTTGCTACGATCCTAACAGATCACTTTCGCTTCCTCAACATTTATTAGTCGTTGCATGCACGCACGCCGGTTTCGGGTACTTTTTATCTTGCCCTTTGTTAATACATCCCCTATTTGGTCGAAGTATGTCCGTCTGGGTCGTCCCTTACCGGCCCTTCCATCCACATTCGCTCGATATATTTGTTTTGCAAATAAAATGCTAATGTTGACCAGGGGTCTATTTCACAGAACTAGAATTCAAGGTTTACTATGACAATTCGATATACATTGCAATGTCAATAGAGAACTTGCACTAAAAAATGTTGTAATATAATCGGTGAGACCATGTTAATCTGTAGAATTCTAAAGGACCCGATCGGGCCACGATAACAATTGTTTTTAACCATGGCTATTGTTCTTTCCAAGGCCATAATCTAACAGGCAGGCTAAAAGATAAATAAACGTAGTATTTTTTTTCTTTACGACTAATACTTTTCATAATATTATAACCTGTCGTAAAGTCAATATAGTCACGTGGTACAAAAACGCACCATACAAATCGGGCTCAAACTATGACGTCTTTGATTCGTCGTCGATTTGAGTTACCTCGTAAAATTACGTTTTTATTCATTAACACCCTTATAAGAAAACGTTCAGAATTAAATGGAAAAACCAAATCTAATGAGGTTTTTGTTATCAGAGTAACTTTGTTTACTTGTAACATTTAACGTTCTAATTTTTATAATTTTTAAATGTAATAGGTATAATGTAAATAATGTTAAATGCAATTAATTACGCAATAGTTTTAAATGTAACGAAATTATTTTTCTTGCAATAATAAATAAATAAATTTAGTTTTTGCATTTTATGTAACCCTGAGATCCCCAAATATTTTTATTGTTTTATTTTTAAATTTTTCCTAAGTTTTTATATGACTTCTATCGTATAAAAGCGATGTCACTCCAATCTAAGTTAAACACAAGTTCCCCATTAACCCACAGATTAACCTACATTCATCATCATCATCCGCCATTTGACGCCCACTGCAGGACATAGGCCTCCCTCATGGTTTTACAAACCATGAAGGGTTTTGCCATAATCGCCACGCTTGGCATGCGGGTTGGCGATCGCAGTATGCGGTTGGAATCTCAGGAAGACGCTGCTGCCCGTCTCCTGCTAATGTATTTCCTTAGTCGCCTTCTACGACATCCACGGATTGGAACAAATACCTACATTGAATTATCCTAATAAACTACAAACTAATTGACTGTCTCGTGGGTCTAGCGGTATCACATCTGATTGTCATGCTGGAGATCGTGTTTTTGATTCCCACTGGGGGCCGCCGTACATTTGTAGAAATGGCCTCAGTCTGGGTGTATTTCCATGTTTGTGACGCCGTTGCCTGGTTACCATAGCACATAGGGTATCTTAGTTTGGGACCAGGACAAGAGACTGTATTGTGTGGAAGTTATTTCTTTATGAATTGTAATTTAAATGAAAGCCGGCCCTGCTGTCGACTGTACAGTGAATAGGACCACAGAATAATCCGCCAATTCGCACTCCGGAATTCCTCTTCTCTAATCTGTGAATACCGTAGCGGGGACACGTACCGTTTGCATTAATTTGCACAAATGCACCCGTTGCTATGGAAACAGGATGCCTAGAAGCGGTCTTGGAGTTATATCTACCAGTGAATGTGGTGCTAATGTTCAGTTGATTTATGTGCAGTGTGGTCGCAGCACCAATAAAACACTTTTACACCGATTTAACACTCGTTATTTATTGCATTTTTAGCTGAACCGCTTTGACCGCTTAGGATTCGAATAAACCAACCGACATACTTAGAGAAAATGGGGTCCGTAGCGAAGGGAAAGATATAAAATACCTTAAAGAGGCGCTCGTTTACGAATAATATGACTAATAATGACTAATTAAAGTTCATGGAGTGTCAGGATCGTAGAAAATTATAAACCCTGGTCTCTGCCTACCCCTCCGGGACACAGGCGTGGTTTTATATAAGTACGTATGATTCGAATAAAAAGTACCATGGATTTAAACCCAAAAATACCATTTTAGGACTAACCGTCAGCCCGCTATGCCGGGGACGGCCCAAAGAAGAGAAAACACCCACGTGACCACTTCCTGTGAGAGGACAGGGTAAAGGATCGCCATCGTTGCCGGTTTCACGTTGGACGATAACGGTAACGGCACGACACATACGACATACATTCACTAAGTTGTGTCGTGTGAATACTAGTCCAACGTCCATGTGTTGCAAATATTATCATCGTCCACTGTACAACCGGCAATTGGCAAGCTAGTATTTCTGCAGAACGCCTGTAAAGTGAAAGTGAAAGTGGAGTGACATCATCTCCTATATTTTGCGCACTTCTAAAGGATTCAAATCGTCTAACTGTTAAATTCCATAGTAATTGCTATTGCAAACATCAGGGATCCGAGAGGATTTGATGTGCGTAATTGTTCCACTGAGCACTGCTGGGTCACTGGAGAGATACTTTAATTTATACTTTATTGCACACATAAAATTACATGAATAAAACAAAACATTTACAGAATTAAAAAGTGTACATGGCGAGCTTATTTCAGCAGAAATCTCTTCCAGCCAACCCTTGATGTACCTTCACAGTCTTGTCTATCTATGTATCTATCGTGCTACCTGTGAGACAGGGACTACAACTACAAGCTACATGCAATGGCCCAAAAATGAGGAAATGTCAGAAGATTTAACTGACAATCCAGCATTTATTTTCAAGTGCGTTCAGTCGTGAGGTCAAGATTCTCTAATTCTCTGAATAATGCAGCCGAAATACGTCCCACTATAGGGCACAGGCCTTTTCTCAGGGAGAGGGCTTGATCACCACGCGTGGCCACCGCGGATTGGCAATTTCAAGCGCTGTGGTATATGAACACCTCGGACACTCAGGTTTCCTCACGATGTTTTCCTTCACAGTTACCGAGTGGTATTGCTACCAAAACAAAGTCATTGGCAGGTACATGCCGGGATTCGAGCCCACGAGCTCTCAAATGAGAAGCCGGCGTTCTACCGCTCCTGTACCACCGTACCGCTGATTTCTGTGAATACTTTTCATATTTGTATAAAGCAGGATGTTCTCTTTGTTAAGTTATTTACATTATTTATTACAGTTTTCGTCTCTTTACGGCCCTAATAACTCCAAACCCTTATGCATTCTCTGAAAAACCGTTTCGTTTTTGAGCCTATCTGCACAAGATATTTTCAACATTCTCCGCCAATATTTCGACCGTCCCGTAATAGAGTTATTCGGCACCAAGGAACAAGAGAAACCGGCAGCAAGAAAGCTGCTTTATGAGGCAAGAACCGTGGTCAGAAATAAAGCCTTCCAATTAACACAGCGGGGTCGAGCTTGGGTGAATTGGGTCAGATGTTATAACACCAAATGGCTTGATAGACCTGCACGAAACACGACAGTTCCTTTGATTTTTATAGCAAGTTATTTTTGCCCCAATGCAAAGGCAGTTTCTGCTTAGAATCCTCTAGGGAACGTCGACTTTGTCTTATTTTTAGGGTTCCGTACCCAAAGGGTGGTCACCAGGCTGTATCTCATGAACCGTGAGACAGTTGAAATTTTCACAAATGATCTATTTCTGTTGCCGCTATAACAGCAAATACCAAAAATACAATAAAATAAATATTTAAGGGGGGCTCCCATACAACAAACGTGATTTTTCAAAAGGGTCCCGTGAAACTCAAGGGATAATCGCCTACTAGGTATTTAATAACAGACAGACAATTTTCATTATGAGAAAAACTCAAATCATATTTAGTATGGAACAGTTGGAGTTGGTCACATCTGTGTGAACAACTTTTATTATGACAGAAGGTGTCAATTGTACAAAACAATCAAGAAAACCCTCATTCTACGAAACCAATGCGTGTAGCTCGACATGCGACATGGCCGGTTTTAATAATTGTCAACTACTGAGGTTACTTTTGACAAATGCAGCAAATTTAATACAAACCCTAAGAAGTTTTTGATTGATTAGCTGGAGTAGTCTCACAGCCTTGTAGAAATCTCAGATCTAACTAAGCCTCAAATACTTTCGTGACGTTGATCAGCTGAAAAGGTTTGTCAGCTGTCGAACTAAAACTAAAACACAACGCATTATTAGCTTTATTCCGCTCATTAGCTCAAGTGAAGTGAAGAAGTTACGGAGCCCAAGAGTCTATCGGAGTGTTCACAGATTCTGATGAATGAAGTTATTGCTATAAAAATAAAAAACCCGACTGGCAAAAATCCTAAAGAATGACTAGATGTATCGTCGGGCTAACGGGTCTACTTAGGTTGAAAATTCAACAGACTCAATTAGGTCTAGCGCATTAAGACTTATTACCAGTCGGGGTTTTTCATTTTTATAGTATTTTTTTCTTATATTCCATACTTTGACGTAATACAGGGTTACTTCTAAAATGCGCAATTCCTGAGTGATTTCGTTTCACGATCAATTAATTTTTTTCTTTAAATTTTATAAAAAAAAAAGCTTTGTGCGGTTGTCTGCTTTGGAGTGGCACTGTTTGTTAGATAATGCTTAACTATATGTGTTAAATTGCATTCAAATTCTTATAATTATGTAGGTTAATGATTTACTGAAGACTGTGCCATAGGTAGAGTGCGTAAAAGGTGAACTTAATAAAATACATAAACCCTGATAAGAAAAAACCTCAGAAAAGACTTATGAGACAAAAGCTGGTGCCGACCCATTTGACAAAATCCGTCAAGTTACTTGACCTCTGGGTAGTCACAAAGAAGCACACATACATACACACGCACAAAAACACGTCCCTCTTTTACTTTTACAGTCGATTAAAAACTACAAAGAGCCAGCGAAGATATAAAACAGATATTAGGTCAAGTGCATGCTAGAAAGTATAATGTAATAGTGTTGACTGACGCCTGCAGAGAAGAAACAGGCCCAGCTTCCACATTGAAGTTTCCACAGTAACTTCCAACTTTTTCATGCATCTGTTGCACTTTTCTGAAGATTAAAATAGTTCAACGGGAGATCAAACATTCCTAATTCTAGTGGGTTAGTTTAATACATACATAAGCAGCCTACATGCGTCCCACTGTAGGGCACAGGCCTTCTCTCAGGGAGAACGTATGGGCTTAATTACCACGCGTGCCCACCGCGAATTGGCTATTTCAAGCGCTGATGTATATGAATAGCTCAGACGCTCAGGTTTTCTCACGATGTTTTCCTTCACGGTTAGCGAGTGGTGTTGCTACTATAACTTCACATATGTACATAACTCAGAAAACAAAGTCATAGGTACACGCCCGCACTGGGAATCGAACCTGGGTCTCTCGCTTCCGAGTCCAATATTCTACCCACTAGGCTACCACTGCTTTTCTAACAAGTTACTCTCAATTTGACTGCCTCCTTGGTCGTGCGGTAACATGCTCGACCATCAAAACAGAGGTCGAGTGCAAATGGCCTCTGTCTGGGTGTATTTTCATGTTTGTGATGTCCTAGTCTGGTTACCGGTATCCTAGTTTGGCACCAGGACAAGAGTGATTGTGTTGGTGCGGGCGTAAGAGGATTTACATGCAGTTTTAAATCGTACTAATTATTTTAATACTATGTTAACAAATGTAAAGTTTCAGTGTATTATTTTAATACCGATTATAGAACAAACACGCGATTGGATAATATTTCACTGGATGCCCTGAGCTACTGTTACTAAGCGATGCTATCACAAACATGGCCACACCCAGATAGGGCATTTGCACAAATAAAGCATGTCGTCCACCAGCGAGAACCGAACCCACGACCTGCGTTTTGTAGTCATACGTGTTGCCGCTGGACCGACGGCGCGAGGAAAAGTTAGACCAGAGCCTAACTGGTCTGGACCCCAGAGGGGTAGGCAGAGACCAGGGACTGCCACTTGCTACGATCCTGACAGGTCACTTTCGCTTCCTCAACATACATTAGTCGTTGCATGCACGCACGCCGGTTTCGGGTACTTTTTATTTTGCCCTTTGCTAATACATCCCCTATTTGGTTGAATTATGTCCGTCTGAGTCGTCCCTTACCGGCCCGTCCATCCACATTCGCTTGATATATTTATTTTGTCAATCTTTCTTCCTTCATCCTCTCCACATGTCCAAACTAACGCAACATTCCTTTCTCAATTCTAGTCACCACATCCTCTTTTAGAAAAGACGTCGCGTGGTATACTGGCAATAAGTGTTGTTTACATTTTTTCCATTTCCACTCCGTAGCAGCTCTGATTCACGCCGTGATACTGGTGATATAGTTTACACACGCCACTGGGGTGACCACGGGTCTGGGGTGGGGTGGGTTTTTACCGTTCGGTGTAACCTTTTTACACCATTCCTTAGATGAAGATGAATCCTAAAGATGAAGTATTTTCATTATTCCATTTCATTTCTAGATTTTCTTTGATTTTGACATTACCATTCTAACCTTTCATCGAATCAGTGCTGTTAACATCATTACTTGCGAAATTACCTTTTATTCTGTTTTTTTTACTTTTATCTTTCCGCTTCATTAAAATAAAACCCAGTTTTTGGAAGTTATAGTTGTATTTTTGTCATTTATACTAAGCACCCTTCAAACGTACGTATACAGCTACTTCAAATTATTAAGTTGCTAAATGTGAGAGTATAGTTCGACGAATGGATTAGATTAGATTAATACTCTTTATTGCACACCATACATTATTAATATACATGAGAAATTAGTTTAATAAACTTAGTCCTGCCGTCGACTAGATTGTGCTTCAGTGGATTATGAGCAATGGACGAACCATGTCATATGGATGAGGATGGCTGAGGACAAAAGAAAGTGCCTTGAGGGAGGCCTATGTCCAGCAGCGGCTGAATACGGACTGATGGATTGATTGTCAGAAATAACGACCTAAGAAAACCTAAGACAGTCCACTTTTCCTATTCTCGATATCCAACCCTATTTAAAAAAAAAACGTAAACATTAAACTACTATAATTAACTTAAACAATGAATTGTTTTTTTTTTTTTTATTTTGATGAATGTTTTTATGTAGCGTTTAAATGACCCACGGCAGGGCACGGCTTTCTGTCAGAGAGTATAGGCTTCAATACTACGTGTCCCCACCGCGGATTGGCAAATTTAAGCGCTGGGGTATGTGAAGTCACTCAGGTTTTCTCACGATTTTTTTTCTACACAGTTAGCGAGTGTTATTGCTACTATAACTCCATTAATGTACGTAGCTTAGAAAACAATGTCATTGGTACATGCCGTGATATACCGCCAGCCTCACATTCGGTAGGTCGTGGGTTCGCTTCTCGGTATAGAAATGTTATGAAACTAAAAATGTATGTCATCCCAAATTTTCCCACAAACTGCGGCCACCCTAGGGTCGCGACACGGCAGGCTGGCAACACTCCAAACAGTTTTTCCAAATAAATTATTATTAAGTATCTGAAAACGCCCAAGTTCACGCAAGTCGGTTAAGGATGCCGCCGTGTGAAGGTCGGTATTTAAACAAATAAACTGGTTTCCCGATCCAATAGAATTGTTCAGCTGTATGATATGGTCCTCGAGTAGAGACCACTTAGGAAACGCAGCGTGGGACGCCCTGCAGATAGATTCCCGGTAGCGCTGGATGGGGATGAACGAGAACAGAAACAAGTGGTTATCCTTGGGGAGGTATAAGTACGGGACTATTCATTTATTACGTAAGATGATGAGGTGAGGGGATCCGAACACGTCTTACTTTTTATGTGTTTTTGTGCAATGTGCTTTTGTAGGCAACAGATTTTCTGTAACTTCTCAATTATTTAACGTTCATATTATTATTTATTACACGTCATATTTGAGATAAAGAAATAAATTAGCATATTTATGTACATTCGATTTTATCCACTTTTAATTCCTAAAATATTGTTCAGCTGTACCATAATAGATACATACATACATACATAAACTCACGCATGTATCCCAGAGGGAAGGCAGAGACCAGGGACTTACCACTTGCCACGATCTCGACAGATCACTCTCGCCTCCTCAACATTCATTAGTCTTCGCATTACTTAAGGTACTTTTTATCTTTCCTTTTGCTAATACATCCCCTATTCCATCACATTCGCTGGATGTATTAATAGATATCAACGTTTAGTATAATACCTACTCGGCTATGTAGGTCCAAGTGTAATCTATATTCCTCTGTTTCAATGGCACGGCACAGATATTTCCAGAAAACACAGATTCGTTCACACACATTGTTCTCTTTGATATTATAGTTATTATGATTTCACGTTTGGAATGATTCCCGTTGTAAGCTTATAGAAATAATGTCGGCTATTCTGAGTTTAGTAGCTTTAAAGATTTTTTAATGTGTTTAATTATGAACGTCGTTCCTTTGTTTTAACAGTTTTATAGGCAGACACAGACGATGGAAGTCAAGGTTATCTTACTGTAGCTCTTATTGCGCATAGTTTGTGTGCGATTATTGTACAAAATTGCCGGCGGTACTACTTTAACCTCCTAAGTCCCAAGTTAACAATCGAAAACCATTGTTATTTTCAAGGTCGGGACTTCCTAAGTTAATTGTTTTGTTATGTATTATTTTATTTTACTTGGAAAACTAACAGCTTATCACTAACACAATAAGTTGCACACATAGATACAGAAAGCCAATAAAAAGTTTTCACAAATAGCCATATTTTGAGCAATTAGCGATTAGGTGAAAGAAAAACAATACACGAAACACCAGACTCTGTAACTACATCCAATAATAGAAGAGGGAAGATGGCACACCGTTAAAATGGGTTATATCGGTACTGAGGCCTCAACAGAGTCACAGAACTTAGAAGTTAATACTTTGCGAATAACGGTAATTCTACTAGTGAACAAATCAATGTCTTCGTTTTCAATACAAAGGTCGTTGAAAGATCGTATAGCTCTGATAAAGTAAGAGTTTTGTCTAAAGTTTCTGCGAGCCCAAGGAACAAATAATGACAGTCTTCGGCGAGACTGGGAACGTGAGGGGACGAGGAGATGAAGCTTAGCTAACAAGTCGGGACAGTCGGCAAGGCTCCTGTAGCCTATATAAGTCCCACTGTAAGGCACAGGCCTTATCCCAGAGAGAGAGAGTATGGGCTTAATAACCACGCGCGCCCACCGCGGATTGGCAATTCCAAGCTCTGAGGTGTGCGAACACCTCAGACACTCAGATGTCCTGGCGATGTATTCCTTCGCCATTAGCGAGTGGTATTGCTACTATAACTTCACAAATGTACGCAACTTAGAAAATAAAGTCATTGGTACATGCCGGATGCGAACACACGACCTCCCGAAGGAGAAGCAGGCATTCTGCCGCTCCGTTATCACCGCTCTTCAGTATGTTTACCTCTACACAATGTAACAAAATCCCAACATACATCAGAAAACGGGGGTTCTTCTCGTTAGGTAATATGAACAACTTTTACTACCTACGAGGAAAATTTAAAATCGCAAAAAAGTATCAGCTAATCCATACTAAACTCACCACTAAAGCACCACAAACCCCCATTTTTGGACGAATATGGGGATTTGACCATCAACGGCCATTCACTATGCGCTGCATGGGTATATTTCGGATCTTATTGGCGGAGGGCGCGGACCAAAAAATGTCAATCGTAAATACATCCCGACTGCGCGGTCTGCCGGGTTTCCCGATTTCCAATTTCTCAAAAATAATAAAAAAAATACTACCGACTATATACTCACACACACACACACGCACGCTCGCACGCACGCACGCACGCACGGACGCACGCACGCACGCACGCACACACGCACGCACGCACACACACACACACACACACACACACACACACTCATAACGCACTAAACATACACATATACGCTAATACCTACCTAGAAAACTAAGTTGATTAGTATTATATTATGCTTCAGGTAATGTCAAATAATGTATGTATAAGACCAACAATTGATATCACGTCCAACTGTAGAAGAGCGGAGCTTCCTGATACGGGTATTTCCATACTTAAAAGGAAGTTATTGCCGGGTTATATTACTGAAAATATTTTGTAAAGTAAACAGAATTTATTTTATCTTTTACTATAATTATGTCGGAGGGATGCTAACATGCAGCAAATGAGGTCGCACATTCTCTGCCAAAATTGGCTATGTCGGTCACCTGAGAGCACATTTGCGTGACTATACTATGCTCAGTGGTTGCTATCCACAGCCTAAGCCTCACCAGTAAATAAAGATCTCCATTTGCTGCGATCTTGAGCGGCGAGGTCGAGGTATTTACGGGCTTCATGCCTTAGCACTTTATACAGGTACAAAATAAAAAACTGCGTAATGTTACCTGGGGAGCGAAAATTCGCAGCTTAAACCTGCGCTTTAAAATGCAAGCCGAATTATGAGCGGCGCTGTTAAAAACAGACTACATTATGGCAGCTACGGCCGCCCAAGGCGAGAGATAAAATTCGACATTACTCCACACTTTAGTCTATTGCACGTTCGCTTCCGCACGTCAATAATAATCGGGCATCGGAGATAAAGCTTGTCGGACATTAAAAACAGAATTTCAATGTCAGTTAAATACGCAGGAATGGTGAAACATCTCGATTTGCAGCACGCGCGCACCGCCGGCTGGCTACTAATGGTTCTACTAGATTCAAGTTAGTGTTGAGATACTTTTTGGAAAGTCCTCTTCTCCTTCACTTATATTTACTTACTAGCTGTGCCCGCGACTCCGTTCGCGTACATTTCGATTTTTACGAAGCAGCATTTGTATGGGGGCCACGTCCTATCATAACTGGAGCTAGAATTTAAATAGCCTATCCTGTGTCCCAGATGTCTATATGTTTTTATACCAAATTTCATCAAATTCGGATAATTGGTTTAAGAGTTATGGAGGAACATACATACATACATACACACATACAGAAAAAAATTCTAAAAATCGTGAAATTAGTTTCAGTATCATATATTGAGCCTATAAACACAATATCTCTGAAAACAAACTAACTTACTCCATGACCGACCCTTACAGATTTATTATTAGTATAGATAGATATAGATTAAATTAAATGTATTATGGTGTTCCTCTATATTTCACACATATTAATTTATAAAATAATAATATATGTAAGTACTTTATGACGATATTTTATTTTATTTTTTTTACTTTATTAATTGAATTTGTCTTAATTCTTTGACTGCACCACGGCACGCACTCCGTAGTACAATTATGGGTTACCGTAGGCACTGACTGAAAATCAGCGCTGAGGGATCACTTCCTCAGCACAACGCTGAGTCAGCTGCCTTTTGTGGCAATGTAGATACACCACAGGCTACATCTATGGTCCTGTTTTATTTATTCATTTTGTCTATTGTGTATTAAGTTTTCTTTCTGTTGTTGTGCATATTATGTTGCTTGTGTGCTTGTTTTGTTTCTGTGATGTATCTTGTTGGTATGATAAATGTCTTTCTTCTTCTTCTTCTTCTTTAAATTTCATGATGTATTCTTTCCTTCCCCCCCTCTATATTATTATGTTCAAACTCCAAAAAAAAAGAGAACTGTCATTATAGAGATAATCATCATGTTATCATCCTACCGTTGCCTACTACCAGGCTATAAGCCATTTCCTCAAATGTCATCTCTCACGGTCCCTCCCCATCCTCATCTTAAAGGTATAATACGATACTGCAAAAAAGGTTAAGATTCCGACGGCTTCCGTACAGTCCGACGTTGTGGACTAAAAGAGATGTAGTGACTACAATTTGAGAAATAAATGTTGCGTTGGTTTGGACATGTGGAGAGGATGAAGGACGAAAGATGGACAAAAGAAATATATCGGGCGAATGTGGGTGGAAGGACCGGTAAGGGACATCCCAGGCGGGCATACTTCGAAAAATTAGGTGATGTATTAGCAAAGGTAAGATAAAAACAACGACAATGCAACAACTAATGAGAGTTGATAAAGCAAATAGTTCTGTCAGGATCGTGGCGAGTGGCAGGCCCTGGTCTCTGCCTACCCCTCCGGGATACAGGCGATACGTTACGTCGTCGCAACGAAAGTGGAAAGGTGACATCAACCTTTACATGCGTGTGCACTATTACGTTGTGTTACGGGTGACATTGCAACGAAAATGCAAAGGTTCACCTGCGATCGCCTATACGCTAGAGAAAATAAAATTTATTGTAAAATTTTCATACTTTTTCATCCATCGGGTCGGATATAAATAGTCTCATATAAGTAGTTCCGTGTGGCGCCGGATTAAGAATAGCGTCACTCCATTTCCTTCCGTGGATGTCGTAGAAAGCGACTTAGGAAATCAATTACGAGGAGACGGGCAGCAGCGTCTTCCTGAGATTCCAACCGCATTGCGATCGCCAACCCGCCTGCCAAGCGTGGCGATTATGGCAAAACCCCTCATGGTTATGAAAACCACGAAGGAGGCCTATGTCCTGCAGTGGACGTCAAATGACTGATGATAATGATGATGATGATAGAAGTAGTTCAGGATCGGTCGGTGAAAGAATGAATGAATAATATGAATGTTGATGAAGCGAAAGAGATCTGTCAGGATCGTGGCAAGTGGCAGACCCTGTTCTCTACCTATCCCCCCGGGATAAAGGCGTGAGTTTATGTTATATTAAGTCGCTCAGCGTGCTATGTAAAGGGCTATGCTCGAGATTTCTCTGAAAGATCGAATTCAAAACGAGGTGATCCGACAGAGAACCAAAGTCACCGACATAGCCCACCGAATTAGCAAGCTGAAGTGGCAGTGGGCCGGCCACATCATCCGAAGAACTGATAACCGATGGGGTAGACGAGTTCTTGAGAGGAGACCGCGGATCGGTAAACGTAGTGCAGGACGTCTTCAGACTCGGTGGAGCGATGATCTCCTCAGGGCGGCTGGCAAGAACTGGATGAGAGTAGCCGAGGAGCGTGGTCAGTGGCGTGCAATAGGAGAGCCCTATGTCCAACAGTGGATAAGCATAGGCTGATGATTATGATGATGATGATGATGTTGTGACAAAACCGAACTCTTCTTTAGAGTGCGTATTTTTCTTGAAGCCGGTTTTTATCATGGTATTGCACGATTATTGGTGTAAATAAACTATCATTTTATCTTATCCGATTCTATCTTATCTAAACTTTAAGCCCCGAGAAAGTGTATAAGAGCGGTGGTAGTGGATCGGGTCGTGGGTTCGAATCCCGGCATCCACTAATGACTTTTCGAATCCTTTGTTTTCTAAGCTACGTACATTTGTGAAGTTATAGTAGCAGTACCACTCCCTGAAGGAAAACATCGCGAGGAAACCTGAGTGTCAGAGGTGTTCACATACCTTGAAATTGCCAATCCGCAGTGAACACGCGTGGTGTTCAAGCCCATACTCTCTCTACGAGAGAAAAGAACGAAAGAAAGGAAGAAAGAAAGAGGATATTTATTTAAATTGTCACAGAAACACAAAGTAAACATAAAGGTACACAAACAAAAGACACGAACGTCAACAAAACAGAGATAAAACAAAACAATCGTGAAGAGAACTTGTGAGGCATATAGAGTCAAAGGCAGCCGGGTACCACACAGTACTGTATGGCAGCCAGCCACCTCGATCCTCAAACGCCTCAGGTGCCTCCGTGACAACAAAAAAGGGGCTCCAACTCAGCATACTTTACCGGTGCGTGCTATAGTTAGCATAACACCAGCAAAACTGATTGGGACTGAGAAGGCCTGTGCCCTCCAGTGGAACGTAGATAGGCCGCATTATTACTGTGTATTTGGTTTGGAGTGTAGCTAATATTTGTGTTCACCGTCGACGTCAGGTCCACGCAGCCTCCGGAGCTCCCGCGAGGCAGTTAAATGCAATTTCATCAACCCGCTGTAAGTTCGTTAACTATGCAGGGAGGGAGTTAACTGAATCTTCTCGGGCTATATTTAGCGAAGTGATTTGGAGGTTGCCTCTAACTGTGGCCTTGACATTTCCTACTAGTTATGGTGGGATATGGAAATAAACCGCTGTCTTGGAAAGAGATATATAGATAGATAGAGAACACTTTATTGCACAACCAGGTGAAAGATATTACAAAAAGTTTCTTATATCTAAGTAGTGGTATACAATTGGCGGTCTTATCGCTCAGAGCGATCTCTTCCAGACAATCTTTGGATGGAGTGGATTGCAGCAAGAATATAGTCGGTAGATGGATGTAAGTAAATAAGAGAATCTGAAATGCTGTGTGAAGTAACGAATATGTATAGCGAGAGATTACAAGAATATAAGTACTTATAATTACATTGTATATATTGATGAGATTTTCTCTACGTTTGGAAACGATGCTGTATCTTCGCTCTATTATCATTTTTTGCTCAGAATACTAGTTTCACTATATTTATTATTTATAAAATTAAATAGAAGTGTAGAATCAAGGTAATAGAAAGGGGTAATTGTGCGATAACGCAAAACTTGTACACAGTTTATTATCAATTCTTATATTTGTACTAGCTGACTCGGCAAACGTTGTTTTCCCCAGGGATGGGTAAAACGTTCTTGGTTTTGCCATATTAATTAGCCTATTGTCAGACCAACCAAATACACACAAAAAAATCATAAAAATCTGTGAAGCCGTTTCGGAGGAGTTCGATAACTAACACTGTGACACGAGATTCTTATGTAGTAGATTGTTCACCATTTTAGCGCTTCGAGTTTCGAGATTGAAGGAAAATAATTGAAAACATTGTAATTTAACTTTATGTAATTGCTTAAATTTTATCGATACTGAAAAAAGGGTTTTTAGGTTTTAATTTATATCAACAACACGTTGTATAGACAAAAATCCTTTATAAATATGAGATTTTTAAAACATTGCATCTTGTTTGTTGACTAAGTTGGCTAACAATTTGTCTTAAAGCTCTTATTGTTTTTAACTTTTATGCAAGTTTTTGTGCCAACTTTTAATAATAAATACACATTCTTCCCAATAAAATTATGAGTCATCTACCGTTAGTTCTGTTGAGAGGAGCGATTTCCACACACCTTTGACGTAAACTCCTCTTTAATAGTATTTCCACTGCTGTCCATTGCACAGCCTAGATAGTAGGTTTGTAGTATGTAGCAAACACTTTTATCACTGTTAAAGAAAGACCTGTTAAGAAAGACCTGGCTCAATATTTGTCTCTCATTCATACATTATTGCCGTCTTTATTGTGGGAACGAGACATAATTAGCTATTCAGTCCGTATAAAAACTGAATTGTCACGGATATTTACTCGTTTATTTTTTTCATTTTACAATTTTCCGACGTTTCGGTACTTTTGCAAGTGCCGTGGTATAACCTCCTCAGTCCTGACCTTGAAAATAACAATAGTTTTCAATTGTAGGATATTTTCAATAGGATAATGTCCAGTGCTCGTGTTAACATTAGAAAATACTATATTCAGTCCCTTTTTTATACTTTAACCGTGCTAAACACAACTACACTCGGGAATACCACAGATATTTTTTAATCTACTGTATTTAGGCCACTGCACGACTCTGTTGGCGATTGAAAACCTTGTTTTATGCTTTTTTACAAGAGGAAACAAAGGCTGAACCTGGCACAAAACAGCCCAACAATTAAAAAAAAATGGCTAATCAAAAAGTCACAAAAGAAACAATAACCTAAAACGACCAGTGTTAATTCGCGAAAAAAGTTGAAACTCGAAAAAAACTCCTTTTAACGGGCGACGACATGGCTGGAATATTGTTCCCTGGCTGAGCAGCAGATTAAAAAGATTAAATTCACCCATAAACATCAATGTTTCAGCGCCAAAAGCATTTTATGGCCGCAATCTCGTCGCCGACGCCATGACAGTTCCCTTCGCACGTTAATGTTTAATGCCACCGACAGGTGTCAGGTGTTACTTACAGATTTACAAACTTAGCTAGAGTTGGCGGCAACGCCATTGTTAGTTGTGGTCTTGATTTGTATTAATCAATAAGAAATTTTCAGCAATTCCTTATTTGATTTATACAAAACTAGAGTCCTATCTAAAATTTTGTAAACCGTGTAGGCTTGCCTTTGGCTTTTAAATTTATTGCATCTTGTTTATTCAAGGCCGCGTTTCATAAAACTGCCAGTTATAGTTTATAATGACAATTCTATGTACATTGCGAAGCCGCATAGTACAATAATTAGTCTTTCTACTTGTTAATTTGTAGGTTAACCGGCTATGCAGTATACCGAGTTTACAAAGGAAACCATGAAATTCTAGTACTGTTAAATGGGGCCCGGACAGTGTTTTTTGAGACTTTTACATGTGACAAACCGCCATTTTCTCAATTGAATTATTTAACTAAGGCCGACTTGCACCACTTTCTTAAATGCGTCTTAAATGGCATTTAACTAAAATTCTTCATACAAATGTCGATTACATTTAAAAAGTGGTGCAAGTCGGCCTTAGTAAATAAATGCCTACTAAGGTTCTTCCTGTCTCGTGATTTTTTATTAATGACTAAGTAATTGCTGATGCATCTAATACTGCCCGAAATAATAGACGTAAAACAAACATTGGTTCATTTTATGTAAAGGATCTCTGTACTCACCCAAGCGTGGTCATGGTGACGATGGTGTACCAGAAGGCGGCTGGAATGGATGTGAAGTTGGTGTCTTGCTCGTTCTTCTCGGCATAGAACATCACTGTGGCGAAGATGATGATGGCCATGGCGAGCGAGAAGACCAGAAAGCCCAGCTCGCTGGCGCAAGACTTGAGCGTGTAGCCCAATATCCGCAGACCCTGGGAGTGCCGCGAGAACTTGAATATACGGAAAACACGAAACACTCGCAGCGTGACAAAGGCTCCCGACACATCATCATTGTCCGTGATCCCCAGACCAATGTAGTACGGCAGGATGGCCACGACGTCAATGATGGACATGACTGACCGAACAAACTTGCAGCGGTCCGGTGCCGCGAACAATCGAAGCAAGTACTCCGCCGTGAATATCATCACGCACGCAGTGTCCAGGCAGAAGAACACAATTTTGTATCTCTCCCCGCACGGCAGGGTCCCGGCGCGGCCCGGCCGGTGCCCGCACGGCACCGTCTCCACCACATTGGCCATCACTGAGACGGCGATAAAGAAACCAGTCACGTAATAGAATACTAAAGCCGCGGTCGACGTGTGTGGGTTTTCGAACGCCCGCCACATCTTTTGTCGCAGGTCCGTGAGCTGCGGCAGGCTCTGGTCTCCAGCCTCACTTAACTTATCATCCATTAGTCTCTCGGCGTTCTCACGCTTCCTATCCCTATAGTCCTCGTAGCAACAATCGCCTATCACGTCCGGGAGGATCCCGAAAAACGCAAGCTCCTCGTCATACCCGGTCAAGCACTCGTGTTTTGGGTAATGAAGCTTCCCAGTCCTGTAGTAATTCAAGATGTGCCTAAATATGTCAGGGTCTCTGTCGAAGAAGTATTCCTTGCTCTCCTCGTCATAGAAGAACTCCCTCTCAGTGGATCCTAGGAGCGTATCAGGGTATTTTTCGAGAGTGTTGCGCCAGGTCTCGAAGCGTCTGCCTGAGACGTTGATGAGGAGTTTCTCATCCTCGGCCCTCCGTCGGTCCTTGGGCACTGGTGGTGGTGGGAGTGGGTGGGTGGCGATGGGCACCCAGCCTATGGCCGCGGCCCTGGCGAAGGGCAGCCACGCGGCGACGGAGGCCATCTTCGCGGAGCGGTCGCCCGCGTACACTGAACGCGGCCGCTATTTCTGTTCCGCCCAGATGGCGTGGTGTGGCCAGTCAAGAGGCGCGCGTTTGGATATTTTTTGTGTTGGTTGTTTTTTTTTTTCATTTTGGATGAATGTTACACTGTTTTTTGAGTTGGGTCGCATGTAAGGCCTGTCAAACAAGCTTTACAGAGGAAAAAAACTTAATTAAATGAAAAATAAAACCGGGTTCAAAACACTACAATACTAACCCCCAGTTTCTCGAACACTCACACGCTGTTAACCTACTGTTAACAGCTGTCAATTGACCAAAGTGCATACAAAAAAACCACTGACAGCTGTTAACAGTAGATTAACAGCTTGTTAGTGTACGAGAAACCGGAGGTAAAAAGTTAGAAATAATTTAAAAGAATACCTTTAAATTAGAAGTACGTATACATGTAGGTATTGTAGAAGCATAATTTGAAGTGGGTGCCCAATATATAGGTGCTGGTCATGAAACTGGGCACCGACTACAAATTATACTTCTACAATACCTACATGTATACGTACGTTTAATTGAAAGGGATTCTTTTAAATTATTTCTAACTTTTTAGTGCTGTAGTGTTTTGAAGTCGTTTTTTATTGACTATTAAAAAAAATACCAAGTTTTTGTGGGAGAGTAGGAGAAAAAAATATCAATTCCCTTATAACCATAATTTAGCCTACTTCAGATCCTCACCAAATTAAAATAGAACCAATGTGACGTTATATCTATTCGAACAAAAAAAAATGTAGAAATTTGACGGAGTTATGCAAAAACAGCAAAAAAAAAAGAAAATACGCGTCAAATTGAGAACCTCCTCCTTTTTTGAAGTCGGTTAAAAAAAGAGTATTATGGAAGTGTTGTGAAGAGCATAGAAAGAGAAATTTTTCAATGCCAGAGTAAGGTCACAACTTTACAACTTTGGACGATTTCTCGTATGACCTTTTGGTGTATCGTCAGGCACGGCAACATAAGCGTTTAGGCCCTTCACTTTAATTACTATGTGGGCCCTCCTATGCAAACTAGTTTGCGTATTAAATTGAAACCCATTTATTTATTGCACATAACACATAAAACAATGATTAAATACAGGATACCAACCTATATGACCTACATGGAAATAAAGCAGAACATGGAAACAGGGAATAGAACCGGACTAAGCGCTTAGTAATATATTTATCATTAACTTGCCGGTAAGATACCTTTTTCCTTAGAATAAAATGTTCTCTATCTCTATTGAAATGAAATTCATTTATCTGTCTGATTAACTGTTTTAGGAAACACCTAAAACTAAAGATATAACACCGAAACTTTTACCAATTTCCCGACAATGTTCCCCTTTACCTGGCAACCCATATCCGGGAAAGTGTTCAGAACGCACGCGCGCTCCGTGACGTCACCCACTAATAAATTGATTTTCATAACCCCGTCCTTTTCACACCCTCCGCGAACCCCGTAAGCTCCATCCCGCTCATCCGCTTTCAAGCTTCAGTGACCTTTTCTGTATTTTCACGGCTTTAAAGAGGTTTTTTAAAGGCTTTTGACGGATGGCGCTGAAAAGACTTGGGATGGCCTGAGGTTGCGTTTAGCAAGATTTTTAAAGGCATATAATATGGCTTCTTTGGTTTATAGCAAAATGGGGACTGGCTGAAATAAAATTAAGATTCGAACCGATCGTGTAGAGACTTTTTTATTTGCGATGCTCTTTTGTTTTCGGGAATTTAATTTTGTAAAATAAAAACGTTAGGATTTTTCTTCTTTGGCTATTTCTAAATGTTCTAATTTCCTTCTTTTTCTACAGCTTTGTTTGCATTCTTCCTTAAGTTTTATGCAATTATATATAAAATTCATTTACACTTCGCTAAGTTATGCCGGCTTTCATCGATTGTTACGACGTTTTTTACAACTCAGTATGTTTTTTTTTACCGCGTTTTTTTATTGAAATAATAATTTTATTTAGTGTCTATATGTGAATTTTAAACCTGTTGAGAAGTGATTCTACTTATCATTCTACTTATCTATATGAATATGAATATGAATATAAATATGAATATGAATGTGAATGTGAATATCAAACAACTTTTGTTCTAGACGTTTGCTTTGCTCGCAAAAAAGTACGATGTTCGGTACAAAATTTCAGATATTACCAAAATTAAAATATCAGTCCGATTTTTTTGCTATTTTCGCGAAATTTTTCGGACAACATTTGTTCATTGTGATGATTAAAATAAATTAATAATAAAATTAATCTATCGATGGAAAAAAAAACACGCGGGGTAGGTAATACAAAGATATGTATACCAATATCTGTATAGATATTCTTCTTTCTTTCTGTTAAGATTATATTTGCCTAATACAATTAATTTAAGTACCATCTGCGAAACTTAGGTGAATTCATTAGCTTTTAAAGTGAGTAAAACAAAGTTGCGAAGTGATCACACAACTTCATTGTCAAAAAGATAGATGGAGCTAGTTGTATTGAAGTGTGTATTTTAGGTGACATAGGCGGCCCTCATGGTTTTCCAAGCTTCCCGGTGTCCGACATAGAAAGAAGTAGAACTTTCTTTGTTTATTTTTTTTTTTTCTTCATTTCATATTTCTTCATATTACGACACCCGGTGTTGTGCCGCCCGCATCCAGCGACTCCTGTATCATACGCGCACCAAATCCTGGGCGATTCCATTCGTGTAACTGTCAAATTCCAAATTAATTGATATCGCAACCGTCAGGATTTACGGCTTCTGGTGCGAATAATATAATTAGGCCTCTGAACTTTGCCAGCGGTGGTAGCCCAGTGTTTAGAACATTGGGCTTGGAAGCGAGAGACCCAGGTTCGATTCCCAGTGCGGGCATGTACCTATGACGTGGTTTTCTTAGTTATGTACATTTGTGAAGTTATAGTAGCAATACCACTTGCTAACTGTGAACGAAAACATCGTGAGGAAACCTGAGTGTCTGAGCTATTCATATACCTCAGCGCTTGAAATCGCCATCCGCGGTGGGCACGCGTGGTGATTAAGCCTATACTCTCTCCCTGAGAGAAGGCCTGTACAGTGGGACGTATATGGGCTGGTTACGTTTACGTTTGCGAACCTTGCCAGTTAGACACTGCTGATATTTTCTAAGCTGGAAACTAAATTCCGTGCAAGTGGAAGGTGAATGCGTAAATGAAACAAGAGGGAATTTTTGTAAAACGTACATTTAACTTTACATTTTCATTATTCACGTACTATGTACAGAGTAAAAGCGCACTATACACAAATTTTAATTATGTCGCCTTTGATGTCTCTGGTCACCCTACCTTTCAAACTAAAAAGACTGAGGTAACCAGTTCTCCAGCATGAATATCTGCGTCGAATTGAAACAGCGATTTTGTCAACTTCTTCATTTTTCTACAGGGTTACTTTTAAAATAGGCAATTCGTAAAACAGATCGGTTATATTTTGTCACTTACAACAAGTTTTGTTCTACGAGATTTGATAAATTTAATTTTTTTAATGACTTTCTACGGTTTCTATTCTTTACAACGGCGCAGTTTGATAGTTAATGCTTAAAACCATAAAAGTTAATAGGTTGCATACGTGTAAAGCGCTTAAAGTGTGAAATAAAAAAAACTAACCTTAGTATTTCATAAAATATAAATCTGACAAACTCGTCGATCAAAAGTCGGTATAAAACACAAACTAATTGGGATGTTTCATGAATTGCGCAGTTTCTAAATAACCCTGTATAATACTTACAATGCATCGACATTGAAATATATGCAGCAGACACAGCATGTTCTGTATGACAAGCTCGAAGCAATGGACTAATCGTGCCCCTAAACCCCTGAATCCTCTCTGGAGCCCACTAAGGAAAAAATCTTTGACAATTTTTTTGTGTACTAAAATAGGCATAATCACAGTAATCACAGTGAAATTTTCCAGATGTCGATGAGTTACATACATATAGAGCTCTTGTGTTTTTTTAAGCCCATACTCTCTCTGTCTAAGAGAAAGCCTGTATCCTAGGTATAGCGAAAGTATATGCCTAGGCACATACATAGGTATAATCACGTCTGTACACCAGAGGTGTAGGCAGACAAACGTTTGCCACTTGACACAACCCTGACAAACTATACTATCGAATTTTAAATAATAACACATGCTATAAATTTTGCAAAGAGTACAAAGACCAATATTGTCTCTATATCAGAAGGACAGACAGAAATAAAAGTCTGCCACTAGCCACGGTTCTGAAGAACCTTTCTATTTCGTGGTAAATTATAATACTGTAAATACTGCAAAGTACGAAATTATCCCAACAATCGCCGTCTAGACAGCTGTCAAACTATTTTTGTTTATTTTACAATAATTTTCAAAATGAAAAGACTATAAATATAGTCGTAGGGCAAATCATAATAGTTGGTGAATCGAGCTTGTTACAAGAACGATGCTACGCCTACAAATGTCCATGCTAGATGTGCAGAAGCTTAAAGGCAAGACTATATTTTAAATCCGCTTCTTAACTGCTCTGAAAACAATAAAAAAAAATACGCGCACTTTTTAGACAATGGCGGAATTCCGGTTGTTAACGAATTAAATAGAACCTTATCATCTTGGATAGATTTCAATAAATATTACCCGTGCTATATTACAGGTGAGCTTCTTAAACTTTTCGAGTGGCAAAAAGTAACAAATTAAAGAACAAAAAATTTATAAAAAAAATCTAAGTCAAATATAAATTCACTTCAAATAAAATTTTTTAACATCGCGGAAACGAATTTTAGTTTTAGTTTGTGCGCAATTCTACAAATTGTTGATGGAGATGTTTCGTGTTGGTGATAAGCAACAATTTTTTTTAGTATGTACGGTTACAAACGGATGTATTTTTATGGAATGCACATGTTTCTTTTATAAATACATAGGATATAATCATTTTCTTAACTTAATGGTACCTCTTTAAAATAATTGCACATTAACAATTCTTTGGTAAAAAAAAATTACTTACAATTCTTACGAAAGGTGTTAAGAAATTGTATGAAAAAAGTCACGTTAACGTGGCTTGCATTAAAATTACACTTCCAATACTCCCTTTGAAAAAGAGGTTTCTCTTACAAAATTAAAGTAAACCTGTAATAGTATTAGGTACCTACATTGAAAACTTACAAAAAATTCCTGACGTGGAAATACCTAACATTTAAAATGTTGACTTTTTCCAAACTTTCCTAAGCACAACACGTTATGAATGTTATTGCATAAACACTCACTTGTAATTTTATTGGAAGAGCCCGACATATAAACAAGTTCATAAAACTATTATCAAACCAGTGACTTTGACAGATGTTCTTATCGCATGTAAATGTTCACTGGCACAAACACGTCAAGTCTTTGAAGCGTTATTTTATTAAAAAACATCTGTCCAAGCCACTGGCTTTCCAATGGTTTTGTGAACATCTGTCTTATCTTAACAGAATAAGCCCCCAGTTCGGACTCTACCGCCTAAATTACAAGCAAGTTTTAACAATGTTAACCATTGAAATGATTTTTAAATCATGCATAACTTTCGCTTAAGGGGATCCAGTGGGCTAACTAGCGCCACCAGTAAAAAAAATCATATCTTTTACATATCGTATTTGCAAACAGAGTCCTTACAATCTCTCAATCATGATAACAGTGATTTTTAGGACTCACAACGAAAACGGCCGTTTTTAACGTTAATGCTATCTAGTCTTAGGCTTTTTGCCTTAGGTTCACGGCCATGGGTCTTAAAAATCACTATTAACACTTTCCCGGACAGTGGATGCTACAGCATTCGATAACAATAAAAGAACACTAGACCACTATGATGTCCGCTAATGTCTTTATATGATTGAGAGATTGTACAGACACTTTTTGCAAATTCGATCTGTAAAAAAAATGTGTTTTTTTTTTCTCGGTGGCGCTAGTATTACTCCCTGGAGCCTCTTTGGAAGATTTTTGTTCGTAGTCAAGCATTTAGTTGGAATGTTACAACCGTTATGGAAGGTTATTGTAGCTACGAGTGAAGGAGATCTTATTGACTAGAGAAAAATATTAAACTATTGACCTCACTCCACAATTTGATACACCGTAACTTTTTTTTCTAAAAACAAACTTTTACAAGCACATTTGCTTGATCTGTTGTGTTAACACAGTAATTAAATCGATTAAATCGTCATTGACTATCATTTCACTATCGAGAAACTACTTGAAGGATTGCATCGGCGCACAAAATAATTACAACCACAGAAAATTGGCTCTAATAAAGTAAGAAATATTATCGAGGTTGTTCTACTCATCAGTACATTTTTATTGTTAGCGAACTTGCGACCCCACCTTTATAGTTTTACGGTCTTATTTATAATAACACGATTGCTCTAAAGCACTCCTAAGAGTCAGATTATTCAATCTGTGGTCCTTGCAAAATCTCCACCACAGACTATTTTAATTGACGTTTTAAGGAATCGTGTTTTTTATACATAAGACCATTTTTGTATATAAAATTAGGACGAAGTTATAATTTTCGAAGCTCAACAGTAGCGCCACTAATGGAAAAAATCAAATTTATTTTTTACAGATCATAGTTTCAGTGGAATCTCTCAATCGTATTCATAGTGACATTTAGTATCTAACCCAGGACTAAACAGCATTAACGCCAAAAACTACCATTTTTGGCATAAACGCTATCTAGCCACAGGTCCGTCATCCTAGGTTCTCGGTCGTGGGTCTGAAAATCACTATTAACATGATCGAGAGATCGATCTCACACGTTTTGCAAAGACGATCTGTGAGAAAAGATTTCATGTTTTCCAATTGATGGCGCTACTGTTACTGCATGGACGCCCTTAATGCTCTCTTGTAACATGACGTCACGTCATTGTTTGCTGGTTTAATTTAATTAAAAAAACACATAGGTAATATGCAAAGCCAAAATCTGCATCTGGTTGGATTTATTTTGCTTAACAGAGATTTTCAGACAGCTTACTGAAAGAAAACTTAGTTCCAATATGTTTATGGTACGGCGGCGTATTCCGTAACACTGATTGTGTTGAAGATTGCATTTACCTCTTATTATTTTTACTCTTGACTTGCTTTTAATATTCATATTCACTGGTATTTACAGTTTTAGAACGTTAAGTATAGGTATATTATGCCTACGTCTCCTAGCGGAAATAATCAATGGCACAATCTACCGATGCATGACTTGGAACTAAGATTTAAGGCTGATTCTAATTCTGGTATCTCCCGCGCTCGCATATTGTAACATTTTTAATGACTGTTAAGGTTCCTATTACACCTGACATGCTGTCTCATTTGCCCATTCAAAACATTTTAACGATTGTAATAAATTGGGCATACTTTTCATAAGAGTGGTCTAAGGGTTCGATAGATAATCAAATTACGCACATTCAAGACATAATTTTTTTTTATCCTGTTCCTCGTTTGATCAATAATTTACTATGAAAATTTAAAAAATGATTGAAAATAAATGTTGTTACCTTTCCAACGCTCCGACCACATTTATCTACAGTATGACTAAGTTTTTTTAATCACTAAAAATTTTAGATTGTGCGAGCGAGACAGTATGGTAAACGTAACAGCAGCCTTAATCTCATTGGCATGGAACCGAGATGGTTTGTTGGCGTTTCACACAGAAACGACCTGGGGCGAGGGTGTGGAAAAGACGCGTCGTCTTTCCAATTCACTTTCATACAAAATGTACTGAAGGGACGGGACGAAGTCCACACAGAAGAGACGGGGCGAGGGCGCGAACTCTACCACGCCTCGCATCTTTTCTACGCTCTCGTCCCACGTCCTTCCTGTGTGCCCCAGGCCTCAGGGAAGAGGCTTCAGTGGGGCGCAGTCGTAGACTGGATAGGCACTTTTGAAAAATAATAGAAAATTAAACTATGGACATTTTAGAAACATTTTCGTTTTCGTAAGAAAATTTGCAAAAAAAAATTAATAACTTCTTGCGTCATGTTTCAAAAACTATATGTCTATCCAAAAATTTTAAAAGCTCTATAATGTCGGTAATTTAACTGTCTATTGTCGCCACAGGCCACTTTTATCAAAGTAAGTACACATAATTTTATAATCATAAAAAATATAAAAACGTGCGAGCGAGACGGATGCCATAAGCAAAAGCAGCCTTAAGAGCTGAGAATAAATCCTTCAATGCGCCACATTAACCAGGTATTAAATGCTAAAAACGAAAATAAATAATAAATTCTCTTTAACTGCTAAAGTTACAACTAAAATTAAATTATTAAGCAACTAGTTGAACACGTTTGACTAGAAACGTTTTTATGGTGACTGGTATTTTTAGAGATCAATTAGAATTTGCCATGAATTTCAGCTATATATAGTATCAGCACTATATTGCTGTCCCCTTCAACTTACACAAATAAGAGTGAGACAAAACATACTTCAACCCATGGCTTAACGCCAGTTTCTCAAATTACATTTCATTCTTATCTAATTTTGCCGCAACATTACTTCTTAGCGATAACTGTACACTTAATAATTAGGACTCGAAGTTGTCATGCGGATATGCCTATATCCGCAAAAAAAATTACACGCTGTCAATCGAGAAATAGTGAGCAAATGGACAACGATAATTTGGAATAGAAACAAAAAAAAAACTGAAAATTAAGTTACCAACGGAAACATGAAAAAGGCTTCTTTTCCACTTCAAAAGGCTGATAAAATATTATCCATCTTAAAATTTACCTAATAAGTCATTCCAGTACAAATTTCATTTGTTAAGATATATAGAACAAAGAAAATCATCAAACACTTAAACCACTCGCTTAAACTTCCAGAAGATTTCGACTAGCCATGCCAGTTCTTTTACGAGCACAAAAACGTCTAATGCCGCGCCAAACGAGGCTGCCGAAAACTATACGTTAAATAGACCCCGCAAAAGCAGACCACTTCCCACCAACTGAGAGAACTGAATATAATCCAGAACAATTCGCACATGACAACTCCAAGCATTGCTCATAGGACTAACAGATGCTCTTGTGGTAGGCGACGTCACAAAAGCTCGTCGTCTTCATGTTCCTCCTCAGACTCGGCCGAGTCTAGACTGGGAACTTGGTCTAGGTCTTCCATCTGGTCCAGGTCTGCTGAGGGAGTGTCGTCCTTCCACTTGTCCATTGAGCGGCGGCGGGCGTTCATGAAGAAGTTGCCAACAGTGGTCGGCTCCAAGCCGAGTTGGCGCGCTATTGTCACTTGCATCTCCTTTGACGGCCGCTTCGTCTCCTAGAATTTGAGAAAAACATACGTTAACACTTTTTCTGGTAAATTCATTTGGAGAGAGTTGGAAAATGTAGCATGATATCAGATATATTTTAATATATAAAACTAGATTTGATACGATATTTTAGAGTCATGTTGGATGTCCGATGACTAAAAAGTGTAGTGGGCCTCGAATATAGATTAATTCGTGTATTCTAAGGAGTCGCCTAAAATGGATTTGAGATGTGCTTTTGGAGGCGTCAGTTACGGATTGTGGATAGCTGTATAACTCACATAAATATACCTGACGAGCTCAAATACCGAACTTATCTATCATATACACGCTAACAACATATTCTCTCCTTCTTTACACACAAACGGCCGCGAATCTAATATGATGGTGGACAAAGTGGAGTGGAATGGAGCTCGCGGCAAACCACCCGCTGAAAGGTGTGACCAGATGACCAAGGGCACAACACTTCAAACATTCCACCAAGCGGTGCATGCAGCGAGCGCCAAATTCAGCTGAAGGGCACTCTACACCCATCTCAATCATAGCGACCACGGTCTTCAGCATGCAAAGACTGACTGATTCATTAGAAAGCGTGAATGCCGAACATTCGGCTCGGCATAAAACGATACATTTTGTTAATGCAAATAGAGATCGTGTGCCTCTCAACTGTCAACGTGACGACACACATCACTGTCCTTGTCAATAAGAAGCAACACAAAAGGCTTCAATATAATTCTCAGATATGTTGGTCATCTGGTAATTTTACATTGATGCTTCTTGTGTTACGGGCAACTACAGCAATAACAGTACAGAACTGTGAACTGTCAACTGCACAAATGACTCTGTGTTTTATATACAAGGTGTTAATTTGTAAAGTAATGCCCGACTCAGAGTACATTCTGCTCACTAATACAAACAACTTTTACTATGGGACCAACTTTAAATTTTTTTAAAAGAATCAGCTGTTCCCTACATTTTATTCAGTAGGTATCGAATTTTAGTATGGCGCAGTTGTTTTTTTTTTCGCGATTTTAGGTCGACCGGATAGTAAAAGTTGTTCTTGTTGATGAGTAGAAAGTACCACGACTCAGACGTTACTTTAAAAATCAACACGTTGTATATTGTACACAAAGATTATTTTAAAAACTCACCTTAAAAATAGCCTGTAGAGTACGCCGCTGGAGATCTGTGAAAACCAAACGGGGCTTCTTCGGGGAAGGCAGCGTATCCGAGCTCATGTCCTCCTTGCGTTTGCAACCTGGAAAGGAATAGGGAAAACTTTAATAACGGGTCAAGACTTTCATAAAATGATCACTGTGCATCTGACTGAGTTAATTCATTTTCACTCGAAAACAAAAGTCAAAACTTATCACCATCATCAGGCACCTAGTCACTGCTGGGAATAGGCCTTGTTAGGCGCGGATACAGGATTTTCTTTAGGGGTGGGGTCAAGTTCTGGAGTTTCGGTTAGGGGGCAATTTTCGTGCAAAAGTTTGTAAACGGCTAGTGATGTTCTTATCACGAATTAATTATTTTGAAATTGGTTGAAGTAGAGTACTTCGGAAGACAGGGTTAGGGGAGCATAGTACCCATTGACTGGGTATTTATTACGTAAGTTTAGGTGTAAGATTTTTGCTCAATCTTATTTTGTTTCAGTGACAATAACTGTCTTTTAAAAGGGTGTATTATTTATACAGAGATGATATCATAATCATAAGCAGCCTATATACGTCCCACTGTAGGGCACAGGCCTTCTCTCAGCGAGAGAGTATGGGCTTAATCACCACGCGTGCCCACCGCGGATTGGCGATTTCAAGCGCTGAGAATAGAGACACCCAGGTTTCCTCACGATGTTTTCCTTCAACGTTAGCGAGTGGTATTGCTACTATAACTTCACAAATGTACATGACTTAGAAAACAAAGTCATAGGTACATGCCCGCACTGGGAATCGAACCTGGGTCTCCCGCTTCCGAGTCTAATGTTCTACCCACTAGGCTACCACCGCCTCACCCAGAGATGATATAAATCAATATAATACTCACTGCCTCTCTGTGGAATCTGGGCTGCTGTAACAAAACAGAAAATACCAATTACTATCACATCATCACCAAATCAAACCGTTTTCTGACCAGCCAAGCAAAATATGTTTAGACATAGAGAGTGAAACAAGCAACACTTTGAACACATTTTGCTGGACTTGCAGTGATAACTAAATGGTAATTTATACTAAACGCTAATCAGGAACACGAAACAATCATGCTTCTAATAACAAACATAGACTACCTAAGGTAGTTTTCACAAAACTTAACAATGGCACCAGTTGGCAGAGGTACCCACAATATAGTTGAGTGAGTTAGTCCCAGCTATCATGACAGCTAAGAGTTGAAAGGTGATGATATGCCTAAGCATTCTTGCAATCCAGATATTTTTTTGGTTTTTAAACATATATGTTTTTCCTCTTTAGTATACTTCTAAATCTGATGAATGCACAATGATTAATATTGCATATTTTGCATTTATTTGTATTTTTGATGACTCCCGATGCTCGTGCGTTGCCGAAACGTCGGGAATTAAGGCAATTCATTTAACCAAATAAACAGTCATGATCAGACCCGTTGAATGTGTAACTTTGTTCGTCGTTAATAGGTTTATTCACCTATTGCAAAAGGGATGGTTAAAAACAGTTTTAATCATTTCAACGTTACCTCTAGTACAGTATAGCATTCAGGAAATATTTATCACGACAATTTTCCAAGGCACTGCTCATGAGTCTAGAGGTAGAGACCAATTTCCATGCCCAACATTAATACAATAAAAGTTACCGAAACCTTGTGTTGTTTTATTCGAAATACAAAAATCAAGGCCGTTCTTACTAATCATCTAAAACTTCATTAGAATCTAAATTATATTACTAATTTTGACGATACTTTGAAACAGGTCTTAGCCATTTTTGGATGGCGATTCGCAGTATCTAGTTTCTGTTTCAAAACTACCGTCCTAGACACTAGAACACCAAACGTATTATAATGAAAATGCATACCTGGCGACAATGTAAACAACATTAACAAAGGGTTCTTGCTCGCAGGCTCCTAAAAATCATATGTTTAAAGAAAACTATGGCAGCCCGGGCATAGGGGAAACAAAAAGGGATTGGGGGTGGCAGCGGTAGCAGACTAGAACATACATCTTGGCTTCTTAAAGCTAACAAAATACATTTACTGCTAAAATTCGAAAAAAAAGAGTAACTTCTAAGACAGTAATTTGACGTTGTATAGGCAGTAACTTCCATTTTCTGTTTCAGTGAACGATTTATTAAACAATAAATAAATAAAAGAAGTATACTGCCTATCCAAATTGCGAACATCTATGTAGATAAATCGTCTATACAATTTACACATTTAATAAACTGTAAATGAGTAGGAAACTTAAAAAAACAGACGAGCAATTCCATGTTTCTTCGATTCGCGGAAAAGAACAGAAGCGACTTCTATAAATGAAAAACACTCATCAAATGTGTAAAATATATCATGTATTTGTATGTATAGTGTCGAGTTTACCTTTGAGACAAGCAATAACAATTATTATTGCGTTAGCTATAAGAAACCAAGTCCACTGCTACTCAGCCACGGGAAGGAAATGGGACACTTTTAAAAAGGTACTTAACGAAATGGAAAAAAAGTTGTTACTATGGAGTATAATATTATTGTGAAAAATACAATAATACCTGGCCACAAAAGCCAATAAAAACAACGAAAAGTAAAAAAAATAATGGGGGAAAACGGACAGGTTTGGGGTCCAAAAACCAGGGTGGGACTCACAAGCCAGAAATATCCCCGGCGGGTTCATAGGGCGCCTCCCACTGTGGGGGCACGTGCCCCCCAGGGTACCCCATTGGGGGTAGAGCCGTGGGCACTGGAGGCCCCTGGAAGTCCCGGCCAGGGCCGTATCCAGGTTGGTTGTTTACATTGTCGCCCTTATGCATTTGCTGCTGGCTTGGCGTATCTGAAAAGTAGATAGAATGATTTGGCTACAAGCCGGTTACTTGACCTATTTAAGTTTATTCAAAAAGTGTGAATAAAATTACAGATTTTTTAACTACAGCACTACACATTACTAAGATTAATTCCGGATTCACTTGCTTGATTTTTTGTCGGAAGAGTCCGATAAGGTTTCAAGTAAGTGAATCCGAGATTAAGCTACTAATATAACAAATACCATTAAAATGAGAAAATTACTTTGCTAAATTTCCACAAGCGGGATTTTGGCGGAATTTAGCAAAGCAATTTTCACATTTCAATGCTATTATGGATTTCCGCAAAGTAACGCCTGATTCCATACAATATAACAAATTTAAAGATATATGATAAATTTAATGAAATAAATAAAAACAACGATAAAATTTTTATGTCAAAACGATTTTGATGCTTTAAATAAAAAAATACTAAATGACCACCCAATTGGCACAGAGAAGAGAACTAACTCTCCTCAGCCACATAGCGCACTATGCAACCCTTCTGCAACCGTCAAAGCCCTAAAGAGGCGCCTTATGGTCTCTAAAGGAGACAGCAGCATCTTACAGCTGCATAGCGTGACATACGTCGACCAACTATGGGTTTTATTTAGAAAGGTTAGTCAGTTACACCTGAGATTTTATACATATTTATAATAAAATTTGCCTACATATTGATAATTTAAAAAATCTCCCAACAACCAAAGCTAAACGAGCCATAGAGGCTTGGCTCCAAGATTTGGATTACCAAAAAACTGAAGAGATCCTTAATGCTTGTCTATGAAGAAAAATTACTCACATACATACTCATCACACTTATACACACGCACGCAGACACACACACACACACACACACACACACACACACACACACACACACACACACACTCTACACACTTAACACATCTTTGTATTTCTAGTTTTTGTTAAGTATAATTTTTAAGATCTATCTTTAAATGATACCTATTCTAAGACTATTCTAAGACTATTTTTCCTAAGAACTTTTATTTTTTATAGCGTTTAGTTGTAGCGTTACCGAACCTGTTGACAATTACTTTAGTAAGTTTAACAAGGTCTCTGCGATACAGACTTAAATTCTAGTGCGGATACCGCAATGCAAATTTTTCTTTGGTAATTAAAAATCTTTATCTTTATCTTTATTTCCGCACTTAGGCCCGGTTTTCGAATTGAGAATTACACTAAGTAAACACTTAAGTAACGTTCTGTCGCGCTCTTTAACAACATAAACTCACGCCTGTATCCCGGAGGGGTAGGCAGAGACCAGTATTTTCCACTTGCCACGACTCTGACATTAGATGCTGTATGCACGCACGCCATGTTCTTTTTATCTTGCCCTTCGCTAATACATCCCCTATTTGCTCGAAGTGTGCCTGGATCGAACGTGCGTCCTTTACCGGTCCTTCCACCGACATTCGCCCGATATATTTCCTTCATAAATCTATATAATCTATAAGGCTGTACTTATACAGTTATACTAAAAAAAAAAAAAGTAAAAAGTAAAAAACGGTTTATTGTTAGTATACTGTACTATATTATTGTTCAATTCTCATATGTAATTCCTGGTGTACATACAATAAAGAATATTCTATCTATCTATCTTTCTTCATCCTGAATTTTAATGTGAAACAAAATAGTTAATAATAGGGGTTAAAGTATGAAATTGTCGTTTTATTGCAATAGGTTCTTTGAATTGACATAGAATCTTCATGGTTTGAGGTTTTCGAATGAAACTTTTTTCAAATGGTTTCTATGATGTTCTTTTTTTAATAAATGTGAAACATTTGAATATCGACTTTCAATTGTTTTTGTTATTCAATTTAGACAAGAAAGATGGATACTGCGAAAATTCGAGTGATTTTTGAATACGAGTTCCGACGCGGAACTAACGCGGCAGAAACAGCCCGCAATATCAATGCTGCGTTTGGAGAGGGGTCTACTAATGAACGCACCGTGCGATTTTGGTTTAAACGCTTTCGTGATGGAAATTTCGACTTAAAGAACGAGCCACGAGGAAGACCGCCCACACAGGTGAATAACGATGAATTAAGAGAGATAGTGGAAGCCGACCCTAGTCAAACTACCCAGGAATTAGCGGCATGGTTTAACGTTACCTTACCCACAATATTGACTCACTTGCGTCAAATCAATAAAATTAAAAAATACGAAAAATGGGTGCCTCATAATCACTCGAATTTTCGCAGTATCCATCTTTCTTGTCTAAATTGAATAACAAAAACAATTGAAAGTCGATATTCAAATGTTTCACATTTTTTAAAAAAAAGAACATCATAGAAACCATTTTAAAAAAGTTTCATTCGAAAACCTCAAACCATGAAGATTCTATGTCAATTCAAAGAACCTATTGCAATAAAACGGCAATTTCATACTTTAACCCCTAATATATAGTGTAGTGTTGTTGGTGCAAGACAGCGCAGAGCGAGGTACAAAAATATAGTCTGCTGGGGATCCGCACAGAGGCCTATTTACGCGCATCAAATCCTGTCGGAATCCTGACGTTTGTGTTAGTAATTAGTATGGAATTTGACAGAAATTCAAGTATTCCTGCCACAAACGCAGCAAAAACTCAACGTTTACAGAGATACCAACATAATATGTACTCCACTAGTACCACGGATGTAGGGCCGTAGCCTGCTGGTCGAAAGGGGGAGGGCGGCGATCGATAACCGGAGGGAGGGGGTGTGACGTCACGGCGGGGCGGGGAGGGGGCGCCATGTGCCGTGTGCTTGGCTCACGAATTGGGGTAGAGTTTTGGTCGATTTCTTTGTACGTGGTCGATATTATAATGTTTTTGGGCGCTCTTTGGCATATTTTTGGGGGGTTTTTTGGTACATCCGACATTATATCGATACTTTTGGGCATTTTTGACATATTTTTGGGGTTTTTTGGTGCCGTCGACAGGACATGGACCTTTACCGTGTACCCTCTACGTTGCGATAGACTTTGCAATAAAAGTGGAAAGGTTGACCTGCTGCCGACGGTACTACACATTTGTCGGTTGCTTCTGAACCATTAAACTGCACGAATACATGGAGCTGCACTGACATACCCTGAGTCCCTCACTTTTATTTTGGTGCTATTATGTACTTTCTGTCCTGGCGTCCTATTACCGAAAATTCTATTCTGTCTTTGGTTCTCCTGACGTAAACCGTTAATTGACTCAGTTTAAAAAAAAAACTGTCGAATTAGTCTTGGTTTCTCCAAATGAGCGCTATGATGTGCTTTCTGGGCCGTGTTTTTAGTACCTACTGTTCCATTAAATTAATATTTTTATCTATCTATCTACCTTTTCCAACATTTATAATAATAATAGTATACGTTTATTTCAAACCGATGATCCTAAACTGCTACTTAATGAACCTTACCTCCATCGTCGGTTGCCTGTAAGAAATTGCTATAAGCAATAAGGCCGCCAATTGTACTGCATTTTTGTAAATATTTCATGTTCGTGTTTTTCCTGGTACAATAAAGAATATTCTTATCTGATCTTACAAGTTAAACTAGGTGTCCATTTCGAAATCTAGATAATTTTGGAAAACTTAGTCTTATCCAGTGGGCTAACTAGCGCCACCAATGTAAAAAAAAAAACAAACTTTTTTTTTTCTTATCTCTTTTTTTATATCCTGTTTTTGGCGTTAATGCCATCGAGTCCTACTTTGTTGCTTTAGATTCACGGCCATGAGCCCTAAAATCAGCATTAACATGATTGAGAGATTGTGCAGGCACTTTTTGCAATTTCGATCTTTAAAAAAAGATATGATTTTTTTTTCTCGGTGGGGCTAGTGTTACTCTCTGCAATCCCTTAGTTAACAGAGTTTTCATATTATTCTAAAACCTAGAACTCATGCACTGAGCTGGATTTAATTCCAGACATCATTTCTCACTTCATTTCCGACGCAAGTTATTGTAATTGTCTTGACAGATTATTTTGTATATGTTTTAAGCAGGTTTACCCTTTGCCTACATTTTGTGAGGAGAAATGCGGTGTAATGAAGTGTTTTGAGCAAGGCTCATTTCTCAGTCCATTTTCGACGCAAACAGATCGATATGACGTGCCGACGATCCGTCACCCCATCGACCCGCGAGCTTTTGACCCCAGCATCGATTCCCGGTACAATCGATGCACCGAGAGGTAGCGAATGCATGGGGTTGATATAGAGACCGTATCCAACTTTGGGACCAGGACAAGTGAATGTGTTCTGTGGAAGTTATTATCGTATTATAATTTCTAAGCTTTCCGCTGGAACTAGAAGCGTTCAAAATGTGGATATAAAATATCACGGACTGATAGAGTAACTTAGAGCTCTTAAAGTCCATGAAATAGAGAAAAAATCAATACCTTGCTCATATCGTGCGCAATAACTCATTCTACATGGGAAAAACCAGGGACGAAGAGACCTGGCCGCAGAAAAACATCGTGAGTGAAAAATCTTGCAGAGCGGTTTAGCGCGAGAAATTTAGAACTATTCTGAGCGGCAATATTCACACCGCAACAATAATAATCATCATCATCAGCCGTTTGACGCCCGCTGCAGGACATAGGCCTCCTTCATGGTTTTCATAACCATGATCGCCACGCTTGGCAGGCGGGTTGGCGATCGCCGTATGCGGTTGGAATCTCAGAAAGATGCTGCTGCCCGTCTCCCGGTAATTTATTTCTATCTTCTACGTCATCCACGGGAGGAAATGGAGTGACGCTATTCTTAATCCGGCGCCACACGGGCCCCACAAAAATAATAATAATTTATAATAATTAATCTATCTATCCACATCACAGAACGAAGAAGTCACAATGATAGCCGACCTCAGATAGGAGATGGCAAAAAGAAGAAAAATATTTTCACTGCGCCCGGTGGAGTGTATATAGTACAATAAGTCGATGGAAGTATAATATACGAAGTAATATAAAACCCAGGGTCTTAGAGGCTACCGTACCGTACTCAAAGGGGTAAGATTATTAATATGCCTACCAGTTAATTTCTTGCACTTCCTGTGGTTGACTGGTAGAAAATGCTTATAGCATTAAGTCCGCCACATTGCCATTGTATTTTTTACTTATGTGCAATAAACGTATTAATTAATTAATTAATATTACTAAGACTGTCCGTCTGTCGGTCTGTCTGTCTGTCACCAGGCTGTATCTTATGAACCGTGACAGATAGACAGTTGAAATTTTTACGGATGACGTAACTATTTATATTGCCGCTGTAACAATAAATACTAAAAACAGAATAAAATAAATATTTAAGGGGGGCTTCCATACAACAAACGTTGACTAAAGATAGCGTTCGCCATCTAGCGGCCATCTAGGTAACCTTCACAGCGCCGATGTCATGTCGTTAAAGGTCAATGTTGAACCCTTCTTGTTGGTTTCTATAGATGGCGCTGTTCTTAATGTACCTAATCTATGTTGTCTCGATCTTTGTCTAATGTTGTATAGATAATGGTAAGGAACCCTTCGTGCGCGAGTCCGACTCGCATTTGGCCGGTTTTTGTGATTTGTCTCTTATTAGCTTCTAAAAGCGACTTCGTCTGTGTGGACTTCAGAATTGGGCCCAGACTTTAGAACTGTTACTACGAATTCGCAAATGTATGTAACTTATTCTTCTTCGAACTTGGAACCCACGACGTCTAGAATCATCGTTGATAAGTTCAACGGAGATCGTATCGCGGGAAGGATCCATAATACCTTCATGAAATAAAATTGTACTATTTTATGGTTTACCAGAAATGTCCTATAGATTCTTTGACATATAAGTTGTTTAATATCGCCAGTGGAGCAACGCCATGCACAGTTCAGAATACCCAATCTCAGAAGCCTTCTTCAAGAAATCACTACGCCTTCCATCACCTCTCGCGGAGTGTTAAACTGCCCATTTCACCGCGCAAACCGATCGATGTACACCTGACAGCGAGCGTGGTTCAGTCGTCGGCCCAGCGACCCGCGAACGTTTGACCCCCGCATCGATTCCCGCACAATCGATGCACGCAGCTGCGATGGCGAGATGGTGACGAGATTCAAAGTCGAGTGTTAATTTTTAGGGTTGCGTGACCGAACTAGATTATTTTGTCTCTCTTTGGACAAATCGCACGACGACCCTGAATGACGGGCATAGTGGCGGGGAAGAGAGCTCAAGGCATTCCAGCTTCTAAATGGAGTGCCCAGATCACCAAGGAAACAATACTTAAGTTTCACCAAGCGCTCCACACAGCGAGCGACAGGCTCAGAAGAAGACTACTCTACACCCATCATCGTCATAGCGGCCACGATCCTCAGCACGGGCTGACTGATTGGATTGGAACCGAATTAGATAGACAAGTAGAGAACACTTTATTGTACTTTATTGCCTTCCCTGCTATGTTATTATTTTTCATTTAATAAGCAGTTGCTTTTATATTAATTTTGTTGTGAAATACTTGGTGTTGGGTACAAATAAACTTTTTAATTTTCATTTTCACACTTTATTGTACGTAAAAAGGAGATTACACAGATATTTCTTGACCTAAGAATACAAACGGCGGCCTTATCACTAAAAGTGATCTCTGCCAGACAACCTTTGTAAGAGAACGAATTAACACTTAGTCATTATTTTTATTTGTGCTTTAGTTGCCCATTTCCGGCTGTTTGTCCAATATTCTAACGTCAAGGTTGGCTGGCAGAAAATTCTCTAGAAATATCGTCCGCCTTTGCTCTTAATTTAAGATAATTCTGTTTTTCAAGTTTTAAATTTTGTATTTTATGCAACAAAGTGTACCAAACTTAACAAACAGGAAACGTGAATTTTTCGTTTTTTTTTTTCTCTAACATAAGGATTATTTCTAAAATGCGCAATTCCTGAATTATATAAATTCCGACATTTTGAAATATACCTACAACTGAGAAAAAACTCACAAAATAAAAGTTATTGCCATGCCACATAAGCATGTAGTAGTACTGTTAATCAAAGAAAGAGACTGGATAACTATTTGTCTCTATACTACGTGAGCGAGAGCCAAACAGATCAGTCTCTTTCTTTAATTAAATATAGTATACGTACAATTGTGAAACTCGGTATCATTATAGTACAGTCCATTTAATATAGCAACAAATAATAAAAACCGGCCAAGTATGGGTTGCACTCGCACATGAAGGGTTCCGTACCATTATCTATACACCATTAGACAAAGATCGACACAAGATAGATTAGGTATATTGAGAAAAGCGCCATCTATAGAAACCAACAAGAAGCGTTTAACATTGACATTCAGCGACATGACATCAGCGCTGTGAAGGTTACGTAGATAGCCGCTAGATGGCGAGCGCTGTCTTTAGACAACGTTTGTTGTATAGGAGCCCCCCTTAAATATTTATTTTGTTCTGTTTTTAGTATTTGCTGTTATAGCGGCAACAGAAATACATCATCTGTGAAAATTTCAACTGTCTAGCTATCACGGTTCATGAGATACAGCCTGGTGACAGATAGCCAGAGAGACAGACAGATGGACAGTGGAGTCTTAGTAATAGGGTCCCTTACCCCTTCCATTCCGTCTCGCTCGCATATTTGAAGCATTTTTAATTATTGTAAAATTCTTTCATAAAATTACCGACGGAAAAATTTGACATATTTTTTTAATAGGTAATAGTTTTTGATAAAGCATTACTTTTTTTAATTTTTATACATAATAGAAGTAGCCAACTGAAACAATTTTCAGCCATCTATCCCGAAACAAACACCCAAATTTATATTTTTGAGAAAGAAACTGTTAGTTTGTTTACAGGGAAGAAGTGCCGTGGTCTCTTCAAGTTATGGATAAGTTCTTCATTATAATTTAACTGCAATATAATTTTGAAATCTTTACAATCATGAAGAGAAATATTTGTTTTTGTTGCATTTATGGAATTATTATTATTCAGTAATTAATTTGGACACAATATGGCCAAAATGTGACGGTACACGCAAACGGTACTTCAGCTCTAGGGTTTTGGTGAATAAAAATAACAGAAAATGATAGGAATCAATGCAATGAAAAAAACTATTTTACAAGTAATTTGCAATTAGCGTGAGGTTTAAATAAATCAAATTTGAGAATTCAGTAACCTTAAATATCAACTCATATTATAGATACTTACGGAATGCAATAAAATATTGAGTATTGAATTCTAGTACTTTCAGAACAACAATTATGCTAATAATCCTCCGATCTCCAAAATTGTAATTAGGTAAGTAATTATAATGTTTGGTTTAAAAATTAACCAGCCCCAATGAAAAACCTTTATGTAACTCAATAAACACAATTGCACAGGACCTTCATAACGAATAATTAAGAATATTACTATGAAATTTTGAATCCATACCTGATGATGAGAGGTGGGGATCGGCTTGTACTGCGAATAAAGAAAAAAAGAATTTTGGAGATCAATTTCATTTATTCCCGATACCATTACTTATATAATATGTATAGAGAAAGCACATGCATACATCCCACAACCAAAACATACAGGACCGACACAGATAGCTCCTTGTTATATGTTGGATCTAGGAAAAGACCAGACTAATTTTAAAACTACATGAATGTAACTTCTAACTCTGAGGTCTTAAACAGTATTTTAAACTTTTTTAATTAGGTAACAAACGTGAATAGATTGAATGTAAAGTTTTCATACCAGTTCCTCTCAACCAATCTTGAAAAGGACTAGTAGTGTGGTTTTATTAAGTCGGTGGATTTCAATAACAGTGTGATAAAAATAAAAAGTGATATTTTATTTATATTACACAAGCAATGTCAGCAATTCCAATGTTATATAAACCGTGTAACAAAGACTACTTGTGAGATATTTCATCGACAGAGCGCAGTATCATTTTTTTTGTCTTAATCAGACTGAGAATCTCTGTATCCGACCTATGACTGATATATGTAACTTACGAGAGAACGTAAAACCTGAATCTCATATATAAAAATCTCGTGTCACAGTGTCGTTGTTATCGAACTCCTCCGAAACGGCTTCACCGATTTTCGTGAATTTTTTGTGTATATTTGGTACGTCTGAGAATCGGTCGTAGGCTACCAATTAATTTGGCAAAACAACATTTGCCGGATCAGCTACCAATAACATAGTAACCTAAAGAACTAACTACAGTAGACGAAGAAATCACAATTATCCCGTCAATACTACCCCGAGAATCTCATCACCATTAGCATTTCAATTTCCATTGCCTCTACAGAACGCGTGGACACACCTCTCGCGGTGACAACGGGTCGATGGTCGACGTACAACGCGCTAGTGACGCCACTGACCCCGCATCGATTGTCGCTAATCGATGCCAGCAGCTGAAGAGTTGTCGATATGTTTGTAAACTTGGGTGCTCTGGGCGGTAAGCGTCGGTTTTTTGGGTGAACAAGGTGTAGAATACGTCTTAGGTCAGCAGTGATACTTTTACAGGGTGTAACAAAACACATGTTTGGTACAAAGGCGTACTTAATGCTAAGTAGCATATTCTATCAGTCAACCTTTGGTTTGTGTATAATGGCTGGGTGGGTAGTGATACTAAAATTAGGGGTGGAGGGGGGAATACAAATAGTCGATATCTACATTCGAAAATGCTGCGAACATCTTACTATAGGAAAAACTTCGAAATCGTGAAATCTTTTCTTGTTAACTGTTCCATAGTAAAGTTACCATATACGACATCATAATGTAAAATACACCCCATTTTTAGATGCATGTATATGTGGAGACTTTGTCACACCCTGGGTGTTGTTTCATACGAGAGAAAGATGAGCAGAGTTTGGTTTTGCTCTAAAGAGTAGCTTTTTTGTCCGGTCTTCTGTTTATAAATTATCTTAAATGTAAAATTATTGTAGTTGAAAACGAAATAAATGTTTGACTACCATATTTCCCTATGTTTAAATGATATTAGTCTGTCTGAGAGAGTTGTCGCAGAAATGAAGTGTCACGTCCATTTCCATTAAAAGTGCACCAAAAATAGGAAGGACGAGGTATGGACCTATTTTTAGCCTTGGAATACGAAGCAGTGCTTTCATCCAAGTGCTGTACAATATAAATCTATCCGAATCTATATTACACATCATTTGAACCACACTTAAACATTTAACAACAGGTTATTGCTTTGTAAATCTATTAGGCTACTCTATGCTTTAAGCTTCTATAGAGCAGTCAACATGGTATAGCTAATATTACATCACTCATAATACTTGTAGTACCTTATCTGTGGTTGTGATAAAACAAACCCCACATACAAACCTAATACTTTTAGCGCGTCACCTAAACTTGACTCTTTCAAAACCTGCCTAACACAATAATACACAAAAATCCGTTTTTTTTTCAAATTTAAATTTAACTCAATGAAACACAAAACAACGAACCAAAACCCACTTACCTTGAAAGAACCAAAGCCAAGCACTACATCTAAAAACCAAAAATAAACACATGCATAAGGACATACCAGCTAGCCTCAGCGCCGACATCCGCTGAAACTCCGGCTCTTGGAGCCACTTCCACATCCGTCTGAATGTCTCCCTCCCCGATTTTAGCTTCGACCAGGGCTTCGGATTCCTCAGGAGATCACTGAGCGTCCCTTGGGATCGACAGAGCACCCTTTGCGCGAAGATAGCCTGAGGAATACTGTATCGCTTCAACTCTCCACTTATCCTTTGCGCCAACTCCTTAGTGTTTATCTCTTCAGTGTCGTTTTGCGATTGCTGCTGCGCCTGCTGTTGCGCCTGCTGCTCCTCCCTCGCCAGCAAACTGGCATTAAGATCCAACCCAGGACTCGGAAGAGGCGGCGTAGGCGATCGCCTCTCGAACGAGTTCGGAGACACACTCCTTCTGCTGTACGCAGACTGTGGCGAGAGCGGCTCATTGTACGCAGCCGGTGACAACGAGGCATAAGACTGCTGCTGTTGTATGACAGTGAACGTTCCGCCGGCGTGGTAAGCGAACTTGTCTGATACGGTGCTGATGGGAGGTAGCGGGAGCAGCGGCGTCAGCGTCGCGTAGGAGGCTGGCTCCAAGCCTGGTGGGGTGAGTCTCCCGTTGACGGCGGACAGCGGGTGGAAGGCCGCGTCTCCGTCGGGGAGAAGGTCCGCGGGGGACAGGCGCGGGGGCGACGCATTGCTGGGGGCAACTATCACAGTGAGGGGCGCTCGGTCACGGGCCCGAGCCTCGTCCATAGCACCCGGCCGGCAGCGGCGGCGGCGCGCTGGCGACTGGCCCACGCTTGCGCGCTCGCCGACCCCCTGCGTGACACCCTAATGGACACCCCTCAGTGTTAGTCTATAGAAATGTGTCAGGAGAATTTTGCCTTGGCAAAGCATACGGAGCTTAAAACTAGGAGAGGTTAGGTTGGGATTTCAGTACATGAACTATGTAATTTGTGGCGTTTGGAAGCTAGTGATTCGGAATCCTCATCAGAGCTTGGTTATTGTAACTTGTATTGTACAACGATGGAGGAGAGGCGAAATTGCAGTGCAAGCAAGTTGGTCTTTGGGACGTTTTGGATTGTGAGGTGGAAATGCACCCTTAACCTATCCCGAGGCGATTGTACTAGTGTCTAACTAGAATTTAGCTATGTACGCTCTACATTGACGGTTTGTCCGGTGTGAAGGCTTGTTGATTAACTTTTAAAGCGGCAACGGATGATACAAAACTAGTATTACAGAGTGAATAGTCACAGTAAGGGGGTCGCCCTCATTCGTTGTACTGTCAAAAGGTAACTTTGTGTTAGGGCATCAACGTTCTTTGAAAAGCGAGGAATTGTAAAAAATACCCTTGGAAGGAAACGTAGGCTGAGAAAGACGTTTTCTCAGTAACCTCGTGATTGATAGAGATGGAAGTATTGACAACATTTTATACTTTTAAGTTTTCTTAGTAAAGTCGTAAATTTAAAAAAAAAAGCATTCTTCCTAAAATATAATAGCTGTCTATGCCTGTGACTTTATTTGCTTACTATAAAATATAAAACATTGTCATGACACCACGAAAACGCATAACTAAGATGAAAATCATCAAATAAACTATGTATATGCCAAATATTATCAGTGTACTTAAATTATAATAATGATAGTATGTAAGTAATAATAAGCACAGTCTATTTAAAGTGACTCTGAGAAGTGTTTTAAGAAATCGTGTTTTTATAAATAGGACCTTTAGCCTTTTTAAGATTCCGTACCTCAACAGAAAAAACGGAACCCTTATAGGATCAGTTTGTGGTCCGTCCGTCCGTCCGTTCGTCCGCCCGTCCGTCCGTCCGTCTGTCTGCCAAGACCCTTTATCTCGGGAACGCGTGGAGGTATCGAGTTGAAATTAAAACCTACTCGTTGAAACTGTGATAAAATCAAACTTCTAAGTTAACGTATACGGCCGTTTATGCCGCAAAAAAACGTATATTTCGACACTCAAGGGAAACAAAATTTATTGGAAATTTTCCGTTGACCTAGAACTATACACTATATGCACAAAAACAAATTTTTACAAAGGCGAGCTTAATACTAGTTAGTGTTTTCTTCCAGCTAACCACGTTGGTGTAGCAAGTGGATGGGGTAGTGCCAGAAAACAATTATGGGAGCGATTTAATACATAAACTAGGTGTTTAATTTTTATTATTATTGCTGTTATTACTGTCAAATATGGACCCAGGTCCTAAATAAATATTTTCATTCATTCATTCATTCATTCATTATTAGTTGCTAAGTTATGTAGACAATTTTACGTGCTTAAGTACTTAAAACAAAAATCATGTTATTGATATCAAAGTTGCAACTGAGTAAAAAGAGAGAAGAATAAATAAAAATATCGATACGTGCGGGGGACCTCTGATCAGGGACGGTAGCTCAAAACATATTTAATTTTATGTAACGGGTCTGTGCTAAAGGGAAAGACGTAACCAAAGATTACTTAAACCTACTCTGAGGAGTGTTTTAGAGGAATCACGTTTTAATAAATAAGACCGTGACCTATAACAGGAATTCCTGCCATAAACCGGCCCTAACTCCGTCTGAGGAGTGTTTCAGTGTAATCGACTTTTTATAAATAAAACTTGTAAGTTCATAGTTTTTTTTATCCATTTCTCTCCAAAATTGTCTAAATTAATAAATAGACTCATAGTTTAACTTGTAACGTTAGGCCACAGTTTCTTTTTTACTTCCAATAAAAACACTTTGATTTAGATTTATAATATACTTTATTGTACACAAAACATTAAACAGGACATTACATAATAAACAGCATGTACAAAGGCGAGCTTAGCTCTGTAAGAGATTTCTTACAGAAAATCTTGATTTCGTATTAATATTCACAAACCTGCCAAACAATAGTGATAAAGTATTTGCCTTTACCACATACTACATAAACTGCATTTGAGAAGTGTTTTACGGCTTCGTGTTTTTTAAATAACACCGTGAGAGTTTCGAGTTACGTAATTTTTGCATGACCTCAAGTTGGTAAACACGGAGCAAAATAGAACATCTTGTATTGTTATGTATTGAATCCTCGCCGGAGAGTCATGCTAAGCAAGCGGTACCCTGTATAACAAAAGGCTGCGACAATAGGACGGTAGCCCCACAGCGCGGAGGCCCAGAGAACACCTGGCTTAGGGGGCAGAGGGATGGGATGTTGGGTGTCGCGAATCACGAAATCGATATTTTAAACAAAGAAAATCGATTCCGAAACATAGGTATACGTTTGTCGGGAGAATGAGGTAATTAGATTATATGTGACATAATATGTAAAAGATTCACTTAGATGCCAGAGATTTGTGTGTTCTCTTTACACTCGAGCTAGAAACACGATTGCAGCGCTCTGTCGTCCGTTATCAGCTTGGATGGTGTGGCAGTCAAAGGCGAAGATGGCGGGACAACCTTAATAAATTCCTGCCGGGTTAGTGCAAAGTGGCTAGGAATAGGGAAAAACTGGAATGCAGAAGGAATACTTTGACATTTGGTTCGCAAATATTTATTTTGGCCTTTCCTGTGCAATGCAAAGGTTTTTTGTTGCATTATTAATTATAATAAATTCACAGACCAAAACGTTTTGGAGGACCGATTTCTTAAGATGATAAAAGATTTTCAATCGTTTCTATCCTAATATGTCCTAGTTTTTGTTATCGATTTCCTCCGAAACGGCTTCACCGATTTTATCAAATTTTTGCGTATATTTGGTAAGTTCGAGAATAGGTCGTAGGCTAATTAATATGACAAAACAACGTTTGCCGAGTCAGATATAAAAAATAACGGTTCTGTTGCTATCGATACCACACCCCCTCACTACCGGTGTGCGTTCGCCGGTGGCGTGACGCCCCTATAAACCGCGTCCTGCGTTACGTCACACCGTAAGCAAGCCCTAATCAGCACCCAGACACGCGTAGTAACCCTATCGTTCATCTATTACCTACACCCACATCGTACACCCTTTTGCTTAGACGCAGAGTACCTAGTATTATTTTAGTCCAAATACTTGTAATATACGAAACCTTATACAACGAAATGGTATAAACTGCTATATTATATAGACTAGGTAGATTTTGGACTTTATCATCATCATCAGTCCATCGCTGCCCACTACTGGGTTGGTACGCCTTTTCTACCAAATGCCATCTCTCACGGTCCCTTGCTATCCGCATCTACGGACCTTCCGCCGACTCAACTACTGGTCTGCCTACAGACCGTAGTTCAGTTTTTGGCTGAACAGACTTCAATTGTTAATCATTTCTACAACTATTATTCCGTACAGTTGTGATTTGTAGACTTTCTCTGTGATAATACTACTAAAGTAAAGAATAGTAAGGATTTCATATTCGTAAATCAAATGCATGCAATAAAATATCTGTAAATCGTTTTTTTATATACACACAAATACAATGAAATTACTTCGCGGAACTCATGCAGAATTTTTGCTGTTCTTAAAAGGGTTCAACATTAACTACGCAAGTAAGAACATTATTTTAATATAACATCTGCTACAGATTCCGAAGCTATTATTTGCATAACTACAACCAGATTGCGTGTCTGATTCCGAGAAAAAGTAACAGAGACACAAAAACACTGCCATAAATGATAAAAACTTGACAATCGATGGAGATTTTGGTGGCCTTAGCATCAAACCTAATAGTACTAAAAAGAGATTGCCAGAACTAAAGGTACTGTTAAGCATTCACTCTCCCTTCACTATCACCCCTTATTTAATTATGCGTTTTTTTTTCTAAGCCAGCTGTCATAAACTAGAATATTACAGAACCTGTGTTACATGCATTTTAGCAAGTAGCAAATAAATATGTATATTCTTTCACGCTGGAATAAGTAGAAAACTATAGGGAATGCTTTTTGCAGAGCTTACACAGATGGATCTTAATAAAATAAAGTATGTAAATTCTTTCACCGTCAAATTTTAGAATACCATAATATTTATCAAGTTATATATTGCTTCAAGAGTGAAGAATCTTTTGAAATAAATCTTAGTGAGACCCTACAGAAAAATATATGATAATTCCAAACAAGGATGTCCCAAACCCTGTGCTGTGTTAACCAGACAAAGTCATCACAAACATGGTATATACACCCAGACTAGGGTTGCCAACCCTACTATATAATATAGTATCCTACTATATTAGGGGTTCAAATACTATATTTCTAAAAAATATATATATAAACTACTGTATTTTGCGTAAAGCGGAACCCAAGCTCGCTCTTCAAGTCTAAGTCCGTGAATCGCGCAGCACGACTGCCGCTATTTTTTACTATTTTTTTTACCATTATTTTGCGATCTACTATATTTTTAGAGGTAATAGCTTCGAAAATACTATATTCGTTGGAAAAAAAGTTGGCAACCCTAACGTCTGAGGCCATTTGTAGAAATAGAGAGACCTTGAAAATTTCTTTTTTAGCACGTGATATTATAAAAATTGAAACAAAATTAAACTCTTATAATAGCCAATACGACAAATCAGACCTTCTGTAGAGACCACTATGTGCATTTTTAAATCCAGCTGCGTCTTTGTACGCATGACGTCATACGAGGAGATATCGATCTTTCGGTAAAAAGAATCGATAGTATCGACCGCACACCTGCCCCGGGCGCGTGCTATACGGGCCGCACTGTCTTCCGGGTTCATTGACCTTTTGTAATGTATTTTTCTCATATTACTGACTGTTTATACAGGGTGTTATTATGAGAGAAACTTCCAAATGTTGTAAGGAAAACTATCAGCTGTTTCAAACAAAAAATTTGCTCCACAAAATATCAAAATTTCCTAGGAACTTTTTATATAAATGTTTTTTTTATTTCTGAATTAACCGAACAAGAAGAGCCAATTTTTTATTTTACTTATTTAAGTAAGTACCTTTAATTATTTTTTTTATTTTTTTTTTGTACTCATTTCGCCAGCGTTCTGAGCTCATTACCGCGGGACAGTGACCTGGGGCAGGTGTTTTATTTGTAAATATAGAATTAGTTATTTGTATATTTTTATCAGTTATTAAGTCTCTTATTTTATGTTTGAAATAATTAAAAAATTAATGATAATAATAAATTCAATTCAATTCTTTTCTTAATTCTTTTCTTAAAGCTTTTTTTTAAAAGTATTTTTTACTTCTTTTATTTACATAACATAACATAAGCAGCCTATATACGTCCCACACTGTAGGACACAGGCCTTCTCTCAGGGAGAGGAAATCTGAGTGTCTAAGCTATTCATATACCTCAGCGCTTGAAATCGCCAATCCGCGGTGGGCACGCGTGGTAATTAGGCCCACACTCTTTTATTTGATTAAATAATAATTCATGTGTGCAATAAACAATATTCCTACCCCTCAGGAATATAACATAACATAAACTCACGCCTGTATCCCTGAGGGGTAGGGAGAGACCAGGGACTGCCACTTGCTACGATCCTGACAGATCACTTTCGCTTCCTCAACATTCATTAGTCGTTGCATGCACGCACGCCGGTTTATCTTGCCCTTTGTTAATACATCCCCTATTTGGTCGAAGTATGTCCGTCTGGGTCGTCCTTTACCGGCCCTTCTTATCTTATAACACATTTACAGCTGAAAGAGAATCATTTCCTATAGCTCCCATTGTTCCCATGCCTTTCCTACTCAGGGAATTAGTACTATTAGGGAAATAAATTAGATATTATCGATCAGTCAAGAGTCGGTAATTTGAATATACAAGGTGTAACAAAATCTTCATATATAAAAACATTCTCTAAAATGCGCAATTCTTGAAACTTCGAAATCCCAATGGAACGGTTAATATTATTGCTACTTTGAATTTGTCTCACCAGTAACAGTTGTACGCATTTACGAGTAAAACCCTCCATTTTCGTATAAATATAGCGATTTCGATACACTCCGTAATAATAATAGAATCATCATCATCATCAGCCATTTGACGCCCACTGCAGGACACAGGCCTTCTTCGTAGTTTTCATAACCGTCAGGGGTTTTGCCGTAATCGTCACGCTTGGCAGGCGGGTTGGCGATAGCAAGATGCGGTTGGAATCTCAGGAAGACGCTGCTGCCCGTCTCCTGGCAATTGATATCCTTAGTCGCCTCCTACCACATCCACAGAAGGAAATGGAGTGACGCTATTCTTGATCCGGCGCCACACGGTAATAGTAATAGTATGGTAACGTTAGACACCGGATTTAACTAAAAAGGAAATTAAAAAGTGGTTAGGCGAGGACTTGTATGGTTTCGAAACTATGATACCGGCGTCGAACGGACGTAAACAAAAAGGTTAGGGCGTGGAAGGGTGTCGCTTGTGGTTAGAGTGTCCCCATTGTACAACTCGGTTGCCTATTCTGATTAGCAAGATTACTTTATAACTACAATATTTGTATATTGTAGTATTTCCTTACTATATTTGGAACTTTGGCGTTTGGCGTTCTTTTTTCCATTTCTTCTCCAAAATGATCTGGATTTTGAAATGGACATCCTAGTTTAACTTGTAACGTTCATTAAGTCGCAGTTTCTGTGCTACTTTGGATAAAAAAGTTTTGATTAGTTGATTGATTACTTTCGTAAGCACTACACATTATCAAGACAATACTTAGGCCTTGGCATCTACGTAATGTGATGACTTATACAGCGTCCAGTGGCACCTTCACTCACACCACACTAGATGGGTGAATGGACCAGTCGGACGCTGCAGTGCCTGGGACATTGTATTTTAGACGGAGTAGGCTTGCCCAGCACCTATACCATCCTGACAGCTTAGTCGGCCTAGCCCACAATAACAATTGATAAGTAAAAATATTATGAGGCTTGTACTCTGTCCGTGTGGCGCCGGATTAAGAATAGCGTCACTCCATTTCCTTCCATGGATGTCGTAGAAGGCGACTGAGGAAATACATTACCAGGAGACGGGCAGCAGCATCATCCTGATATTCCAACCGCATACTGCGATCGCCAACCCGTCTACCAAGCGTGGCGATTAAGGCAAAACCCCTCATGGTTAGGAAAACCATGAGGGGGGCCTATGTCCTGCAGTGGGCGTTAAATAGCTGATGATGATGAGGATGGTGTATTTTAAACGTATAAGTAAAAATCCAAATGTAAATTCTCGCCTCGCATCGGCAGCTTATATACTGCAAGGTACAGGGCTTCTCTCGGAAAAAGAGAGTATGGGCATAATCACTACGCGTAGATTGAAATTGATTTGAAATGCTGTGGTATGTAACACCGTTACATCGTAGACACTCAGGCACAGTCGGGTTTCCTCGCGGTATTTCCCCTTAATATTAGCGAGTGCTATTGCTTATCGGCATTCATTAATTTACGTTAATTACAAAACGAAGTTGGTAAGTATAATGCCCGACAAATAACTTGAATAAATTACTAACTTTGCATGGACGTATTTCACGTCTCACTGGCGGGGGATGTGAGATGTGACTTAGAATTCATAGGAAAATCAATCAAAATCAAATTGTTTTTATTTCAGGTGTCCATTTCAAAATCTAGATAATTTTGGAGAAAAATCTCCAAATTTAGTCTTTTCAAATTTGGTCCTTAATAAACAACGTTTACATATTATTCTAAGACCAAGAACTCATTAAAATGGCTTTAACTTTCGACATTTTTGTCATCTAAATAACTTTTGATATTTTTAATTATAAAAGAGGACTACCCTTTCGGCACAAAGTGCGCTTTACACATGTTTTGATCCGCGTTTTTCACAAGATAGAATATTGCTTATTTTATGTACACCAGGAATTACATATGAGAATTAAATAAAAATATAGTACAGTACAATTGGCAGCTTTATAACTAAAAGTAATTTCTTCCAGACAACCATCCAGGTTCTTATTTTAGAATCGTATACAATGTCCCATAAAGGATTTCTTTACTTGCTGACTTAAGTTTACTCAAATTAACAAATAATCAATTTGTTTTTGCTCTTACGTGTTCATCGCAAAGTCATTCCGGCTGCACAGATTTTTGCTCAAGGTATCTGCCAGCATTGATAAATGCTAGTGCCCGGTATTGAACCGAGGACTTGGTCTGCATAAAATAGACCAAAATCCAGCGCGGAGACCAACGGATAACTCTACTTTACCTACTCTAGCAGTGGAAACACTATTGTCAACTATGATTATGTGTTAATCACCACGCGTGCCCACCGCGGATTGGCGATGTCAAGCGCTGAGGTATGTGAATAGCTCAGACACTAAGGTTTCCTCACGATGTTTTCATTCACCGTTAGCGAGTGTACAGAACTCAGAAAGTGAAGTCATAGGTACACGCCCGCACTGAGAATCGAACCTGGGTCTCTCGCTTCCGAGTCCAATGTTCTACCCACCAGGCTACCACCGCGGACCATACTTAACATGCAATGTTGAATTGGTGAGGTCCTTATTTGTAGACCAAGTCTCGAGTGGCCCAAAATTCGATAAAATAATCAATAATTAAACATGCAACCTCTTTCGAACCTGCATGGTAACATTGCGCTCCCATCCGAAACGTCAAAACAAAAGTCTAACCAAAATGTCAATGGAGAAAATCTTACCGAATCAATATGGAAATCGTTTCCGTTAAACTTCAACTCCACATCACTGTCTTCCATTCGGAAGGTGATGGTTTTGTCAACCAACTTCACGTTGATTACAAGCTCATTCATAATTAAGCCCTCCGGAGCGCGGCTGTGACCTAAAAAAGAAAATATCGAAAATTGATACAACGATCCCCTTTATCGGAAATCGTACCCCAACTCCGTGGCCCCGTTGCCGTGACAACGCCTGGGGCAGCCATCCCCGTTGACCCCTGCACCGAAAACCTCTAGTCCTCTCGCTCTGGCGCGTTACATTTCCCGGTAAGACCAACAGGGACGGGCATAGTTTTCCCGGTGCGTTCTGCAAAAAAGCAGCCCCTAGTAAAATCGATATCGCACAAGGCTGGCCGTCGATTATCCGCTCGTTCTTAGTTTTACTGTGACAAAGTTTCACCTGACGCCTTTGAGGCTTAACTACAACCTTGTCCCGTTGTGATAGAGACTGGTTTTGCTCGGTCTTTCGTATTTGTAGCACTTTGTTGAACTTAGGAGGGTTTCGCGGAGCCACGTAGAGCGGACACTTGGAAACACATCGACCACATTGATTTTTGCGATCCGTCAACCATTGATTTGGTTCAAAATTGCTTCAATTCTATTTCATTTTACTGTAAAAAGACTACATTGTCTAAATCTAAAGTAGGTTTAGATAACAATTAATAATTTTGTGGTACTTACCTAATTCGTGGTATCTAAGTTAGGTACAGTTGTACAGTACCAATACCACTCGCTGATCATAAGCAGCCTATATACGTCCCACTGTAGGGCTTCTCTCAGAGAGAGAGTATGAGCTTAATCACCACGCGTGCCCACCGCGGATTGGCGATTTCAAGCGCTAAGGTATAATAGCTCAGACACTCAGGTTTCCTCACGATGTTTTCCTTAACAGTTACCGAGTGGTATTGCTACTATAACTTCACAAACGTACATAACTTAGAAACTAAGTCATAGGTACATGCCCGCACTGGTAATCGAACCTGGGTCTCCCGCTTCCGAGTCCAATGTTCTACCCACTAGGCTACCATCACCGCTCGCTTACGGTGAAGCAAAACATCGTGTGGCAACCTGAGTGACTGAGGTGTTCACATACCTCAGCGCTTGAAATTGCCAATCCGCGGTGGGCACGTGTGTCAATTAAGCCCACAATCTCTCTCTCTCTCTCTCTGAGAGAAGGGTTGTGCCCTTCAGTGGGACGTATGTAGGCTATGAAAAATCTTTAGTTTTACTAATGAGATGCCGAGATATTGTACATTTTGAGCGTTAATTCCTATTGTGATTACGTTAGGTAAAGCGTGCTTTGGTTAAGAAAGTGTTACGTGCATGTAATCTACGTCATCACGACCTCAAGCGGAATAGGTATATTTTCAAATCATTCAACTTCAGTCTACGTCAAGTAAACAAACCGTAGGTAAATGAAATCGTTAAAATACGGGAAGCATGAATGTTTTTGAGGAGTTTGTTCGTCCTAAGTCGTCTATTCGACACATTCATTTAAGAAATGTAACCTCTATTGTAGATTTCTTGAGTTTTATAGTATTTCAAAAAATATGTTTGTTTACATACTGACCCTAAATGAGACGAAATATAGAGACACATCAGATGGTAAAAACCTCCATCTATGTCTGTGGTAGAAATAGATTTACCACGTAAGGGGAAATACTTTACCACTGACCTGCATTTCAGGGGTTTTTTTTTTTTTTATTAAATACCATGTCGTCGCTTAGCAAACAACACCGCACAAGTATTTTTTCTCTACTTTACAGGACAGACAAACAATTTTTTTATTTCGTACCAGTTTCTGCGGTGTTCCATACAAAAACTATATGCGCAGTGCTACAATTTTTTGAATAACGCCCGCTCGTTAGTCTGCATCTTTGAATCTCATGAATCAACCTGGAGCTCTATTTTTGAATCACTCGTATGAAATTGTATCGACGAATGCGACTTAAGTCACACTCGTCTTCTAAGTCGCATGATGTCGTTTTTCCGTATTTTTGAATCGTTCGCCTGAAGTGTTGCCAGTACAATTTGAAGTATTGTATTTTATCCATTCCACGCAGAAATTAAAAAACCGGAAACTACCGTAACAGAAACGGAACGTAAAACACTGTTTTATTGGCTGTTTAAATAAAAAATCTTTGTCTTTTGTTATAAACAAAACACTACATACTGTCAACTCTTTTTGATTGTTGACACTCAGAATGACAAACAGTACCAACACACATTTATCGTTTTTTGACAATTAATCTACCGATCGCCATGCGAGACGAGTGGTAAGGACCATTCGTTGCAGTCGACAAGTGATTATTTTCTCTGTGGCAGTCGAGTGATTAAAAAACACGGAATTTCAGATGTCGAACGAAAATCAGTAGAAATCGAGCGCTCGACGCGATACGAGTGATTCAAAAATAGAGCTCCTGATCCACGCTAAAAATCTGTACTCAATGGCATTGAAATGGCGAAACCGTCAAATTTTAACTTGAACGGTGTTTGTGTGTTTATAATACACGCCGAAATCTGGGTAGTTTGAGAGCCACGGTTATGTAATTAGTAATAAAAAATACCATCAATTTAGATTATTACTTTTAATGATTAAAATCATCATCAGCCATTTGACACCCACTGCAGGCCATAGGCCTCCCTCATGGTTTACCAAGCTTCCAGGTCTTGTTCCGCCCGCATCCAGCGACTCCCCGCCACCGTAACCAGGTCGTCCGACCATCTGGTGGGGGAATCATACACGTAAATAAAAATAAAAAAACACTGAGAATTCTTGTTTCGGCTTGATAAATAGTCAAGCAACATAAAACAGGTTTCATCATCATCATCATTCAGCCACAAGAAGTCCACTGCTAGACATAGGCCTCCTCCATGGATTTCCAAAAACACCGGTTGGAAGCGGCTTACATCCAGCGTCTTCCTGCCACTTGGATGAGGTCATCTGTCCATCTTGTGGCTGGTCGTCCTACGCTGCGCTTGCCGATATGTGGTCTTCATTCGAGAACTTTTCGGCCCCATCGGCCACCAGTTCAGCGTGCTATGTGCCCCGCCCACTGCCACTTCAACTTACTAAGCCGCTGGGCTATGTCGACGACTTTCGCTCGTGTACGGATCTCATCATTTCTGATTCGATCTCGTAGAGAGATTCCGAGCATAGCCTTTTCCATAGCTCGTTGCGTGACCTTGAGCTTTCTTGTGAGGCCCATAGTAAGAGACCACGTTTCAGTGCCATAAGTCATCATTGGTAAAACAGGTTTAGTCCAATAATATCTACAGGACGATTTAAAAATCGTGAGTTACCTATCGACCTTTTGCTCGAAACTGTGAATCCAAATTCAAAGAGGTAGGAAGTACCATGACGTTGAAAAATGTTTTCTAATGTGTTAAATGTATAAGAGTATGTCCTCCGATATGCGTAAATAATTAAAAGAACAATCGACTTGGTCGGCGCCGACCATAAGACGCTCGACACATGGGTTTTTTTTTTTTCGATTTTTATAACTTTTCATTCTGATATTATAATTTATAATTTTATTTATTTCAGATTTCGAGATCCATATACAAAATAAATAACACACTACAAGAGACAAAATCACAGTGCAATTAAACAGAAGAAACAGACAAAAAAATAATAAACAATAACGATATTGTTTGTCTAAGCTTAAGTAAAGTAATTTTGGGTACTTAGTTAAAAAAAGCTTTTTTGACGTCCCATTTTTTTCAATTAATTTCCTAGCGCCCTGTAGAGAGCGCTTGTAAGCAAATTGTAGATACAATACATACCCGCGAACTTATATGTAGAAGTGGCGGAGTACCTTGTCTACGCACAGTTGACAACTGGTAACTTGTAAATTTTTATTGCAAAGTCGCCCGTAAAGGAACTGAGTAAAGTGCATGTTCACAAATGACAGCATGTCGTCGAATGTTTAGCATTTTATACGGCTTTTAATAATTTTCTCTGTTTGTGTTGAAATCTCATTAGGTAGGTACGTTCCAAGTGACTCCCACAGTGGGGCACTCCGGTCTGATCGGAGTTTGACGCTGAAAACACCTAGTCATACGACAAGGTTCTTCAGCAGCTCATTCACTGTAAGGGCAGTCTGGCTGTGGAATGATCCCTGTCTCAATAAGGCACTCTCCGTCTCCAGCTGTGTTGAAGATAAAATAAATCAATATGTAATACAATAGTAAAAGAATATATAAGAAGAATAGTTGTGGCTGAAAGATGATGATGAATAAAGCCTCCCATTGTACTTTTTCATTGCAACTTTTATTTCTCTTGTTTCTCGTGTACAATGAAGAATATTCTTATCTTATCTTCATATCTTCATAAGGCGCGGTGGTAGCCTATTGGGTAGAACGTTGGACTCGGAAACGGGAGACCCAGGTTCGATTCCCAGTGCGGGCATGTACCTATGACTTTTCTTTCTAAGTTATGTACATTTGTGAAGTTATAGTAGCAATACCACTCGCTAACGGTGAAGGAAAACATCGTGAGGAAACCTGGGTGTCTGAGCTATTCACATACCTCAGCGCTTGAAATCGCCAATCCGCGGTGGGCACGCGTGGTGATCAAGCTCATACTCTCTCTCTGAGAGAAGGCCTGTGCCCTACAGTGGGCTGCTTAATAAAAAATATCTTCATATCATGTTAAGTTAGTTTACAGGGTGCTAACTAGAATGGTCAGTAAAATGAACTACCTGAGTTAAGAGTTAGTTAATGTTTGTTAAATTCAATGTGATGTACCTCAGCGCTTGAAATTGCCAATACACGGTGGGCATTCGTGGTGATTAAGCTCATCCTCTCTCTCTCTCTCTCTCCCTCTCTCTCCCTCTCTCTCCCTCTCTCTCGCTCTCTCTCTCTCTCTCTGAGAGAAGGCCTGTGCCCTATAGTAGGATGCATCCAGGTAGTCGACAGCACATCGACCTTTACATTTTAGTTGGAAAGTGAGTAGAGTACAGTGAATTATGGAACCTAGGGAAACAAGAGGGTTTTAGTAGGAGATAATAAACAACGCTTTGTATTTCGTAGTAATGTACTAAGCCACATTGGGGATGTATAGAATCAATACCACACAACCGGAGAAAAACATCGTGGTGAAACCTGATGTCTGTAGGGAAGGTGGTACAAAACGAACCGTTTAGGTAAAACGATCCCCGCCTGTTCTATCGACTTCTAGGATATTTTAAATGAATTTCGTTCTCCTGCGGCCGAGCCGTATAGTCTCTGTTAGTATCGTGGAGTCGTTGGCAGTGGAAAAGTTTTATCACAAAAAAATCCAAATTACTGTCCTCAATCTAAGCCATTATCTGACCTGACATAGCTTTAGCCACTGTATATATTATGTGATACGTGTGTTTGTCTCGAATTCTGTTACAAATTAGTAATAGAATAAACCGTCCTTGTAAAGAAATATATCAAAACATAACCGTGTTATTGGAATACTGCAAATTCGAATAACACGGTTATGTTTTTGATGTTTCTTTATTTGCGGCATTTGAGGGAAAACGATCCCTTTATAGGGTGGGCAAAATGATCCCAGGAACCCAGGACATCTCTCGCATACACCATAGTGTTGGGTATCGTTGTTTGAAAATATTGTGCGTGTATGATTATCATTTTTTGATTTGGGGTTCCGTTTGCGAAATATAAAGCTTTATAAAATTTTTGTCCGAGTAGGGCGTCCCCCCCCCAGCTCCTGGCTAAACTTTTCATTTATTAATTTGCAAGCAAACACGGTACATTTTATGTAATTTACAACAGTTAAGAACATGCGTGATGCGCCAGTATCTAACACGCAAAATTGCTTGCAGTTTGTATTTGTATTTTGTATTTATTATCTAATATAAAAGAACATGTTACATTTGCATGTGAAAATTGCACGTTAATATTGCGGTAAATTGTATAAACGTGAACAAAATTCAGGGTATAATTATAATTAACTTAAAAGGAAAACTACCACGGCTTAGTAGGCTTTACAAGTTAAAGAGTATTAGGCGACCAACTTGTGAAAGGAAAACTTCGTACAAATTTCATAAAAAAATACTTTGATGAAGTTGTTAGTTCAGCATTGTACGATTTTTTTTAAGTCCAATAAAAGTATCAATAAATAAATAAAGCAGATAAAACCCTCTTTCTACGGAACCCTACACTGCGCGTGGCCCGGCACGCACTTGGCCGGTATTTGTTTTTTCTTCAGTTCATTTGAGTTGTGGTGTCTTTACGAAAATAAAACTCAACTGGAATGTGTTCGTTCATTTGTATTGCAACTGTAACATTTTTCAGTTTTTATTTTCTTCGTCGATATTTTGAGCAAAGTTTACCTACATTATTATAACAGCTCGTCGAAATTGATGCGAAATTATTTACAACCATTTCTTTGTAAAAGGCTATCACTAGAATACATTCAAAGTGAGTTATTTGAGATCATTGTTTTACGAGAAAGCTACATGGTTTCTCTGTTTTCTTTCATTGTACTGTTGTACTTATTTTACTTCTAAGCGCGGCCGCACACGTCAGGTTTTCTCATCGAGTGTTCAATCACCGACGTGCTTCCCCGATCAGGGCACCCGAAGGCGACATTTCCATACAAAAGGTCCGTGCGCCGCACAGGCACGATTCTACCCGTGCGGTTAAAAAACCTAACGTCCGGTTCGATTGCACAGGCAGGCGGTCCGACGGGACAACGGAATCGATTTTGTAACCGATTCGGTTACCTGTTAGCGGACTCGCCATACATTTTATGTGTACCGGCCGCAAACGTCCGGTTCGCTCGTTCGGTTTTGCCACAGATCGACGTGACTTTGCTACCGTGCGGATGTGCGTATATTTCTTGGTAATGTGCGACATCGAGATTTTAGCTATCTGTCGTGAAATATCCATGTCTATGGAATACTAAACATGAAGACTACCATAACCTTGACCTAAAAGATCTTGCGTGGGTGAAAATTTGCTTTATAAGGAATGGGAGAATATTGAATATTGAAAATATATTAAAAGCAATCGACAGCAGAAATTCGTCATAATCCATGTTCCCACTCCACTCAATTCAACGCCTATCGCACAAGAGATAGTGACGGGCTCTGGCGCATGAGAGAGGAGCGTAGAAACCGAATGAAACCAACCGTACGTGTGCGGGTTTCATCTGATCCGGCAACCGAATGCGAGAATCGGATCAACTATCGTCCATGCGCCGCCACCCTAAACGCACGACATAGTGACGCAAAGCGTTCTCGACGCAGTGACTTTGAAGTGGCGTACATGACTTAACATTTGTGTTGTTAGCAAATTATTTCGCATCAAATCGAAGCATAACAACGCATGCTATGTCATAATGCTCTGTACCTCCATGACAATACATACCTACACGCATTCACGTGTCCACAATTGTTTTTTTTAAGCTTTAAGCACCAATTTTGTTTATAACAAGTCGTTCGAAATAATTAAACGACTAAAATTCTATAAATATCTTACTATGTATACGTTAAAAATACATGTTGTAACATTTTTACATGTCTATATACTAATTAATGTTGTTGAATCAAATGACCTATTGCTTTTAAGTAACTCTTTCGTAGTAGATAATAGGGAAGCTGTGAAATATCCATGTAAGTTACTAGTTTTCCTTTTAGTAACAATAAATTGATCATTTGATTCGCTTTGTGCCTACGGCAAAAAATCTAGAAGAAAAGTATTTTAAGGGTCATTGTAGATACAAACACCAAACATAACACATAATTACAAAAAGAAAACACAATTATGTTACAAAATTAACTCGGAACTTATTTACAAAAATTAAAATGACACGGATGGACACAATAATTAAGCAGTAACTAAATTCACTCGATTAATTTACTAAAAGTAAACAATAATTGCACATCAGATGGACTAAATAAAAATCGTATCTAAGAGAGTATTTTCACTATAGGTTAATTATTTTTCTTACAATTACACTAGGTATTTACGTATGTATGTTATTTATTTCTGAAAAGTCACAAACTTAATAGTAAGACGGATCTGTTTTATTACAATCTTGTGAAAGAAACGAATTTTTCTTTACGTAAAAAAAATGTGTGCAAAATTTCAAGTTTTAGAGTATTTTAACTTGTGGGTTTTACGTAACTTTAGTTGGCAAATTCAAAAAGCCATGCGAGAATCAAATTTTTCGGCTACATATATTTTGTGAAACAAAAGCTTGTCTAATTATTTTCCTTAAAAGATTAAGATATACATATAAATAGGTACTTGCCTGTAAAAGTATATATACTTAAATGGGTACAATGTAGGTAATTACTAAAATTATACAATAGTAGAAGTATAATATACTCAGCGACTACGCTTCCAAGCGTTACTTAATAGGTACAATTTATTCGATGAGGGTTACAATAATTTTATTAACTGAATATCCAGCCAGGATATAAATAAAAAAGTCGATTATAAAGGACCTTTAGGAGTTTGCGAAAAAATCTAATCACGTGGAGTAGTATGGCAGCTAAGATTCGTCATAGTTTTAGAAAATTCATCACAAAAGCCGGCGTAAATAAAATGTATGAATTTATTCCATGCAATAAAAAAACTGTTTACCATTACACTTCTAGTTAGCACGTTGTATAGAACGCATCATAAATATTATAGTACAATATTGTTGTATCTAAGGCACATAATGTTTAGGCTTTCAATTATTTCTTCATATCGTAACACTGGTGCTTAACGAAATTATTATAACTGCAAAATTCAAACTAAGACATCGCTACATGTGTCACTGGCGAAGCGATCCAAGTTTTAATTAATAAGTTTTATTAACTATCGCTATGAAATCATAATAAACTACATAAGTACCAGCAGTGAAATTTGTATTTGTTCTCAGAGAAATGCTTGCATACACAATATGACCTTCCCAATAAATATTTTAGTGGCATAATAGTTTGAATTAATTATTTTGTGCCTAAGTATTTACTAACAATTTCAGTTTTTTTTTTATTTGCCAATTATACAAAATCGACTATTTCAATATAAGACACGTCCTGAATGAACAATATTGAATCACAGTCTAAACATTTTTCGGCACCAATGAACTTTAAATTCGTCACCAATTCTATTTATTTTTCCTTTCTGTGGGTTTCTCATTCGGATTTCACCGCTCAGCTCATTTATACCACCAATGTTTTGAAAAGCCTTAAGTGACATTTCTACTCGTATTATGTTCCTTTTAATTTCTAAATTATTGCTAGCAATTGACTAATTTCCTCGAATTTACTTTGACTAATTGAACTGCTTGAACAAATCGATTCTCAGTATAGGTGAAGTTATCTTGAGAACTAACTTTAACCATAGTCTGTTCTTCTTGTAGTTTCTACAAAATTGTCTCAGTCACACAATACTGTTTTTGAACTACAAAATTAATAATTTGCACCAGACAGTCTGTAAACTACTATAATTTTCATACACTACCTGAGAAACCAGTCTGTCTTTTACATTGACTTTGAAAAAATATCTGCGCCTTGCAATTATCCGAACAAACTAGTTTTAGTATGTAATTCTAGCTTCACTAAAGCCATAATATTTTTTTCATACCTTTTACTATAAATTATTGCTTTTTTTCTTAGTATCGCTACGTTGTATCATCTACGTTATTGCTCTACGTTTCTTTATAATATAGTTTTAAGTAGCCCATAAGATAGGACTGGTAGTGTACATTATTAAGGCATGATTTAACGCTGTTTTCTAAATTTTTAAAATGAAAAAGGCAGCTATGTAACAAAGTTTAAAGTTCTATGTTACTAATGTTAGTGAAAACGCGGCTTTAATAGTAAAAAACATACTTATTTCTTTTCATTTTGACTAAGAGTACTTTTTGTTCATAAAACCGCGTACACACGTGGACATTTTCAATTATAGTATAACTATATTATACTTAACTGAGTTGGTGTTTTACAACTTAGTATTAGAATTAGCCCTTAGTAACTATGAGAAAACAATAATTTATAATTTTTGGATTTTATTAATTATAATTTGGCCACAATTTAGTACCACCCCTTACTTTAAACTGTAAGGGGATAAATGTATGTAAATATTTTTATTCCATATTTAAATTTACATTGTAACACTAATGACTAGCTTTTCCAGTATGGCAACAGTTTGTCGAAAAAAAATCATTCAATGTCCGAAAATAACGATAAAAATAACAACGTTTGCGTTATTAAAACGACGCGAAAACTGAAAACCGTTCCTTTAGTATCAATAACTAAACTACTTACAATAAGGAAAAGTAAAAAATTCTCAATATATTTTTTCTGTTTTTCATGCCATCTACAAACAAAAATACAATTTAAAAACTTTAGCTCGTCGAAAGTGGTCGTCTTATTGATCCTGAAGAAATTATTTTCAGACGTCGCGTTACTTCAATGATACTTTGTAAAAGTAAGTAGGTATGCATCTTTTAAATTTTGCACATCATATTTCTGTGGCACTAGACATCTAAAATTTACTTTATCAATTAATTTATTGTAACTTTAATTTATTAATTTTCTGACTGAAAATACACATACTTATAACACGTTCACATTAACTAGACGCTTGACGTCGACACAATAGTGTCTCAAACAAATACCAAAATGACAGAAAACTAAGCAAATTATCGACACACGTATTGGTCACAAAGATGCTGACCATACTGTCGATAATTTGCTTAGTTTTCAGTCATTTTGGTATTTGTTTTGGACATTATTGTATCAACGTCAAGCGTAATGTGAACGTGTTAAGTGAATAAGTGAATTGACTTTGAAAAAAAAAGACACAGCACTACATTCCGTTTACAAACCCCTAATAATTACATAATTTATCTTTCAATAATCATTATTGTTAATATTGTAGTAGTTTTACGCAAGGCACCTATAAAATGTCCCTCGACAAAATGTCGAACTACCATTTCTTTTAACATGTTTTTACAATTCAATACAATTAATAGGGGCCTGCATACATTACGTCACATGAATTTCATTACTTATTGACCCCCGCGCCCTCCTCGTCCTTGACAAGGACGCTGTGACGTCACATGTTTTAGAAATTATTCAATTACAGTAGAACGTCGATTATCTCGGTGTTCGGAGAACCGGTTTATTCGGATCAACAAAAACCATATATAATAAATTCAACCACTTTCATTGCAATGGCGCGTAGGAATCAAACTTATTTTCAAAATTAGGCAGCCTGTAGTAAGACACATTGCATGTACATACATACATAATAATAGGTGCCTACAAACAACTAGTTCTAGTTCGACTGGAGATTTCCGCACTTAACCTCATAGTTGGGCCGTTGTACTTAGCAAGCGCTGAGGTATGTAAATACCTCAGACACTACGGTTTCCTCACGATGTTTTCCTTCACGGTTAGCGAATGGTATTGGTAGCCACTTTAACTTCACAAATGTACGTAACTTAGAAAGCATAGTCATTGGTACATGCCGGGATTCGAACCAACGACCTCCCGTATGAGAAGCCGGAGTTCAACCGCTCTGCTTCGGCCCACGAACAGCTAGCACCCGCAGGTTGTTTAGAACCACTATCTAATAGCGGTCGCATTCAGCATTGTGCTTCAAACCATCGCAAGGCAGTATCTAAGATCATGTATATCACGTCACTAAACTTATGACTCGTATCCCTTGTCACATCATCCTCATCACCAACAGCCCGCATAGAGTTAAAATATCAAGATAAATCACTGGGGGTGTCACGCCGTCTTGTCTCGACACATGACGTCACACTTTGTTGACCCCCTCCCTCCCCCTTGACGTGTGACGTAATCTATGGGTGGCCCCCTATTTTAACATTCAAAATTAATATTATCCGGGATCCTAGTGCAAGGTAGTTTGGAATATTTTTCATATTACCAGTCTATAAAGGATTCCAATTTTATCGAATCGTAAAAATACGACAAAAGTTTATAATTTCATTGTTACTAATATACAACTAAACTAACTCTTAAGCAAGGCTCGTCTTTCTTATATTTATTTCAATAAATTAAAATAGCAATAATAATTAATTAAAAAAATCTCGTACTCTACTACCTTATCTTAAGCTAGTTTATTACAAAACACACAACAACGAAACAAAAAACAACTTAGAATATCACACTTTCGTCGATTTATCTTTTCTATACTATGAAACAAAATTTTAATGTGCTCATTCATCGCCAACATTTTGCAAAGGATACTTATTATTCTAATCGTTTCACTTTTTTGATCGTAACGAGTAATACCGTCGGCTAAATGTTTACGATGAATATGCAACGCACATAAAGGTACTTACGACAGATGTGTCACAATCTCAATTTGATCGAAGGCATCTCTCTAGCAGCTCACTGGGTGTTTTTTTCACATCCTATGTAGCTATAGGGTTACCAGATACAAATAAAATTTTACATGAGAAAATTTCGGTTTTGAAATTAAATAACAGAACAGAAGTAAGAAAAAAAATCGGGCTTTTTGTCAATGATTTATGACTCTTTAAAGTAGGCTAAAAATTAAAAAGGGCATTTATACGTGTTACGCGTATTCAGAGAGATATTTACTATGATTTATGATTTATTTTGTCATTTACTTACATTTCTCCGGACGTGTTACAATTATGGTCATCTGGTAACTCTAAGCATAGCCGGATAACTAAAGCGCTTCGCGCAAAGATAGGAGAAAAGAGATAAAATGATTTATCTATAATAAAGCCCCTTTACGTACGTAAATAACTTGGAAGCATATGTTTCCGTTCTCAGCCTATGCACTGTCTCACAGCTCAGCAAAGTAACTATCGCAAGCTGCAACTTGTCGTAACTTCTTTAACTCACTAAATTACTGGAAGGCTTGATCATAACATATGTTTTTATACCCTATAAAAATATTAGAATATAATAATTATTATTAATATTGTTGTTTGTTTTACTTCCGTAGACTAACAAATTGGAGTATTGAGTTAACGCACAATGTATTTTCAACATTCGCCACCAGGCAGCGTCAGAACAAGGTCACCTCGTCCACAATTCTATTTACAATATAACTCGTCGCAACTGTGTGAACGAAAGAACATCAAAATCGAAATGAAACATCTCTTTTTGTCTCAAACAGTCCTGTGGGTGACCGGCCGCCAGTGGGGGGGCGGGGCCGGCGTCCACCGAAGCACTGACGTCGACTGGCAAGACGTCAGAGACGTCAGATTGCTCGACGTCAGATAGGTCGGCGCGGACGTCAGATGGCTCGAGGCCGGCGTCAGATGACACGACGTCAGGTGGCACACGCTAGACGGCGGGGTCACCTCGAGGGGCGTCGATCACGGGGAGTGGAGGTCGGGGGCGGACTTGTCGGGGGCGATCTCGTCTTGCTCGACGGGGGGCCCCACTGGGCCTCCGGCCGTGTCCATCGCTGTTGGCTCCGATGTTATGACGTTGGTTTGGAAGAAGCGCTCTGTGAAAAGACAGGTGATGTTTGGTCGAAATTCATCGGCAAAAAGTTGCAAATTGAAGAACAGAAAATTATATAATCGGCTTCCAAATAGTTATATCAAAATTATTGTATTTAAATGTAATTAATTAGTTTGCTGACTTTTTTTTATTTATTTGCTGACCACGTGTGTTTGATTCATTTGCTGCCCATTCATTTATTCTGCTGACCAAAATATCGTTTTGCAAAAATTTATATTTTTTAATGTTTCATCTAGAAAAAAATATATATTTTTTAATGTTTCATCTAGAAGTTCCTATGATAATTACTCAGGAGTCCATAAAGAAAATCGTCTTCAAAATGATTCCATGTTCATTGTAGAAGTCTTACAAAGTGATGAACTCAGGCATTTTACGTTATATATGTAAGATAACCAATGACTTTGTTTTCCAAGTTACGTACATTATTTTGTGAATTTGTAGTAGCAATACCACACGCTAACCGTGAAGGTAAACATCGTAAGGAAACCTGAGTGCCCGTGGGACGTATATAGGCTGCAATATTTTTTTTCAGCGTTTAGCAGCAACCTTACCTATACTAAACCAATTACTTAGATATAAGAAACAATTTGTAATTCTTTCTCCTGATGGTGCAATAAAGTGCAACTTTCATATAATGAAGGGTATTAAAACACGAGTGTGAGTTTATGAAACGAGCGCAGCGAGTTTCATAATAGTAACGAGTGTTTTAATACCCGTGTTATATGCAGTTGCATACACTACTTTATCTTCACTAATGCAATTAAAAATTAAATTAACGCGTACGTGTATAATCACAGTGATTTTGCCGCCATTAAAATTTAACCAATGAGAGCGCAGCTGCGCGCTTCAATAAAACGCGACCAACCTGATTGGCCCTGCAATCAAGTTGGTCGCGTTTTATTGATGTTATAATGAGATTTTACGATATCGATGTGAATATTATACCATCATGTGAAATTGCTTAAATTGAGTGTTTTGTTGTCTGCGCTATAACAGTAGTAATTATAAGTCAAGTATTGAAAACATAAGTAGCATGTTACAACATTAGTGTAGATAATAGTAGTTTATGTGACTGTTACATAATGAGGGTTATTAAAACACGAGCGAGATTTTAAAAAACGAGCATTGGCGAGTTTTTTAATAGCATTGGCGAGTGTTTTAATACCAAGTTATGTGCAGTCTCATACACTACTTTATCTACACTCATGTCTTGATCTTCAAAGTCAGGAAGCAAAGGAAAACACGTTTGACAAGCTTTGTACTATACATAAATCTACGGTTATTAACTAAACTCATATCGAAATGAAACAAAATTTTCAATTATAAATTTATTTTTAGTTGCACTTTTGGTACCACGAAAATGAAATTAGGTTTTTTATAGAGTCAACTTTTGACATTAAAAAAAAACTTAAGTTTTGTTCCGTGATCACAGCAACACTTTAAAAAAAATAACTGTAACATAAAGTGAAAAATCTGACCTTTAATGTAACTTTATTTTTAATTTTCTTTAAAGTTATGTATTGTTTTAAGCCTGTCAATATTTGTTTACCTTTGAATTCTTAATTTGAAGATTATGATATGAGTGTAGATAATAGTTATTTACACAACTAGGGCCGTAAAATAAAGGCCGATATCGCAGAAGTTTAAGGCCCGAGCCGCAGGCGACGGTCATAAATATGCGATAGAGGGCTTTCTATTATACAGTCTGTGTTGTGTACACAATTTTATGTCGTCACTTGGCCTCAAAGTGGGTTTTCCCGTACGCGTAGCGTGCGGAAAAACCCGCTTTTTGGCCAGGTGTGGCATAAAGTAACTATTCGGACGCTGTATTACCTGGGATATAGTTTTAGATGGAGAAGGCTTGCCCAGCACCTACACACCCTCCCTTTGCAAAAATGTCTGAATCTGACTTCTGTTTATAAATGCGAAAGTTTTGATGGATGGATGCGTGTTACTTAATCACGCCAAAACGGTTGAACGTATCTGCATATAATTTGGCATACATATAGATTATTATCGGCAATATCACATAGGCTACTTTTATCCCGGAAAAAACAAATAAAACCGGCTAAGTGCGAGTCGGACTCGCGCACAAAGGGTTCCGTACCATTATCTGTACAACATTAGACACAAAGATCGAGATAAAACGCCTAAAAATCACGTTTGTTGTATGGGAGCCCCCCTTAAATATTTATTTTATTTTAATTTAATTATTTATTTTTGAAGCGAACATTAATGTTCTGTGAATATTTCAAGCGTCTACCTGTTGCCGTCGTTAGTATCAAGCAAAAAACGGCAAAAAAAATTACGTTTGTTGTATGGGAGCCCCCTTAAATATTTATTTTATTCTGGTTTTTTTTTTATAGCGGCAACAGAAATACATCATCTGTAAAAATTCCAACTGCCTAACTGTCACGGTTCATGAGATACAGCCTGGTGACAGACAGACAAACAGACGGACAGTGAAGTCTTAGTAATAGGGTCCCGTTTGGCACTCTTCGGGTACGGAACCCAAAAAATTACCACGCGATCGAATAAAACGTCGCGGGTAACAGCTAGTTTCAGTAAATCTCACCATCATCCAGCAACACCACGTGGTCCGGTCCAGCCGGCGCCATGATGTTGAACTCTTCTTCCAGCGTGGGGAAAGGGGCGGCATTCCATCTGTCCAGACAGAGAGAGAGACAAATAGGTTGAGAATGGCAAACTTTCACAAAACACAAAAAAAATATATTTTATGTCGTCAGTGAGGCCAAGTTTAAAGATCGTGTACTTTTTCAATATAAGTTGGCGAAAGTTACTGTAGTCACGCGGTGCAAAAACACGCCAAACAAAGAGGGCTCAAACTATTACGTCACGATCCATAATACCCTGGTTTCGAAGCTCCAGTTTCTTCACAAATGTACGTCACTAATATTGATGCTCTAATTACTGCATATCATGGCACGGTAGCTTCATTGTTGCGGTATGGTCTGATCTTTTGGGGTAACTCAACCGACAGAGAGATAGCATTCAAAGTACAAAAAAGGTGTCTAAGGGCAATGTTTGGACTGAAAAAGACGGATAGTTGTAAACCATACTTTCAAAACTACAATATTCTAACACTTCCGTCAATGTATATTTTAGATGTAGCACTCTTTGTAAAATCGAACCCAGGCATTTTCCGACCGATCTCGCTAGTCAGAACCCGCTTACAACGGGATGAAAATAGAGTATGTATACGTAGAGCCAATACCGCACTTATGCATAAAAGTCTATATTGTATGGGGCCTATGATTTATAATAAAATACCAAGAGATATACGAGAATTTGACATGGGCCAATTCAAATTTAAATTGAAAAAAATGCTACTAGAAAAATGCTACTATAAGCTAATAGAATTTCTAACTGATTGATTTATTATTATATGACTATGTACTGACTCTTCTACACACAAACTTGACTTTGAAATGTACTTTAATATTTGACAAGTTGATATTTCATTTTTCCGACTGCATTTGAATTTACCAATATCAACATAATTGACGTAAATATAGCTCGTATGGAAAGTATTTTGTGATAGAGATATATTTTAATGACAAACGATGGTGCTCTCTCTAAATATTTTGTAAGTCCCGATGGGCGAAACATGTACAGGACGTATTTCAATGTAACAACCTTATATCTCATGTTTGACAAATAAATAATCTTTATCTTTATCTTTATCTTTATCTTTATCTTTATCTTTATCTTTATCTTTATCTTTATCTTTATCTTTATCTTTATCTTTATCTTTATCTTTATCTTTATCTTTATCTTTATCTTTATCTTTATCTTTATCTTTATCTTTATCTTTATCTTTATCTTTATCTTTATCTTTATCTTTATCTTTATCTTTATCTTTATCTTTATCTTTATCTTTATCTTTATCTTTATCTTTATCTTTATCTTTATCTTTATCTTTATCTTTATCTTTATCTTTATCTTTATCTTTATCTTTATCTTTATCTTTATCTTTATCTTTATCTTTATCTTTATCTTTATCTTTATCTTTATCTTTATCTTTATCTTTATCTTTATCTTTATCTTTATCTTTATCTTTATCTTTATCTTTATCTTTATCTTTATCTTTATCTTTATCTTTATCTTTATCTTTATCTTTATCTTTATCTTTATCTTTATCTTTATCTTTATCTTTATCTTTATCTTTATCTTTATCTTTATCTTTATCTTTATCTTTATCTTTATCTTTATCTTTATCTTTATCTTTATCTTTATCTTTATCTTTATCTTTATCTTTATCTTTATCTTTATCTTTATCTTTATCTTTATCTTTATCTTTATCTTTATCTTTATCTTTATCTTTATCTTTATCTTTATCTTTATCTTTATCTTTATCTTTATCTTTATCTTTATCTTTATCTTTATCTTTATCTTTATCTTTATCTTTATCTTTATCTTTATCTTTATCTTTATCTTTATCTTTATCTTTATCTTTATCTTTATCTTTATCTTTATCTTTATCTTTATCTTTATCTTTATCTTTATCTTTATCTTTATCTTTATCTTTATCTTTATCTTTATCTTTATCTTTATCTTTATCTTTATCTTTATCTTTATCTTTATCTTTATCTTTATCTTTATCTTTATCTTTATCTTTATCTTTATCTTTATCTTTATCTTTATCTTTATCTTTATCTTTATCTTTATCTTTATCTTTATCTTTATCTTTATCTTTATCTTTATCTTTATCTTTATCTTTATCTTTATCTTTATCTTTATCTTTATCTTTATCTTTATCTTTATCTTTATCTTTATCTTTATCTTTATCTTTATCTTTATCTTTATCTTTATCTTTATCTTTATCTTTATCTTTATCTTTATCTTTATCTTTATCTTTATCTTTATCTTTATCTTTATCTTTATCTTTATCTTTATCTTTATCTTTATCTTTATCTTTATCTTTATCTTTATCTTTATCTTTATCTTTATCTTTATCTTTATCTTTATCTTTATCTTTATCTTTATCTTTATCTTTATCTTTATCTTTATCTTTATCTTTATCTTTATCTTTATCTTTATCTTTATCTTTATCTTTATCTTTATCTTTATCTTTATCTTTATCTTTATCTTTATCTTTATCTTTATCTTTATCTTTATCTTTATCTTTATCTTTATCTTTATCTTTATCTTTATCTTTATCTTTATCTTTATCTTTATCTTTATCTTTATCTTTATCTTTATCTTTATCTTTATCTTTATCTTTATCTTTATCTTTATCTTTATCTTTATCTTTATCTTTATCTTTATCTTTATCTTTATCTTTATCTTTATCTTTATCTTTATCTTTATCTTTATCTTTATCTTTATCTTTATCTTTATCTTTATCTTTATCTTTATCTTTATCTTTATCTTTATCTTTATCTTTATCTTTATCTTTATCTTTATCTTTATCTTTATCTTTATCTTTATCTTTATCTTTATCTTTATCTTTATCTTTATCTTTATCTTTATCTTTATCTTTATCTTTAAAAGAAAGACTGTACTGATGGCCGATGGGGCCGAAAAGTTCTCAAATGGAGACCACATATCGGCAAGCGCAGCGTTGGACGACCAGCCACAAGATGGACAGATGACCTCATCCAAGTGGCAGGAAGACGCTGGATACAGGCCGCTTCCAACCGGTCTTTTTGCAAATCCATGGAGGAGGCCTATGTCCAGCAGTGGACTTCTTGTGACTGAATGATGATGATGATGATGATGACATTTGTGTTACCATTTGCTAAAGCTAAGGGAAAACATTTTCAGGTTACCTGGGCAATTGGGCATCTAAGGTGTTTACATACCGCAGCGCTTAAAGTTGACTAGTGATCAAGACCATACTCTATATCTATGAGAAAATGTTCATGTTTTTTAAGCAAGACTGACGCTTACGCGAAACTCACGCCGATCTTCATTTTACGATTAGCAGAAGAATCGATAAGCAGAGAATGTACCTGGGTGGCGCCCGCGGCGGCAAGCTGGGACGTACATACCACTTAGGGTTGCCAAACTATACTATATTAGGGGCTCAAATAGTATATTTCTAAAAAAAAATATATAGTAGCCGAAACTACTATATTTTGCGTAAAGCGGAACCCAGCCTTAATCTTTTTCTAAAGCTCGCTCTTCAAGTCTAACTCCGTGAATTGCGCGGCACGACTGCCGCTATTTTTTACTATTTTTTGACCATTATTTTGCCATCTACTATATTTTTACAGGTAATAGCTTCGAAAATACTATATTTGTTAGAAAAAAAGTTGGCAACCCTTATACCACTTGACCACTTGCTTCATATTATATCCATAATACCCTGGATATCGTTTTAAGTCACGTACATTTGTGACACCATTCGACATTGTGAGTGAACCTGATTATCTGAGCAATCGTAAGTAAACACGTCTTCTAAGAATATCCGGCGCTATATTCAAGATACACAGAAAAGGCACATTTAAAGAAATACACGGTACGAAGAAGATAATGAACGACATCGACATACACCTAGGCGGCGCCCGCGGGCGCCAGTCGGACAGACCAGTTACTTTATATCCATAACGCCCAATGACATTATTCCAAGTCACGAACATACATACATAAACTCACGCCTGTATCCCAGAGGGATAGGCAGAGACCAGGGGCTGCCACTTGCCACGATCCTGACAGATCACTTTCGCTTCCTCAACAGTCATTAGTCGTCACGAACATTTGTGACACATTTGACATCGTAGGTAACCCTGAGCGTATGAGCCGTGGTAAGTAAACTTGAGTATCTGAGGCTGTGTCTGAGGCAACAACGTAAGTAAAACAGAGTTTCTGGCATACCACAGTGAAACACGGTATTTGACACGATCAACAATAAATTATTTCATCATCATCATCAGCCACTCGACGCCCACTGCAGGACATAGGCCTCCTTCGTGGTTTTCATAACCATGAGTGGTTTTGCCATAATCGCCACGCTTGGCAGGCGGGTTGGCGATCGCAGTATGCGGTTGGAATCTCAGGAAGAACCTGCTGCCCGCCACCTTAGTCGCCTTCTACGACATCCACGTAAGGAAATGGAGTGACGCTATTCTTAATCCGGCGCCACACGGAAAAATAAATTATTAATAAATTATGTCATATGCTCGATTAAAACAAAAATTAGAAAATATGTCGGAAAATGTATCTCTTTTAGTCAATTACTAGTTATTACTATTTTTAACTAGATTAAACATAAAAAGAGTGCTCTGAAATGTGACGTCATAAGCCAGTATTTTCATACAAAATTCCGTTTTAAAAGTAACTCATTTGATATTTTGTCAAATACCCAATTGCCGTGCTTGGGTTTGCGGGGTGATCAATACTATATTCTCTCCCGTGCCTATGCCTTCAGAGCAACGTAACGCTCATCATAACGATAATCATAAGCAGCCTATGTACGTCCCACTGTAGGGCACAGGCCTTCTCTCACCACGCGTGCCCACCGCGGATTGGCGATTTCAAGCACTGAGGTATGTGAATAGCTCAGACACTCAGGTTTTCTCACGATGTTTTCCTTCACGGTTAGCGAGTGGGATTGTCACTGTAACTTCACAAATGTACATCACTTAGAAAACAAAGTCATTGGTGCATGCCTGTACTAGGAATCGAACCTGGGTCTCTCGCTTCCGAGTCCAATGTTCTACCCACTAGGCTACCTATATAACAACACTGTGCTATATTCAAGAAAACAAAGAAAGCGCATGCAAAAGGCAATGAAAAAATTTAAAATGATTATTTCTAAGACAATACAAACACATTTCACAAGGTCTAGACCTCCTTTTAAGTATATGACATCTGTGCCAGGAGATCCCGCTCTCCCACAACTATCATCATCATCATCATCAGCCATTTGGCAGGCAACTAGGTACATGTTAAGTTTTTATAACACATTTATGCATAGTGTATGTTTAAGTTTGTGTGTGTGTGTGTGTTTGAGTGCGTGTGCGCGCACGTGTGTGTGTGTGCGTTCGTGTGTGTGTGCGCGCGTGTGTGTGTGGTGTGTGTGTGTGTGTGTTTTTGTGTGTGTGTGTGTGTGTGTGTTTGTGTGCGTGTGCGCGCACGTGTGCGTGTATGCGTTCGTGTGTGTGTGCGCGTGTGCGTGTGTGTGTATGTGTGTGTATGTGTGTGTGTGTGTGTGTTTGTGTGTGTGTGTGTGTGTTTGTGTGTGTGTGTGTGTGTGTGTGTGTGTGTGTGAATTTATTTTCTATTTAAGTTACATTATATTAAAACTGAGTAATGAACGACATCGACGTACATGTACCTGGGCGGCGCCCGCGGGGGCGCGCGGGGGGCGTACATGCCGAGTCCGCCGGGCGGCGAGGCGGCGCCGCCGCTCGGGCAGACCGCGCCGCCGGCCGGCGCGCCGCCGAGCCCGCCGCCCACGCCACTCAGGGTCCCATAGCTGAACACCTGCAAGTCCAATTAAACCTCTTGCAACTTTTCGGGAAGCAGTCTTCTTAACGTATCGATATGCCCTTTGTGGCAACTTTCACACACCACAGGATGCACTCTCACGCTCTGACTTTGCCTTGTTCTATGTTGTATTTATTTGGCCTTTGTGCTTCTTTATGTTACTTGTTATGCCTTTTTTTTCTTGTGATGTGTTAATTTGTCCCAATAAATGTAAGAAGTACTATTTTGGCTTTCAAAGTTATTGATGGCAATCACGGAATCATATCATATAAGCTTTTATGTATTAAGTTTAAGATGATTTGAGAAAAGATGATCAGAATGGAGTTTTTTTTTCCCGCTGCCTTTTTCTCCACTACAAATACGGCTAACATAGAACATACTTGATTCTGAACTTGAACTCTGAACGGAAACTTGATTTCTGATTTCTGATGGTAAGGTGAGGTTCGCTGACGGCAAAATTCCAGGCAGAAGAAAGCAGGTAGACCAAAAAGATATCATAGTATCATTTTAGTTACTTTCCATGTCTTAACTCCTAATACATAGAATCAAAAACATAAAACAAATGCTAACGTACATCGGCTCACAATGATCTTAAAAGTACACAACAAATTAATAAAAGATCAGTCCAAAATGGAAAAAAGACAAACTTAAAATATGAAAGCTAAAGGCGCCATAAAATACTGTATTATTTACAACTAGCTGTGCCCGCGACTCCGTTCGCGTACATTTCGATTTTTACGAAGCAGCATTTGTATGGGGGCCACGTCTTATCATAACTGGAGCTAGAATTTAAATAGCCTATCCTGTGTCCCAGATGTCTATATGTTTTTAAACCAAATTTCATCAAATTCGGATAATTGGTTTAAGAGTTATGGAGGAACATACAAACATACACACATACAGAAAAAAAATCTAAAAATCGTGAAATTAGTTTCAGTATCATATATTGAGCCTATAAACACAATATCTCTGAAAACAAACTAACTTACTCCATGACCGACCCTTACAGATTTATTATTTGTATATATATAGATCATATCATGGTAGACCAAAGATAGGGGGCCGCCGTACATTTGTATAAATGGCCGCAGTCTAGGTGCATTTTCATATTTGTAATATCCTTTCCTGGTTACCATAGCACAGGGTATCCTAGTTTGGGACCAGAACAAGTGATTGTGTTGAGTGGAAATTATAATTATTTGTGACTATCTTTTTTCGAGTCGGTTAAAAAAGTTCTTACCGGAGATGGCTGAGAGTGGAAGTGGTTGAAGTGCGATATCGGAGGATGGCAGTCCGACCGGTAGTGCGGCGAGCGTCGTCTTGGGGACGTGGGAGGGGAGCGGACCTCCCCCGGTGAGGTCGGGGACCCTGACCCGCTGCCGCCTACCATCTCACTGGCTGGAAGTTAAAAACCGATTTAGATCGCTGAATTGGAACGTGCAAGGCCCAACTACGGGGCTAAGTGCAGAAATCTCAGGCCCAACTAAATAGGGAGGGAGCAAGGGAATCTCTGTCACCTGCCAGCTACAATTTTCGTATTTTGTATTTGTATTACCAGACCAGGGCCTAGATTCTGTTAATGCATTGTAGTAACATGACAACTGCATGAACATGGCGGTTTTCATTTCATGGCTGCTTTAAGTCTACGCGGGCACACGTATCGAACCTTCTAGGCGTCAATGGTATGAAAAAACACGTCACGTGACCCGACAATGTACCTGTCATTATACTACAATGCACTAACAGAATCGAGGCCCAGGTCGTGGACCCTGACCCGCTAGTGCGTGCAATCTCACTGGCTGATAGTCAGTACAGATTTAGACCCCTGAGAAGACTGATTAGAGCGGTGGGGAATCGGACCTCTACGGGCGAAGTATTCTGTGGTCGAGGAACCTGACCCCTTGCCCCCTACCGTATCACTGACTGGAAAGGATCTCACCAGTAGACCTGATGATGGCAACAGGCCGCGCCATGGGTGGCAGTGGCGGCGGCGGGAGCATCGAGCTGCTGAAGTACGCTGGCTTCGGACTCCTGGAGAGGCCATGGACCTGAAACAGATATAGAACTATGCTTGAGATTGTGATGATTTACGTAGCTATAATTTTATTGTAGATAATCTCCACAGAATGGAAGTAAATTCAGTTTTCGGTTATCACAGGTATATGGGAATATAATCATAGAAATAATCCTTAGCAAGGGTAGTATTTAAAATAATCCTGTAATATAGCTAAATATGACTTAGAATAGAGAGGCAAAATTTTGAACCAAAACTATTTACCAAGATGTGGGGTAACCTGTATGATTGACAAAATTTCAAAATAGTAACCCGGATATTTTAATAGCTTAGCCGAAAGTAGGAAAAAAACTAATGGATTTGCTTCCAACCCTTTTCCAAAATATTGATTTTTTTACTATATATTAATTTATAAAATATTTTTTTTTTGTAAAAACACTCGTGGGCTGAAAAACTCATGAGCCATTGCCATAAAACTTTAAAAGACAAGAAGCAAGCAGTGTTGCCGAATTGAGAGAAATTTCCCTTTTGAAAGGAATTTAGGCTTGAGATGCGAAAAACGGGAAAGTTTCCCTCTCCCATTAGGATGTACGGCTTTTATTCCATTGATTTTAAAAATAATTCACTTATTAATTACCTATTCATACATTTATATTTCAGTTGTTGTGCCATTGCAGCTTGAAGTAATCTAAAATGGCGTATGTATGTATGGACCCATGTTAGATAAATGACCATAAAATGTCCATATAAATGAGCTGGCAAATAAAAACAATTTTTTAGTCGCAAACTCCCTCTCTTCTGTGTCCCTCTATCAGCTGGACTAGGCCACCCACAAGACGTATTTTAACCCATCCTCATCCTCAGCTCCTCGGTGCCGCAAATGTCTCGCAGGACTGCTTAAAGGACCAAACAGATAGAAATAGAGAATTACTCACCTGTAACTGCTGAACATCATTCGGTGGTTCCTGACAGACGAAGGTGACAAAATCTCCAAGGGAATCCTGTGGTGTCGAGTCATACTTGGCGTTGTGTTGACTGGTCAGCGGGTCTGCTGTGGAGAGGAAACGGTAGGACTCTTTTAAATTAGGGAAGAGATGAGCTTGGCCTTACAATCAGTCTTCTTCTTCTTCTATAGCCTGATTTGGCTCAGGACTTTGGGAAGGCGGGATTAAATGGCTGGTATCAAAAGATTACAGTGGCACCAGCTACTATCAGCGTCTTTTGACAGCATAAAGCGGGCTATTCTAAGGTACACACTAGCCTATTCAATTCAATTCAATTCAATTCAATTCAATTCAATTCAATTCAATTCAATTCAATTCAATTCAATTCAATTCAATTCAATTCAATTCAATTCAATTCAATTCAATTCAATTCAATTCAATTCAATTCAATTCAATTCAATTCAATTCAATTCAATTCAATTCAATTCAATTCAATTCAATTCAATTCAATTCAATTCAATTCAATTCAATTCAATTCAATTCAATTCAATTCAATTCAATTTATTGCGATAAATTACAGTAAATAGGTCTTAAGTAGGTATTAACATCTTTTTCAATAAGCCTAGGACATCGTTTTCAATAAGGTATGCTAGAAAAGCAAATAGACTATTCTCTTTGTTTACGCCTAAATGAGGGGAATACGCTTGATCACTGTTTTAGTATAGGCTGTCGAGTCTCACGCTTCTCTGGCTACGAGTTTGCCTACTCGTTGGTTACTAAACCCACACTTTTAGCAACCTACCCTACATTGTGAATAAATTACCAAAGTTGGAATTGGAAAAGATGTTTGGTTTACTTATTACGATACATCTATCACAGTATATTTATGTAGTTTTATGTATGTCATATTAATTCCAGCAGGCTTATACTTATGTTTATGTAATAGTCTATTTTATTTTATTATATTAAACTCGTACAAACTATTGTATCAATATAATATCTATAATAATATTTTAATAATATTGCATGTAGGTTTATTTTATTATTTGAAATAAAATACTTGAGCCATATTATAGTTTGCTGTATGCATGTTTAAAATTTATTTTATTACTGTACAAACACTATGTTGTGATATATTTAAGTTCACCCTGAATGGACCACTGTGCCCCAAGATACAATTTAATTTAGTTTGGGGCTCAGAGTTACCTACTTTATGTTGTTACTTTTTGTTCAGCTCATTAAACTTGTGAGAATTTGCCTCTTTCTTCAAAAGAAAGAAATTCAAAATGAATCATTTATCTTCTTAACGTCCAATAAGAAGTCCAATATATGTAGTTGTTTATATATAATTTGTAGTTCAGTATATATTGTGTAGGCTAATTATTTGCACTAATTCATACGCATTACATTTCAATGCCACTTTAATTCTAGTGGCCTGTATATTTTGGGTATGAAATACCTTAGAAGGAAAATATGGAACTCTTATAAGATCACTTTGTTGTTCGTCCATATGTCCGTCAAGATCATTCTTTGTCAAAAACGCATAAAACTAACGAGTTAAAATTAATGTTAAATAATAAAGCCCACCCTTAAAATGGCAAATTTAAACTTTTAAGTCAGTAAAATCCAAAGGTATATCTTATAACATATTTTTCATAGTAAAACTTTATTCATTTAATTCCGGAAAAACCAAGTAAGTAAATCCGAAATTAAATGAATATTTTTCGTACAATCGAACTCATTATAACTTACAGGCTACTTTCCGTCGACCGAAAAACATAAAGCAAGAAACCTGACAACATAAATAAAGGCAAAATCCGTAGCATAGCAAGCTATAAGGCAGCCCATAAACTTCCCTCTTCAGGGCCTTCTTTTAAAGAGAATTTCGGATGCCCGCATGGTAACTAAGCCAATACTCTTTCAATACCGCGTCTGAACATGAAATAGTCTTTATTAAAATCAAGCAAGATAAACCAAACATAATTCAAAGTGTTCTCACCCCCCTCACCTGCTGAGTGACCATCAGCTGGCGGCGGCGCGTGCTGGTAGAAGATGGTATTGGAAGGGACCAGGGGTGACTGAGCTGCACTCAGGCCGGACGAACTGTGAGGGATGCCTGGAAGGAGACAAAGTTATATCTTTTTAGATTCAGTTAAGTTTTTGGTCAGGTCAGTCTGCGTGATTAACTGGACAGATACAACGAGATGGATGTAGCTAGGTTGAGCTGAGCAGTTGAGAAAGTGCGCCGGGTGTTCTTTTCTACCATTCCTTAGAGTCTAAAGCTGGGAGTCTTTAAATTCTTACCGATTATGACCGGTTATGGTCATCTTAATAGTTATTGTTATGAGCCGAAACGTAGCAGTGACTACGTTTCGGCTATAAGATTAATCCACCTATTCAACGTCGCTCATCGTGCTGTTCTATGGTCTATGCTCTGAATTTCTTTCACAGATCACATTAAATATGAGACAATTTGCCAGAGAACTAAGGTGATTGACACAGCCTGTAAGATTAGCAAGTTTAAGTGGCAGTTGGCTGGTCACATCTGCTGAAGAACCGTTGCAGTTAAAGCGGTCTCGAGTGAAGAACATGAATCGGCAAATGGTGTAGAGTATTGTCAAACTCGAGACTCCAGCGGTGCCGTAGAATATTCAGAGATGGGAGCGGTAATTAGTATAGGGGGAAACAACATTTTTATTTGAAGTCAAAAATATGGGCCACATCTTATCCTATCATAAGTATCCATGCACATATAAAATACATAATGGTGGAAAGTTCAAAAAAGCGAAAGTGATCTGTCAGAATCGTGGCATGTGGCAGTTCCTGGTCTCTGCCTACCCCTCTAAGATGCAGGCGTGAGTTTATGTATTTATGTATGTATGTAGTTAAAAAATTACGAGCTCTATATTCTAGGAACCCGCGCTTAAAACAAAGGTATCAAAGTACAATCACATGATGTAAAAATTTTAAACAGTAAATTGGTGTCAATCACCTATTGAAATTGCCACTTCCTCATCGATATTCAAGATGCGAGTAATCTAGATCCAAATTAGGTAGTCTACGTGAGCCCTTTGCGTGCTATGGCATTCTATGATAAGCAGTAGTTGTTTAAGCATCGTGAATCACCTGTTGTCTTGTTGAACTGTTTGCCCTCATAATCCTTACGTCACTACTAGGTGCCTAGTAGGGACTAGGTACCTAGGTGTCAATTGGTCCGAGCTTCATTCACACAAAAATGTAGCTATCATCATCAGCCATTTTTACGCCCACTGCAGGACACAGGCCTCCCTCATGGTTTTCCGTAAAGGGTTTGGCCATAATCCCCACGCTCGGCAGGCGGGTTGGCGATCGCAGTATGCGGTTGGGATCTCAGGAAGACGCTGCTGCCCGTCTCCTGGTAATTTATTTCCTTAGCCGCCTTCTACGACATCCACGGAGATCCACTCCATCCAAAATGGAGCTATGGATCGAAGTAATAGTTTGCGAATTTAAGAGGTAATTTATGCGCCAGATAGTGAGATAGGCTACTTTTTATTACAATATACTTTATTACACTTGACTTGTGATAAATACCACGTGCAAAGGCGGACTTACCAGTAAATTCCTACAGCCAGGATTAAAAATTAAATGGAGGAGCAGATGGCAAATAAAGTTCAAACAATAATGTTTTTAGCCGAAGCAGTAGAGTCAGTCGTCCTAGGTTGGTATTTAGGTATTTTCCTCGACCAGGTTAGAGTTCCGTATTCAGTGTCTAGTGAGGCATAAAGCCGCTTAAATAATATAGATATTGAGTATAAAGGTTATGATGTTGAATAATAAACAATAAGGTATTGTTACTTCGATCCTGCGTTATTTCCCAATAAATTCCCGAGCTAGTAATAAATAATAGGGGGTACAGTGTGAAATTGCCGTTATATAGTAATAATAGCGGACCCGGAAAAGGTCGTTCTGACACGTTAATTAACAAAACGTTTGTACAAAATCCAATAAAGTGACGTTGATGAAGTTGTTAGTTCTGCAAAGCATATTTGATAAAACCCTCTCTGTGTGGCCCGACACGCACTTATCCGGTTTTCTTTTAAAAAATGTGCAAGCCCAGATCAATACAAAGGTAATAGTAGGTAACTATTTGGTGGTCTCTTCAAGCTTTCTCTGGTCACTTTATGGTGTAAGGGAGTTTTTTTTTTAGATTTTGATTCTACCCTTTTGTTGGAGTAATTAATATGCATGTCTACGCCAAATTTCAGCTTTCGTCTCTGAGCTAGGCAGCGGACAGACAGACAGACAGACAAACAGACAGACAGACAGACGGACAGACGGACGGACGGACAGACGGACGGAAAGACATGGCAAAACCATAAGGGTTCCTGGTCGACAACCCTCAAAAGCGTTTTTCTCGAAAGTTACTTAACGTGAGTCGGAATGTTCTGTATAACATAGACTATGTCTACCTAGACTCATTGTCTACCAAACATTGTCCAAGAAATTAAGAACCGAAGTAAAACTGACCCTTATTTATTTTCCCAGAGTTAGTATTTTTTATAAAATTCTGTTGAACTTAATTTGCACAAAAAGGAATATTCTTTTGTGCGATTAAATAATACTTATTGTGAACTACACCTATCCAGTATAAGGGGACTTACTAAAGCACTGTCCAACAAGCATGGTCGAGGGCGTAGCCCTCTCCGGTGGAGGCTCGAAGGCGGGTGGAGCTGGACTGTTATACCCGCAGTAATACCCGGACTCCAGCTTAATCCCGCCGCCCGAGCCGCCTGGAGACTCTGAGCCAGACTCTTGGAGGATGGAGGCTGCAAGAGACGGTCGTGGTAAGTCTTCGGCTTCTGGTGGAAATAATCTGGATGTACAGTCTACTCTCAGGTCAGTTTTTGTACTCTTCAAAGCGTTTGACCTTTTTATAAGAACTGAGCTTTGGAGGATTTAAAGTCACGTATTTACTATTTTTACAACATTTGAGAAGAGATCATGCGTATGACGGCGATAATAAGGTATGGTGTTATCCGCTTTGTAATGAAAGTAAATAACTTCAGGAGCAATAACAAATTCTACTTGAAGATGTTTTATTTATAAATTAAAGTGGATGCTTCAAATGTTGGGTCTCATGCAGTGACAGTAAAAACTTACCATAAACGTTATTATAATGGTATTTTTTGTAATCCAAAGGTTTTACTTAATTGATAGGGAAAGTAAGATAGTAATTTTGCAAAAGACAATAGATTAGTAGCCAAAAAAAAATCGCTGAAGGCATTATAAACAGCCATGTAAAAAAATAAGAACTTAAACGAATGCAAGACGTACCTTTCGACAACTTCCATAGTTCCTTTGAAGAGAAGACTCCAGTTGCTAAAATAATATCGTTGCAAATTACACCGTTGTACGGATTGTGAGTGTAGCCTGAAACGAGCATTTCAGACGTTACAGCTGCTAGCAATCAACACCAGACACTCCAGCGATGACCAACCAAGTGTCAAGATTAAAAAATCTGTACAATATTACAGGACAGGATTATTTTGACCAAACGTTACACATGAATTAGAAATAAGGATAAGTGATTTATTTAATTCGGTTTGTATGAAATTTGGATTCAAAGCTTACTTATCATTGGATTTGTTGATAATAATAATCAAATCTTCCTACAACTTCAATTTGTTCTAGAGTTTACTTGACGTTGTGAAACTTATTTAGTTAAAATATTCAAAGATTTTACTGAAGTTTTTCCAATAGGATCCGTTATTTTGAAACTTGGTTGGTCCAATTCGATGGTTACTATACTTAAGTCATCTCTGTAAACTAACTATGGACGCTACTGGTAGAGTTAGTATGCTAGATGCTCCAGGCTTTGCTTCATTGCCCTTTGTTTACCTTTGTTTGAAGTTTATTTTCATATTTATTTTCATTCATATTTCCTTTTTTATTTGTACATTGAATATCTCAAATACCAAAGCATCAGCAATTTGCGTTGACATAAGTCTAGATTACAGAGACGGCTTTTTAAAGCTACAACATCAAAAACATCAACAGGAAAGTGAAACATCGTGGCAAAAGGTTCCTTTTAGCTCACAGTAGTCTTTCTAAAACTGAACCTTTGCACGCTTTTGCCAATGCTGTTCTAATTCGTGATACTGGCAAAATTGTAAGTAGTCATTTGTAAGATAGATGGAACAGCAAAGACAATTAAAAATATAAAAAGAGTGAAAGAGAAAGAACACCGACTAAATACGAGAAAGTAAAAAAAAACAACCAAAACGGGTATCGAACAAACCAATTCGTAACAACCTTGAAAATTTAAGGAGTTCCATCAAAAGCGTCAAAGTGTGAGTGCATACAGAAAGCCAATGAGGGTATTAAGAAGAGTTGTCAAAAATTTGTCACGGATGCACAAACGCTACAAGATTCAGCCGAAAACGAGGTCCTGTGCTGGTTTTTGCTTTTAAAGGTTTTGGTCTGCGATTTTGTTGTGACAATCTTGTCTGTCAATCAAATATTATTAAACCAACTAAACGACTGAAATATGCATTAAGTCTTCAGCAGTTTGTGCAATGAAATCATCTTATTTTACAAGATGACACCAAAATCTGTGATCGGTGCAAGGTGAGGTCAGCATATTGAATGCACCGTGAACAATCAGAACTTTCAATGAAACTCAAATTTATCGACATTCGCTCTTATACCACACGTAACAAACATCACACAGTGTACTACCGAATATTACTCAATGATCATCAAGTCCTTCAAATCGGTCTTTACCGACCCGTGGCTTTTGTTACATGTGAAACAAGAGTGTGTTTCATTCAATTTCTGAATTCAGATAACTGTGTGACCAGCCTTTCACCCTGTCATCTTGAAAACCGAACGACAAATTGCCACCACACAATCGCCTTAACACGACACGACATGACACGACATCGAGACGACGCGCCGCGACCGTTACCTTTGCCTTTGTCCTCGTGTTCGTTCTCTTTCTCGCGAGAGGGATGGGGTGATACAGAACCACTTAGGATATCTGAAACCATACACTGCGTTATAATTGTTTTTGGCGGTTTGATTGACCAGTCAGGCAAGCTCGTGAAGGTTTACTGATCGATAGCCGTTTGAGGACATGTTAACACGCTTTTCTGGTTTCCGATACTCATTCCACTTATGATTATTATCTTCTATGGAAGAGTGGATATTCTATGAAATAGTCCTTAGGAAAATTTGTCCTTAATGTTCAACAACCAGAAAAACTTGCTTTACGGGCTAGGATTGAGTACCTAGTTTTGTTTGGTTGATATCTTGAGTTAGACATTTGATTTAATTTATTTTATTTGGCGGAAACAGATCACAACTATTTCTTGGCGCTCAAACAAGAATGATATGGACATACAATTGTATTGAAATACAATTTGCAGTCATCCAAATTAAACTAATTAAATCCATACATATCACAAAATAAGGTCTGGCACTGAGTTCTGTGCGTATTAGCATAAAGCTGACGGTAATTGAATGCTAAGAATTTAGTGTATCAGGGATAACTGAATGGTCAGAAGAGGTTAGATTAAAAAACTTAACATTATTCTCAGTTATCCATTGTTTCTTCTTTTAGATAGACAGTATTTGACACAGTCTTTATAGGATCATACATCCCCAGTTTCTATCTCCAATAAAACTACTTTTAAAAATATACGGCCTTATTTATAAAAACACGATTCCCCTGAAGCACTCTTAAGAGGCAGTTTATTTAATCTGTGGTTACGACTTTTCCTTGTAAAATCACCACCACAGACTATTTCAATTAGCGTTTTAAGGAATCTTGTTTTGTTGACCTCTATCTTGCGTGTTGCAAAGACGAAATCTTTGAAGTTACACACTTTCCAGTTAAATAATATTTTACTATTCTCGAACATATATCCGGAATCATCAAAAATGAAAAAGTCTAACCTCTCCTGACCTCCAACGAAAAACCAAGCCTCTAATCTAAGGGAAGAATAGTAGAGCGAGAAACCTGGCAGACCGTCGCTCCCATTACCGTAGCTGTTGATGAAGTTGGCCAGATAGAGATCCAGCTCTCGGACCGAAACATTGATGTGGTAAGGGTTCACACATAGACCAGGCTGGGTGCACTCGGGATGCTTTTCCAGACGCTCCCCGTCCGTACTCTCCAGGGGTATTGCTTTGAATAGGATCACCATTACCAAGTCTAGACGCCATACCTGGAATTAAAATTTTGGATGTTGTGGATTGTGCTTAGGATTTAGATTAACGATCACGCAAGGCTTAGTTTGATTTTCTTTGGTGACATTGATAGCCGACTTACCAACGTTTAACAGTGTCTTGACCAAAATAGTTAAGTGTTGCCAAGAGGTTTTGATGAGTGTAGTGAGAATTGTACAGAAACTAATATTGAAAAGTAACAATTATTATGTAACAAAAAATATGCTGTAACTGTGTTATTTCAATAAATCTTATTTTTACTTTTTACTTACTTACTTAATTATTCCCTATGTATGTTCGGATTTTTAAGTCCAACAAGATACAATCTTTAATTTGTACGTGAGTCAGAAATATAAATATACTTCCCATGTTGTTATTTATCACAAGTTTGTGAAATAAGAGCACAGGAAGTTGTTTTAAAATGCAGAAAAGTAAAGTATTTTTGAGGTCCAAGAAGATTTGAGTCTACAATTTGTATTGTACGTGAGCCTCAGAGGCACGAGCGTAATTCACAAGTTGTTATTTACCATTTTATTTTGGAAAAGACTGATAGAAAATGTACCGTGCAATAAGGCCCTTTTCCCTTTCCCTTTTTCGAATACCAAACTTACCACCAGTAAGCTAGTAGCTTAAGCTCTTCAGAAAATAACAATTGAAAACAATTGAATACAATTGTTATTTTCAAGGTCAGTACCGAGGAGGCTAAGACCTAAGTCTAAAACCTAAGACCTAATAGACTTACTTTATCCGCCTGCCTCAGGCAGTCTATCCGCCGCATCTTGCCCTTCTGGTCGGGGTTGGACAGCACGCACACCGCTGGCCGTTTCCCCGTGATGCTGAGCACGAAGTCCTCCCGGCAGTCCTGTGTGATGTCCTTGCGCAGTTTTCCAAGGAGTCTGGAAGCCCATTTCTGTTTCACTTCTGCCTTTTCGTTCTGGAATGAAGAAAAGATAAAAAGATTAGTAAAAAAATCAGCAGGTTGGACTCGTCGCGGCTTCTGAATTGATAATTTTACTAAGTATTCTCGTTCTCGTCTCGATGTCTCGTTCTTTTTTTAAAAATGTCAAGAGACGGAACGTGACAAAGGTATTTACTTAGTAAAATTCTTACTTCAAACGCGGTCTTCAAGTCTATGCGAGAAACAAATCCAACAAACGTACGCACAGATAAATAGATAGAATATTTTTTATTGCACACAGAAATTACATTAACAGAAATTTAATAAATCGAAGTACAATTGGCGGCACAGGTGGGGCTTAAAGATTTTTTTTCACGATTTATAAATTTTACTTTAAAACATGTTTGAGAGTAAATTTTAGAAGAAAAAGCGTTATTTTGTTTTTTGCATCCGAGCACACAATGTGATTTGTTATCCTTACTAATATTATAAACGCAAAAGTTTGTATGTATGTTTGGATGTTTGTTACTCTTTCACGCAAAAACAGCTCAACTGATCCGGATGAAAGAGATGCACAGAGATAGAGATTATAGTCTGGATTAGCACATAGGCAATTTTTTGTCCCGGAAAAAAAACACGTCAACATTTCCACGCAAACGAAGTCGCGGGTAACAGTTAGTACACATACACACATACATAAACTTGCATCTTTATCCCAAAGGGATATTCAGAAACAAGAGTTTGCCACTCGCCACGATCCAGACAAAACTCAATCAACATTCATTAATGCTTTGTTATCTTGCTAAAATAACTGCTTGCAATACAATAAAGAATATTCTAATCTTATCTTGTCTCTCTTTCTCTTTTGATGGGTAAATATTTAAACTGTGCACCCACAGATCGATAGCCGCACAACAAAGTAAACAATAGACGCTTCTCTAATTTCCTGAACATCAATTATATGTAATATGTAATTCCTGGTGTACATACAATAAAGAATATTCTATCTATCCATCTATCATATTTTGATTCTTTCTTCCCTCTTATTCTACTCTCCATTTTCTTTCTCTCTCTACAGCTCACCTGCAACTCGTATTTAGTGTGCCGCTCCTCCTCGAGACTCATCCGTTTCTCGTGTTTCTTGTAGTATTTTCGTTTCGCCGCTTGCAAATTGAACCAGGTGTACGAGAAAGATTTTACGAAAGGCATAAGTGCCTCTATGAACGGATGGAACTCGTCCTGCGAACAGTCCAAAGAGCACATAGGGTTAGTACAACAAGTTTATTGTTTGGCGCCCGAATTGGGGCACGTTGGTGCACGACGTGAGACTTGGCGCCCAACTAGGGGCATATTAGTGACCACAGAAAGGTGTTAAGTTCTGGTATTACAAAAATACTCTTAAACGCTGATCTGTGTAATACAAGCCTAAACTAAAATAGATTGGTACACATGGTCATAATAGCTCTAGCTAGTGTAATGTAGTTATATTTTTTAATTACACTAGTTACAGTTTTGTCATCTAGGTAATTAATTATATAAATAAAGGTTAATGATTCTAGGTATATATTGTCTGAATTAGATACATATTGAAATCAAACTCTACAAACGAATTGTGCTATCACAAAACAGTGCCATTCTTACCCCAGCGGTAAAAGCCCATCTCACCCACGTTGTGCAGATAAAAGTGCCTCGTAATATATACCTACTTACTTTTCTTACGTGGAGCATGCTGTCTTGCTCCCGCATTTTAACATTTTTAATTAGTGTAATAAAATGAGTAAACTTTTTATAAATGTGGTCTGAGGGTTTGAAGCATAATCAAATAACGGACATTTTAAATACATTTTTGTTTTCCAATACGCAGTTTTTAATAAAGAGAAGTTGTTTCCAAAATTATTAATTTTGGAATAAAATTTTCTCAATGAAAAACATAGTACAGGATAAGAAAAATATGCCTTGAATATCCGCAATTTAATTATCCATCAAACCCTCAGGCCACATTTATCAAATGATCACTCATATTATTACAATATTAAAAAATGTTAAATTGTGCGAGTGAGACAGCATGTTCCACGTGACAGCAGCTTTAACAGAAAGTATCATCATCATCATCATCATCATAATCAGCCATTTGACGCCCACTGCAGGACATAGGCCTCCCTCATGTTTTCCAAGCTTTCCGGTGTTGTGCCGCCCGCATCCAGCGACTCCCCGCCACCGTAACCAGGTCGTCAGACTATCTGGCGGGGGGCCCTCCAAGTATCAAGTATCTTATCGCAACATATTTAAAAGCCTGTCACCGCATTGAAATTGCATATTTATTTAGCCGACGCGTCATGACGTTCAAAAACTACACTCGTATCGATTTAGCATTCAGCGCACACGCCTCCAACATGCGTATTGCATTGTATTGTCCCTTTGAATCATTACTTAACATGCAAATATGTCGAAGTGATTTATAAGCTTTATTTATACAACTTTTCAACTAAATGTATTCGCATTGTTTGCTAAACTTTTCTTTTTATGGATTTTCAACGGTACTTCGGCATAACCTCAATATATTGTGTACATTTTCAAGCGTACTTTTATATAAGTGAATTAGGCGACTAATAAATAATCAATTTCCTCTCAGCTTCTTCGAAATTCACAGGTCTGGACAAATTCGTTTGATAATTAATTAATATTGACTTTTGCTTAACATTCGTTTAACAACTTAACAAAGTTGCTTTTTGGGGTTCCGTGCCCAAAGAGTAAGGGACCCTATTACCCTCCGTCCGTCTGTCACCAGGCTGTATCTCATGAACCGTGATAGTTAGACAATTGAAATTTTCACAGATGATGTATTTCTATTGCCGCTATAACAGCGAATACTAAAAGCGAATACGAATACTGATAAAAACTTGAATATTTATGGGGGCTCCTATACAACAAACGTGATTTTCTTTCAGTTTTTTGCTCGATATTAATAACGACATGAGATAGACGCTCGAAATATTCAAATGTTGTATAGATATATGGTACGGAACCCTTCGTGCGCAATTCCGACTCGCACTTGGCAGGTTTTTCATTATTAACAAAATATCCTTATTGACTGTATGATATTTTGACCAAATATCAAGAATAAGGATGCAACCCTTGGTTTGGAGACACTTCTATGTTAACCACCCCGATGTAACTAAGCAAAATCGAGTCACAATTCACTCTAAACCAAACAAACGCCGATCAGAAACGCAGCGGGCACGATTCCGCAACCGAAATAACCTGAACGATAACCAAAATATCTTGGCAGCCTCCAGAAACATAGTGGCGGAGAGGCGGGGGTCCCTTGCCCCGTCAAAACATTGCTCTTTGGCGTTAGCGGCAGACGCGCCGCCGGCATGCCAAACTTTCATTCAGGGAGCCACTTGGCAGGACCACTCGGAGGTGCCCGCACTTGGCCAGAGCTCCTGTGACGTCATTGGCCGCACCGGGGATTCCCTTGGCTTGGCAGGCTCGGGGCAGGGGGTGATTGAGTTCTTGGCGCTTAGTGGAGCAAGTCAACGACTCTGGCCGTCATTGATGGCATGGTGTCCAATATGCAAAGACCAGCTGTTTGAGTGGCCAATGGTAATTGGTTTTCAAAAACCTTGTTCTGATAAAAGCAACAAATAAATTCAAAGCCCGTAGAAGTACACTGTGTACAAAAGAAACTCCAAAGATCCTCGAAGATGGTAATTTTATTGAAGGAAATATCCTGTAGAAAATATCTGGGTAGGTCGATATCGCGAAAAAGTCTAAAAGAAAGAATCACTCAACTTACCGACCAACGTTTGCGAGAAAAATGCTTTGCACAAGAAAGAGGGTATCAGTTACGCAATCAATATTCGGAGCCTGAACGATTGGAGCTGCTTCTTAATGAATCAGGTCAACGAAGCAATAGATTTTTCTCCTTCCTTTATTATTACAGTAATAACGTTCCGGAATCGCCCATACTAACTTCCCGGAAAAACAAATATTTTGAATAGAGAGCATTTTCTTTTTAAAACCCCTGCAGAAATAAATGGCCGTAAACAAAACTCCACGCCAAAAAGAGCGCGCGAAAATATTAAAAAGCAGGTTGTAAAAACTTCACACGGCTTATGATAAGATGCATCTATTTGGCAAATACAAGAGCTGAGTTGTCACAAGATAGTTGGCAACGGAATAGGTTAAAGTACCTAATTTGTGGCTATACTCATGTCCCTATCTGAGGATGACGTATTTTGTGGCAAGAAAAGGTATAAAATGGATGCTATGTAGATTCACTGATACAACATTGTTGCCTCAGCGTTGATATGAAACTGCATAATATTTCAAGATTTACTAGTGTCGTAGTTGTAAAATTGGAACCTACAAAAAAGGTAATCTTGAACTGAACATCTCGAGGGAAATTCAAAAGGAAATTTGAATTCCCCTGATAAGTCCCATATAAAATTAGAAAAAAATCTGGACTCAACCAAAAACATACTACGTCACACATGCTCCAAAGAAATATTGCCAGTTCGTAGTAAAGCTGATAGGTATAGGTATCCTTTACGAAATCAAACAAACTATTAGGACAACTTCCAACGGAGCACGCCAAAACACTGGAGTTCACTCACCTCGCCAACTTTTGGCGGCAAAGCGGATCGCGTGGCGTTTCCTTCATTATTATTTTTTTCTGGCTTTATTTCGTCCAATTTATTTTATAGATATTGGCGCCGGTTCATCGGGGATGCCCGGCTGGACTTGGCCGTGGCACCGGTTGGCTGGCCTAACTGGGTCGGCCACGTCACCGCAGGAGCACTGGCCAAAAACGCGCCGCACGCGGAAAGATGCCGGTGAAAAAAAAACACGCGCGGCCATCTTGCCACGCGCCATTTTGGCGCGCAACTCCTGTTGCAGCGCATCATCGCAGATTGCACGCACGTAATTCCGCTGTAAACATTCGTAAACCGTCGACAGGGCTACGTGTTTCCCTTACCGCGCAGTTTGGTTACTGTTACCTTTATTACTTCTGAATATTTATGCGAATTAAAAAGCCAAAGGTGTCTTTTCACTGATTATTTATCGCTGAAGACATCAGTGACCGTTGCTCATCGTCGTTTCGGTTTTACGGTTTCCTCGTAAAATTTCCGAAACACACGAAACATTTTAATCCCAACTGGCTTTGACGATGTATATCGAGATGACTAATGAAATCAAGGCCGCTGGAGGAGATTGAGCAATCCGAGAAAATCAAAAGCTTTTCATTGAACCTAAAACCAAAACCACTTGTGCCATGGACAAATAGCTAGTTATTTACGAGCGAACTTTATAGCTTTATACCTAAATATATACGTCCATTACTTCGCAACACATTGAAGACTGGTAACAGCTGAACTGTAGAGCCGTTTGAGTCTGAAATAGAAAATAGTTTCGAGAAGTTGCAGTCGAGCGACCTTTGTCGAGATAGCTAGACTTCCAGCGCAAAATAAGCCAGAAGTTTTGCCTGCATACAGTTGTGCTATGCAGACAATACATCTTGGTTATTTAGCTTATGTTAGTAATATCAATTTGATGCCAAAAAATGCCTCGCGTGATTCGCAGAATTGCAGTAATTTATTAACAAACTCTTAGGTGTCCTAAAGCTTATACGCTTCGTTCACAAGGGTCGTTTTAGGGTTTCATGATCCACAAGGAACCCTCATAGTTTCGCCATGTCGGTCCGTCTGTCTGTTTGTCCGCGGCCTAGGTCCGAGACGATTACGAGAAAACTTAAATTTGGCATAGGCATATTAATCACGCCGACAAAACTCGAAAAAACGACAAAAATTTATAAAAATTTGGGATTTTTTTTTTCTCGCCTACGCCATAGTATGGGGTATCGTTGGATTGGTCGTTTAAAAGTATTGTGGGTGTAGGAAGATCATTTTTTTAATTAGGGTTCTGTTTGCAAAATATTAAGCTTTACGACGCAATTTTTCGTCCGAGTAGGGCGTCTCCCCCCCCCCCTTCTCCTGGCTAAACGGTTGATTGTAGAAACGTGAAAAAGGCTAGTAGCACATACAATGACCTTAAAAGGAAAACTATCATGGCTAAGTAGGCTTTACAAGTTAAAGAGTAATAGGCGACCAAGTTATAAAAGGAAAACTTCGTACAAAATCCATTGAAAATTACGTTGAGGAAGTTGCTAATTCTGTAAAGCAGATAAAATCCCCTCTTTCCACGGAACCCTACCGCGCGCGTGGACCGACACGCACCTGGCCGGTTTTATTATTTCAGATGCTGTAGGTGCTGGACGTAAATCGCGGGAGGATTAAACTCTCCTTGACAAATAAAACGAAGGCTAATTTGGGAGAAAAAAGTTTCAACATTAGTAAAGCTTTAAATACCAGCAAAGCCAAGCCTACGTGTACGTTTTACAAGTAAATAATTTGTATTTCCATACAAAAATAACCGGTGGCGAAGTACGAAAAATGTCGCACACAGTACAAACAAATGCTAACTAAGAAAAAGTTAAATGCAAGGTCATTTCATACCTTCTTTGACCGGTAGAAGAAGAAAAAAAGAAAGATATTTATTATACCAACAAGATACATCACAGAAACAAAATAAGCAGATTAGTAACATAATAATTATGCACAAAACAGAAAGAAAACTAAATACACAACAGACAAAACGAATAAATAAAACAGGACCATATATGTAGCCTGTGGTGTATCTAAGTTGCCACAAAAGGCACCTGACTCAGCGTTGTGCTGAGGAAGTGATCCCTCAGCGCTGAATTTCAGTCAGTGCCTACGGTAACCCATAATTGTACTACGGAGTGGGTGCTGTGGTGTCGTTAAAAGAATTACATCAAATGCAATACAATAAAGTAAAAGAGAGGTAGAGGCTACGCAAGGTACATACATACATACGTAGACTCACGCATGTATCCCAGAGGGGTAGGCAGAGACCAGCGACTGCCACTTGCCACAATCCTGACAGATCACTTTCGCTTCCTCGACATTCATTACTCGTTGCATGCACGCACGCCGGTTTCGGGTACTTTTTATCTACGCAAAGTAAACGAAAGAAACTAATCAAATAGTCCTTTTGTATATACTTTCTTGCGTTGTACTTCGGGCCTGATATCGAACTGAAGCGTTTGCTCATATGCATCGCCAAATTGCAAATACGTTTGGATGTGAACTTATCTTCCGACGATGTTTTATGGAATAAGATTGGAACTTGGGTATTTAATCAATGTTTCGAAATGGTTGTTCAAAAAGCGTAGCAGGCCACATTAGCGGTATCCGCCACAGTCCGATACTTGAATTACAGTCGCCAGTTGAATTTTCACAGAATATGAGTGATTGCTGAACACATAAGTAAAAATATAAACTTTGGCCTTTGCATCTACGTAATGAGATGATTTATGCAACGTCCAGTGGCACCTTCACTCCCACTAGATGGGTGAAGGGACCACTCGGTCGCTGCAGTGCCTGGGACATTGTTTTTTAGATAGAGTAGGCTTGCCCAGTACCTATACCATCCTGACAGCTTAGTCAATACGTGCGGAGCCTACAAATGTACGTAACTTAGAAAACAAAGTCATTGGTACATACCGAGACTCAAACCCGCGACCTCCCGAATATGAGGCCGGCGCTCTGCGGCTGCGCTAACACCGCTCTCTTTGCTTTATCGGTGAAAGGTTTTTTCAGTTCATGCACAGACTTAGGGCCAATTTTTCAGTAGTCAGATAAAACTTAACCGGAAAATAAATTACATGCTGCCACTGTCTAAATTATACGGCAAGACAGTGACACCATCAATTTTACTCTCCAGTTAAGTTTTATCGGGATATTGAAAAATCCCGTCTTAATATATTAATTTTTTGCCTCTGTGAGTCTATGCTGAACTTTTTCTTTTCATTTCGTTGTGACTGAAATCATATTGACCCTTTATTTAAATGTTTTTCCCACTCTTTCTCTCTCTCTTTGTTTCTTTCATTCTATCTCTCTTCCTCATTTGGTTCACAAAGAACTCGCAATATAAAAATCTAAACTCTCCATCTTCTCTACATCCTCGTTTACTACACCCTTACAGGGTCGATGTTACTTGTTAAGAATGAACTCTTCATGTTTTTGCAATAAATAAATAATACTTTGTTTCTTTCCTGAAATTCACTGACATAGTAAATAAAATTAAAAATACCAGCTGACTCGGCAAACGTTGTGAAAACACAAAAAGATACCTAAGAAATTTTTATATACACAAAAAATGTTACAAAAATCGGTGAAGCCGTTTCGGAGGAGTTTGATAACATGCACTGTAACACGAGATTTTTATATAGAAGATAATATATAAAATTCAACATGCAAACAAAAAAATTCCACTCTGACCTGGTTTTCCCAAATCATGTTAAGAGGGCGTCTCACGAGGTGATACCCATACAAACGTAGTTTCGTTTCTATTTACAAACGACATGCTGGATCCCGATGAAATTTTACCTATACATTCAGAGGACACAAATCAAGGTTTAATCATACTTAGAATTGGAAATAAACTTATCAAAGAGAAATTATAGCCCTGTTAATAAATCCTATGAACAGTCTTATGAGGCTCTAATTTCTTTTTTATTCTGTTATTCTCAGTTGTAAGCACGAGCAAACTCGGTTTTTTGTCCCCTAAACAGATTGGTAAAGTGTCATTGCTATCCGGCATGTCGTTTGTGAATTAAAACCCAACTACCTTTATGTGGGAATTGCTCAAGTCTAATACATCTAACCTACCTAATAAGAACCCATGAGTACAGTCAACAACTTGCAATGATAAAACATTAGTCACAATTCTCATATAAGTAGGAAAAAACTAATGCTGTTAGGATGCGAAACCCCAGGAGTACGCTTTTTGTAACCAAACTCAAGAAGACACCCTGGATAGTACGATATGTCAGAGAATAGTAAATGTTACGCAACGCGCTATTAAAACGCATTACACCACTGCGTTATTAGAATTCCTCGGCTTACGGGATCGCCTGTACTGCTGGCAGAACAAAGCTAAGCAAAGATAAAAGACAATACAACTACCGCGTTGTCCTTGTGGTACTACGTTTGATTACCATGACGGAGGACGTGGGTTCGGTTCCCACTGGGGTCATTTTTAGGCACATTTGTAGGTCTCAGTCTGAGTGGTTTTTCATGTTTGTTTGGTCTGGTTACAGGGTATTCTAGTTCGGGGATCAAAACACTTGAATTATGCTATGGATGTTATCAGTTATTACGTATTAGGTACTTAATAGATACCTGAAAAAGAAAATAATAGACTTGATTTAAAAGACCTATATCAGGGTGAAAACTACAATACACGACGTATAAAAATACTATAAAAATTTGGGAAACACGTGTCTTTTTCACGTACCTGCCAAATGAAATCGCAATAAGAAATATTCCTTTCAGACTGAACTCAAATATTTTACAAAGAAAAGGGTTTTTGCTGAACGATTAAGGTTACGTCTCGGCTACATAAACCCAATAGAGCGATTTCCACTACATATCTGTGACGAATGGCGCTTTGAAAATTCTTAAAAATTCGAATTTTGAAAAGTTTTTTTCTAAGAAGTACATGAGTAATACTTACTTCTCTAAGGTGACATGACCTAACCAACCTACTTTGTCGAAGAGTAAATTTTAGTTCTTTCTCCTTGCGCAACCTTCTTGGCAACTTCATTCATTACGTAAAAATAAAAAATAATAATAAAAAACTGTATTTTTAAAATCTCATATATTGCTTTGCCACCATGGAGGTCATGTGATTTTGACCTAGCTTCGAAACCAAAAAGGCCCGACGAAAACACTCCTTCGCCATTGCTGCCAGTACGACTGCGCTTTCACACATGCGCGGCAGCACGCAGCAGACATAAGTCTCCCTGGCTACGAGATCCGGGAGCACACCTAGCACGCAGCTCGCATGCAGCCCCGATGAATGCTTTAAAGCACGCGTCTTGCGTTTACGCTAAGGTTTCGTGGAATTGAAGGCCACCGCTAGAAATAATAGCTCCTTCTAATATTATTTAAGTCCTACGATCCGTACGTTTGAATTTTCATGAAAATGCACAAATCTCTGAAGTTACCCTTCAAGCGGCCTGTAGTGATAGAAAGTGGGCAAGGTAAAAAGTACCCGGAACTTGTGAGCGTGTATGTATGAAATCCATGGAGGAGGCCTATGACCAGCAGTGGACTTCTTGTGGCTGAATGATGGTTAGTGCGTTATGCGGCGTTTGAGAGAGCAAGTTCGACGAAAAAGGCTAGATTTGTGAAAAGAAAATTCTTGGATTTTGCACCACGATAATACGCCCGCAAGGACATCATTGTGAACGAATTTTTGACTCAACAAATATCATCAAGCAACCACCTTATTCACCGGATGTAGCTCCAGACGGTTTCTTTCATTTGGTAGAAGACATAAAGGAGAGTTCGCGGTGAGAACTGAACCGGATTCCGGAAAAAGTGTTTAAAATGTTTTTATGATTGGATTATTTGTTAGCGTAAGTGTATCGTTTCTGAAGGATCATACTTTGAAGGCGATATAATGAATTTGGATAAATAACTTACATTTTGTGTATAATTGATCTTTTTCCGGTACTTTCTTAACAAAGTAGTTTACACTTTTTTCTTGCCAAAAACGCTTGAAAGCTCTGTGTATGGTTCGGGAATGAAATCCATTTAATAATTGCTACAATATCTTTGTTATCGCTTAGTTGCAGTTTAGTGATACATGTCTCTATTAATCTATTGTGGTTGCTACAAAATATTTGAGTCACCTTCAACTATTTTTGTCACTCACAAAAGTTGCAAGTAATTCCCCTACCGCCAAGTTATCAAAAAACTATCGTCAGACAGAATGAAACAGCCACATCGGACGCTTTCCATATATTTCCCATCATCGATTTTCAGCCAGAGAAAGCCTGGCTGGAAAGATAATGAAGGCTAACTCTAGATCTTTGTTTTATCTGGCGTAAAAGCCTCTTATGTCTGCGCTCAAATAAATTAGGGCTGTTTCATTAAGAAATGGCGGTGCCAGCTATGTAGGTCAGGCTTGCCGTAATATTTTTACATTGTGAGCGACGTTTACGTACAGATATATTTAGGCTCAACTTCACCGTATATAGTATAAACTCAACAAAATAAGTAATTTTCTTTATTTCGATTTGGGTTATTTTTAAAGCGAAAAAAAAGAAATAGAGTCTACAAAACCGGAAGTACGTCATGCACGGAAGTACTTCATCAGCTAATATATATATTTATTTATTTATATATCCGTTTCCGACATTCATATATCTAATCTGAATGTCGGAAACGGCTCCAATGATTTTCATGAAATTTGGTATGCAGAGGGTTTGGGGGGCGATAAATCTAGCTAGGTGTTATTTTTCGAAAACGTCGTTTTATCCGTGTTTTCAGGCAATGAACAACTGCTACAATGTCATTAAAAAACAAAGGTACATTTCGCCACCATGTAAAAGGTTGTAATTGGTCAGGTGGGAAATTGGGCTGCCCCAAAACCAAAAGACCCCGGTTCGAGTCCAGATGTCTTCACTTCGATTATTTTTTTCCCTTTTTTTTCATCGTATCTAAATATAATAGAAAAAAAACACGATTGACAAGAAAAAAATATATACCGAGCCAAGCTCGGTCCATGTACTAATGCTACAGTACGGACCGTTTGTGTACAAAACAAGATTCAATTGCATTTTAAGCAGTCTGTGACAAAGAAGCAGACCAACTTAAACTGCATTTGAAGAGATAGATAGAGAAACCTTTATTGCACAACCGGAAAAGGAGAGTAATGCCCGATTTCACCAACACCACATTAGTATCTCTTTTTTCTACGTAACGTTACACAATGGGCATTATCCTAAATATTGAAAATAGTCCCAAATGATACTCGATTTTAAAGATATAAGGTAAGACAAGAAAAGAAAATAAGGAAACATAGCCAGCTTATGCTGTATATTTGTTCGTCCCACTGGCTGTGGAAACGATGGGAGTATGGGGGGATGAGGGAAGAGTTTTCGTAAGGGAAATCGGTCGGCGCCTGAGAAGTCATGGGTATGACCATCGTTCCGAGGCATACCTGATGCAGAGGATTTCCCTGGCGGTGCAGCGGGGGAACGCTGCTAGCGTCATGGGAACTTTTGGATCAGGCGTGTCCCGGGGCGGTATATTTAATTAGTTTAATTTAATATTTAGTTTACTCCTTAGTTACAAAATGTATGTGTGTAATATTTAGTTAAGTTATTAAAATGTAACAACCCTAAAACTTGTGGAATGCAATAAAGATGATTTTTTCTACAACAGAGTCTAAGGTGGAAATTTTAGTAGGCTCTCTGTAATGCAGCCAGGATATAGGGAAAATATAACTTGTACTAGGTAAATATAAAAGAGCTTACTTATTTTAAATATAAAAGGTCAGTAAATATAATGCTACAATTATGCATTAATAATATTAGTGAATATATTTTGTATTTTTGTGAATAAGTGTGTGACTAATTCAACCTTCTAACGTTCGTTTCACACTTGAATGAAAGTACCTTTAATGTTTCTGAATGAAAAACGCCAAGATATTGACTTCTCGGTATTCCGAAAAAGAACCTTTTACATTTTCACAAATCAGGACTCTTTTTTAGTTTTGTTTATTTAAGGATTTCCTTCCGTGGATGTCGCAGAAGGCGACTAAGGAAATTAATTACCAGGAGACGGGCAGCAGCGTCTTCCTGAGATTCCAACTGCATACTGCGATCGCCAACCCGCCTGCAAAGCGATTACGGCAAAACCCTTCAAGGTTATGAAATCTACGAAGGAGCCCTATGTCCTGCAATGGGCGCTAAATGGCTGATGATGATGATGATGATATATATATATATATATATAGATTAAAACATAGATTAGATAGATAACTTTGTGTTGAAATTTTATAGTTCTTCCCTAAAACTTATTTTAAAAATCTACTGTTATATCTTGGCTTATCTTAAATATAGATAAAATACAGATATAATAGATGTACCTATTAATGTAGGTACAAAAAAGTTGCCGCAGCATAAATCTACAAGACGCAGTATAAATCGTCTAACATAAAGGCTGAAGTTGTTTTTAGTAGCTCCAATATGTTATGTGTACCGACGAGTTCGAAGAACGACTTCCCAAAGACGAGGCGACAGATTTTCCTACTGCTACTGTGCTGACCTATATAAGTATTCGAACCTACTTGTCAGCTAAATCGTTTCAGCCATTCGCAAACTTCCCGGCCTGCATCATACTTAGTGAAAACTTTGGCATTTAATGACATGATTTATGCAGCGTCCAGTGGCGCCTCGACTCACACTAGATGGGTGAAGGGACCACTTGGCCGCTGCAGTGCCTGGGACATTGCTTTTTTAGATGGAGCAGGCTTGCCCACCACCTATACCATCCTGACAGCTTAGTCGGCCTAACCCACAGGAAAGACAAGTCAATACCAGTTTCCTCAAGGTGTTTTCCTTTACCGTTAACGTGTGGTATTAGCCCAGTGGGTAGAACAATGACATGAAAAAAATAAAAATTAAAACGAGTAAGTAATGGACACGGAACAAGCGGTGGTAGCCCAGTGGGTAGAACAATGGACTCGAAAGCGAGAGACCCAGGTTCGATTCCCAGCGCGAGCATGTACCTATGACTTACGTACATCTGCGAATTTGTAGTATCATACTTAGTATCATATTTTATGTCTTGCTTCTTGTGTGCAATAAAGAATATTCTTATCTTATCTTATCTTAGTACAGTACAGATAAATCACACTTCCGAAACTACCCTATAAATTCATACACAGCGTACCCCAATGTGCGAAGCCTATCTTAGTCTGAGACTAAGTCTCTAAGCTAGGTCTATCAACAATCGCGGGACCGTCTAGGGAATTACTAGTAGTTAGATAGCTGCTAATCCAGGCACAAATCCCGGTACAAGAGGAGGAGTAGGGATGTAAAGAAGGGCGTCTCAGTTGACTGAAACCGAATACAACTGGTTTCTTCTGATTTTGTGCAATAAAGTGATCTCTATCTATCTAAAACTAGACAAAGGTGTAGATTGAATCTCCTCTTGCGCTTTGTACAAGGCTTACCAAACAAAAAGTAGTGTTATGTTTTCAGGGTTCATGTATATTGTCATCATCATCATCATCAGAGATTTGACGCCGACTGCAGGACATAGGCCTCCCTCACGGTTTTCCAATGTCCGTCCGTCTGTCTGCCCGTCCGCGGCTTAACACAGAAATGGTAAGTACTAGAGAGCTGAAATTTGGCTTAGATGTAAATTATCACCTAAATTAGGAATGCCATTTTTTTTCTCGCCTACACCATAGTGTGGGATATCATTGAATTGTTTGTTGAAAAATATTTTGGGTGTAGGAGGACCATTTTTTTATTTAGGGTTCCGTTTGCGAAATATTAAGCTTTAAAGCGCAAATTTTTGTCCGAGTTGGGCGCCAAGCCTCTCCTGGCTGAACGGTTGATTTTAGAAACGTGAAAAAATTCAGGATACTAGCACATATAATGAGCTTAAAAGGAAAAGTATCACGGCTAAGTAGGCTTTTCTAGTTAACCAGTAATAGACAACCAACTTATAAAAGTAAAATTTCGTAGAAAATCCATTGAAAATTACTTCGATGAAGTTGTTAGTTCTGTAAAGCAGATAAAAAAAACCCTCTTTCTACGGAATCCTACATTCTGTGTGACCCGACATGCACTGGGCCGGTTTTCTCAGATTTTATTTGTCTAAGTAGGGGATATAAAGGTTGATATAATCCTATTAAGTTCGCGCTTTACGCGCTATACAAATCACCAAATCATTGTCCTGAATACAAGTATGTCCATTCTATGTAATACGTTTTGAAGCATTTATCTATCAAATTGCACCAGTCCAAAGCAGTAAATCTCTCTTTTAAAACATCGAATATAAAAAAAAATGTAACATTGATTAAAAGACAGCAAAAGTTGTTGCAAATGACTAATTCTAACCGACATGTTTCAGGCATTGAGCAAGCCAAATTGAGCTTTTGTACCTTCTGTAATGCAGTATATCGTTCGGGGATGATAAAGCATAATATTGCGAACGGTTCTTCTCTGCTGCTCACGTAAGTAATATAATATTCTATTTAACGTTCAAAATATTAAGTATAAGCCGCCTTTATAAGTCCCACTGAAGGCCTTCTCTCAAGGAGAAAGGTTTTCTCTGAAGGAGAGAGATTATGATTAATCACCACGCGCACCCATGACGGATTAGCGATTTCTAAGTCAAAGTTAAAAAAAAATTATTCAAAGTAGCACAGAATGTGCGACCGTTACAGGCTAGGTTTTTGGTTTGGTTGATTTTGGCGCAGGTTTTGGAGCAGATTGAAAAAAAAACTGACGGTTGTGTTTATAATAACACTATTACTCAAAACAATCCATAAACGCCGTATATATATAGTTTGTGGGAGAGAGTTTACAACGGAAGGACACAAACTATTTATACTTTTTTTTAATAGTTAAACTATTATTCTATATTTCCAGTGTGTTGGTTCAACTATTGAGTTAAAGACGTTTCCAGTGTGGATGGTAATGATATCGTGCTACTATTTTAGTTCAGTTTCCGGTATCGTATTGTCTAACTCGTGATAGCCACCGACATTTGCATAGGGATCTCATCCAACGTCATCGCGCGGATTTGCGAAGTCACAGCTTTGTCTTGGCGCACCGGGATTCCCCGAATTGGGGAGACTAACACCTCCAGCTTACATGTTTACTCGGGAAATTAGTTCCTTATGTAAATTTTAGCGGAGGCTGTGTAGGTTGGGGCCGCAGATGAGCGTCGTTTGGACTGAGGATCGAAAGGAGTTGAGCGATTCGGATCCACGTAACTTTGTTGGTTTGGGCGTGCATCGTTCAGTGTGAAGCTTTTGGACTGAGTAAATGGGATATCTGTTTAATTTCCTTTTTTGTGTACAATAAAGTGTTCTCTGTCTAAATTTGTGGGGACCAAACAAAAGTGGCAGCATAATAAAAATGAACTTCATAAATCTGCAGGTACACGAATGCAAGCTGATGTAGCAATATAACGTTCACGTCTGCCTAAACACCAATGAACACTTGTCAAAATGGTTCCCAAGTTCTCAAGAATCTGTGAACAGTTTCAGAGGCTATGCCGGGCTATTGTCAAAATGCGCAATTCCTGTAATATAAAACGTCACTAAGCGTATATATAAGTTTTGTCCAAGAAGCTTTGATTTGTTTTAATTTAATTTTCTGCTTTTTATTGTTCTGTAATAAACAAAGAACCCTTATAGTTTCGCTAAGTCCGTCCGTTTGTCTGTCTGTCCGTTTGTCTGTCCGCGGCTTAGCACAGAGGCGATAAGTACTAGACAGCTGAAATTTAGCTTAGATATACATATTGATTACGATTGCGCCGACAAAACGGTACAATAAAATCTCGAAAAAAAAAAATTTGGTGTCTCCCCTACACCTAAATTAGGGATTTTTTTCACGCTTACACCATAGTGAGGGGTATCATTGGAATGCTCGTTTAAAAATATTGTGGGTGTAGGAAGACCATGTTTCGATTTAGCGTTCCGTTTGCGCAATATTAAGCTTTAAAGCGCATTTTTTTTTTAAAGTAGGATGTCAGGGATAAACAGTTGATTGTAGATACGTGAAATTTTTTAGGTTAGTAGCACATATAATTAACTTAAAAAGAAAACTATTACGGCTATTTAGCCTATTTAGGCTTTACAAGTTAACGAGTAATGGGTGACCAAGTTACAAAAGGAAAACTTCGTACAAAATCCATTGCAAATTACTTTGATGAAGTTGTTAGTTTTATAAAGCAGATAAAAACTTTCTACTGAACCCTACACCGCGCGTGACCTGGGATTCGCTTGGCCGGTTTGTCAAAAATTCGAAAGTTAGGCCTCGAAGGAACTCAAAACTGTGCAGGCGAACTTTCTTGTCCACGGCTACCATCATAATAAATGCTACGGGTAATATGCTTAAGATTGTAGGTCCATTTTATACAGGGAAAAGTATCACGAATCTGTAAACAGCGTCGAAGGCTAAGCAGGGTTATTTTTAAATAGCACAATTCTTGAAACTTGTTATTTAGAATTTATGTTACACAACAACTTTTGTTCTGTGAGTTTTTCTCAGGTTGATATTTTTAGAAATAATAGGGCTAACATAGTTTTATGAATTATCGCTTGTACCAATGTTGCAGCAAACGGTGTATTATTGCTCTATGTAAAAGAATGTCAATTTTATTTAACACGTAATAGTTTTAAGCGTATATAAATATACATTTGAAAAACCGTAAAACCAAATTGATAAAACCGGCCAAGTGCGTGTCGGGCCACGCGCAGTGTAAAGTTCCGCAGAAAGAGGGTTTTTATCTGCTTTACAGAACTAAAAACTTCGTCAAAGTAACTTTCAATGGATTTTGTACGAAGTTTTCCTTTTGTAACTTGATCGCCTATTACTCGTCAACTTGTAAAGCCTACTTAGCAGTGATAGTTTTCCTTTCCTTTTAAATTCATTATATTTGCTACTGCCCTATATTTTTTCACGTTTCTGCAATGAACCGTTTAGCCGGGAAAGGGGGACGCCCCACTCTGACAAAAATTTGCGCTTTAAAGCTTACATAAGCAGCCTACATACGTCCCACTGTAGGGCACAGACCTTCTGTCAGGGGGAGAGTATGGGCTTAATCACCACGCGTGCCCACCGTGGATTGATTATTTTAAGTGCTGAGGTACGTGAATAGCTCAGACACTCAGGTTTCCTCACGATGTTTTCCTTCACAGTTAGCGAGCCGCATTGCTACTATAACTTCGCAAATGTACATAACTTAGAAAACAATGTCATAGGTACATGCCCGCACTGGGAATCGAACCTGGGTCTCTGGTTTTCGAGTCCAATACTCTACCCACTAGGCTACCACCGCCCTTTAAAACTTTATCTTTTGCAAATGGAACCCTAAATCGAAAAATGATCTTTCTACACCCAAAATATTTTTAAATGACCAATCCAACGATACCCCACGCTATGGTGTAGGTGAGAAAAAAAATTACGTGTACGGGAAGTACCCTAAAAAAAATTATTTTCAAGATTTTATTCTACCATTTTGTCGGCGTAAATGTAATAAATATGTATATCTATCCCAAATTTCAGCTCTCTAGTACTTACAGCCTCTGTGCTATGTCTGACAGACAGGCGGACAGATGCCAGACGGACGGACATGGCAAAACTCGAAGAGCTCTTTGTTGACTACGGAACCCTAAAAAGACCACGAAGCTCAAGGCTGGATTTTTCAGACCATCTCTTGGCCTCAAACCGTCATTATTAAAAGCCCCAAAACTGTGAATACATCATGCAAATAAGTGCACATTGAAAACTTGGTCGGACAGCCGTTAGTCCGATAAAAACCTCGCGAGGGGCCCAATTGCAACAGTGTACTCCACCCGCATTAGCATAATTGCACGCCATTTACATACAAACTTACTGTTTGAATTCATCCCGAATGACTTCGCGGCTGTCGGCCGTTAGATTGGCGTAAGGCAGTGTTTCTCAAACTGATGGCTCCACATAACCCTGTTAAAGTTTCTAGATGACCTTAACCCCCATAAAACAAATATATACTGAGCAAACCGGTGTTGCCAACTCTAGTTTTAGAATAGTAATAGATCAACTATAAAAATTGGTAGAAATCGGAAAATTTTAAAAAGGGAAATTGGTAGATCTACACATTGTTTGAATATACTTGAAAAGATGTTTAAGAAAAGTCCGATTCAAAATACATTACATTATGTAAATCTTATCGCGAAGTTATCGCGTAAATATTCAATTCCATTCAAATATTTTTATTCATTATAAAAACAGAATGTTTACTTAATGAACGTCAAATTTGTTAGTTTCACAATTAATAGATTATGTGGAGAAGAAGCTAATAAAGTAACTCCACACCTATTCTTTTCAAAACTCGTTTTAACTTAATTGGCAGAGTTTTCAACTTAAAATATTAGTCATAAATGTGTTGAACACTAATCACAATTGTCCTGTAATTAATATTAATCTGCTGTTTAATGCCAAACATCTTTTTCTTCTAAATAATCCTTATATAATATCCTAATATAATATTTTTATTTTTTTATTATTAAACTTATCAGGGTACGTCGAATGGCGAACTCCTAGGGGTCGCGTACCCCATTTTGAGAAACCTTGGCGTAAGGAAACGCAAGCTCTTGGGGTGTAGTGGTGGGTGCACAAGGGAGAGGTTATGTTATAAAGTCAAGTCCGGACTTACTGATTAATCCACTTGAATCGATCAATCAATTCATCCACTGCTGTCCCCGGCCAACCTCATCCAGCGGCTGCCAGCAATCTGCCTCAGATCGTCGGTCCAACGAGCTGGTGGGCCTCCTACGCGGCGTTTGCATATTCGTGGTCTCCACTGTGCTCGAGAACCTTTCCATCGACCACTAGTTTTTTGACATATAGCCTGGCCACTGCCACTTCTACTTGACAATCTTATAGATTATGCCAGACACCTAAGTTATTTTTCTCTCCATGGTGAAGGCAACTTACATTACATTGTGTGTTGACATTTAACAAATATTCTGTCAAATTACTTTTAAAAAAGAATGTGTTAGGCGACAAATGTGGTGATTTTTTTAAAAAGAACTATGCTAGGTATTGTTATTTGAGGCGAGGAATGCAATGATAGTTGAAAGAAATTTTCGATACTAATTTATGTGATGAATACGAATGTAAATTTTATGCTCCATGTCGACCTTAGATAGATCGACCTAGATTTCTCGCCTAGACCAAATTTTTCAAAAGCACTCATTCTTGTACAATAATTAGAAACGAGGAAAAGAGAGTCAAAAGAAATGTACAGTCTTGAGTCCGTAAAAATTTTTCAAAACACTACAGCCAACATTGTTTTTTGTAATTTGCTAGCTTCCACCTAACCCAATTGCAAAGTGCAAGGGCCCTATGGTTATGCAATGCCTTCCTATGACACACGCATAACATGACACAGTCAAAACAATGGCCATTAGAATATTCACTCGCCGAATCATCGACCCAACTGAAATAATGAGACGACAATAATATCGTACATTATACTATAGAATCTTTGCCGCGGTGTTATCTTAAGACAAAGATTCTAAGCTGTCGTGGCGTCGTCAGTCAGCGGTTTATTACGAGAGTGCCCGCGCATCGTGAGCTTAAATTTAAACTAGGGAGCATTATAATTAGTTTATAGTTTCCTAAGTTATCTGTTTTACTTTCTTAACTGAATCCTAGCTGCAGCAGCCTTTCTCATGCGGGTACTGATAGGTATTGGGATACGTGCTAAGATCAGCCAACAAGCCTGTCGGTTAATGAATACATCACCGAAGACCGCAGTCAAAAACCAAATTCAATTAATATACTAATAGCATTAAAATGTGAAAATTACTTTGCTAAATTCCGCCAAAACACCACCGACACCATTTAGCAAAGTAATTTTCACATTTTAATGCTATTATGGATTTCCGCAAAGTATACATAAACATAAACATTTACATACAGGCACATATATTGCTTCTGGCCCCACACTAGGATACCCTGTGTCGTGGGAACCAGAAACAACGACATCACAAATATGTAAATATAATGCCCGGCTGGCGACAAAAAATATGTTTTTTTTTGTCGCTAGCCGGGACTCGAACCCGGGACCTCTCGCATGGTATGCAGATGCACTACCGCTGCGCCACGAGGTCGTCAAAGTAACGCCTGATTCCATATAATATCCTAATTCTACTAAATAAAAACTTACTAATAAAAAAACACCGCTGCGTACAGTAAAACACTTATATTTTTGTTGCAAAATCGTCTGTACGTAACTGTAGAGAAAGCACGGAATGTAAAGGTTGATGCGCTGTCTCATTTACAACGAACGGTAGCACTAGATCACTCAATTTCCCGCGAAGCTCCAAACTCGGCTAGAGAGCATTAAAGAGGCAACGATTTCTTATACAATCGATGCATAAGAAGCCCGCTATTGTGCAGGAAAAAAACTTTGGCGCGTGCCGCGAATACTGCGCGCGCTGCCACGGTCACGAGCGGTAGCGACAAGAGACGCAGTTTTTAGGAGGCGAGACAGCCTGTTGCGAGATTAACTGCAATTAATTTCGAGATTGGCCGACAAGCTACACACGCCTGTCACTTTTTTCCAGAAAAAAATATTCCATGCGTAACGGAATAGAAAAGAATGTGACTGCACATCTCGCACGTAATTTTGGTCAACTAAAATTGGAACTCTGTAAACTTTTTATACGTGGATATTATAAATATCAATATACTTTCAAAATGTATATTTTCCGTGCTTGTATAGAAACATAATTCTAAAAGAACAGGGTTCCTACCACGATTATAAAATTTGAGTTCCCGGCTTTTTGCGTGGATTCTCAATCTCACCATGTTGCAGGCACCGTTACGTACTATCAAACGTAAGGATTTCAGACTAATATACGATGTTTTGAACCCTATGGTGGGCTGAGCAGTTTCCTAAAACTGTCTATGGTCGGTTGTTCTTGGTTGCGGAATCGACTTAATTTCTAATTTCTAAGAAAAATAACATGTCTACTCTACCTTTAAATACCATGAATCGAACCACTTTTCAAATCTCGTCCGCTTCGCTCATCGCTCCGCTTATTCTATGGCACACAAAAGCTGCATTTGCAATACCACCAAGCCTTGTCTTTACATTTTAGAAGTTCTATAGTACGACCTAAGACGGTATCTAAAATTAAGTGTCATTTTTTTTGTATCGTATACATTTATACATCCCACTGCAGTGCACAGTTTCTCAGAGAGAGACTACGGCCTAAAGTATGTAAACACCTCAGGCACTGAGGTTTCCTCACGATGTTTTTCTTCACCGTTAGCGAGTGGTATTGCTACTACAAAGGAAGTGTCAGACAGGATATTTTTATGATGATAATGTCGTCAATGCTTTTGCCTTATATTGTGTAGAGAGAAATACGTTATTTACGTACGTGCATGGAGTCAAGTAAAGGTATGTTTACACTAGGATAAATTTAAAATTTAAAATTTTTTTATTGCGGCAATATTCGTAGAAAAAGTTTCTGTTAATCCTTCTAAATGCCAGGCCATTATCATTGATGGGTTAAAGTGGTGGGTCAGTAGCAATAATTTTATAACTTTTTTAAACATAGTCATAATCCGGCTTATATTTTTTTATTTTGTTTCATGAGTTTCCGGTCCCGCTACACAAATTCACAAGGGTACGTCGCATATTTTAGTGTCAAAGTGACAATGTGTTTCCGCAAGAAAGCACCTTATTTGCGTACATCGGAGTCCAGTGCATCGGCCGGCACTCACCTTGTCCATCGCGCTTTGAATACAAACGAGATTGATAGAGCTACGGTTGCATTTTTCCATTCAATTGCAACTCTTAAGTCAAAGGTGATAAGGGCGACGATTTCTCGATGTGTGATGTATGCGGAATTGCAATTTGGATGGGGATGATCGCTTGAAGAGGCTTTAACTGTTGTTGTGGGAATTTCCAAAGCTGTGGACGGTTGTGGTGAAGATTTGGCTGTTTTCTTAGAACAGAATGTTGGATCTCCCCTCAAAAACAGTTTTTAGAGAATTTCAAGCGGAAAAAACTAGTTCATCAAAACAAATCATACATTCTCAGGCCTTCTCTCAGAGAGAGAGTATGGGCTTAATCACCACGCGTGCCCACCGCGTATTGGCGATTTGGCGAGGTATGTGAATAGCTCGGACACTCAGGTTTTCTCACGATGTTTTGCTTCAACGTAATGGAGTGGTACTGCTACTATAACTTCACAAATGTACATAACTTAGAAAACAAAGTCATAGGTACATGCCCGCACTGGGAATCGAACCTGGGGCCCCCGCTTTCGAGTCCAATCTTATACCCAGTAGGCTACCATCGCTGTATGTATACTTTATCTCTGAGAGAAGGCCTGTGCCCTACAGTGGGACGTATATAGGCTGCTTATGCTACACATTCTCAGAACCTAAATCTAAAAAAAAAAAAATCGACTATCTAAGTCTCACTATAAATACGGCCCGAAGGCAGCGGCTAACATAGTAACATAGTACATTGACATTCAGCAAACAGAATGTAAATTCTTTACGTTGAAATAAATTATTGATTTCTGATTTCTGATTTCTGATTTCAGGAAGTAAGTTTTCATCTCCTAAATTTAAACGTTTATTAGTTGTCTTGTTTATTTGCTTAAATTGAAAAATTCTTGAAACATTTTTATTTGTTCAGCAACTACTCGATGGCGTCACCAATGTGGGCGCTATGGGAAAACCAAATATTTCCAATCAACTTAATGTCTAGTCTTGTCTAGTCCACCCAGACTTAAAAAATAAACTTAGAAGAAACAGAGACTTCTTAGGCCCATAGTACACTAGGCCAGTTTTTTTAAACATTAACCTGTTGCATTGAAAACGACTGAAAGTAATCTGTGAAGGATGAAACACACCAACATACGTCCATAATATGTAAATGACGTTTATATGGACCGCCACCGCGTTGGTGTATTTCATCCTTCACTCAGAGATGATCCAATCATCTCGATAATCAATCGATATGAATTTTTTGATCAGTAGCACAAACACTCCATGCCTGACTAACCTGGACCAAGTTCAAGGACGATAGTCAAATACGTAGGACCGAGTTGCCACACCGAATTGGCCATGCTACTTATTTTTGATGTGCCTTTTTTATAATTTATTTCGAAAATATGGACCATTTTAAGAAACTTATTTCGTTATCTTTGAATTTTATTCATTATTTCTATTTTTAATATTTTTCTAAAATTTTGTGTTGTGTGACGTAATCAGAGCATGATTAAAGAGATAGTCTTTGCCTACATAAAAAAAACAAATGTCATTAAAGTCAGTTGATTTGGTCGGCTAACCACTACCTATTCACGACGCTCTGTGAAACCGACACGACACTTCAACACGTTAACATTTCGTTTTTCTTTTTCGTAAGGTAAAGGATTAATACTCAAACTGCCTTTGCTGACGTCATACAAAAGTCATTTAAGGTCAAAGCTTTTTATTGAATATCTTAAAAAATATAGACTTATTTACAAATCTAATAAATAGAAGTTGTACGGAAAGCAAAATTCTCGAAATAGTTTTGAAATTTCCGTTCCTATTAAAAAATGTAGCATGGCCAATTGCCAGGATCGCATATATATTCTAGTGTAACATGGTCCTTAGTTCCATTCAAAACTTTCCAATTTATTCTGGACCGTTCCCACCAAGGAGGGAGGAACCGGCCCGAGCCATCAATCCCAGCATGACTGACGCCTTACGTTTTGAGTTTCTGCCAAAACTTACGAATATTATGTGTTATGTGTATTCACGCGACTTTGAACTTCTCAGCGACGCTGGACTGTCGCTACGGGCAAGGTTGTATTTATAGAGAGTCTTGGCGGAGATTTAATTGGTTTTTTGGGCCATGACAAGTCCGCAGCGTGATGGAAATTGAATCTTAACCCGAAAATAGTACTCAAGGAAAGGTGCGCAAGGATACCGGAGGGTGGGATTGCTAACAAGCCGCCACGCATGGCTTTTATAGCTGAACCGGTGATGATTTCACCACCCTAAATGCTGATAAGAGCACCAACAGTCTGCTAAGTGCATTTTTAATAATAATAACTTCCACACAGCACAATCACTTGTCCTGGTCCCAAACTAGGATAACCTGTGCTATTAATGTGAGAGCTATTCACCAATCCGAAAGAAAAATGTTGTTAGAAAGAATTGAAAGACTGGGTGTTCATAATCTAATATATAAAAAAGGTCGTGTCACAGTGTTTGTTATCGGCTTCACCGATTTTTATCATTTTTTTTGTTTGTATGTTTTTTAGGTTTGAGAATAGGTTGTAGGCTAATTAATGTGGCAAAATACCGTTTGCCAGGTCAGCTAGTTATTCAAACCAGCTTATAGATATAATATAGACTTAATTCTACATCCCGGCCGCATATTGGCGATTTAGGGCGCTGAGACATGTGAACACCTAAGCCTGTCAGGTTTCCTCACGAGGTTTTCCTTCAAGATTACCCCGAAGACCGCCCCTACAAATTCACGACTGTAACATATTTCACAATTCACGTTGCGTCTCGATTAAATAATGATCAACTGCAATGCGATTCTATAACAAAGAAACGCGTATAATCGTAAGCAAGATTTATATTATGCCTAGAATAAACGCACACAATGTAGCGCCCCTAAATCTCTGTAGCATGAAACACGCCCCTGTGCAGGGATAAACCTCGGTAGCTCATGTATTTGCCAACAAACACGAGTAACTGACGACCGGTCCGCGTTCGCACACATGCGCGCTACCTATCCGATGTTTGGACTATTTGGCGATTTATCTAGTCTACCCACCATGAGCCCGTCTAATCTAAAAGGATCTTAGATAGTGCAGAATTGCAGAACCGTAAACGCTTGCTCATATTTCAGTAAGTGCGTAGTAAATGTACAGTAACATGCGAGACATGCTGCACGGTAAGGCACGATAATCTTACCACTATTATAAATGCAAAAGTTTGGATGCGTGTTTGTTACTTTATCGGGCCAGAGCTGAAAGGATCTGGATGAAATTTGTCACATAAATCTATCTCAGATTATGGTCTGCATCAAAAACATTTGTCAGGGTTGTAAAGCAAAGAAAAGTTATCTGATCAAATGAAATATAATTTGATTTTGAAAGTGACGAAAATTCACACATCAAATCTTGGTATACGAAGTGTAAAATGGTATGGTGTCGTCTGTTATTGGCACTAACATAGGCAAGATAAGCGGGTAAGCGAATGCAGAGAAAGTAATTATAATTCTAGACTGTCAATTGTACCTGGACGTTCATTGAATAGCATATTCTAACGCCCTGATCCTGGGAAATAGAATTAATGCTTTAGAATCGGAATAGAATGACAATAGCTGTGTTTCATCTATCCGCTACCTTGGAACTCTCAATTTGACAGAGCATACAACAGTAGATAATGCCATGTTTGGGCGCCCTGAATAATATTGAGAAGACAAATGTAAATCTCTTATTATCGGAATCCCAAGACGAGATAGAGACAATACAAGATAGAGTTAAGACAGAGTCCAACAGAAAAGTAAGACACACAAATTAACAAACACTGCCTTCCATAACCATCGTTTCGCAACAGCTAAAGTTCAATATCGCAATACAAGCAAAGCACCAGTGGGCTCCGGAGCAAAAGTCACGTCTCTGCTCGAATATTAAGCACTCCCGTTCATTCGGCGACATCATTAGGACGCAAGAGCCGTAACGAGCGAGTAATTAAAAACTCCGATAAAATTACAGGAGCCAAAGTCGTCGGCAAATGGTAGAGGTTAACGGGCAAATAGGAGGTCGTTCTATCCAGAATTTGTTACTACGTTAAAGAGCTATATTTTGCAGTCAATCCAATCTGACATCCCATATTAATCCTCTGCTGAATATAGGCCTACCTCAAGGCATACCCCTTCTGTTTGTTCTCGGCTACATTAGCTGTAGAACAGATGAGGTTAAATGACTGTGGAGTGGAGAGCAAGGACTAGCCCAGCGTGGGACATGACAGCTTGCGTTATCCACGTTCTGGAACAGATCTCTCATGGAGTTTGGATTGGGACCTCTGAGGATTCATGGTGATATAGTGGAGAATGGAGTACACGTATGTCTATTTCCGTAATCGATTATGTAGCTACTGTGATCACGTAGTTGAGAGACTACTTAGAAGCTACCAGTACATCAGTCTTCTTATTCTTTTTATGGTGCCTCTCCTTCTAGCGAAGGTTGGCAGTCCGCTCCTTATTTATATCCATCTCTCGCAAGCCGAAAGAACTCGGCAGCACTTGCGATTCCAGTCCACTCTGATTTCACTTATTTGCGTCTTTGTTCGGCCTACGCGGTTCTTGCCAGTAACTTAAGGGTTGTAGGAGACTATATCTTGAGTGCCCGAGTACTTGCCCCAAATATGCAACCCTGAAATTCATTGTTTACTAAGCCCATTTCTTTTAAAATATTGTCTAGAGAGAAGATGTCTAAGCCTAAACACAGGCCTAGCGTAACATTTCGAGAGTGAGCACGCGTGGTGATCAAGTTTATACTCCGTCTCTCTCTCAAGTATTGCAGTATTTACAAATATCCTGTTTGGCTGCCTTGTTGGTCTAGTGGTCACTACTTAAACCATTGGCATAATCGTTGCGAAGGAAATTCTGTTTCCCATAGTCGGCTTTGGTCAATTTTGTTAGCACACAGGGGATCGACAGTGAAAGGTTCCAGATGATCACGCCTGGAACGGCTGATGGATTCCACATGACCAAATCAACTCCGTCTCGTTCTTACACCGCACAAGCATATATTACAACAGCGCAGCTTCCTTCGTCTATTTCAGAGCATCCTTTCTCAACATTCGTGTGTCATTCATTAGTCGTCCATTTTTCCGATAATAGCCAAAGCCGCGCGACGCGCGCTCGGCCGCTCTTGCGCAAGGCGGGCGCACTCGGGATCGAGACACTGCCGTAAGGGCTGCTACAGACATCTGAACAATAAGACTATTTTCGGTAAGAAACATTCTAACTCACAATAGGTCATTTTCGAAATAACCCTTTTTATGTTTACGTTGGTTTTTTTTTTCTAGCTTACTTATTGTGGGTTGGAATGTTTCTGCGCAACACGGTTCAATTATGCGCACCAAATTCTGAAGGATTGCTAACGTCTCGCTGTCAAATTCCATACAAATCGCTATCACAAGCGTTGGATGTCGACACGATTTAGTGTGCGTTAACAACTCTGGAATCCCAAAAGAATTTAAATTTTTCCCATTTTTACGACTTCAGTGTTCCAACTGTATCGAGAGATGTTCGCTGCTCTTAATATGTATGGACTATCTATCTATACAGCCCATTAAAGACGCCCACTGTTGAACATAGGCCTCTTTACCGTCACGCCAACCTCCCCGGTCCCCTGCTAATCTTGTCCATTGTCCTCCTGCTGCCTTCTTAATCTAATCAACCCAACGGGTCTACCCACCGAACGACGGCCAGTTCTCAGCCACCACTCTGTGACTGCCTTCGTCCACAGTCCGTCTTCTTTTAACCATATCGTCTTCAATTCAAAAGTTTTGTACAACTTTCCAGGCAATATTTGGCAGCTGGGTGTCACATCACCGATTTTGCTCCATAGAAAAGTTCCTTTTTTGCGCTGTGCTATGGATTTAAATTGGATATTTACATTGGTAAAACTAATATATGTAAATTGTACACTCACCTCGTTAAACTCATAGCCACCCAGTATCGTCAACAGGGTAGGTAGAGACGCTAATTAAGGATGAAATATCACTGGACGCTAACTGATCAGAATGGTCTCTATCACCGAATTATAGAGTTGAACCATTTTTTTTTATTCGTGAGTGTAAGTGTTTCTGAAAGACCCAAAAGGATTCAGGAAAAGAGGAAAAGAGAAATAAAACAGAAAAAATAGGAGGGTCGAACCTCCCAAGTACTGAAATCTTCAGCCGCGTTCCGTCTCACCATCCGGCAGGCATTCACGCAGCGTGCGACAGGGACGGCCAAAAACGCGCGTCCGCAGTGCGCCCCCGGGCCCGGGCTAAAACCGCGCGTCTAAATTTAGTTCTGCAACAGTGCACGCTGTCCCGCCATACAAAACATTACCCGGCGATATATGGATATACGCTAACCGCATATTAACGCCGCCAGATTTTCGCCGACACCAAATTGCCGCGTAATATTCAATTAGGTTGCGCGATGTATTGATGGGATAACAGGGTTGCCGGCAATTTTGGTCAGCGCATCTGCTGCGCTGATATACGGGGGCGCGCCTGCGATTAGTTTTCATCGGCTTTACGCCACTATAATCATAAGCTGGGTTACTGTAACTCGTAAACGTTCCCGAGTGGTGACTACGAACTAGCAAACGCGGCGTAGGACGCCCACCAGCTCGCTGGAGCGCTCTGAGGAAAATTGCTGGTAGTGGCTGGATGAAAATGGCCAAGGACGGAAGGAAGTGGCATGCCTTGGAGAAAGCATGGCCAGCAGTGGACAAATACGGTCTGATTGATTGTAATTCGAAAATGAATGGTGGGCGATGGACTTGTAAGAATTGGTTACAATTCGGTCTCCGGTTTACGCCTCCACAGTTGTGTGTAACTTGTGCTATAAAGTGGTCTATCTCAACCTATCTATCTAACTTGTTGAGATCTATCAGCTCTATCTCTCGTCTATCGGAGTTTGAGTTTAACTCTTTGCTGCATTGTCCTTTAACAATAAGTTAACTAGGCCTGAACTGAACCTACGAAAAACAACAAAAAACACCCAAATGTAAACGCATCTGTGTCTCGATAAATAATCTAACCAAATACCGACTAATAACTAGACAACCGTAAACAATGAAACGGGATGGGGCATCGTTTCAGTATCTTCAAGTATAAAAAGTGCAAATTGCAGCTCTCATCGTGCGGCGCACTCTTATCTGATATGAAAATAGCTTAAATTCCACACAACATAATCACTTGTCCCAAACTAGGATACCCTGTGCTAGTGTAACCAGGCAAGGACATCACAAACACGGAAATAAACCCAGACTGAGGCCATTTGTACAAATTTACGGTGACCCCCAGCGGGAATCGAACCTAAAACGTGATACCACTAGACGTGGCAGTTGAATAAATCTGATTATAAATCTTATGATTTTATGTGAAAATGCTGCGTGCGCTTGCAAAATGTTTACCTAAGACCATTTGTATCGTTTTTCATCGATTTGCTAACACTAATCACTTACCCCGCCTCTGTACAAAATTAGGTGATAAACTTTGATCCCTTTACAACTCCGGAATACAAGCGTGAGCTTATATATGTACGAGTATGTATCGTACAATTTTGGTGCAATCGAAAATTTTTCAATGCAGTTCACTAAGTTGGGAATGGGAGAAGATTTGCAAGTACAAGCTATTCTCCCGTCCTGTCGTCCCTTTACCAGCCCCCTACATCTCAATCTGCAGCTCCACTGGACATTTCAGCGCGCTCGTCCCTCAAGGTGCGTCACAGGGACACGGACCGAAATAGCTAAGCACGAGTGCGGACGACAGTTCTCTCCGGCCGCCGCGCGACGCGGGGCATCGTGCCAGATACACGTCACGTAGTTACCTCACTGGCTCTCGGCAAGGACTCCGAATTGACACGCTTTGAACTGCAATACCCAAAAACAAGCATACATAAACTCACGCCTTTATTCCAGAGGGGTGGGCAGAGGCCGGGTTGGTTACTTGCCACTATCCTAAAAACGCTCTTTCGCTCCATCAACATTCATCCGTCGCTGCATGCACGCATGCCTATTTCGGGTACTTTTTATCTAGTCCTTAGCTAATACACCCCTTAGATAGTAATAATAATAACTTCCACACAACACAATCACTTGCCCTGGTCCCAAACTAGGATACCCTGTACTATGGTAACCAGGCAAGGACATCACAAACAGGTCCACGTCTGGGTCGTCCCTTATATCCAAAATAACAGCAGCTAAACCTTCCACCATTGGCATTCTTCGAGTATACGGTACATAGACAAGAAAATAAACTGAAACAAAAAATAACCAACAACCCGACTGCTGAGCATTAACTATTAAGCAGGCGGGACCAACCTAGATACCTCGTAAGGAGTTACATTGTTGAATTTGGGTCCCGTGGGTTCTAATGCGGTTTTTTAATCTGTCTTTTTAATTTATTGTTGGATTTATGCTAAATTCATATAGCCTTTGACACTCGCAGAAACACAAAGAGTCGATTGAGATATTGTTTATAAAAATCTAACTATTGGTTAAGAAGTTATGAGGGAACATAGAATCGGGCATTCTTACGTACATACATACATGCAAGCCAAACACATTACCCGACGGCTCCGACGCAGTCGGGTAAAAATGAGGGTGTGTGATTATGACCACACTACAGAAGTGAATATGTCAGTTTCACCTACCGACTAAGTATACTCGCTTCAGCGTCATCCAGCGTGAAGGTTCAGGTACGTTCACTGTTCAGAAGGAGCTCAAAAAGGGTGCACAAAGAAGTTTTCACTTCACAAACATACTCTGTTAGTAGATACTCTTGTCGGTCTACGTTATTAATCTGCATAATCGAATATATAAAAATCTCGTGTCACAGTGTTTGTTATCGAACTACTCCGAAACGGCTTCACCGATTTTTACGAAATTTTTTGTGTATACTTGGTAGGTCTGAGAATAGGTCGTAGGCTAATTAATGTGGCAAAACAAAGTTTGCCGAGTAAGCTAGTAATATTGTGTAATATAATATTATAAAAACGAAAAGTTTAAGTTTCTGATTAGGGGATAAAAATTAATTAGTTTCGGTAATCTCCGAAAGTAAATATCTGATTTAAAAAAAAATCTTTAAGCTATATTTAGATTGGATCCCCAGGGTGGACATAGGCTGTAGGCTAATCCGTTTACCATGTGAACGTAGTCGCAGGTACTAATAGTAATATTACAATTGTAATATATACTTATAAACCAGTACCGCGTGACTGACTGACAGGGGACGCCCAGCTTATTTCTTATTTATTTATTTAATTTTAGGAAAGCCATTGACATTATATATCTTAATACTATTTAAAAATACGAAAACAGGCTTCCACTGATAGCCACAAAATATTAAAACTAGTAATTAAGTAAAACTAACGATTAAGTCACCGCAAAAACGGGTCTGTACAGAAAAAATTAAGATTTAAGCATTTGAAAATTAAATATATATAACTGAGATTATGACGTACTTAGGCATTTCCTACCAAAATATTTCTATCAGTGATAACCAAAACGTTCTTGGTGATAACTTGTCACAGGTTCTCTGTTTTTATTTCAATTGAAATGTATCTTTAAGCTGTAAGTTTTCCTGTTATAATAAAATAAAATAAACCGGTTGGTCAGAAAGTGTGAATCTTGCGTTATTACAGCGTTTTGAAAACTCATACTGAACGGGTTAAAATAAGGTACGAAATGACCTCGAAATTACAGAAACTGTGTACAGAAAGCGTGTTATTTTGAAGTTAGAAATTGGTATTTGAGCTTTAGTTTTTAAATTAAAAAAATATATTTTATTATTTATTTCTTATGTAATGTCCTGTTATATGTCTTGTGTGCAATAAATTATAATCATAATTATAAATTTTGTTGCATCAGCGTTCTGGGAAATTAATCCCCTACATCGTGGCAAATGACAAAGCCTGGTCTCTGCAAAGTCCTTCGAGATACAGACGCGAGTTTATGTACCTATGTGTGTAATAGATTACACACTTTTCTATCCTGTAGATACGTTTCGGGGTTCATTACTAGCATTTGCAACGTCTTTATTATTGTTCGAAGGCAATCTAGACCTATAGAAACAATTCGTTTCTCTAGAAGGCAGCAATAGTCAAGTCATCGAGCGAGCAGACTGCGTTGACCTAAAAGCTCGCAAGTTTGGTCGGCGCGGCCGGCCCGGGGGACCAGCGATGCCCTGACACGAGATATTTATGAAATTCGAACTAAAATAGATCTCGGTGGTCGGTTCGAGTCACCTTGACGCCCGAGCGTTACATAACCACAAACGCCGCGCGAATCGAATCTTTCGAATACGAAAAATCGAATTTTGGAATTTGTGACGTGGAGTTTAGTGACGGAGCGGCTCCGTGACGTCAGCTGCCACTCCTCCGCGGAATCGTGTAATAAATTTATTGTTTGGCATGTAAACGGATGCGTTCGAGCCAAGAAATTGCTGAGTTTGGCGGAAAAAATGTATTGAATGAACTCTAGACGCGCCCGATCGTCTAATCAGGTTCGCTTGCCAAGCTACTACACTTTGTTTATACTTTCCACGGAGTTTTTTTAACTAGTTTAGCGTAAAAAGTGTTTTACTAACTTTACACAGCGAACTGTCTCGGTAATATCATGCGTTACATTAGAAATTCAAATAGCTACATACAAATTAGTACTTAACATATTATTAGGGTTATTCCGGATGTTTCCGATAAAATTTGATTTTGCGGTAAAATCAGAGGGCCTAGAATTATTTTCATTATTTTTAAATTAGATGTTTTAAAAAGCATCATAACATGTTGTAATTTTGCTACAGAAAAAGGACAGTATCTGACGGACAAGTTGTAACGTAAGTAACTTGTTACACGGTTATTGTATTTGCATGTATTTTTTATATTCCATATTTGGCTCCCAAATATACCCACATTTTCCATTTTGTCTTTCATACATAAAGACTGGGGCTATTTGTACATTGTGCGTCCGCCTCCAGTGGGAATCGAACCCACGACCTCTGCTTTGGTAGTCAAGCGTGTTAACCGCTAGACCAATGAGACAGTAATAATAAATGGTCGTTATTTTACGAAGCTAGCATTCTTCAATGTTGATATCTCAATCACCACCACCACCACCCATCCGTATTCACGGCTCCTGAGTGATGATGAAGTGATGACTGACGCTGCAAAACCTAGAACCTAATTTGCCTGCCTCGTTGATCTAGCGGTATCACGTCTGACTACCATGCCGGAGGTCGTGGGTTCGATTCCCACTGGGGGCCGCCGTACATTTGTTCAAATGGCCTCAGTCTGGGTGTATTTCCATGTTTGCGATGTCCTTGCCTGGTTACCATAGCCCAGGGCATCCTAGCTTAGGACCAGGACAAGTGATTGTGTTGTGTGGAAGTTATAATTTCAATTCAAATATTTTTATTCGTTATAAAAACAGAATGTTTACTTAATTAAAGTCAAAGTTGTTAGTGTCACAATTGAAAGATTATGCGGAGAAGAAGCTAACAAAGAATCTCCACATTTATTCTTTTCAAAACACGTTTCAACTTAATTAACAGAGTTTTCAACTTGAAATATCAGTCATGAAATATTATTTCATGACTTGATTTAACAATAATATATTAAATTGTGTTGTTATTTAGAAAGTAGGATTATTTAGTAAACATAAAACTCGAATAGACAATAACCTTCATTTTACTACTTCAGTTACGATTAGAACCCTTCCAAGGACATTTAGACCTAACATTAGCCTTCCGACGTTAAACAAGATGCCGCCGCCAAAAAGGAAAATTAACCGAGCACAGTTAAAAGTTAAAAGAAAACGAGCTTTCTTACCAAAGAAGATAACATCCGAAACAATTAGGCTTCTCGAGGCGAAGCTTTTAAGCTCTGTCGTTGGAGATAGCATGGATTCGGCTTGTAGCCTGTCACGAACATTCGGGAGATCTTTATCTGTCTAGATACCTATATAAAAGTACATCTATACTTTTATGTAGAAACTAGCTGACTCGGCAAACGTTGTTTTGCCATATTAATTAGCCTACGACCTATTCTCGGGCCTACCATATATACACCAAAGGAAATCATAAAAATCGGTGAAGCCGTTTCAGAGGAGCTCGGTAACAAACACTGTGACACGAGATTCTTATATATTAGTGTCGAAGTGTCGAGAAGGTAGGAATATGGGTTTAGTTCGAGGATAAATTATATGGATGGTAGCTCATTAGTCTAGTTCTAGTTAGACCTGAGATTTCCGCACCTAGCCTCATAGTAGGGGATAGTATGTAAATACCTCAGTCACTAAGGTTTCCTCACGCTGTCTTTCCTTCATCGTTAGTGAGTGGTATTGCCACCATAACTTCACAAAAGTACAAAGTCGTTGGTAAATGCCGGGATTTGAACCCACGACCTCCCGAATGAGAAGCCGGCGCTCTACCGCTCCGCCGCTCATTAGTCTGGGTTTCAATAGAGCCGGTGTTTAGCAATAGCAATTAGTATGAAATTTGACAGCGAAACGCTAAAAATTCTTCAAATGCTCGTAATATAGGGGATGATCGCTTTTTCCGGACTAAAACCATCAACAAGTCCCGACCACAAGTAGAGACATAACACTAGGTGAGACGGGTCACCGAAGTCAAGGTTTCAGTCGTTTTGGCACCTTTTCATGACCAGTTGGCAGCGGCTAGTTCACACCATCGCTCCAGCGGTGTGACGCTTTATTTGCAAGCGTTCAAAGCTAAATCTTTTTTTTTATCTTTGACCAAATTTGGGGAGACTCTTTTAGTGACTGCTGAGGGAATACGAGTCTACGTACACGTGCAAGGTTGTGAACAGGGATGCATAAGATTTCACACTCGTATATACTCGTATTTCCGTTTTTACATCAGAATAAAAACGAAAAATACTATATTGTACCCTTTAGTCATACTTTTAGTGCTTTTTAGTAAATTTTAAATTTATTTGTAATTTAACACCATGTCAGTGAAAAGTTTCATTTAGCTGCCTATTACGATTTAAAAGACAAAGCCCAGACACACAACAGACAGACAGACGCCGTTGGCACCTTCCGCTTGCACCCTTCGGGTACGAAAAACCTTAAAATAGCCCTTACCACCTCAATCTTAAATGACACGTTGCTATATACCGTTATAATATCAAACTGGTGACAAACAAACTGAAAAGAGAAACGGAAACTGTTCAAAAATGTTCTCAATCCAAATAGAAAGAAGAATGCCACTTACGAGAATCAACACAACGACGGGGAAATACTTGCAAAAAAAGCGAACGCTCCGCACTTACCGTCGACACTAGCTTCTCTCCCACGACTTTGTTCCCTTTAAAATAAATATGTAGATAACACTTTATTGTACATAAAAAAGGAAATTACAGAGACATTTCTTAAGAGAAGCCAAATCCAAAATCTCAGTCGCTATGACAGCCCTGAAAAACATTCGTCCAAGACAGAAAGGCAAACCTATCCCGGACTTCTATAGTGAAAATCCGAGCACTGCTGAGATTTAATGAGACCCTAGACTAGAAATAATCTAAATTACTTCCTAATAATGACAGATCTAATAGACAGTTAAAAGATCAAAAAAATAAATCGAGCATATTAAAATTTTGCCGTGTTACGTGAAGTGTTACCCCCAGTACATTACGAGAAACATTGGGGTAAATTGTTTAGTATACTGAAGAAATGATTTTTCGGTTTTGTGTTATTTCAGTAAAACGTTATTACATAAAGTACATACAAAAGTATTTTACTACATGGAATATGTATACAAGAATATTTTCTACATAGAAAAGGCAAAGAAATAAAGGGAAGAAAACTGTGAACACTATCTCTGTGCAATAACGGAAACGGAAGTTCGGATAAACAAAGCAAAAACACACTTAGCGCCTGACTTTTTGTTGACAACGAATTTGTGACCTCTAGCTCCATTGCCTGTAGTCTTGATGGACAGGCCACCAGTATAGTCGGTGATGATAGACCCATCACAGAGTGAGAAGTTTTAGAAGGTGTAGTTTATTTTTTTGTTTTCAATGCTGTGTCAACTTCTTAAGGCTCTTTGACTGAGAAAATTATGTAATTTGTTCGTGTAAATACTATTCTAAAAAATACTATAAAAAATTTTTTATTTCATAACAAAAATTTTCGAAATTTAGTACCTAAAGCCTTATGTAAAAGCCTGTTTGTATTTTTTCATTTTTTGTATTTTTTTACCACCGAATTTTTTTACTAAGTTTTGTCAAGCAAGTCAACCTTCGCATTTTTGTTGCAAAGTCACCCGTAATGTAACTGAATAGTGTGCACATACGTGCTGTCAAATGTATGAAGCAATTTTAATTGTGTATTTTGTCCGTTATGTTTTAATTTTTTTGCATTTTTTTATTTCATATATACATAAGCAGCCTATATTCGTCCCACTGTAGGGTACAGGCCTTCTCTCAGGGAGAGAGTACCCATACTCACCACATTAATCACCACGCGTGCGTACCGCGGATTGGCGATTTCAAGCGCTGAAGTATGTGAATAACTCAGGCACTCAAGTTTCCTCACGATGTTTTCCTTCACAGTTAGCGAGTGGTATTGCTACGATAACATACCATACGTACATAACTTAGACAACAAAGTCATAGGTACATGCCCGCACTGGCAATCGAACCTGGGTTTCATGTGTATAAAAAGAATGTGTATGTTTTGAGTATTGTGCCGTTAAAGAAACGTTTTCATATATCTATCTATCTAAAAACGTTGATACATAGCGTAGCTGCAATGCTCCTGAAACAACGTGCTAGATCCCAATAAACATTTAAATGGCCATGTTTTAACGTGATAGTACGAAAAAGAAGGCATTTAGAGAGCGTGTTTTGTTATTGTTATTAATTCATAAGGTCTCTGTCCAAATCCGCTTGTACTTTGAAAATAGACAGAGAACAATCTATTCTACACAAAAATGGGGATTACACAAGAATTTTCTTAACCCAAGTGAACATAGAGTGGCCTTCCAGACAGATCACTTCCAGAGAACCTATATCAGCCCTCCGATATTAAAATCTACTGTGTTTGTATGATTTTTCAACGCTCTTCAAAATTTAACTATTAACAATATAATTGTCCGGTTGTTAAAAAAATTCATTATAAAAAACGAAAACAAAAATAAAGCCTTCTTTCAAAAGAGCAATATTCACCTTCTGTGTTCATTACATTAGAGCTAGAAAAAAAAGAAGAAAAGGACAGAGATGTAATTGAGAGAGGGAATAAACTGTTTATGTCGATTAAGGGACATAAATCTTGGAGTGTAAGAGCATTTCTGCCCTTATAGCGTGGCCTTGTAGTTAGGATTGGAAATGGCTGAACCCCTTAGTTGGATCACTGGTTGAATTACAGTTTATGTAGATTTGTAGAAATAAATTATTCATATTCTATAACTGCATCAGCGTGTACGGTAAAAAGGCACTGGGTGATGACGGAATTATAGCTGAGCTATTAAAAACTGGAGGAAATCCGGTTCTTAGGGTTCTCCAAAAGTTATTTAATTTGCGTCATTCTCAAAGGCAAAACGCCAGAGGCGTGGAACAGAAGTGTGGTGATACTTTTATTTAAGAAAGGTGATAAAACCCTTTTAAAGAATTATAGACCCATCTCACTCTGAGCCATGTCTCTAAACTGTTCTCAAGAGTCATTACGAATCATCTCGCACGCAAGCTCGATGACTTCCAGCCCCCCGAACAAGCCCGTTTTCGAAAAGGCCGTTAGACCACATACATACGCTGCGGCAGATTATACGGCGAACCAAGGAGTATAATATACCACTATGCTTACCGTTTGTCCACTACAAAAAATCCTTCGATTCTATCGAGATATGAGCGGTACTTGAATCTCTCCAGCTAGCAGCTGTGCCAAATTGACTATCGCTACATCGAAGTGCTGAAGTGTTTGTACAAAACGTTACAATGTCAGTCCGACTACAGGACCAGAATACGAATCCTATTCATTTGTAGCGCAGAGTGAGACAGGGAGATGTAATATCTCCGAATTTTTTTACAGCTGCACTTGAAGACGTATTCAAACTTCTGGGCTGGGAAGGATCTGTCATCAACATAAATGGCGAGTACATCACTGACCTTCGATTCGCCGATGACACAGTGATTATGGCTGAGACCCTGGAAGATTTGAGTTCAATGCTCAATGACCTGAACAGCGCTTCTAACAGAGTGGGTCTTAAAATGAACATGGACAAAACTAAGATAATATCAAACTTGCATGGTGCACTCCTATCAACGTTGGCGACTCTGACCTCGAAGATTTCGACTACTAGTCTAGTTTGGGCAGCGTGCGGGAAACTAAAATACTATTTTCGCGTCCAAGATACCTGTGGCCCAAGACAAAGGTTTATAACCAATGTGAGTTGCGAGTGACCAGATGACTTATGGATGTGAGTCGAAGTAAAAAGGCTTAAGGTCACCCAACGAGCAATAGCGAGATCTATGGTAGAAGTTTCACTTCGTGATCGAATCAGGAATGAGGAGATCCGCAGAAGAACCCGAGATACTAATATACCTCGAAGAATTGCTCAGTTGAAGTGGCAGTGGGCAGGGCACATAGCTCAAAGAACTGACGGCCATTGGAGCGAAAAAGTTCTGACCTGGCGACCACGGACCGGACGACGCAGCGTGGGCAAGCTCCCCACGAGATGGTCTGACGACCTAGTTACGGTGGCGGGGAGTCGCTGGATGCGGGCGGCAGAAGCTTGGAAAACCACGAGGGAGGCCCATGTCCTGTAGTAGGCGTCAAATGGCTGATGATTATGATGATTCTTTAACTATATTTTGATCAAAATTATCTAGAATTCTAGATTTTCATTCTATAACCAATGTCACAAATTTAATCTAAGCAAATGTCAAAAAACAACAGCAATTCCGAAAATATACTTGCGTTTCTTATAAAATTATTCTTTAGGCTAACAAAATGAGACTCATTCTTATGAGCTTTTTCTTAATGGAAAGGAAATGGCATTAACTTTATATGTGAATTTTACAAAGTGGCAGGTCTAAGTCTTCTCTGTCAAATATCGAAATATTTTTGTAGCAAATAACTTCCTAAACTCACAATAATTAAAACAACTGAATGTTGGTCCAAAAAATGTTTACCTAACATTCGCAGCAACTTTTCTTTGATCTTCCAGTAAATACTGTTTCTAGGCAAAACGTTCCTGAAAAAGTTCATTTACAAAATGAACCACAGTTAGTCATAGCACAATTCGCGTAGCAGAAAGTTACCTCCCAGTTTAATTCAAGCTAATCAATAACTGAAAATCCAATCTCACTAATGGATGCCAACCTGAAAAATCTGCAGGAAAATTAAGGGAAAAAACATAACTCTGTGAATTCAAATTAAAGAGGAACGTGCAGAGACACATAGAGGTAAAATTACATTCGAAGGGACAGTGCATTCAATGTACATGCACATTGACATTAAAACTAACATTTAGAATCAAATAAACATTGAAGGGTTGTAATAGCTAGTTGAGAAAAAATACGTGGACTGTAATTTAAGAATAAAATACCACCAAAAAGTGTAATTTTAAAACATCCCACGGTAGACAATCAAGAAATTGTCAGCATCATTTCCGTTTTGTGACAGTTTTGTCCCATTATACCTACCAGAGTTTTGGAAGTACGAGTGTTATTCTTTCAGTAAATTACAATTCACGCAAAACTTTACTTAACGCCAAACTTGATAGAGCAAATGCAAAATACGTTTAAGAGAACACAATTCTAAGGTAAAAACTTGTATATAAGGGCCAAGTTGCGACCTACACAAAGTTATCAAAAGTCAATATCTTACCAAAACATAAAGTCACGTCAGAATTTTGATAAAATTTTGAGATTGCTCTAAAAATGGCTTAAAACTAAATGATACATAAAAGAAATGGGTGGGTCAGTAATCAACATTAACAGGTTAAAAGTGATATGTACTCGATGAAATTTGCTAGCTATACAACGGAAGGATTTTGTTCTTTCAGTGGCATGGTGATGCCTTTTCTATTTAATCGTCTTTAAACTTTCGGTTTAAACTAACAATGACCTCCAAGGGCTCACGTTGAAATATCCATACAAGTGGGAGTATGATTATATCACGCAAAAGCAGTTATTCAACATGATCATCAGTTAGAACAAACCCCGTTCAGTGGCGAAGTTGAAATTTCAGCGTGCACAACAAGTAATAAAAACATCCAAAACACCAAACGAGCTGGCCGTGGACAGTAAGAAAGGGGAAAAAAGAGAGTGAAGTAAGAAACAACGACAACACCAGGGTAAGGGGGTAACAGGAACACCGAAGATATCTCGAAAAAACATCGAATGCGCGAGACGCGATGCCGCCGCCGCTGCCAAGGTGTTTTCAGGCTAAATATTTACCGTTTTATCGCCTTTTTCGTCTCATTGCGAAACCATTAAAGCACTCAACTCATTGCGTATTAAAACGAATGCTTGCCGAAAGAAATTGTCAAATTGGATTCATCGGAATCGTTCCACTTGGTTTCAAATTTCTATTAGGCAGTCTCAAAATCAACTTTTTTCTGTGGGGTGTTTTTCAAAACTTAATATTTGGAGTTATGTACACATAACACATTTTATTAACAAAAGTCATTTATATATGAACGATACACAGTGGGCTGCACCCTAGGTAAAACTTGTATTGCCATAATAACTGAAACTGCATTTGATACAACCCTTCGCCATGAGGAAGTATCCGACAATTTTGACAATTGTTGATTATTCAGCAAGTATTTATTTTACAATTCGTTACCATAATTCCTTTCAATTTTAAAAATCTAATTAATTTTTCATTTCCGTTTTCAGAAGTGTCAGTTAATTCTTATAAATTTTTTATTCCCACTTTTTTTATTTTTCCTTAAACATTCTCTAGATTTTCCTGTTAAATGGTTACTACGTTTTTATAAGCATCTCATCTCTTTAATTTTAAAGAGCTATGAATCTTTTTGATTAAGTTAACTTTTTATTATCACTTAATGAAAGTAACTAGTTTTTTTGGAATGACGAGCGTGTTTTGAAGCATTATTTATTAATGAGCAAATATGTCTAGATTTTAAGCACCTATCGAAAGATATTTATTTAGTTTGCCAAATTACGTAGTGTTTAGCATTTGTTTGTTTACACAACACGTTTCATCGCTGCACATTGCATCGAAGTATATTTGGGTCGTAACACCAATTTAATAGCATGATATTAAACATTACTATTTTGATCTAAAGCCGTTCAAATTTAAGGTCAACATGTTCCTAAATATGTTATCGCCCCTTTCAGAAATTTTCCTACCTACAATCCATTGCAGTCACGTTTTCCCTAGATGTACAGAAGTGGTTAAAATACGGAAAAAGTTATTTGTCTTTTTAGTTATTTGCAGTTCCTACGGCCTCCTTTTCAAGAAATATCAATCTCTAATTTCAATTTTTTTTACGCGTTTTAAAGCATATTTTGCTCTGTCGTATTTCAAACAATACATCCAGGGAAAGTGTATCCGGAATGGAATATGATTAGAATATGATAACAAAAGAACGTAAAACTTGATGTTTACAGGAAAAATTAAGTTGTTATCGGCAATAAAATAAAATAAAGATATTAAAATAAAAAAGCTAAACATTGTTGGTAAATACATTAAAAAAAACGGCCAAGTGCGAGTCGTTCCATACGATTATCTATACAACATTTGAATATTACAAGCGTCTACCTGTTGCCGTTATTAATATCGAGCATAAAACGGCAAAAAAATCACGTTTGTTGTATGGGATCCCAACTTAAATATTTATTTTATTTTGTGTTTAGTATTTTTTGTTATAGCGGCAACAGAAATACATCATCTGTGAAAATTTGAACTGTCTAGCTATCACTGTTCATGAGATACATCGTGGTGACAGACACACGGACAGTGCAGTGACTGCAGTCTTACTAATAGGGTCCCTTTCCCTTTGGATACGGAACCCTAAAAACGTATTCAATTAATTACACAGAGAAAAATACAAGAGAACAATTAAACCAACAATGTTTAGGTATTTTTATTTAAATATTGTTATTTTTTTTATTTTATTTATTAAGGCAGACCAATACACGATTAAATAAGTGCAGTAGTTTACATCAAAAACAGTTTTAAAACGAGTAAGGATTTTAAATTAAATTCATCATTCATCATCATCTATTGCAGATGATTTATACAGCATTTTTTGAGCATTTACGCTCGTGACTAAAACGTTCTATTCGAGAGAGGACTCCCCGTCCGCATACTCGGTATGTGTAGGCGGCAGGCCCCTGCTGGTCGGCTTAAGGCCTGTGCATGCCTCAAAAAAATTTAATTTAATTATTATATTCTATTCTTTTTATTGCACTAACCCGTGCTGAGGACGGGTTATTGAGGAAATTTAAATAGGTTTTTAAATTTAATTAATTAAACTATAAAACCTGTTAAGAATTATGAAGTTTAGATTTCAATGCGCAAAAATTATTAAGTATGCTTTTGAAATACAAGCAACTGCCAAGAAAATAAGCATAATACGAAAGGAGACATTCATTAGAGTAACTTTTTATTTTTCTTTACATAAGCAATATGGCTGTATGGTTTTATTACTTATCTTGTCCGTCCTTACCCGTATATTTAATTTCATGGGTGTATTCACAAGGAATAGCTGAAACTACAGATCTTGCCAGCTAGCGGTTCCGGCACAGTGGTTCAGCCCGCTGACTCAGCCACTTAGACCGGACAATACCTTTAGATTCCTTTGAATGGGATTCAGCAATTTCAATTGAGGTTTTCTGTTTTGGACCAGAAATTAAAAAAAGCTTTTTTAAAAGTTTTTGAGATGGAGTTCAAAAGCTGAAACTCAGAGATATTTTTTTTTTAATATTCATCTTAATCAATTTCCAGATTATGAAATGTGTGCTTTGTTCCGCTAATTTCTAAAGCTATTCAAATTAAAAACTGTAGGAATCAAGTTTTCTTAATTTAAACTTGCCTGCATTCTAGTCCTTTTTAAATATCTTTTAAGATAAAAAGTTTTATTCATAGTAGTAAATATAACATACTTCTAAATAATCTCCCAAATATTTTTGTATAAAATGTGTATAATTCTCGCATTTGTATTTTTTTTTCAGTTAGTTCTGGTAGTTAGATTTAAGACATTCATCTGTAAATAAGATTTAAGATTCAGCTTCGAGAGCTAGATTAAAGGTATTTATTTTCTTTTTTTAAATAAACAGTTTAAATATTTTTTTCGGATAACCTATTATCCTTTTGTGCAGATGCGATTCTGTGCAATTACTGACATGTATTCTTGCAAATGGTTTTCGCCCGCTGGTAGAATAAGACATTAAAGTTTACTAGTGCCTGTATAAAACTAAATAACAAAATAAATAAGTAAATTTCGATAGTTCTATTTTCCATGGAAAATATTCTGTACACTACGAGAATAAAATTCCATCCTGAACGTGAAAACGACAAAACCCGCGCTCTGTGACTCGAACCAAAATGGGCCTAAAACTTACGTATTGCTCTTTTCCCCAACTATGGACTGCAGATTGGTCGAGCGCTATGCCGTATGCCGTATTTTGCCTGCAGTTCTCACATCTTAGCGTCTCAGCCGGGACGTCCGTATCGATTTACTATCCTCTACTACTTTCATTCTACGACATGGCTCGGTTTTTCACGTCGTGTGGTTTTGAGGTTAGGTTTCAGGATTTTTTCTCTTTTGGTGAGTTTCTGGTTTTTAACACTTTTTGGTAGAATTTTCGGCGGATTTTTGGACTGTTGAGATGTTAATAGAATCAGTAACAACGCAATCACGTTAATCGACATAGATGCGAAAAAGGTTTTTATTTAATAGGTATGTTTTATGCAATCGGTTGGATTAGCTATTACATAGAAACTGTACTTTTTAAACTGTAAAGATTTTTCGTTTTTTTTACCCTATATGGGTCCCACTGTAGGGCACAGGCCTTCTCTCAGAAAGATAGTATAGGCTTAATTACCACGGGTGCCCACCGCGGATTGGCAATTGCAAGCGCTGGGGATCTTACAAAGATTTTGCATCAACTTTCTATATTCTCTACCTATCCTTTGGTCGCCAAGCTTTCCGTAGCAGATTTGATCTCTTATGCATAGCTCTTATAAAGAATTTATCTTAAGCGTTTATTAATATTAAAATGTTTTGCAATGTTAAATTTTCGGGACGCTTTTGCAACATAAATTGTAAATGCATAAGCGTGATTAGTCAAGGTGATTAATCAAATGAAGTATCAACGACAGGTGCACGTACTTAAATACAAAAATAAACATAATGTTACACCGGTTAAAATTAGTAAACTTCACTCCCTCCCAGCATTTATTGACTTGTTTACTCCCATTTGTTTTGGTCACTATTGAGAACAAGTACAACTTGACTCTTTTAGCACTTTCGATGTTCCCTTTTGGGATGTTTATTTTACTGAAAGAGCGTCACTAGTTTCAGCTAGTTTTTTAAGCCCGTTATTTCGACATATTTGACTTCTCGTCGGGGATCTGCAAATTGAACGCATAGTTTTTTTTCAAAAACTCTAACCTGCCAGCATTTTTAAAAAAAAGTTATGTTTTAATAGAGACTTTTCGTTTTTTTTTCTTTCGGACTAGACGTAACGTCCCGCGCTTTTCTCCCGTTTATTTATTTTCTCACGTTGGGTCCGTCAACGTGTCAGGAATCGATCGCGCGGCGCGATCCGCACCGTCCGAACCCGAAAATACCCGGGCGGCGGCGGCGGCGGCGTAAGCGACGTTAGCCCACAACATCTGTTAATATGATCATTGTTAATTACATATGGGTTTGTTGTTTGATTTTAATGTATCCACCTGTCCCGAGGAGGGCGCTTGGAGGTAGGTTGACACGTCGTCCACCATGCAGGATCGCGGCGGGAGGTCGGGCAGAAACATCGCCGCTAGAGGGCGGACATGGCGTGCGGGCGGCGCGGCGGCGCGCGGAACACTGCCGCCGCGAGGTCTTGCCGCGCGCCCCGCCGCCCGCGCCCCCCGCCCGCCTTACGCTAGGGCTGAGCTTTTCCGGGGATTTTCCGGCGCGCTCCTCACTCCCTGTACTCGTTTTTGGGGTTTTTGGACCCGATTTTGAAACTTTGGCGCCTTAAAGATGTTGTCACGGGAGTGATCATAATTAGAATAGTTAGAAAACTATTTCCAGACGCACATCGAGGTTTGACTCTCCCACGACTGTGATATACCTCAACAGAAAAAGGAATATTTTTTTGTGATTTCATAGAAAAAAATCTAAAATGAAAGTGCAGAGGGAACGACTAGGCATGTTTTCTTTGAACAGCCCTGAAGCACTATCGTAATGCATCGCGCGCTCGCCTCGTCTCGACTTCGGGCCCGATCGGTACGCGCTCGGCAAAGTCCGCCGCTCCCGAATTACGAACGCTGACATGACTTATCCCCTCGCGGCACCGAAAGAAAATTTCGACTTTTCCACTCGAAAAAATACGGTCCATTTTGGCATGGCCTAATCATCCGTACTACGTTCCATTCGACTTCTGAAATATTGCAAAACGTAACCTAAAAACCGAGTCCTTCCTCGGTTCTACGCCAGTTTCTTTAAGGGCTATTTTTGTGCGGTCCGCGTTTTTCAGCTGACGTGTTTATAAATGTCACGTTTTTCCATGAGTGTGCGTGCTGTATGAGAGTGTGTGTCGAGAACACGTCTTGGGCGGAACGCAGCTTCCTTGGGCGGTTGTCATAGGGATTCTTTCCTCTGCGGAAAATTATGTCCTTGCGGTATTTTTTTCTTAGTTTTGGCTTTATTGATTGATTGGGCTTTCTAGCGGTGAGTTAGCAGATTTGAACCGTTAATGGATTTGGGATTTAATGTATCGTGAGTTATTTTACAAACAGATAAATAAATTTGCCGCATGGCCGTACATTTAGATCTATTTACAGTTTAAAAAATGCTAACGAACATAGAAATAATTAAAACTTCGACATAACACACACTCGTCCCAAGGTATTGGAAATAAGTAAATTATTAAAAAAATGTGAAGGTCTTTATTAAATAATTTTAAAAAATTTTAGCCAGATAAGGACATCACAAACATAGAAATACAACAGCAGCAGAAGAAATCGAGCAGAAATCGAACCCACAACCTCTGTTTTAGCAGTCAAATGTTAACTGCTAGAACAACAAAGTAGTGAATAGTTAATATATATAATCCTAACTAGCTGACTCGGCAAACGTTGTTTTGCCATGTTCATTAGCCTACGACCTACCAAATAAACAAAAAAAAATCATAAAAATTGTTGAATCCGTTTCGGAAGAGTTCGATAACAAACACTGTGACATCAGATTTTTGCATACAAATTAGATACCTACATGTAATCCACAGTGAAGCTTCGTCACCTCTATCTACGACATTGAACTTCCATTGGCTCCCTCTAAGCTATTAGCTATACAGCTACATCAAGGCTTTACATAACAATTATATACCTACGTACCGTAGCTTTATGTATAAACGTAGAATTAGTGTATCGCTCGGTAGGCGCCGCATATATACTGGCTGAGTGCAGTAATGTTATTGCAGACTCCGCTACGGGAGCTGTAGAGCGGGGAAAGTGGACAGAGGCGTCTTGATTAAGGGACTCCATGCAAAAACACTATCGCCACCAATGGAAAAAGTCATATCCTTTTTGTTACACATCGTTTTTGCAAAGAGTGTCGGACTAATCTTTCAATCGTGTTAATAGTGATTTTGGGACTCACGATCGAGAGCCCGTTTTATCTGGTCTTTTAATAAAGTGTTCTCTATCTATCTATCACCGGACTAGATAGCATTTATTTATTTATTAACATTGGAGAATCATCAGCCAAAGACGGCCGTTTTTTTGTGTTAATGCTATCTATTTCTGGTGTTTTTGTTTTATGTTCACGGCTATGGGTCCTAAATGATTGAGAGATCGGTCTGATACTTTTTGCATAAACGATCTACAAGGAAAGATATGATTATTTTTATACGTTTATCTGTTGAAAATAAAAAACCTTTATATTAGTACACAATTTCGCCAAACTGCAAAGCAGTTTGTTGATTTCTTCCCATGGGTGGCGCTAGTGTTACTGCATGTCTGTGGCTGGATGAGGATGGCCGAGGACAGAAGTGGCGTTCCTTGGGGGATGTATAGCATATTTATAGCAGTGGACGGGTACGGGCCGATGGATCGATTATTCTTAAACTTTTTTATGTATATGTACGTCCCACTGCAGGGCACAGGTCTCGTGACAAGTGGTAAACCCGGCCTCTACCTACCCCTCCGGGATACAGGCGTGAGTTTATGCAATGTGATAGCCACCAAAAACATGTAAATTTTCTGTCACTCACATTACCTGACAGAGAAGCACGGCAGGGGATCTGATTAGTTTTTAATACATGTATTTAATAATACACGGTGTTGATAATTCTACTCACCGTAATGAATAACTATTGTTCTGCAAGCTTCTTTGCAAAGGTTCATAGTACAATTGCTATTGCAGACTCCGCTCTAAGGCCATTAGGCCGCAATAAGGCCGCCAATTGTACTATGTACCTTAGTAAATATTTTGTGTTTGTTTTTTCCGGTGTGCAATAAAGAATATTGTTATCGTATCTTGTCTTACAATTTTCGAGCGAAACCTGGTCGGATTCTTCCGACAAAAAAAAAGTAAGTGAATCCGGAATTAAGTTATTAATCTTACAATTGGCAGCCTTAACGCTAAAAGCGAAGTTTAAAGATGTTTTCATTCCAAAAAGTTCATCTTTAGCATGCTTCCTGCCAACCCTCCAGGTTACAGACATGCGTTTATGTATGTGTGTCTAAGTTTATCTAAAGAGAAATTATAGACCTTGACCGTGTATTGGCGAAGGGCAAGATAAAAAGTTCGAGTAACTATCCACCGACCAAGCAATTACCAAAAACCCGGCCGAATTACACAAAAAAGTCGCATAGATTAATAAAGAGCAGACTGACGGGAAAGTTCGAAACTTTCCGCACTTTTTCGCCGCTTCTGTTACCTCCCCACTCTCTGGACAATCAGGGAGTACTAAATCTAATATAGCACAACTAGAATCTCAAAATCCCGTCTCGTATATTATATTAGGCCGCGTTCGGAGCAAGAGTTAAATAATTTACGTGCCGTCGCTCGTGTGGATGCACCCTAAGTCTTTAGGCACGTTCACACATAGATTTTGGGTTTATGCTACCCTCGTTACCCCGTTACCCTATACGTGACCCCCAAGTGGTGCGTTACTTGTGGTAGGTATAGGTCGCTAGTGGCCACCTACTAGACAAAGACATGCCGTCAAATTTTCGACGTACTCCAGCGTGATCTAACACGTAGTTTACCATCTAAAACGTCTTAAGGCCTAACATGGCGTGAGGCCAAGGTCCGTCTTACGTGGAAAGTTCAGTCAACTGCTTTTTACCCTACTGCATTGGAGCCCAAAAGGATTGTGTTTGGCTCGTATGTATGTATACATATATATGTATGTCCGATTCTGTGTTTCCTAATAACTTCTTAACTAATGGTCAGATTGCGACAAATGAGATCTCAATCAATTCTTCGTGAATCATATAAAATCATTATAAATCCAAGAAAAATATAAAAAACACTAAAAAGAAAAAGATAGAAAACTTGAATAAAAAATCACTGAGTTTTTTATTTACAATTATTTGCTTTACTGTGCAAGATTCACCCACTATCTGGCGCTGATCAGTGACGTTAGAGGCGAAAACACTAGGCTGGAATGTAAAGACCTAGAAGTTACCGCTCAGGATCTTTTCGGAAGTGAAGATCTTTTATAACGGCGCTACGTCACTGATGAAGGACTACAAAATAATATAATAAATAAATAATAACTTCCATGTATGTATGTCTATTTATTGAAATGTTTACGCACTTTTCAACTGGTATTTCTTAATTGCACCGACTACCCGTCTTAATTTCTTTCTTGTCTCCGTCTATGGTTGCCTGGAAGTAATTGCTTGTAATAATTGCTTATAAGGCCGCTAATTGTACTTATATTTATTGAATTTCTGTTAATGTAATCTTTGTGTACAATAAAGAATATTCTATCTTCTATCTACTCGTAACTGTCACTTGTCCTGGTCCCATACTAAAGAACCCTGTTATATTTTAACCAGAAAAGGACATAAACATGGAAAATGTATGTATGTATGTATGTATGAAGGAGTCCAACTTTATAATAATTTACCGGCCAAAATAAAGGACATAGAAAATATAAATGCTTTTAAAAATAAACTTAAACTACATGTCTCAAATTATAATTAAGCTTAAATCTTACCTTAATGCATGCTATATAAATTTAATGTAATTTTAAGTTTTATTTTCTCATTAATTAAGCGAACTGTAAGTTCTTTATGAGAAATAAATATCTTTGAACCCAAATACACCCAGACTGCGGTCATTTGTATAATTCAAATATGACGGCCTCCAGTGGGAATCGAAACCACGACCAGTAAATAGGTAAGTATGTTCTTGTAACGTTAAATCGTTGTAATCGATAACGAGCACCCACGCTTTTTCATATTAAAATATTTTAATTTTTTTGTTCGGTTTACAATCAAATTGTGTTTTTAGTTTTTTTTTCTATTATTTATACCTCCTTCACCTTTGCGAAGGATCGGACGCGCGGCACGTCGAGCAATTGTCTGTGTGTGAACACATCTTATGTCTTTGAGTTCAGGCAGCTTAAGCGAAGCATACTAATGTGGGTTGTACACTTTGATTGTACGTTGTCTTTCTTTTAGTTGATTTGTTAGGAATTTAAGAATAGGGCTGTGTAGAAGACAAAATGAAAGAAGTTCTCCGCCTCGCCCGGAACTCCAGCGGGCTTTGTGAGGAAACAAATTGTCTGTATTAAGGTCGATTATCCGGTTTTGTTGTTTGGTTCCTCAGCTATTGTTAGGTTAGGTTAGGTTCCAAAAGTATAGTGTCGTTATGGCTAATTTTATTTTTGTTCCATTTGCGGTGGAGAGTATGGGGGTTTGGGGCACAGGCCTTATCTTTGTTAGGGAGCTATGGCGCCGATTGAGGGACGGTAGGCTTGACTGCCGCTCTGGTGCGTATCTCAGCTGAAGAATTTCTTTGGCGGTGCAGCGAGGCAATGCTGCCGGCGTGTTGGGGTCCTTTGATTCAGAGTGTGTTCGGTTAAGATTTTTCTTCAAAAAATATTGGTGTATGTATTTATTTTATATTTATATTCTCGGGGAAAGTTTTGGTGCATATTGTATCGTGTAAAAAAAAATATTTTTTCGGAATTTTCTAGTTTTATATGTGAAATCTTTTTCTATTGTTTGACTAAGTTTTAAGTCCATACTGCTCTCTCTCTCTCTCTCTCTCTCTCTCTCTGGTAGTGGGGCGTATACAGGGTTATTTTTAATGCATAATTCCTGAGACACTCCAATACGAGTTCGAGTTTGACTAAAATTTTTCCTCTACGAGTTTTTTTTTTAAATATCTGGCTTTATATAACTTTATTAAATTCGCGCTATACACACAAATGTCGCAGCCTTCACTAATTCACTGTTCTTCATAGTCCTGCATAGAAGAATATGAAATCCTACATATGAAACTCATGTGGTTTTAAGCGTTATATATCAAACAACACCACTACAGAGCAGAAAAACCACAAAAAATCATAAAATAAATTAGATAATTTTATTGTAAATTGAACAAAACTATTTCAAAGGTCATAAATTACCAGGAGACGGGCAGCAGCGCCTTCCTGAGATTCCAACCGTACTCGTATACTGCGATCGCCAACCCGCCTGCCAAGCGTGGCGATTATGGCAAAACCCTTGAGGCCTATGTCCTGCAGTGGGCGTCAAATGGCTGATGATGATGATGATGATGATTTCAAAGGTAAAGCTGGCAAGAGCTGGATGAGAGAGTAGCCGTAGAGAGGACCGTGCTCAGTGGCGTGCAATAGGAGAGGTCTATGTCCAGCAGTGGATAAGCGTAGGCCGATGATGATGATTTCAAAGGTTCTAGGTCTGGACCAAAAGTTGTTGTAAATGACAAACTGTATCCGATGTTTTAGAACTTGGGCATATTACAAATAAACCTGTGTAGACTGTCTATTAATGACTGTCTATTCGAATCTTGTATGTACATTTGTGAAGTTATAGTAGCAATACCACTCGCTAACCGTGAAGGAAAACATCGTGAGGAAACCTGGGTGTCTGAGCTATTCACATATCTCAGCGCTTGAAATCGCCAATCCGCGGTGGGCACGCGTGGTGATTAAGCCCATACTTTCTCTCTCTGAGAGAAGGCCTGTGCCCTACAGTGGGACGTATATAGGCTGCTTATGATATATGATGATTAGAATCTAAATCTAATCAATATTTGAAAACTCAAATTCACATATTTTATTTAAGTCCATTATCATTTTTATTTATGTTAATTTAAGTAAAACTGTGAAAAATAAAGTGAAAATTACTTATGAAATAAATGGTTTCAAGAATATTTTTAAGCTAGCATTCATCATTGGTGAGATGTCAAAGATTTCCACCCACCCGTATTCATTGCTCCGAGTTTATATCAAATAGTAGCATCTAATTACCAATCTTTAACAGTTGATAGCTCGTGGTACAGGCCGAGCCCGCCCGCCCAACCCCGCGCCGCCCGCCCAGCTCCGCGCCGCCCGCCTAGAGGCACAGATATGACCCGTTACTCTTTTTAATTTCGAACCGAACCCAGTTTATGTGTTGCGATAACTGCTCAATTGTTGGGCCGCACCGTTGAGGGTACAGCTCGACTTAGAACTTACTGTGCATTGTTTTTGTTGGCCAAAGAGGTAATCATTCAGTGATTTTCAGGTCCGAAAAATCACTTTATATTATGATAATTGTTGCGACGTTGCATTGTGGCTATAGCTCGACTCAGAACATATTTTGCATCGTTTTTGTTGGCCAAAGAGGTAATCATTTAGTGATTTTCAAGTCCTAAAAATCACTATAGATTATGATAATTGTTGGTACGTAGTGCTGTGGATAGCCACAGCTCGACGTAGAACTTACTGTGCATAGTTTTTGTTGGCCAAAGGTGTAATAATTCAGTGATTTTCAGGTCCTGAAAATTGTTGTATGAAAAAGTGTATCGTTGTTGTTGGCCAAAGAGGTAAACATTCGGTGATTTTCAGGTCCTACAAATTACTATAATGATAAAATTGTTGGGACTTTGTAAATTTTCAGATTGGAATTAAGATGAAAGAATTTCCCGAAACAATACAATAAGGATGCTGAATGCATGCGTGCGTGCGTTCGTGTGTGCGTGCGAGTGCGTGTGCATGTGTGTGTGTGTGTGTGTGTGTGTGTGTGTGTGTGTGTGTGTATGTGTGTGTGTGTGTGTGGGTGGGTGGGTGTGTGTGTGTTTGTGTGTGGAAAGGAATAGCTAAGCTTAAGCAGATATTTGTGTATCTGCTTCTAAACTATTTACATAGATAGAGTAGAATTGGTTGCCTTATTGGCGGTGAATGTAGGTAGCACCTAAAACAATCGAGAGAAGATCTTAAACGAGTCTCTCGCGATTCGAACCCCGTAACATCACTAGCAGAGCCCAGTCGCAAACCAACAACCTATCGGCTGCAGTCCCGGCGACCGTTTGGTTTGAAATGCCCCGAGTCGCGATAAAACGTGATATGTAGGCGCGCCCATTTTAATGTCTATTTCAGGCCATCGTTGGTGGTAAAAAGCCGATGCTGGTTATTAGAGTCACGGCCTGATATCGACATTTAAATGTCGAACTGTAAACTGTTAGATAGTAAGTGTACTCAAGGCTGCTTTCACTTCTGGCGTCTATCTCGCTCGCACATTTTAACAATTGAATGTAAAATTACGAGAATACTTTTGACAAATTTGGACTACGGGACAACAACCGAAAATAATTGTTATTTTTAAGGTCAGGACTGAGGAGGTTAAAATTTAATTACATTGTAATTTTATTTTATAGTTTATCTGATGTATAAAAATGTTGTGTCTCAGTGTCTGTTATCGAACTCCTCCGAAACGGCTTCACCGATTTTTATGAAATTATTTGTGTATACTTGGTAGGTCTGACAATAGGTTGTAGGCTAATTAATATGGCAAAACGACGATTGCCCAGTCAGCTGGTAATTTTATAAAATTACAGTGTAATTTTATTTTATAGTTCAGTATCTTTTATTCAGTAAATTTTCATATACTTATAGTTTTTGACAGAGAATCATAGGAAATGCAGTACATAATTATATTTTGTTGCCAACTTTCTTTACCAGAAACTAAGTACATAAAGTTTTTATATGAAAATAAAATATGTTTATAATATACGTAATTTTATATTCTCGTGCCTGTCCCCATAGACCACATTTGTCAAAAGTATAATGGGTCATTCATTAATAACGTAGGGGTTGCGAAGGAGCCCCGGTCAAAAAATCACTACATAACCTTACCTAGTCGTATTTATACCGAAATGGTAGAAATTGGTAGCATTTAACTCAAGGTCATTGCGTTAACTACCGAATAGTTAACGCAATGACCTTGAGTTCAGTAAATCCTGCATTTCACCGCGCAGTTTATATCTGTCAACAACCGACAAAGTCGACTACCTTGGATGTTTTACTAGAAAATAATCCGTGAAGAAACTAAGATGTCTAACCACTTCTGCTCAGTCCCCGAAGGGCGATAGCGTGTGAAACACGGCGTGTTAAGGAAAGCGTACCGCCCGCCCACCGGCCGCCGCCGCCCGCCCAACGACCGCCCACAGCTAGGCGTTGAAGGCGCAAATTTTCTGCATGTTTACATCAAAAGATAATCTCATGAGCTAAAGAGTTGAGGGCGAGCTAGAGCTGACAAACTAAAAAACTGGCAAAAACTAAAAAACATTAGACACAAAGATCGAGAAAAAACGCCAAAAAATCACATTTGTCGTATGGGAGCCCCTTTAAATACTTATTTTATTTCAATTTAATTTTTTTTTTTTTGAAGCGAATACAGAACTTCATATTCTGTGAATACTTCAAGCCTCTACCTGTTGCCGTTATTAACATCGAGCAAAAAAATCACGTTTGTTGTAGCGGAGCCCCCCTTAAATATTTATTTTATTCTGTTTTTAGTAGATGTTGTTATAGCGGCAACAGAAATACATCGTCTGTGAAAATTTCAACTGCCTAGCTATCACGGTTCATGAGATACAGCCTGGTGACAGACAGGCAGACAGACGGACAGACAGACAGACGGACAGTGGGCCTTAGTTACAGGATTCACTTATGTTATTGCATTTGTTTTAATTATTTTTAAATGTACCACGGCACACACTCCGTAGTACAATTATGAGTTACCGTAGGCACTGACTGAAAATCAGCGCCGAGGGATCACTTCCTCAGCACAACGCTGAGTCAGCTGCCTTTTGTGGCAACTTAGACACACCGCAGGCTACATCTATGGTCCTGTTTTATTTATTTGTTTTGTCTGTTGTGTATCTAGTTTTCTTTCTGTTGTTGTGCATATTATGTTACTTTCCTGTTTATTTTGTTTTTGTGACGTGTCTTGTTGGTTTAATAAATGTCTTTCTTCTTCTTTTTGTACTTGCTTTTTTGTCGGAAGAGTCCGAAGAAGAGACGGAAGAGACCGCGTGCTCGCCGGCAGTCAGAGACGAGCAACCCACGATGCTACTCACTATGATTAAGCTCTGCGAATCAGAGCAAAACTTGGTCGGACTCTTCCGACCAAAAAGCCAGTAAGTGAATCCGGAATTAAGTTAGTAATCAAGTTTAACTCACCGCCACTTTCTCGTACAATAGCAATCTACTGCTAACAGACGTCTGTTTTTTTTTCATGCGCTTTGTCTAACTAACAGATCTGTTAACAACAGCTTAACAAATTATTAGTGTACGAGAAACGTGGGGTTGACTGGAGAAAACCATACATTAGTGTTTAATTAGTGAAATTTTTAAATCAGAAGGGCTAGTGGTCTATTTATTTACTTACAAAACGAGAACCAAAGCAGGGAATAAGATTGATAAACCACCGCCCGCCCCAACTACCGCACTAAAGAAGTATCAAAGAAAGAAGAATTAAAGAAGTGTTTTTAATGTGTTTTGATGTGCACACATTATTAATTAATGATTTCTCATCCAGTGCGGTAGACCAGGCTGGGTTATCTTTGCTTTTATTTTTAATATTATTTTGTATTTGGACTATTGTAAATAAATAAATAAATAAATGCGGTTGTAGCGGAGCGATAGAACGCCGGCTTCTCATTCGGGAGGCCGTGGGTTCGAATCCCGGCATGTACCGACTTTTCTAAGTTACGTACATGTGTGATGTTATAGTAGCAATACCACTCGCTTACTGTGAAGGAAAACATCGTGAGGAAACCTGAGTGGCTGTTCACGCACCTCAGCGCCTGAAATTGCCAATCCGCGGTGGGCACGCGTGGTAATTAAGCCCATAATATGGGCTGCCCTGCAGTGGGACGTATATAGGTTACGTAAAAAAATAAAAATAACAACCTCATTGTACACAAGCAAAGAAACATTTATACAATACTAGCCCCCTGTTTCTCAAAAACTAACAAATTAATACTTATCAATAATTAAGTTAATCTACTCTTAACTGATGGATGTCATTCTCAGTTTTCCAAAGTGCATACAAGATACCAACTGATAGCTGCTAACAGCAGTTTTACACATGGTTAGTGTACAATAAAGTACTAGTCGTATTAAAGTATCTTCCGGATGTTCTACTAGTTTCCTAGAGCGTCGTCACGACGTCGCAATGTAATATAAATTTCCGTCCAATATTCACAAATTCTCGAGCACAGTCATTTTTAATAGTCCGCGGGCAAATTGCAATTTTCTTTCTCCAACCCGAGAGGACCCGGCCTTGTATACTTAACCTATAGCTCATGCCATATGGGAAGGGTACTGTTTTTCCATTACGTTTCTCTCAACTGCATTACGTTTCATTCAGCTGTTGTCTGCAAGAAATTGCCATCATCTAGATCTAGGCTAATATTATAAAGAGGAAACGTTTGTAAGTTTATGTTTGTAAGTCTGTATGTAGGAGGTAATCTTCGAAACTTCTTATCATAATTCATAATTCACTTATTATTATTAAATCCTTTATTGCATTTAAAACAGGCAGTTTGCACATAGGCGAGCTTAATGCTACTTAGCATTATCTACCAGCTAACCTAAGTTTTGAAGAGAACTAATGCAGGTATTGCAACTTACTCGTAAAATATTAAATATAATAGGGGTTAAAGTATGAAATTGCCGTTTTATTTCAATAGGTTCTTTGAATTGACATAGAATCTTCATGGTTTGAGGTTTTCGAATGAAACTTTTTTCAAATGGTTTCTATGATGTTCTTTTTTTTAAAAATGTGAAACATTTGAATATCGACTTTCAATTGTTTTTGTTATTCAATTTAGACAAGAAAGATGGATACTGCGAAAATTCGAGTGATTATGAGACACCCATTTTTCGTAATTTTTTATTTTATTGATTTGACGCAAGTGAGTCAATATGGGTAAGGTAACGTTAAACCATGCCGCTAATTCCTGGGTAGTTTGACTAGGGTCGGCTTCCACTATCTCTCTTAATTCATCGTTATTCACCTGTGTGGGCGGTCTTCCTCGTGGCTCGTTCTTTAAGTCGAAATTTCCATCACGAAAGCGTTTAAACCAAAATCGCCCGGTGCGTTCATTAGTAGACCCCTCTCCAAACGCAGCATTGATATTGCGGGCTGTTTCTGCCGCGTTAGTTCCGCGTCGGAACTCGTATTCAAAAATCACTCGAATTTTCGCAGTATCCGTCTTTTTTGTCTAAATTGAATAACAAAAACAATTGAAAGCCGATATTCAAATGTTTCTCATTTTTTAAAAAAAAAACATCATAGAAACCATTTGGAAAAAGTTTCATTCGAAAACCTCAAACCATGAAGATTCTATGTCAATTCAAAGAACCTATTGCAATAAAACGGCAATTTCATACTTTAACCCCTAATACTTACTAATTACTTATTCAGACCTAGATATATAAAATATAATAGGGGGGAAATATTATACAAATACAACATAATAATAAATAAATACTTGATACAATAAATAAATACATAAACCTACAGATTTAGGAAAGATATTGTGATATACTTATAATAAATTAAGACATATGCTGGAGATTTAGGTAGTGGCGATAGACTTTGGTTTTGAATATTTCAAGCGATGGGGCCTGTCGGATGTCTAGAGGCAAGCTATTCCAAAGGCGAATTGCTGTCACAGTGAAGGAGCCTGAATAACCAGCCGTATTATGCTCGGGGGTACGGAGATGCAATTCTCGAGAAGGTCGCAGAAGGCGACCCTCACTGAGGACGAACTCGAAACGTCCTCTGAGATAAGAGGGGGAACAGGCGTTGTTAAGAATACCATACAGAGTGGCGAGAATGTAAGCATTCCTGCGGGAACGGATGTTGAGCCACTTCAGTTGATAACGATAGGAAGAGACACGGCATGGTATGACACAAGCACATTAGGTGTTACAGTTAAAAAATACAGTTTCTTTTGTGCTCTACCTAAATAGGCATACAAATCTTATATCAGATATAAAAAAACTTCATCATCATCATCATCAGCCACTCGACGCCCACCGCAGGACATAGGCCTCCTTCATGGTTTTACTAACCATGAAAGGTTTTGCCATAATCGCCACGCTTGATTGTAAATAAATATTTTAGCTTGTTTTTAATTAGAAATATAATAAATTAAAAAAATATATATAAAAAGTCAATCTGATTAAAAAATGTATTTTACCAGTATTTAGAATAGGCCACCAGGACGGACATTGACTATAGGCTAATCCGTTCACCACGCGAACGTAGCCGCGGATTCTGCTAGTTAGCAATAACAAACAATTAATGGAAATCTTAACAATACGGGAAGCAAGTTATTTCAAGAAATATCAACCACTAATATATCAACTCGTTAGGTTTGACATCAAGAATATGCCAATGAAAATGAAATTAAAACACACCTTATCGTTGATCCCATGGAAAAATGGAAAAACCCTGGTATGGGACGCAACATGCGCGGACACTTTAGCACCGTCCCACATCCAGGCCACCTCCACAAGAGCCGACGCTGCGGCATCAAGTGCAGAAGGCATCAAGCGGCGCAAGTACGGGACTCTAACACAGAGTCACGTATTTGTGCCGTTTGGTGTCGAGACACTAGGACCATGGGGGCCCGAGGCGCGACTGCTCTTCAAAGAACTATCGTCGCGCCTCATCGACACGACCAGGGACCCCAGGGCTGGCTATTACCTCGGGCAGAGGATAAGTCTCGCTATCCAACGAGGTAACGTAGCCAGCATACTGGGTACCCTTCCCAGAGGCGGCGATCTGGGCGCAGTTTTCTATATTTAGTTATTTTTAATGACAAATTGTGAATACCATTAATTTATGACTGTAAATAAAACATACCTAACTATACCTTATACAGGGTGTATCAGTGGGATGTAACCATATACATCAGAAACACGTCAATCACAAACAACGTTTACTATGGGAAAAACGTCGAAACGTCGGGAGGGAAAACCTCTCCTTTCCTGGTAGACACTGCGATCCTGTTTCACCCTGTAGCTGAAAATTGCACAACCAATATCTTTTCGGGACTTCACTTTAAGAAAAAAAGGAATGATAAATATTTATTGAACAGACCAAAACTTAAAAATATACAAAGAAACTCTGAACCCCTCTGAAACTCTGAATTCTGGATCAATCTAAGATATATTTATAATTTAATTTAATAAATTAACTTTGCGTTACAAAACTGTCTTGGAATGTCTCCAATAGTACGTAGTACCGTATCGATATTTTAAAAAAATAACTGCCATACAACACAATCACTCGTCCTGGTCTCAAACTAGGATACCCTATGCTACGGTAACCAAGCAGGGACATCACAAACATGGAATACACCCAGACTGAGGCCATTTATACAAATTTACAAATATTTTATAGATAGATAGAGGTCGCTTTATTCCTCTACGCACAATTATCGCAGCAAAGCAGGTGTCCAAAGTCCGCTTTCCGTGGGTTGTGGCAAGTGGCAGTCCCTGGTCTCTGCCTACCCCTCTGGGATACAGGCGTGAGTTTATGTATGTATGTATGTAGATAGAGGTATCGACGTTCATGGGCTGTTCTGTACAAACCATGAACGACGATACCTCTATACAGTCCATGAACGATGCCCACTATTGGGCTCTTCACCGTCACGCCGACCTGGCAAGTCCAATACCTAATGAAATGCAAATGAATCTTTCAGTCAGACGTTTCATTCTTAGCTCTTAGCTCGGGTTTCCCAATTAGTATAAAGGCATAACCACTTCAGTGAAAACTAAAATTGCAGCGCAAAACGTCGCCATTCGCAGATAGACCATTAGTCTGCCCGCCCCACTCGATCTATAACTCTTGCGTTAATTCATTCCCGGTTCAGACACTGCGCGATTTATTAGTGAATTCTTTAAATAGGGAACGTTTTGGTGTGTCTGATTGCCTCTTCGGCGTTATCTAGCTTTTGTCAAGGTTACATACCTAAACAAGGTGTAAGGGAATCCCCATATTCGAAAATCTCCTGCCACGGGTGCTACTCTGCAAACCAGCAAGTTTTACTACGGTTAAACTTCGATATGGCAATAAATATAGCAGCTGATTCATATTAAAGTAATCTTTTGCGACATTAAAATGAACAGCTGATTTCGGAGTTTCGTCCGACAGGCCTTCTCTCGGAGAGAAAGAGGCGTGCCGACCAGGGATCGGCGACTTGGCATGGTTTCCTCACGAAGATTTTCCTTCACCATTAGTGAGTGGTAAGTATTGCTAGTACAAATGCACAACTTAGACAACAAAGTCATTGATATATACCGGTATCGAACGAAGGAAAGTGAGGCTTGATCTTGAATGTGAGTCCAGCATACTACCAATTCGTTACCAACGCTCGCTTTTGATGCAGTGTACAATAATAGAATGTATTATTATCTCATCTTTCTAAAAACGCGCCACCTACTAAGAAACATTATCTACACAAAGTGATAAGTAAATTTAAATTAAACAGTTTTTCATGCGCGAAACATTTTCGTTACTAAGAGAAGCAAATTGAAAACAATTTTTTCGCATTGAAAAAAATTATTTTGTGTACTGTTTCTTGAAAAGCACGACCTTTCTGAGCTTGCCGGTACTGGTAACTATTTTTATATCCGTGTCAATTATGTCGCGGGTTTCCCCGCGATATTTTCCTTCACTTTTTGCGAAAGATGTTGCTACTACAAATTCACAAAAGGATGGTACTCAAGATAATAATGATTGTGAAATAATGCAAAACAAAAAAAAATATGTCGATCTTGTATCGTCTCTGGAATAATAACATACCTACTAGATTTTGTAATATGTAAGTAATATGCTTGGTTCGTATGTATTTAAGTATTTCCGGCTCATAACTCCTTAACCAGGGGTCAGATTTTGACAAATAAGATATATGAAATCAGCAAAATGTTAATTAAGTTAAAACGTGTTTTGAAAAGAATAAATGTAGAGTTTCTTTGTTAGCTTCTTCTCCACATAATCCATTTATTGTGAAACTAACAACTTTGACGTTCATTAAGTAAACATTCTGTTCTTATAATGAATAAAAATATTTGAATTGAATTGAATAGAGCATAAATCGAACAAAAAAATAATCATTAATAAGACAAAAATAAAACCTGAAATAACAAACTACCCGACTGCTGAGCAGTGAACTAAGCAGGCGGGACCCCAATTGTAAGTCATTGCGAGGTACCTAGGTTTATTAGAGTGCTTCGTCTCACTCTCCACGGACATGGGTAAGTCCGTGCTCTTATTAGGTAATAATTATTTATTTATTATTATTATTATTTTTTTTTTTTTTCTTCTAGTTCCGCTTTATTTCTTTTGGGGGAGGATCCTTCGGTCTTACATTGCACTTAAAATAACTTAAACATACTTAATTATTGTTATTATTATTGCCTTTTCATTTCTTTTTTTTTTTTTTTTTTTCTTCCTCAGTTCTTCCTTCTCTTTTTTTTTCTCTCTTATTTTCTAACAACAGTGTCTTAACATTGACCGACGGATCCTTCCTTACCTAAACGTTTTACATGGTCTTGTTTCGGTATGTGCTTATTCTATCGCTCACAGGCAGTTTCCGATCTATGATCTGCAGTCCACAAATGTTACGGTCCACAATTACAAATACATTCTTAAGATATTTTTTTTTTTTTTTACAATAAAATTTTCCTACTTGTTCCTCTTCACCACACATCCCATAATTTTGGTTAAGAATTTAAAAAGTTTTTCCCTATCTTCTTTGTCCACCATAATTGTTGGCAGATTTTTCTTGTTAAAAGCTGTGTCCATTTCGACCTCCAGGTCCGCCCTCCACCGAGCGAATCTTGGGCAGTCAAACATTACATGCCACACCGTCTCCCCCACGTCCGGATCGCATACGCAGGATGGACTGTCCTTCACCTTGAACCTGTGCAGGTACGAGGCGAGTCCCCCATGCCCTGTTAGGGCTTGTACCAGGAGAGGGGTGAGTTTGGTCTTCCTCAGTATACTGTGTGCCACGGCTACGTTTGGGAGGAAGGCCTTGGTCACCCCCCCTGTAGTGGAAGACTCGTACCTCCCCTGCCAGGTGCGGACAGTCTCCTCGCGTATCATCCTCTTTATGTAGGAGATCGGTACGGCATTGTAATCCGCCGAAGATTTCTTGCGGAGAGCGGCATCCTTTGCCAGTTCGTCCGCCCGCTCGTTGCCGGGTGTGCCAGCGTGCGCTCTCAACCAGAAGAGCCTCACGTCACGGCCCTCCCGCCGGATCTGGTGCACGCACCGCGCAACGGCGTGCGCCAGAGGATGCTGCACCCCGTGCTGGCTTCGGAGCAGGTCCAGCGATGATCTGGAGTCGCTCAGTATATTAACGAGCGGCTCCTTGCTCCCCCGAACCTGCTCCATGGCCCTACGCAGCGCGTACATCTCCGACTGGAAGACCGTGCAGTAAGACTCCAGGCGGAACTTCGAGTGCCTGGTTTCACTGCCCTCCGTCCACCAAGTGAGCGCTGCACCCACCCTCCCCTGTATCTTACTGCCATCAGTGTAGATACAAGGGCCGGCGATGCGGCGAGCGCTCACGGTTTCGGGTTCCAGATCTTCCAAGCACTCGAAGTCCAAAGCCTGTTGTTCCGCCGGATGCGGAGAGTCCTTAAAGGGCACTCTCCGCTCAATCGGTCGGTCCGCTGGTATTTGCGCCACTTCTTCTCCTCGTTTTGCCCTATACAGGGCGGCAGCCTCACGGCCTCAGGTACCTAGGTTGGTCCCCGTCTGCTTCATAAGCAGCCTATATACGTCCCACTGTAGGGCACAGGCCTTCTCTCAGACAAAGAGAGTATGGGCTTAATCACCAGGCGTGCCCACCGCGTATTGGCGATTTCAAGCGCTGAGGTATGTACATAGCTCAGACACTCAGGTTTCCTCACGATGTTTTCCTTCACAGTTAGCGAGTGGTATTGCTACTATAACTTGACAAATGTACATAACTTAGAAAACAAAGTCATAGGTACATGCCCGCACTGGGAATCGAACCTGGGTCTCCCGCTTTCGAGTCCAATTTTCTACCCACTAGGCTACCACCACTTGTCCGCTGCCCGCCTGCTTAGTAGTTAGCAAATGTAGTTAGGTACCAGTTACCGTACATTTTTAACTTTCAAATTCAAACATACATTTATACCAGGACAAAATTAAATACCTATTTAAGAATATTTAAACTTGTACAAAGACACAGATGGAATTTGCAATCAAGCAACTCGTGTAACCCATTAACAACATGTATGTCTAAAGAAATAAAGTCGATTGCGCGCTTTACGTATGCGATGGTAAAAGCCAGTTGCGATTGCGCGCTCACATCTCCCTAACATGTCCCAAAATGTATAACATTTCTTATTAGAATATAACAGGTTTTCTTAAATTATCATTAAACATATTAAAAACCTATTTCATCATCATCAACCCATTATGTCCCCACCGAGGGGCACAGGTCTCTTCCCTGAGGAAGGTATAGGCCACACTCCACCACGGGGGCCAAGTCCGGATTGGTGGAGGCTTGTAGACTAGTGGCTCGTCTACTGTCAGAAGTTGTCAAGCCGCCCTAAGGCCTCTGACTTGGCTTAATGACTGCCATCTATCGACGGCAGCCGGCACCAACAGCTTAACGTGCCTTGCGAAGCACGGAACCCCTCGGGAAAATGCCACTAGCGTTAGGCATAGACGGCGAGCCATCCATGCACTGAACGCGCCCCGTGTTGCTTAACCTTCGTGATCGTTTAAGATCACTCAGGCAGCCGGGGCTACGAGCGATGTCGCTGCCTGTACGTTATACAGACAAAGTTCGTCGATGCCTGCACTTAACCATTGGCTCAGTTGAGAGAGCGCTGGCACGATTAGCCAGAGGTCGCGGGTTCAAGCCCCGGCATAGGTGGCATTTTTAGCCTCTAAATAGGTTTTTAAAATTGTTTTCAGCACGGGTTAGTGCAAAAAAAGAATAGGTATAATTAAACATATTATTTCACCATTCCCCAACTAAGTATGGCATCCGTGGTTAACGGAAACGCGACGCGAACCACGGGTGTAAAATCATAGGGGCTACTGGTCCGAGCGCACTTCATGAGATGCTTTATCTGACGTGAGAAAAGTGTAATTTTCAGAGGCAGGGATTTCTCACGACCACTTTCTTCCCTTATGCTTTTCCAAACCACAACAGAAGCCAATCACCAAGAATCCCCTTCCCGGGGCCACCCTGCCCATGAGACATAATCTATCAGACGTGACACAAGTGTGTTCATGTTCAAAGGTAGGATTCCTCAAGACCATTTCCTTCCCAGCTTCCTTTCCACGCCACGACAGAGGCCAACCAAGAAGCCCCCTCCAGGCGCAACCCTGCCGATGAGACATAACTCTATCAGACGTGAGACACCTGTATTCATGTTCAAGAATAGAGATCCATCGCGACCATTTACAATATTTATATTTAATAACTTCCACCCGACACAATCACTTGCCCTGGTTCCAAACTAGGATACCCTGTGCTATAGTAACCAGGCAAAGACATCACAAACATGGAAATACATGCAGGCTGAGCCCATTTGTACAAATGTACGGCGGCCCCCCGTGGGAATCGAAACGACGACCTCCGGCATGGTAAACAGACGTGATACCGCTACACCGAGGCAGTTTCCTTCCCATCTTCCTTTTCACACAACAACGGAGGCCAAACACCAAGGAGCCCCCTCCCAGCGCAACCCTGCCGCTGCATTGGTTTTTTCGTCGCCCCTAACCCTGCGGCGCCTGATTTATGCGTCGCTTATCGCGGCTTGAATTTATTTGTCTGCCGCCGCTTGCTGCGAGCGAGCGCGCTCGGATGCGAGGCTATGCGCTGGGAAAGGGTCAGAAGTGGCAGGAGCTGCCGAAGAACCCAACTGGTGGGGTAACATAGTTCCTCCGAGGAACTATGTTACCTTATCGGCAAGTGCTGCGTGCCGGGAAAGAATTGGAAGTGGCAAAAAGTACTGAAGAAACCAACTGATATGGTGTGATAGTCTCTTCTGCCTCGAGTTGAGGCGAGGATGCGAATCTGCACGCTGGGAAAATGTTAGAAGTGACATGAACAGCTGAAGAATCCAACTGGTCCTATATTACGCGCACCAAACCCTGAACGATTCCAATCGCATAACTGTCAAATTTCAAGCTAATTGCTGTCACAAACGTCAGGATTCTGACAGAATTTGGTGCGCATAATTAAAACTCTGATGGGGTGAGATAGTTTGTCCTGCTCAGAGTAGATGCAAGGACGCAAGCGTACGCGCTGGGAAAAAGTTAGAAGTGGCAGGAACTGCTGAAGTGTCCCACGGATGGGTTAAGATGGTTGCTCCTGCTCCGAGTAGATACGAGGATGCGAGGTTTCCCAAGGGGTAACATAGATTTTTCCGAGGGAACGGAGCACGGGTGCAAGGGGTTAAACGCGAATCAAATGACAAAAAAGTGGGTAATGTTGATTTATTTATTTTTCCACAAATTCGTATCATCGCTTAGCCTAATTTGATGTGTATGCTACGTACAAATGACAATAATATATTAATTCTAGTGCACAATAACGCACAATGCAAGCCGCTTCCAACCGGTCTTTTTGAAAATCCATGAAGGAGGCCTATGTTCAGCAGTGGACTTCTTGTGGCTGAATGATGATGATGATGATGAATGCACAATAGCTATAAACTAAGTTATG